>QJPP01000225.1:17500-617500 GCA_003996215.1 Jaltomata sinuosa | reverse complement strand
TGAGCAATGCATGAATCATGAAAAAATCAGTTTAAAACATGCTTAAAATGAACTTATTACATAAAGAAGGACCATAAATAAATATCAAGGTATAAACATAAGGCATGAAGTAATGCTTAGGTTCCATAATATAGATTTATACATAATTTCATATCTTGAAAATGAACATGTGGGAGTTTCTCTTAACCGACATTAAACCATGATGAGCTACATGGAGTTCAGTGTCTTGCACCCACACTGAAAGAGTTGTCCAAATCGTCGAAGGTTAGAACCATGTCATACCAGGATCCTGTCATAATAAGCCTCAACACGGGCAACCTACGGTGGTAACATAGTTTTGGACTTGGGTTATCTGAACCCTCATCTCTCGGTGCTAAATACTACTCCCAAAACATAATAATAACATGAGATCATATACATGTGACATATCTAATGCCAAACTTGTTCATACCCCGAATCATCATATTACTCATGAGTTTTAGTTTAGAAAATGGCCCATGAGCATTGATGGGACATCGGGTGTCTTGCCTTGCATCATATTTCATATCATGGAAAAAGTTGCATACTTCATGACTTGTAAAATTTGCATAGCTCTAGTTTAATTTTCATAAAACATATATTTTCATAGAATCATAAGAACTAGGCATGCAACTTCATAATTACATAATGGCCATGATATCTAATCATGCCTACATTCTCTTAAAAATATGCAAATTCATGGGTTTATGCTAGAAATCAACTTTCATGCTTGGGCTTTTAAAATCAACAAGAGAATCATAATCAAATCATGGGTAATCAATAAAAAACCATGAATTTAAACCTAGAAACTGATTTCATAAATTTTTCCTAAATTTAGATCAAAACCCTAATTTCATAACTCCATAAATCTAAATTAAGACTTGGGGATTTTGGGCACAAGGGTGAAAGGAACCCATTGTTAAAGACCCACATACCTTGGATGAAAATTACCCACTTCAATGGAAAAGATTGGGAGACTTGACTTGGAGCTTGGAGACTTGAGCTTGAAGGAGGATTTTCCTTTTTGGGAGGAGAATGAGGAACTTAGGATAGACTTGGGATAATAAGGGTGAAAACCTTTCTAAAAGTAGTCAAAACGACTTCACTTAATACATAATAGGGTGAAAAATGACCAAAATGTCCCTGGGAATTAAATAAGAAAAAGCTGGAAATTGGTCAACTTTCAGTGACCACGACTTAGTCTACGAGTCGTTGTTTGGTTGACGGTTCGTCATCTAGAGTCGTAGAACTCAGCTGGGAAATTCAAGTTACAGCTTCACTTCTACGGGTCAACAGGACGGACCCGTAGAAGTAATGACGAGTCGACATTTGGAGTCATCGTTCACAGGGCTAGGGTGACTTGGTCAAACCATAACTCAAGACTACAGCTCATCGTCCCAATGATGAGTCGTAGACTTGTCTCGTAGTTCCTGAAAGGGACTTAGGAAAATGTAAATCCTCAGAAGACTTTCCACGAGTAGACAGGATGGACGCGTCATTTGAACGACGAGTCGTCGTTTGGACTCGTAGTTCCAGGGAACACTTAACAGTTCTCAGGTCCAGTTCCCTAAGTGGAACTATGACTCGGAGAATGAACTACGGTCCGTAGAACCCACTCGTAGTTCTCAGACAAGAGACTAAATCAATCATAAGGCAATCCATGAATCCATTCCACGAGTCGTGGTTCAAACCACGATCCATGGTTTGGACCTGTAGTCCCTGGAACTTTGAAATTTTCTGAAGTTTTTATCTTGGATAGCTGGATACGTGTACAGGGTGTTACAATATCCCCCCTTGGTATTATTCATCCTCGAATAAAGTCTAGACAAGGGAAACTGAGGGGAAAACAGCCCAACCAAACATCAAAACATACAAATCAAGGGGTTATCATAAAATCTGAACTTTTCGTCTTTAAAACATGATAAACTAACTTTGTAACACATGGATGCATGCTAAAATTATGAGAGGAACTGATGGAGTAGGATTGGAGGGACATACTAAGGAGGAAACTAATACCTCAAGCTGGAACTGAATCGGAAGGAAAGAGATGAGGATATTTGTCCTTCAAGGCCTCTTCCGCTTCCCAAGAAGCACCTTCAACAAACTGATTCCTCCAAAGGACTTTTATCAAAGTGACTTCTTTGTTTTGCAACCTCCGAATCTGACGATCAAGGATCTCCATGGGAACCTCCTCATAGGTGAGACCATCTTTTACACCTACCTCTTTAAAAGGAACAATCAAGCTCGGATCACCAACAAACTTATTCAACAAGGAAACATGGAAAACTGGATGAACTGCTTCCAACTCTGTTGGCAACTCTAACTCATAAGCAATACTACCAAATCTCCTCAAAATCCGATAAGGACCTACAAAACGGGGACTGAGCTTTCCTTTCTTGCCAAATCTCATTTCACCCTTCATCGGTGACACCTTAAGGAAAACCCAATCATCAACTTCAAACTCCAACTCCCTTCTCCTCACATTCGCATAAGATTTTTTTCGACTCTGAGCGGTTTTCAACCCTTCCCGAATAAGCTGAACTTTCTCCATAGTCTCATGAACCAAATCTGGACCAATAAAGGCTGCCTCACCAACCTCGAACCAACCAATAGGAGATCTACACCTCCATCCATAGAATGCTTCATATGGAGCCATCTTGATACTAGAGTGAAAGCTGTTTATGTAGGCAAACTCGATAAAAGGTAAGTGATCATCCCAATTACCTTTGAAATCAATCACACATGCTCTCAACATATCCTCCAAAGTCTGAATTGTATGCTCTACCTGGTCGTGTGTCTGAGGATTAAAAGTTGTGCTAAGCTTTACCTTGGTACCAAGACCTTTCTGAAATGATCTCCAAAACTGAGACGTAAAACTGAGGACCTCTATACGAAATGATAGACAAAGGAACACCATCCAATCGGACTATATCCCGAATGTAGAGTCTGTCATAATCATCCATTGTGTCTGTAGTCTTAACAGCCAAGAAGTGGGATGACTTGGTCATTCGGTCAACGATCACCCAAATAGAATCATGTTGTCTTCGAGTACGAGGCAAACCCATAATAAAGTCCATATTGATTGCTTCCCATTTCCAAGTGGGAAGGTCAATATCCTGAAGCATACCACCTGGTCTTTGATGTTCCACCTTTACCTATTGAAAGTTGGGACACTTAGCCACAAACCCGGCTATGTCCTTCTTCATACCATTCCACCAAAAGACTTCCCGTAGATCACGGTACATCTTAGTGACACCCAGATGAATGGAGTATCTAGAACTATGAGCCTCAGACAAAATATGTTGTCTCAACCCATCAACATCTCGCACACATAAGTGACCCTGATAACGAAGCACATCATATCCCCCTTGAGAGAAAACCTTGACCCTTTGCTGACGAACTACACCCTTAAGCTGAAGTAGAATGGGATTTTGGTCTTTCTTGGCTTTCACCTCAGCCACCAAGGATGATTCGGCACTATTAGTTATAATCACACCACCTTCGGTCGAGTCCATAAGGCAAACTCCCAACCGAGAAAGCCTATGAACTTCATTAACCAATTCCTTCTTTCCATCTTCAATAGAAGCTACACTTCCCATGGACAACCTACTCAAAGCATCTGCCACAACATTGGCCTTACCCGGATGGTAAAGCACACTCATATCATAATCCTTAAGGAGCTCAAGCCATCTCCTTTGTCGCAAATTCAATTCCTTTTGAGTGAACACATATTGAAGACTCTTATGATTGGTGAAAACATCCACATGCACACCATACAAGTAGTGCCTCCAAATCTTCAAAGAAAAAACCACGGCCGCTAGCTCAAGATCATGAGTAGGGTAGTTCTTCTCATGCACCTTAAGCTGTCTCGAGGCATAAGCAATCAGCTTGCCCAATTGCATGAAAACACTACCCAAACCAATTCTGGAAGTATCACAATACACAACAAAATCACCAAGGCCCTCGAGTAGAGCCAATACTAGAGTTGTAGTCAATCGAGTCTTCAATTCCTGAAAACTTTTCTCACAAGAGTGGGACCACTGAAACTTAACCTTTTTCTGAGTCAATCGGGTCAATGGGGAAGCAAGGGAGGAAAAACCCTCCACAAATCTCCTATAGTAACCAGCCAAACCCAAGAAGCTTCTAATATCGGACAGAGAAGTGGGTCTAGGCCAGTTCTTTACCGCCTTGATCTTTTGAGAATCAACTCGAATACCATCTTTAGTCATAATATGACCCAGAAAAGCAACAGACTGCATCCAAAACTCGCACTTGCTAAGCTTAGCAAACAACTGTCTATCCTTGAGAACACAACTCTCAAGTGATCCGCATGCTCCTCCTCACTTCGAGAGTAGGTGAGGATATCATCAATGAAAACAATCACAAACATATCCAAATACTGTTTGAACACACAGTTCATCAAATCCATAAAAGCTGCAAGAGCATTTGTTAGACCAATAGACATAACAACAAACTCGTAATGACCATACCGAGTCTTGAAGGATGTCTTCGAGATATCACATTCCCGAACCCGAAGCTGATGATAAACGAATCTAAGGTCGATTTTGGAGAAGAAACTAGCACCCTGAAGCTGATCGAATAAGTTATCAATTCTAGGAATGGGATACTTATTATTAATTGTGACCTTGTTCAATTGACGGTAATCAATACACATTCTAAGATATCCATCCTTCTTTCGAACAAACAAAACTGGGGCACCCCAAGGAAAAATACTAGGCCTGATGAAACCCTTATCAAGCAATTCTTTCAGTTGATCTTTCAACTCCTTGAGTTCCACGGGGGACATCCTATAGGGAGGAATAGAGATAGGATTCATATCCGGAAGAAGATCTATCCCAAAGTCAATTTCCCTCTCGGGAGGGACTCTGGGCAAATCATTGGGGAAAACTTCTAGGAATTCATTCACAATAGGAACAGATTGAATAGTGAGGGTCTCAGACTCCGTGTCCATAACCCAAACTATATGATAGACATAACCCTTAGAAATTATTTTCCTAGCCTTAAGATAAGATATGAAACGACCCTTCGAAGAAGAGGTACTACCTTGCCATTCTAGGACAGGTTCATTAGGAAGCTTGAAACTAACCACACGAGTGTGGCAATCCACAGAGGCATAACATGCATACAACCAATCCATACCAAGAATGACATCAAAATCAGTCATCTCCAACTCTACTAAATCCGTTGAATTGACTCTATGAAGGACTGAGATAGGGAAATTTTGATAGACTCTTTTGGCTAGGACTGACTCACCAACAGGAGTAGAAACATGAAAGGGTTCTAAAAGCAATTCAGGATGAATCTCAAATTTACAAGCCTCATAGAGGGTTACAAAAGATAAGGATGCGCCGGGATCCAATAAGCCATACACATCAAGAGAGAAGACTTTCAACATATCGGTAACCATATCTGGTGAACTCTCCTGGTCCTGACAGGAGTACATGGCATAAAGACGGTTCTGGCGCTGACCACCAGAACTAGAAA
This sequence comes from Jaltomata sinuosa, assembly GCA_003996215.1. Taxonomy (NCBI): domain Eukaryota; kingdom Viridiplantae; phylum Streptophyta; class Magnoliopsida; order Solanales; family Solanaceae; genus Jaltomata; species Jaltomata sinuosa. The sequence continues at coordinate 611,977 of QJPP01000225.1, read as the reverse complement.
TTGCGCCCTGCGGGGCTGGTCTACCACCTAAAGCTACTGGAGTAGACTGAGTCCTACCACCTCCCTGTCCCTTCTTAGTTGAAGGGCAATATCTAAGCAAGTGCCCAGTCTGTCCACAACCATAGCATGCACCCGTTCCCAAATGACACTCTCCCAGGTGATTCTTCCCACACTTGGTATAATTGGGGAAACACGGCCCCTTAGCAACACTTCCTTGAGACTGGGAATAAGAACCATATCCTCTACCACCCTGATCATGACGAGGCCTCTGGGCCTGGGTAGGAGCACTAGCAGAAGAATGAACGGATCTGGATGACTTTATTTGGAAAGAAGAGCAATTTCTACCTCTGGACCTATGATAACCAAAACCCAATCCCTCGGATCTACCCCTTTTGTTCTCCCTAGCCATCTCATTAATCTTATCACCCTCAATATGATGCATGAGTCATGAGACGAGAGATGTTCATGTCACTCAACAACAAAGTAGACCTACACTCCATCTTCACCATATCGGAAACACCATAGATGAATTTGCTCATTTGATCATGCGGGTCTGCTACCATAGAGAGAGCATATCTAAACAACTGAGTGAACTTCAAACTATACTCTTGCACCGACATCTAACCCTGTCTCAAGTTCACAAATTCCTTCACTTTTGCTTGCCTCAACACACAAGGAAAGAACCTATCAAGGAAGGTTCTCTCAAAACACTCCCAAGTCGTGGGGATCGCATCCCTCACCCTAGCCTCCATCCATTGCGTGAACCAAATATGAGCCACATCCTTGAGTTGATAGGATGCAAGCTCAACACAATCAATGCCCGCTACTTGCATAACCTCAAAGATCTTCTTCACTTCATCAATAAAGTTGAGCGGGTCCTCTCCCACTTTTGAACCCCAAAACTCTGGTGGGTTCATTTGGATAAAGTCATGAACTCGGGCCGCCACCCCACCTTGAGGGTGAACGGGGGCAGGAGCCTGTTGATTAGCCAAAGTCTGAGCTAGTAGGTGAATAACATTCCTAAACTCATCATTCGTGACATCGAGAATCGAAAATTGAGGAGCAGCATTTCAAGCGGCTCGGGGAGGCATAGCACGTCAAGGAGGCATAATCTAAAATGCATAAGATAAGGATTAGAGAAATATTAGGCTAAAGCTCTATCGCACGATGTGATCATGAAAGAAGTGACGTTTTTCTAAAACATCTCATAGCTTCCCTCTCATATGTTGGCGCACTTCACACACATGAAAAATACTCTACTCGATACGGCTTTCAGATATCCTAGGACCCTTGAACCTAAGGCTCTGATACCAAGTTTGTCATGCTCCGAGGTTACCCCCTAGACGTAACACGGGGCTCGGGATCACAAGGATCCCAAGATAACCCTTGGTCATGGCATTCTCAAGCATAACAAAAGATGAGCGGAAGCATAATACGTAAATACAGTAAGGAAACATCAATAAGGGTCTAAGAGACACATAACATACAATATCCAAAAAGGGAATTTGAATACAAACTATGTCTGAAAGCCTCTAGTCACAACATAAAGAGTTGCTAGGACAAGACCCTAGCTAACTCGGAGTATAAAAGTAAAGCTAACATAAGGAAAACCATAACTAGTCCTCGAACCATGAGGACTCACCACGGCTTACTAAGGAAGTGGCCGGAGACTCTAGCCACGAAGCTGAGAAGGGGTACCTGAGTCTGCATCATAAAAAAATGCAGCACAATATGCGTTAGTACTATGGAATGTACTAAGTATGTGAGCAATGCATGAATCATGATAAAATCAGTTTAAAACATGCTTAAAATGAACTTATACAAGGTCCATAAATAAATATCAAGGTATAAACATAAGGCTTGAAGTAAAGCTTAGGTTCCATAATATAGATTTATACATAATTTCATAGCTTGATAATAAACATGTGGGAGTTTCTCTTAACCGACATTAAATCATGATGAGCTACATGGAGTTCAGTGTCTTGCACCCACACTGAAAGAGTTGTACTAATCGGCCAAGGTTAGAACCATGTCATACCAGGATCATGTCATAATAAGCCTCAACACGGGCAACCTACGGTGGCAACGTAGTTCTGGACTTGGGTTATTTGAACCCTCATCTCTCGGTGCTAAATACTACTCCCAAAATATAATAATAACATGAGCTCATATACATGTGACATATCTAATGCCAAACTTGTTTATACTTATTCATGACTTGTTCATACCCCGGATCGTCATACTACTCATGAGTTTTAGTTTAGAAAATGGCCCATGAGCATTGATGGGACATCGGGTGTCTTGCCTTGCATCATATTTCATATCATGGAAAAACTTGCATACTTCATGACTTGTAAAATTTGCATAGCTCTAGTTTAATTTTCATAAAACATATATTTTCATAGAATCATAAGAACTAGGCATGCAACTTCATAATTACATAATGGCCATGATATCAAATCATGCCTACATTCTCTTGAAAACATGCAAATTCGTGGGTTTATGCTAGAAATTGACTTTCATGCTTGGGCTTTAAAATCAACAAGAGAATCATAATCAAATCATGGGTAATCAATAGAAAACCATAAATTTAAACATAGAAACTGATTTCATAAATTTTCCCCAAATTTAGATCAAAAGCCTAATTTCATAACTCTATAAATCCAAATTAAGACTTGGGGATTTTGGAAACAAGGGTGAAAGGAACCCATTGTTAAAGACCCACATACCTTGGATGAAGATTACCCACTTCAATCGATAATATTAGGAGACTAGACTTGGAGCTTGGAAACTTGAGCTTGAAGGAGGATTTTCCTTTTTGGGAGGAGAATGAGAAACTTAGGATAGACATAGGATAATATGGGTGAAAACCCTTCTAAAAGTAGTCAAAACAACTTCACTTAATACATAATAGGGTGGGAAATGACCAAAATGTCCCTAGGAATTAAATAAGAAATAGATGGAAATTGGTCAACTTTCAGTGACCACGACTCAGTCCATGAGTCGTGGTTTGGTTGATGGTTCATCGTCTGGAGTCATAGAACTCAGCTGGGAAATTCAAGTTGCAGCTTCACTTCTACGGGTTAACAGGACGGACCCGTAGAAGTAATGATGAATCATCATTTGGGGTCGTCGTTCACAGGGCTAGGCTGACTTGGTCAAACTACGACTCAAGACTATGGCTCGTTGTACCAATGATGAGTCATAGACTTGACTCGTAGTTCCTGAAGAGGACTTAGGAAAATATAAATCCTCAGAAGACTTTCTATGAGTAGACAGGACACACCCATCGTTTGAACGATGAGTCATCTTTTGGACTCGTAGTTCTAGGGAACATTTAACAGTTCTCAGGTCTAGTTCCACGAGTGGAACTACGACTCGTAGAATGAACTACGGTCCATAGAACCCACTCGTGTTTCTCAGACCAGAGACTAAATCAATCATAAGGCAATCCACGAATCCATTCCATGAGTCGTGGTTCAAACAATGATCCGTGGTTTGGACCCGTAGTCCCTGGAACTTTGAAATTTTCTAAAGTTTTTATCTTGGATAGCTGGATACGCGTATGGGGTATTACAGAGATATTGACTTTCCAATAGAGTTAGAGCTGGGCACCAAGCCCATTTCTATTACTCCTTATCGTATGACTCTAGCTTAGTTGAGGGAGTTTAAGGATCAGCTCCAAGACTTGTTAGATAAGGGTTTCATTAGGCCAAGTATGTCTCCTCGGGGTGCTACAGCTCTATTTGAGAAGAAGAAAGATGGGTCAATGCGTATGTGTATTGATTATCGACAACTGAATAAGGTGACTGTGAAGAATAGGTATTCGATGGCATACATAGATGACTTGTTTGATCAGCTCCAGCGTTCAGCCGTGCTTTTGAATATAGATTTGAGGTCAGGCTACCATCAGTTGAGGATTAGGGCAGAGGACATCTCTAAGATAGCATTCTGGATATGTTATGACCAGTATGAGTTCCTGGTGATGTCTTTTGGGTTGAATAATGCCCCTGTAGCTTTCATAGACTTGATACATAGGGTGCTCAGACCATATTTGGCTTCATTTGTGATAGTCTTGATTGATGACATACTGATATACTCACGGAGTGAGGAGTATCATGAGCAACACTTGAGGATTATACTCCAGACTTTGAGAGATCATTGGCTTTATTCCAAGTTCTCAAAGTGCAAGTTTTAGCTTGAGTCAGTAGCATTCCTAGGACATGTGGTGTCTAAGGATTGGATTAGAGTGGATCCAGGGAAGAGTTCAGCCATTCGTGATTGGCTGAGACCTACTACTCCTACCGAGGTTCGCAACTTTGTTGGGTTGGCAAGATATTACAAGTGGTTCATCGAGGGATTTTCTTCCATAGCAGTACCTTTGACTAGGCTGACTAGGAAGGATGTCCCATTTCAGTGGTCAGATCAGTGCGAGGATAGTTTTCAGAGGCTTATGGCCTTATTGACTTTGGCTTTGGTGTTAACTTTCTCAGTTGAGGGTCAGGGCTTCTCAGTGTATTGTTATGCTTCAATAGATGGTCTTGGTTATGTATTGATATCGCAGGGTCATGTGATAGCTTATGCGTTGAGACAGCTGAAGGTTTACCAGTGCAACTACCCCACTCATGACTTAGAGTTGGGGGTGGTAGTCTTCACACTCAAGATTTGGAGGCACTACTTATATGGGGTTCACTGTGAGATCTTTATCAATCACCATAGTCTTCAGTACATCATGAGTCACCGAGAGCTGAACTCTAGGCAGCGGAGATAGATTGAGTTACTGAAGGACTACGATTTCACTATTCTATATCATCCGAGCAAGGCAAAATGTGGTAGCGCATGCCTTGAGCCAAAAGAGTGAATATGGGCAGCCTAGCTTCACTTATAGTTTCAGAGCGGTTGTTGTCCTTGGATATTCATTCCTTGGCTAACCGGTTGGTTAGTATTGACTTTCTAATTCTAGCAGAGTCCTTCCCAGCGTTAAGGTCCATTCTACTGTAGTGACCCTTCTGGTCATTTACATATTTTTCCTTTCTTGTACCATTAGATCTTTCATGTAGTTGAACCAAGTCATTTATGACTTGCTGGGACTAGTAGTTTGGTGCCAAGGCCGATTGTTTGGTCTTTTTGGTCGTTCCTTATTTTAGAGCTTTAGGCTTTTGAAATTGTTGTCTTTAGTCAACATCCTTGGAAAACATGCTCAAAATCGAATTTCAATAGTTCTGTTAGCTCCGGAGCATGGACTTTGGTCTAGTGCAACCTTTGGTTGGGATCCGGGAGCTTTTCATCTTGGAATTCTCTCTCATTCTGTGTTCTCAGGCCAGTTGAGCCTATTTGGTTGACTTTTGTCAACATTCGGAGAAGACGGCCTCGGATTAAAATTCTATCAGCGGTGTTAGCTCCAGAATGTTGAGTTTAACTAGAGGGACCATTGGTTTGGGTCCCGAGGCTTCCAGACTTGATTTTAGCCATTGAGTTTTGTTTTGAAAATAGTTGGCTAAAGATTGATTTTAGGTGTGGGGTCCACTTTTCATTAAATTGACCGTTGATGGGATTTTCATCGATTCCATTGGGTATGGAACACCGTGTCTAGTCGAATAGCTTAGGTCGTTTGTGTTCACAGGACCCCGTATGCGTTCCCAGGGACCCAAAGTATGAAATAATCTGCCCTTCACAGCTTGTTGATGTCATAGCTTTTTTGTTCATCGCGAACGCGGGGAGTTGGTCGCGTTTGCATAGGGAAAATTTCAGTTGCCCCTTCTTTGTTCTTTGCATTCATAGGCCTTGGCCACGTTCGCGAAGGGCATTTGGCCAGCCGCCCATTTTTCTCTTCGCATAGGCGACGCTTGGCCGCATTCGCGAAGGCCTGGGCCAGCAGCTATTTAAGTTGTGCCCATAAGTTTTTCCACCCTTTTTTATTCAAATCCCTCTACTCTAAAGCACCTAAAACTCTCTTTAAATTGCTCTAAATTGTTCCCAACCTTTGGGAAACCTTTGTTCATCGATTATCTGTGCTTCGTTAACAATTGGTAGGTCTTCTTTCCCAACCTTTTCTTCTCTTGTTTTTCTAAAAATCCTCCATTGTTGCTCATTTCCAAAACCTTGGGATTCTTGTAGAATCTGCCCCGTTTGTGATTGCATGATCGTGGGCTCGCTCAATTTTTCTCCTTGGCAAAATTTCTCGCATGGTGGTAAGCTTTCTTGCCCAATTTCCGGATTTATTCCTTGAAATTCCATCTTTAAATCATGGCTTGAGCGGGTTGTTTTGAGCCCCAATTGTTGTCTGTTTCTGCTCAATTTTTGAGCATGTACTCTCGGGATGTTAAGGAACACATGTGTGTTTTGAATTTTTGGTTTTGGATCACGAGGCCCACGGACCCGTTTGTGACCCGAATTTCGACCCGGCTATTAATATAGCAATATGGGTATCGTTAGTCTTGTATTAATGTGTAGATTCTTGTTTTAATGGTGTGGAGGCTTGTGAATACTCCTCGGGGGAGATAGGCTCCAGTCTTATGGATTGGATTGTGCACGCGTGCTCGGCCTTTCCAGTAGGTTACAGTTTTTTTTCTAGACTGCGTTTAGTTAGATTTTATATATTAATATGATACTGGAATGTTAGGTTGGACTTTAGGTAGATTTAGGGTTAAATCCTATTTATTGCTTTAAATTGGCCATTTCGGATTATAGTTTATAATTATTGTGGGTATCCTTAGACTAGAAACTTGTAGTATCGTTACGGCTAGCTTAGAATCCCGAGTTTGCTTTTAGGAGGTTTTAGAGGTAGAGTAGAGACTCTTTGTGCTTTTTGCCTTTACTTTTCTATTCTATTCTCTTTATTCAATCATTGTGTGTATTTGTGGGCCCCAGTCCATAGCTTTGATTTGGACGGAGCTCCAGGTCAGTTCTCTTGGTTTGGAGGGTATTTTGCCCTATTTTTGCCTTGTTGTGTGTGGTTTCCTCTGGATTTGGTAATTTCCGCTCATTCTACATTGCATAGTATTGATACAGAAAGAAAGTACTTTTCAAGGTTTTTGGTACAAAATGGGGTTACTACGGCCATGGTGACTTCGGATTTTTAAATGAGTTTATCCTGGGGATTGTTTTACTGATTTTGGATAGGAAGGGAAAAACATATATTACTTATATGCATTTACTGATAAGCCCGACGTTCATTCTTGGGCACTCGATGCTATGTTTTGGACTTTTATTGAACTATATTGGGTTTTACTATGGATTTTGGAAGGAAAAAGAGAAGCACCATTTTACTTATATGTGCATAATTTGATGAGGTATTTCCGGGCGTTTACTCTATATATATATATATGTGCATATTCCGATGTGATATTTTCAGTCTTATACTATTATGCACCCATCTATATATATATGCATAGTCCGATGAGGTATTTCCGGGCTTATACTATTATGCACCCATCTATATATATATGCATAGTTCAATGAGGTATTTTTGAGCTTATACTAATATGCACTCATCTACATATCTATGCATAGTCCAATGAGGTATTTACAGGCTTACATTATTATGCATTCATACATCACATCATACCCCATCGCATTGTATTACTCTGAGTGCACTTGGGTGGTCGGTTGCCTGTATTGATTCTTGCTATTGTTTTCTTCTGGTTGGTTTGGTTATTTCTTTAATTTGGTTTTGTAACTAGATTTAGGTGGATCCCTGTACGCTAGCTTGCTTTCCTGTAATTTATTATTTATATGTTATGTTTATACTCTCGGTCAGCCTATGATGCCTACTGAGTACCCATTATCTTGGTGCTCATACTACATTTCTGCATCTTTTTGGTGCAGATATTAGTTGAGCTTTAGCCGTTGGTCGCGCTGGAGACTCGTGCAACTTTAAGGGATACTCGAGACTAGGGTGAGCACTTGACGATCGGGGCTTGACTATATCTCATCTTTTGTACTGTTACTCTTGTATATTCAGAGACAGTGTACATATCTTTTGTTACTTCTAGTACTTGTATTCTAATAGAAGCTTATGTATTGTCGATACCAAGTCTTGGGGTTGGTGTAGTTTCTTTATGTATATATTTTAGGTTATTGCTTCCGCTTTGTCCTATATTTACTTTCTGCTTCCGCTTATTTCTGCTTATTGTGTGTATTGGTTAGGTAGCAGCCCATTACTAACCGTTCTAGGCTATGTGGATTGGTTCGCCTACTAGGGGGTTGTAGGTGCCATTATGACATGAGAAATCGGGTCAGGTCATGACAGTTAGTATGAGAGCTCTAGGTTCACCGATGTCATGGTACAAAAGTAAGTTCCTACATAGAGTTTTGCGAATCGATATGATGATATTTGTATCCTATCTGTTGGAGGCTACAGGGCATTGTTAGGAATAGTTTTATCTTATTGGCTCCTTATCGTGCGTTCCTAGATCTATTGACTTCTAAACTTTGGTTGTTTCATTCCTTTTCAGATGCCTAAGATGAGTTTGACAGTGGGTGGTGTCGAGGCTTCTGTGTATGTTGCTTCAGTGCTTCCGTTAGAGCCAGGACTTTAGAGTGAGAGTTTACTGTATCAGATAGGGGATGTAGGACCATCCCAGCCTTCAATTGGATTCAGGGCTACCCTAGTTTTTCGGGACACCATAGCCATGACTCTGAGTCCTCCGGTGGGTGTTTTAGTACCTTGTTCTTTGAGTGGTGCTTCAACTAGGGTTGAGCTTCCAGTTCTTCAGCAGGGTTGTACGTTGGTATTGGACTATGAGGTGAGATTTCATGAGATAGTTAAGAGTACTTCTAGGACTGTGCCTACAGAGTTTGACAGAGTTCAGAGCTTTATTGAAGGGTTATTTCACCACTCTGTGTGGCGACCGAGCACTTGGTTATAGTTGGTACTACATTCCTTCAGGTGGTCGATCATTCTTGGGCTATTGAGGGGTTGTGTCACGAGGCATATGGAGGTAGCGGTAAGAGGCATTATTGTTAGAGCAATTTTTTGGGTTTGCATTCAAAGAATATAGGTCATGGTGGCCAGTTAGGTTTAGCCAGATTCTCTCATTGAGGTGCTTCTGGTGGGGTTTGTTATACTTGTGGCGAGCAGGGACACATTGCTAGGTCTTGTCCAAGATTTAAAGAGTTCCACCCCCTCCGTGTTCAAGCTTCATGAGGTACTCATTTAAGTCCCACAGTTCATGGTAGTCATTCAGATTTAGCCAGGTCTTTACAACAAAGTATGGTCAGATAGGGTTGTTTTGAGTGTGGAAAGATAGAACACTTTTCTAGAGAGTGCCCTTCAATGCAGCACCCTAGGCGACGTGATCAGATGGTTCAGGCCCCTAGGGCTCCAGCACAACAGGCTAGAGGTGATGCACAGGGTAGTACGGGTGGTCCCCAGATGTTGAGAGATGGATTTTAGCCAAGTGGTTCAGATATCCATCCAGAGTTTTCAGGCACCGTGCGTCAGAGCAAGGTTTTCTTAGGTTGCTATGGTTGTGGAGTGATTGGTCACTATGTTCAAAATTATCACCGGTGAGGGACAGTCGAGCCTTCAACTTTGACTTCTCAGTCCAGAGTTAGATCCCATCAATTTGATGCCCTTGTTGGTGGGCAGAGGTTGAGGTTTCTAATATCGTTGCTCCAGGTAAGGTTTTTGTTGCCTTTGGCTAGTGATAGTATTGTTCGCGTGTGACTCTATCCCTTCTTTCGTAGATTTGCTTTTACGCCTACCTGTTGCTTGTTTAGTTGTTTGACTAGTTGAGTTGTAGTATTTATGCATGTATGGTAGATTATTCCTTAGTAGTGTATGGGGGAGAGTTATCCTTGATAGGTGTTTACTTGAAGTTGTAGCTCGTGGGTAGTTCTTGTTAGTGTTTTCTTGTGGGTCTTGTTCCCAACTTGTTTTGGTTCTTGATTGGGTTAGAGTCTTCCTTTTCTAGTAGTCCTAGATTATTGTTACCTAGAAATCCTTATGTTGGTTTGGTATTACCGGTGGCGGTGTCGAGTTCGAGCTTTTTCCTTAAGTTAAGAGATATCGGTTATGCTAGTGAGCATTGATTGGTTTTCTTTTCCCTTGTGATTAGAGTCGACCCTCTTTGTTTAGTTAGTTTAGGAGGTTGGTAGGTATGTGGATTATTCACGTAGTCTCCTTCAGTTTCTTGTCCAGTTGGGTTATTTCCCCAGTTCTAGTTGGAATGAATCTCAATTCATAGTTATTCGATTGAGCCTTTGATTGTGGCATCATGGTTGAGTTGTGTTCATAGTATTTGGTTAGGTTGGGTATCTGGCCCATCCTTCTCTTGTCTTATTGAGTGATTACAGTATAGATATGGGAGCTAAGGGAGTGAGCTCCAAGTGTATCCAAAAGGGGGTCTGTCAGGTTGGTTGTATATTGGGAAGAGTTTGTGAAGTTCATCGCATGCTAAGGAAAGGTTTGGTTTAGTGAAACAGAAGAGATATGACTCCTTGTTTGGTCGTATATGTTTTGGTAGCTACTGAGGTAACGACAAAGAATTTATTTAGGTTTTGTGTTGGTGACTTGATTCGACCCACTACGGATTACAATGGCTCTTCCTTCAATTGGTTTGAGGTTTCAGTAGCAGCTACGAGTTGGGAAACTTACATATTCAAATCCTGGTTGACTTTGGTTTCTAAGGGTTCATTGGCAGCATATGGGTTTGACAGAGGCAGTGGTCAGTAAATCGGTATTGGGTTTCAGAATCATGGGCTAGTAGACTACTTTGAATAGTTCGTGGTTACTTCTTTTTGGTTGCAGCTTCTTAGGTCAGAAGGCAATGTGTGCGGACAACTTTGCTTTCCTATTTCAGTTATGGAGTGGTAGTTGGCCTTGGACATCTAGTCCTTAGCTAACCAGTGGATTAGGCTAGACATTCTAGGTCTCAGCGGTGTTCTTGGCGATACGAGGTTCATTTTACTTTGGTTAGACAGAATCAACAGTTGTGTATTGTATATGATCAAGTTATGCGGGTTGAGACTATCGAGGCTATTTTGAGTTCTAATGATACTTAGAGACTGGTGGTCACCATTGGTTGCCAAGAGTTTGAAAGCTTGCTTAGTTGATCCTTCAAGGGTTGTCTTTCATTCGGGGTTCTAGTATTGGTTAGACTCGTCCAGTATGGACTTAAAGTTTGGTATGTCGTATGCTTCAGAGCTGGTGGTTTGTGTGCTGATGCGGTAGAGCAGTTAATTTGAGCCAAAGAGGTGAGTTGATGGGTTATGCAACAATTCTATAGCTAGATGGTGACCTTGGACTTTAGACACCCTTTCCCCATGCCTATGGGGTGTTTGACTTGATATTCATGGCATGGTGGACTCCTTCCTGAGGTGATATTAGTAAGGCGATTTCAAATCTGAATGGTGTTTGAGTATTCTGAGTAGCAACGGTACTTCTTAGAGTTTGGAGCTTAGCTGGTGATTTCGGACTTTGTAGTAGGCTTACCTCACTCCTTGCAGGGTCTTGGTTTTGGTTTAGGTCTTTTGGGCAGGTTTCCCTGGTTCATTCATCTTCAATTGATTCAGATTTGGTCCGGTTTTGCGAGGTTGGTTCGTTCTACAGTTTGGGAGTTTCTCCGTCAACACCGGGTGTTCATTCATGCCTTTCCTAACCCTGGTGTGCAAACTTCAGTCGGGTTCAGATGGGTTGTTCAGTTGGGTTTGGTTATCGAGTTTGATATTAGCAGAGGTATTCATCCATTAGTTGGTGGTCAGTTGGGGTAAAACTACCACAGTTTTTTAGTATGCGCTTTGGGTTAGTGTCTTATATTTCAAAGGATAGTAGGCTATAGATAGGCTTGGAAAGAGTTTAAGTGAAAAGGATGGCTTCGTTCATAGTGAAGTATAAGTGGGAACTACGGATCTCCGGTGTGTCAATTGATGCTTCGAGGATGGTTTGAGTGTTTGACTTGTATGCGACTTCCTGGTTGCGGTGCAAAAGGATCCAGTTCTGAATTAAAAAAGGGTTTTGTGGATCAGCGGGTTCATGGGTTGGAGTTTTGGGTTGATGGCTTTTCTAGTAAACTTGGTTGTGGTTTCAAGGATTTGAGTTCTACGTGTTGGTCGCCTTGCTTCTATGGTCTCGGTGTTGTTTTGGTGCCTTCCGGTTGAGATTCTCTAGGTTCAGTTTGGGTTGGCAGACCCTTGGTGTTTTGGAGTTTGAGTTTGGATTCTGGCTTTAATAGTAATGAATTTTAGTCTTGGTTGCGATCGTTGGTTCTATTCTATTGGGTGCCGTCCAATCGAGGAGGCTACCCAGGTTGTCTAATAGAGTAGTGCGGGCTTTGTATCTGTTGTTCTTAAATCTCTAGTCTTTCCTTCTTTCCTGACTTTCGAGGATGAAAGTCTTATTAGTAGTGGATAATGTAATGACCCTTTCGGTCATTTACGCATTAACGCCTTTCTTGTACCGTTAGAGCTTTCCTGTAGTAGCCCCAAGTTATTTATGGCTTTCTAGGACCAGTAGTTCGGTGCCCGGGCCATTTGTTTGGTCTTTTTGGCCGTTTCTTGTTTTAGGGCTTTAGGCTTTTTAAATCGTTGACTTTAGTCAACATTCTTGGTGAACGTGCTCGAAATTGAATTCTGACAATTTTGTTAGCTCCAGAGCATGGACTTTGGTCTAGTGGGACCTTTGGTCGAGATTCAAGAGCTTTTCCGCTTGGAATTCTCTCTCGTTCTATGTTCTCAGGCCAGTTGGGCTTGTTTGGTTGACTTTGGTCAACATTCGGAGAAGACAGTCTTAGATAAAAAATTTATCAGGGTTGTTAGCTCCAAAATGTTGAGTTTAGGCTAGAGGGACCATTGGTTTGGGACCTGAGGCTTCCAGACTTGATTTTGGCCATTGGGTTCCATTTTGGAAATAGTTGGCTAAAGGTTGATTTTGGGCATGGAGTCCACTTTTCATTAAATTGACCTCTGATGGGATTTTCGTTGATTCCATTAGATCCAGAACACCGTTTCTAGTCGAATATGTCAGGTTGTTTGTGTTCCCAGGACCCCGGATGCATTCTCGGGGACCCAAAGTGTGAAAAACTCTTCCCTTGACAGCTGGTTGCTGTCATAGCCCTTTTTGTTCATCGCGAACTCGGGGAGTTGGCCGAGTTCACATAGGTCAAATTTCAACTGCCCCAGCTTTGTTCTTCGCAATTGCAGGCCTTGGCCGCGTTCGCGAAAGGCATCTGGCCAGCCACCCATTTTGTTCTTTGCATAGGCGACGCTTGGTCGCGTTCACGAAGGCCTGGGCCAGTAGCTATTTAAGTTGTGCCCATACATTTTTTCAGCCTTTATTCATGAAATCCCGCAACTCTAAAGCACCTAAAACTCTCTCTAAATTTCTTTAACCAGTTCCCAACCTTGGGGAAACCTTTGTTCATCGATTATCCGTGCTTCGTCAACAATTGGTAAGTCTTCTTCCCCAACCTTTTTCTTCTCTGGTTTTTCTAAAAATCCTCCATTGTTGCTCATTTCCAAAAGCTTGGGATTCTTGTAGAATCTGCCTCGTTTGTGATTGCATGATCGTCATCTAGCTCAATTTACCTCCTTGGCGTAATTTCTCGCATGGTGGTAAGCTTTCTTGCCCAATTTTCGGATTTATTCCTTGAAATTCCATCTTTAATTCTTGTCTTAAGCGGGCTATTTTGAGCCCCAATTGTTTTTCGTTTCTGCTCAAATTTTGAGCATGTGCTCCCGGAAAGGTAAGGAACACATGTGTGTTTTTCGTTTCTGGTTTTGGGTCATGGGGCCCACGGGCCCGTTTGTGACCTGAATTTTGACCCCGTTATTAATATAGCAATATGGGTATTCTTAGTCTCGTATTAATGTGTAGATTCTTGTTTTGATAGTGTGGCGGCTTGTGAATACTCCTCGGGGTAGATAGGCTTCAGTCTTGTGGATTGGATTGTGCGCGCGTGCTCGGCCTTTCTGGTAGGTTACGATTTACTTTCTAGACTGAGTTTAGTTAGATCTTATATATTGATATGATACTGGAATGTTAGGTTGAACTTTAGGTAGATTTAGTCTTAAATCCTGTTTATTGCTTTACATTGGCCATTTCAAATTATAGTTTAGAATTATTATGGTTATCCTTAGACTAGAAGCTTGTAGTATCATTATGACTAGCTTAGAATCCCGAGTTTGCTTTTAGGAGGTTTTAGAGGTAGAGTAGAAACTCTTTGTGCTTTTTGCCTTTACTTTTCTGTTCTATTCACTTTATTTAATCATTATGTGTAATTGTGGGCTCGAGGCCATAGCTTGGATTTAGATGGAGCCCCAGGTCAGTTCTCTTGGTTTGGAAGGTATTTGCCCTGCTTTTGCCTTGTTGTGTGTGGTTTCCTCTGGATTTGTTTATTTCACGCTCATTTTGCATTGCATAGTATTGATACAGAAAAGAAGAATTTTTCAAGGATTTTGGTTCAAAATGGGGTTACTACGGCCATAGTGACCTTCGGATTTTTAAATGAGTTTATCCTGGGGATTGTTTTACTGATTTTGGAAAGAAAGGGAAAAACATATATTACTTATATGCATTTACTGATAAGCCCGATGTTCATTCTTGGGCACCCGATGCTATATTTTGGACTTTTACTAAACTATATCAGGTTTTACAATGGATTTGGGAAGGAAAAAGAGAAGCACCATTTTACTTATATGTGCATAATTTGATGAGGTATTTCCGGGCGTTTACTCTCTCTATATATATATATGTGCGTAGTCCAATGAGGTATTTTCGGTCTTATACTATTATGCACCCATCTATATATATATGCATAGTCTGATGAGGTATTTCCGTGCTTATACTATTATGCACCCATCTATATATATATATGCATAGTGCGATAAGGTATTTCTGGGCTTATACTATTATGCACTCATCTACATATCTATGGATGGTCCGATGAGGTATTTTCGAGCTTACATTATTATGCATTCATACATCAAATCATACCCCATCGCATTGTATTGCTCTGAGTGCACTTGGGTTGTCGGTTACCTATATTGATTCTTGTTATTGTTTCCTTCAGGTTGGTTTGGTTATTTCTTTACTTCGGTTTTGTAACTAGATTTAGGTGGATCTCTGTATCCTCGCTTGCTTTCCTGTAATTTATTTTTTATATATTGTCTTTATGCTCTCAGTCGGCCTATGATGCCTACTGAGTACCCATTGTCTTGGTGCTCATACTACACTTCTGCATCTTTTTGGTGCAGATATTAGTTGAGCTTTTGTCGTTGGTTGCGTTAGAGACTCGTGCAGCTTTTGGGGATATTCGAGACTAGGGTGAGCGCCTGAAGATCGGGGCCTGACTATATCTCATCTTTTGTTCTATTACTCTTGTATATTTGGAGACAGTTGTACTTATCTTTTGTTACTTCTAGCACTTGTATTCTAATAGAAGATTTTGTACTGTCGATACCAAGTCTTGGGGTTGGTGTAGTTTCTTAATGTATATATTTCAGGTTATTGCTTCCGCTTTGTCCTATATTTACTTTTGCTTTCGTTTATTTTTGCTTATTGTGCATATTGGTTAGGTAGTAGCCCATTACTAACCATTCTTGGCTATGAGGATTGGTTCGCCTACTGGGGATTATAGGTTCCATTATGACCTGAGAAATCGGGTCGTGACATCTACTTTGATTGATCAGATTCAGAGTCATCAGTTTGAGGATCAGTAGTTATGTAACATTCATGATCAGGTGGTTCGAGGTGAGTCCAGCAGGTCTAATTTAGATTCTGATAGTGTTCTGAGGTTTTATTGTCGTCTTTGTGTTCCGAGAGTTAGGGATTTCATTCAGTTGATTCTCCATGAGGCACATTGTACTAGGTATTCCATCCATCCTGGCGCAGCTAAGATGTATAGAGATTTTGAGACAACTTTACTGGTGGAGTGGTATAAAGCGAGACATAGCGAAGTTTGTATCTCAGTGCTTGAACTGTCAGCAGGTGAAGTTTGAGCACATGAGACCTGGTGGATTGATGTAGCGACTTCTCATTCCTGAGTGAAAGTGGGAAGGGATAACTATAGACTTCATAGTTTGATTGCCATGCAATTCTCGAGGGTTTGACTCCATTTGGGTGATTGTGGATAGGCTGACTAAGTCTGCACATTTCTTGCCAGTTCATTCTTCCTATAGTGCAGAGAGGTTGGGTCAGATTTACCTTCATGAGATTGTTCATTTGTATGAAGTCCCAGCTTCTATTATTTTAGATCATGGCACTCAGTTCACATCTCATTTCTGGAGGACTATTCAATGAGAGTTCGGTACAAAGGTTCAGCTTAGTACCGCATTCCACCCTCAAACAGATGGCCAGTCTAAGAGGACTATCTAGGTCGTGGAGGACATGTTACGAGCTTGTATTCTTGACTTTGGAGGTTCTTGGGATTAGTATGTACCGTTGGTGGTGTTTGCTTGTAATAATAGTTATATTTGAGCATTGGCATGGCACCATTTGAGGCATTGTATGGTAGGCAATACAAATCGCGTGCGGGTTGGTTTGATGGTTTAGAGTCTCGATCGCAGAGTACAGACTTGCTTTGTGATTCCTTAGACAAAGTATAAATGATTCAGGGCAGACTTTAGGCAACCCGGAGTAGGCAGAAGAGTTACGCAGATCATAATCTTCGAGCCTTAGAGTTCAGTGTTAGTGACTTGGTATTTCTCCGTGTATCGGCCATGAAGGGCGTGATGAGATTTGGTAGGCGGGGCAAGCTTAGCCTTAGGTATATTAGGCCGTTTGAGATCCTTCAGAGAGTTAGTAGTGTTGCTTATATATTAGCATTGCCTCTGATGTTTTAAGTTGTGCATCCTGTATTCCATGTATCGATATTATGGCAGTATGTCTCGGATGAGTCTCATATGTTGCAGTGGGAGTTGGTAGAGTTGAATGAGAGTTTGGATTTTATTGAGGAGTCAATTGTTATTCTAGCCAGAGATGTCAGGAGATTGAGGTCTAGAGATATTCCATTAGTTAAGGTTCAGTGGAGGCACCGTCCAGTCGAGGAGGCTACCTGGGAGACTGAGAGAGAGATGTGGGCTCAGTATCCGCAGTTGTTTGAGCCTTCAGGTAGTCCCTTGTTCTTGACTTTCGAGGACAAAAGTCTTTTTTAGTAGAGGATGATGTAATGACCCTTACAGTCATTCCCACATTTTCTCTTTCTTTGCATTGTTAGAGCTTGCCTGCAGCGGCCCCAAGTCATTTATGGCTTGTTGGGGATGGTGGTTCCGTGCCCTGGCTGTTTATTTGGTCTTTATGGTTGTTTCCCTATTTTAGAGCTTAAACTTAGGAAATCATTGACTTTGCTCAACATTCTTGGTAAGCATGCTCGAAATTAAATTCAAACAGTTCCCTTGGTTTGATTTTGGTCTAGATGGATCCTTGGTCAGGGTCTGGGAGCTTTCGGTTTAGTTTTGTGTTGCTTTCTGTGTTTTATAGCCAATTGAACTTGGAAGTTTGACTTTGGTCAATATTTGGAGAAGACAAACTCGGATGGGATTTCTGTCAATGTTGTTAGCTCCGAAATGTTAACTTTGGGCTAGAGGGACCTTTGGTTCGGGTCCTGAGGCTTCCTGACTCATTTTGGAGTGTTGAGTTTCATTTTGGCCTAAGGTTGAATTTGGGCGTAGGTCCCACTCTTTGTTAAATAAGCCTCTGTTGGGATTTCCATCAATTTTGTTGAGTCCAGAATGTTGTTTCTAGTGCGGTAGCATAGTTCATTTTTATGCACGGGGTCCCGGATGAGTCCTATGGGCCCATTCAAAGACTTTTTCACTTCAAATTTTTTGTTGGCTATTGTTGAAGGTGCAGGCCTTAAGCCTTAATCGTGACTGTAAGGGAAGCCATCGCAATCGTGATGGTCTGCCTCATTGGTCATTGCGACTGCGAGGGTCCCTTCACGCGATCGTGATGAAGGGACTGTGGACCCAACTTCCCTTTGTTTTTCGTGATCGCGAGATCCCTTCTCGCGACCGCAATGCAACCCCTCCCTCTTTATTCTTCACAACTTCATGGCTAGACCTTACGATCGCGATGGTCTAACCAGCATGATCCTCACAACCGCGTGGGGTCCCTTCGTAATCGCGAAAGACCCCTGGCAGTATATATAGTCCCCTTTTCATTTTCTTCACCTTTAAAATGCATTTCTCCATTGTTATTAATCTCAAGCTCCCCAATTCTCAGTGTGGCTTCATTCTTGGGTTCTAGGGTGTTAATTCCTGGTCCATGATCATTTCCTTATCTCCAATTTGGTAAGTTTCCTTGTTAATTTCCATAATTCTCCTCTTTGATTTCTGAAGTTATTCTCTTAGTTTATGGGTTGTTTGAGCCCCCTTTGCTGGTCCATTTCCGCTCATATTTTGGGGCATGTACTCCTGGCAGTATTTTGAACATTGTTGTGTTCTTTATTCCCAGTTTTAGGTTGCGGGGCTCACAAGCTCGCTTGTGATCCGAATTTTGACCAGGCTATACCTTTAGCAATATGGGTATCGTTAGTCTTTTTTTAACGCATAGATTACCTTCTTGATAGTGTGAATGCTTTTTGAGACTTCTCAAAGCAGTTTGATCTTGGACATCATCGTTCTAGCAGCTTATCATCGGATGACAGGTAGGTTACGGTTTTCTCTATATTAGACTTTGCATATATAGGCTATAATCGTACTAATTAGCATTCTTGGGTTGGGTTTTATCAGCTTGGCACCCCAGACCTTGTCCTCTTCATTTCTGTCCATCTTACTTCATTTGTCTAGTTGTAGTATTTGTGTTACTTGGTAGTATTATCCTTATGGCCCTGTGTGGCCTTGTTTATGCCTCTGGACCATAGATGGTGGGTTATTTGGGAATGTTTGCGAGTCCCGGACATCAGTATCTCAATTATAGAGCTGGTTATCTATTATGTAGAGCGATTGGAGCCTGTGCAGGGTAGATAGGTTGATTGTGAGCCGCTGGGATGTCGATTGTTTGAGCATGCCATTATCATGCATATAAAGGGATTTTTCTGCACGTTTTACTACTATTTTGGCTACGGCCTACTATAAACGGTTTTCTAAAAACATGCATGGCCCTAAGGGCCCATTTTCGGTAAAGATGGTTATAAAAGGGTTTGGAACTGATTTTTATGGATCTTCTTGGGGTAAGAGATACTAAATGATGATTTATCACAATTTTCATACTTATACTAGACTCGATTGTGCGGTAGTGGTAGACATGTTTTACGACTGATTTGAGACGATACTAGACTCAGTCGAGCTGAGTGATAGACTTGTTTTTACTACTGGTTTAGACCTAGATACACCCTGGGCACCCTTTAAGGGGATTTTTGAGACTTTTTTTTACTGATTTAGACCTGGATAGACTCCGGGCACTCATTTTGAGATTTTGATTATTGGTTTAGACACGGATATACTCTAGACAGTTATATTGGATATTCTGAGATTCTGAAACATTTTATGTGGTTGAGGATGTCCATGGACCTTTCCTATATAGACCAGGGGCTACGTGTTGGGTGTGCTGGACGAGGGGTATACGGTGTAGTTGAGGTATACGGGTGCGTCCTTCCTTGGATCCTACCTACTGGGCCTATCGGCACCGAAAGAGGTACATACGGTACTACGGTTACACCTAGTTTTCACACTATTACATCATATCATTCATTTGTGTATGATTCCAACCTTGTTTGCTATTTGTTGAGTGTATGCTCTGGTAGTATGGGATGACGGAGGATTTGTTTTCACTTGTATGTGTTCCTCGGGTGTATGGGTGCTCGTTGGGACTGTAGGTATATTTATTATTATTATCCTATCCTAGTACTTATTCTTGTAATGGTTACATTTGAATTCCTACTCGATTATTTGTATTTGGGAGTTGTGTTATTAGCATGAATTGACTAGTAGTATTGTTTTGAGCATGACTATGTTATTTGCTTTTCTTCCTTCCCTTTTACTTGAGGTTACCTGTATACATTGTTTCTTCCTAAACTCTTTTTATTATATATTGTTGTTGCAAGGATTCAAGTGCATTCTTCTTTCCTTCACCTGTGTTCTATGATATATATATATTCCTAGTAGCTAGCTGAGTATGATTGTTTTCTCCTTGTATTCTATATGTGCTAGCTTCTGTGTACTTATCCATTTGCTTCTGTGACTACTTTCTTTGCGTTCTGCTTTTTATTGCTTTTATTCCTTATATGCGCTCAGTCGGCCTATGATTCCTACTAGGTGCCATTTCTTTGCAATTTGTGCTCATATTACACTCTGCATCTTCCTGGTGCAGATCCTAGTGTGGGCCATTGCCGCTGACTCATGGAGACTCGTGCAGAGTTTTTTTGGATCATCCGAGACTGAGGGTGAGCTCCTGACTATCGGAGCTTGACTTTTATATACTCTTTTGTATTATGTACTCTTTTGTTATTCAGAGATAGATGTATATATGTTCTTTTGGACCTTATTGTACTCTGGTTATGTAGTAGCTACTCTTATACTGTGATACCAGATCGTGGGATGACTTAGTTTTCCTATATTTATATATATTCCAATTGCTCATTTCTTTACGTTATCTCTTGCTTCTGCTCATATATTACTTCTTCCTCATGCTTAGTAGATAGTAGCCTACTAATCGTTATGGGCTATGGGGATTGGTACGCCTACAAGGGGCTTGTAGGTGTCATTATGACTTGAGAAATCGGGTCGTGATAATACATGTGTGTTATTGGAACATCAACGCATTACCATGTAGCTCCTCTCTTTTAAAAAAAATTCCAAATTGCAATATTTGTGCATCTAGGAGAATTCAATATGAATCTCTTGGCTTCTGTTGTAGTAATGGCTCTATGAAATTAGTTTCACATCGGCTACCTGTTGCATTAAAAAGTTTGTACTTTGAAAATACTGATGAATCCAATCAAATTTGTACTTACATAAGAACATATAATAACATGTTTTCTTTTACTTTGCTTGGAGTAAAGTACGACAAAGACTTAGCTACGAGAACTGAAGGTATATATACATTTAAAGTTCAAGGAAAATATACTATTTTATAAACAACCTTATTCCTACCAATGATGTACCAAAAAACTTACAGGTTTATTTTTATGACAATAAAGATGACATGATTAACAAAATAATTTTTGCAAAAAATCTTAACAGTTCAGTTATTGCAAAGATAATAGACATCCTAAAGATCAATCCATATTCTATGTTCCTCAAATTGTTGACATCCATTCCAAACTTACCTGATTTCTACATTGCGCTTAAATGTGATTCTACGTTGAACCAACGAACATATAATTTGCCCACTGTCTCACAAGTTACGGCTATATGGGTTGATGACGAATCAAATAACACTCTTTTTACACCACATATTTGAATCTACACACATTCTGATATCACCTAATTGGTACACTATTATTACGACTGTTATGATTCGTTACAATATCCTTTGTTGTTTTCCCTCGAAGAAAATGGTTATATGGGTTGATGACGAATCAAATAACACTCTTTTTACACCACATATTTGAATTTACACTCATTCTAATATCACCTAATTGGTACACTATTATTACGACTGTTATGATTCGTTACGATATCCTTTGTTGTTTTCCCTCGAAGAAAATGGTTGGCACTGTGCTATCAAAAAAATGGTGCAACAACCCACCCGTACTAAAAATCACTCTCCTTATAGTCATGATCAACTTCCTTGCGTCTCTAACTGGTGCTCAATTGATGTATTGCTTTATGTAGAAGAACAAATCTTACAGAAAGAAAAAAAACATTGTCTCATGTCGTGAGTATTACTGCTATAAACTTCAAATTACAGATGACGAACAAAATAAAACTTTACATTACGGCAGATTACTCTAACAATATTATGTGGATGAATTCATGGAAGTTGAAACATAATGATAAATTTTTTTGTTATTCAATCAAGATTTGTTTAGGTTTGAAGTATTGGCAGGACTTAGAGATCTTTTAAGACAAGGAGAAAAAGATGCTTCAAATATTGGCATAAAAATTTTCTTTCCTGCTAGCTTTATTAGAGGTCCACGAGATATGCGATGGCGTTATATGGATGCCATTCATTAGTACAACATCTTAGAAAATCAGATATCTTCTTAACAATGACATGTAATCCTTCATGTCCAGAAATACAAGATTTCTTACTTCCAATTGACAAGGTTCGAAATATACCTGATTTAATAAGCCGCATATTCAAAGCAAAAGTTGAAGAATTAAAGGTTGATATAGTTAAAAAATAAATCTTTGAAAAAGTCAACTTTATATACACTATAGAATTTCAAAAATGTTATCTTCCCCATGCACATTTCCCTATCATACTTTCTACAAATATAAGTTACTAACCTCAGAGGCATATGACAAAGTTATTTCTGTTGAAATACCAGATCCCACCATAAATCAGTATTTATATTTCTTACTTATTAATGTCACGCTCCAAACCTGGAGAGGCGCAATTGGAACCTTGTGCCTCACTTGATCGAGCAAACCAATAGAAACTAAAACAAACAAATTGCAACGCAACGGAAACAAACTCAAATATGACAAAAGTATAGTACAAGGTAAACAAGGCCGCAACTGACTACCAGACCCACAACAGATGTCTACAAACCTATAGATGAAAGACTGCTAGCCATGAGTCGGGATAGGGTCTCTACATACCCGTACAAAGCCAAAGAAAGTGCTAGACTCAGCAACTCCGAAAAGAATGGAACATACTAACCATCGGCTAAACTAAACCACACGCAACGAGGACTACTATCTACCTGATAACCTGCAGGCATGAGTGTAGCGCCCTCAGGTAATAGGGACATCAGTATGAAAGAATGTACTAAATATGTAAGGCGATAAAATAACCGAAACATCTTAACCAAAACTGAAACCACAATATGATAGAATTTGAAACAAATGATACCAACACCCAAGTCACAACTAGCAAAGACACCACGTTAGTCCAACACTACCTTACCTTTCCCTACTCCAGTCCCCACAATAGTTACAACCTTGGCCACACATCACCTATGAAACTCAAGATACAGCCAACCAGAACAATCACAATATATGAATGCAATACGAGACGAACTACACAATACAAAGGCTCAACATGCGAAATAAACTCACGCCTTACGGAAGAGCAATAAACAAATGAGGCCATGCGGAAAAATACTCATGCCTTACAGGACCTCATAATGCTATGGGCTCGACCATGCGTAAGGGTCTCACGCCTTACAGGTCATCACAAAGCCACGGACTCAACCATGCGGATAGGTCTCACGCCTTACAGGTTTTCGTGAGCCCTCTAGGCAACCACAGTCAAAATGCAATAAAATACTATGAAATATGTAACACATAATACAATACCATACAAGCTTTAAGTCATCCCACAAATATCCAAGAACCACCGTACTTCTTTTGTACCACAACTATAACAGCACGATAAACCTGACCATCACCGCCATCTGATAACCACATATATACACTACATCCTTCCAACTTAACACTAAATCCACATCACCACTTATGAGTTTTTAACAATAATAATACCAACAATAATTTAGAGACATCTAATAATATATTCTTCAACAGTACACTAGACATGAATATTTCAAATCGTAAGGAATCATGCCAAAAAAGAAAAAAATAGCATTTATATACCTAGAATCTAAGCTCGAATAACTTGATGTAGATAATTGATTTCTTTTGGGGTCAAATATAACATCAAAATGTATTTTTTTCTACTAAATTTCCCTTTGTTGTGCATAAGTACATATAGAAAAGAATTAGCAGCAACTTAAATTAAAACAAAAATAAACCTTAATTCTAACAAAAATAATGGACTTTCACAGTAGTATACATATATATATGGGGGGTAGGCGGTTAGTATACATATATATGGGGGGTAGGCGGTTCTAACTCATCCAAAATGGATAAAATTATGATACTATAATAATTTACATAATCAAAGTAATAGAGTGCTGCCACTCTCTCCCACTTCCACGTGTTGGTGGGATAGTGGGATAGGCCACTAATCACCAATTTTTATCCCATTATGTATGCACTCGGGTATTGCATAAGTTCATAGTAAAATATATATAATATTTTGAATATACCACAATCAATAGAAAATTATTTCGAATAAAGCCTTCTATATACAATAATAATTTTTTTTTCACATAACTAGACTTACTATCTCCGTTAAAATATTAATAACTTATAAAACTTTTGTAAAATAAATACATACACAAATATATCATTACAAAAGAATTTTTTATAAATATTTAAAATATTTTAAGGAGGCAATAAAAATATAACTTTTACCAAATTCAACTTTTAAATCAAATATTTTCAAATACGCGCAATGTTAATAAAATTCTCAAATTTAGGCTCGCAAGCCTTTGATATGGGACGAAGGTTAACCTTAAAACACCTGGGGTGTTACATTCTTCCCCCCTTGGGAACATTCGTCCTCGAATGTGAAATAGAATGCACGAGTAAGACTAGAAACTTCACGAGACTCATCTCTACAACACGGTCTAAAAAGATGAAAGAAGGGTAACCAATTCTAAATGTCATGTAGCCTCCTGATTATAAGTGTGGTGCACAACACACCCATAAGAAAGACTTTCTTGCAGACTCCCTAGGACACGATCTTGCTCTGATACCAAGTTTGTCATGCCCCAAACCTGGGAAGAAGCAACTGGCACCTTGTGCCTCACTTGATCGAGCGAACCAATAGAAACCAATCCAAACAAATTGCAATGCAACGAAAACAAACTCAAATATGACAAAAGTGTAGTACAAGTCCAACCAGGCTGCAACTGACTACCAGACCCACAACAGATGTCTACAAGCCTCTAAGATGAAAGACTGCTAGCTATGAGTCGAGACAGGTCCCCGACATACCCGTACAAAGCCAAAGAAAGTGCTAGACTCAGCAACTCCGAAAAGAATGGAGCATACCAATCATCAGTTGAACTCAACCACACACAACGAGGACTACTGTTTACCTGATAACCTGCAGGCATGAGTGCAACGCCCCTAGGCAATAGGGACGTCAGTACAAAAGAATGTATTGAATATGTAAGGCGATAGAATAACCAAAATGTCATAACCAAAATTGAAACCACAATATGATAGAATTTGAAACAAATGATACAACAATCCCAGTCACAACTAGCAAAGACACCACATCAGTCCAACACTACCTTACCTTTCCCTACTCCAAGCCCCACAACAGTTAAAAATTCGGCCACACATCACCTCCGAAACTCAAGATACAGCCAACCAAAACAATCATAATATATGAATGCAATACGAAATAAACCACACAATACAAAGGCCCAACTTATGGAACAAAATCACGCCTTATGGGATAGCAATACACAAAGGAGGTCATGGGGAAAAATACTCATGCCTTACTGATAAACTCTCAAATCATGCTCCCCAAAGTTGGAGGTCACGGCGATCGCGATAGCAAAACAAAATTTAGAATTCCCAATGAGTATCGGGGTCGTACCCAAGGGAACAATGTAGTCGTGATCGAGCTAATATAGAGTCCGAGCAACTTATTAGAGTTCAATTAGGAAGAAGTGAAAAGATATCTAAAAGGGGGGATTAGACTAAAACTAAAAGATAAAGAAAATCAAATAAAAGATATAGTGATCAATGGCTTTCACCTTGCTTTCACCAAGCAAGGATAACAAGAGAGAATTTGGAATGGGAATTCAATTTACAAGACTTGCACCCAGTTGACACCTAGGTAGTCTTGCCTAAAGGTATGCCTAACTGTCTCTCGACCAATCGAGCATATATCTCATTTATTTTCCCTCGAACTAACACGAGTAAGCAATAAACAAGCCAAATAATTTGGGTGAGTTGGGTTATCTCTAACCCCAACTCTTAGATGGGAGTTTCCGGCAACCAAGCTATGTCTTTGATCTAGAGTGGAGACCCCAAATCCCCACTAATGAGTCTTCCCGAATTCGAGAATTTCTCTCTCGAGCAAAAACCCAAATTAGCAAGCTAAGTCAATGTTTGCAACCATTGACTATAATTTCAAGCATGGAGGATTCAATAGACCCAAATAATCAAACAAGAACAAAATCTATATATAAATTCAATAACCCAACAAGTATTATCTCTAACACAAACCCAAATTCTCAAGTCAACAATACACCAATATAATAGCAATTAAGAATAAGAGTTGAAGAATGGAACTAAAGATTTTACAATAAAAAGCATCCAAATCTTCACTCCTACGGTGTTGGTTAATGAATTTGCTCTCCAAGCTTGCCAAAAGTTCAAAAGATTAGCCAAATATGTGTTTCAAGATGGCTTGGGAGTGTTTTATGTGAATTGGGGTTTCCAAAAGTGGGAATTTCCAAATCTCTCCTAAAGTTGTTGACGCCTTCATCGCGATCACGATCACGAGGTTCAACTTTTACCTTAACCGCGATTGCATGATCCACTATCTCGGTCGTGATGCTTTGAGTTCCTGCCGACTCATTGCGATCGTGTGGCTCTGTCTTCGCAATTGTGATGACCAATTTTATGCTAGTGTCCAGCAGCTCCTTTTTTTGCTCCATTTGACTTGTTTTCACGTGAATCTTTCTCAAACATTTCTAAAACACAAAAATCTAAAAAATAGAAGAAATTCGTATCAAATTGAACTATTTATCCACTTCATACTAGTAAAAGCATAAGATTAGTTGCTAAATAAGTAGGTAGAATACCAACTTATCAAACTCCCAAACTTGAGCTATTGCTTGTTCTCAAGCGACCTAAAAATTCTAACTCAAAAGGCATAAAACACAAGTGCAAATGATAATACCACAAGCCAAGGAAAAACCCATTTCAAGCACCAAACATGACTTCGGTTGGTACTAATGTTGAATCAATCACATGATAACTTACTCGAAGCATTCTCCTCGCTTTAAAACACAATTCCATGATGCAATGGCATAATAAGAATAAGCAAGTGACAACAACCAATCCTTAAGATGTGACTCAAACCACTAGCTTACCAAAACATGCTCAATTGACTCATTTTCGGAGTTTATCAATGTCACCAACTATCCTAATTCGCATGCCCTCACAAGAATGAAAGTCCCAAAAATACATTATGTACAAAGACAATCACAAGGGACAAATACAAACACATACTCACAAAGAAGTTCAAGTGCACACACGTTGAACCATAGGCTTGCCCGTCATGTAAATCGCCACTAATGTAGGGTAGTCAAGCTCAGAATCACAAAGTACTTGCGGGTTATGATGTTGGCTAGGGTTAAGGTGAGGATATCATTTGGTTCAAGTGACTACACCTCTCTAATGCTCTTTGTTCTTATTTCGAACACCGCTTATTTCGAACACCGCTCACATTTTCAATTTCAACTTCACCTTATTTCTCCCTAACACAACCCAAGATTCTCCTTTTTAACTCATGATCATTCAACTCCTTATATCACCTTCACTTGGTAGCACCTATTTTTTGCTTTTCAATTTGCTTATTGGATTGATCTTTTGGAGCAATTTTTAATTCGAAATTAAGGTGCTACCTTACACTTGAAATGCACTTCTTTTCTTCTCCTCATTTGATCACATGCACCCCCAAACTTAGGCATTTTCCTATGTTAAATTTCGTTTCCCCCCAAACTTAGGATTTTAGCCTACATTTCATTTTCAAACAATTAGGGAGAATGGGTGCCAAAATTGAGGTTCCAAAAAGGTCAAGGTGTTACAAGGTTCCAAAGAATGGTCACAAGCTCAAAGGGTTTCATTAAGATTTGATGTCATTGGGAAGTCATTTGGGTGAAGTGGCTATCAAAAAGAGCCTAAGTTATTTTTCAAGCTCGGTTACACCTAGAATTTCTCCTTGAATCACATTCGGGGCAAGTTCTAGATGGCACATATGCACGATAATTATTCAACTAAACCTCACCACACATGACATGCGAATTATTCAAGAAGGATCAATTTTAACTTCCTAAACAAGAACCAAGAGGAGCCATTATATATTATCACTGCTAATGAGCTAAGAGTCACAAAAAGATAAAAGGAGTTGTCACAAACACCATTATTTGCCATGAATTTTTCACAAAATTTTTGGAAGGATCTGCCTATGTCTGCCTATTTCAACTTAGCAAGCAAGACTACTTCATTAGTACCAAACAAGTCAATTTGCCACCAAAACCTCAAAAAATGACGATTTGCCCTTAAGAATATCGTCACTCAGTCTATCATTGGGCCAATTCATCTATCTAAATTGATATGGATACAAAAGGTGGATCAACATAAATATCACACTTTCTGGGCACATGCGATTCGCACATGACAAAGTGTGTGTCGCTCGTGCAATGCACATGCCAACAGTGGGCATGTGCGAAGCTCGTGCAGTTCGTACATCGACATGTGCGCTAAAACTAGACCCCAGCTCATACAAGTTTCATTTATCCTAACGGGTACTCAGACTTCCCCTAGCTCCAAAACATCCAACACACTTGCTATAAACAGAAAAAACAAAGAAGCTACAAGAAAAGAACTAACAAGCTAAACCATCAACTCCATCCATATCAACAATAAGCCCAACAAGGGCAAATCTTAGCAAAAACAAGCCCGAAAAGGGCACATAAGTATCCAACAATACAAAGAAAACAAGCCCAACAAGGGCGCAATATCCAAAACAAAATAGCATGCTAGATAAAGTGCTAGCCTCCCCCAACTAACAACGTGCAGTGCCCTCACTGCAACAAAATAAGAGAAAAGTTTGAGGGGGCTCCCTGAAGGGTGTATCACTCTGAACCAGAACTGCTAGGTCCAAAAAGGACCTAGTCTCCCTCATCAGCATCCTCCTCAGCATCAGACCCATATAGCTTCCTCAGAGTGCTCATCATCTTTGTGAGGAACTTTCTTTGCTTCCTATCATGGTCCCACTGCTTTTTCTGGTGCCTTTCCACCTTAGCCAACCTCTCCTTGATGTGTTGTTACTGGCTCACTAAACTAACTAGTGTAGGGCCACTGGGAGTAGTGGAGGGTGGTGGCCCTGATGTTGTTGCGGTGGAAGTCTCACCCAGACCCGAAGGTAATCCTGCTATAATCTGACGAAGATGGGCATCCATGCCATAGACTTGGCTGGAGATGTGGCGAAGTGTCAGAGGCCTAATTCTTAGAGGACCAATAGTCTCAGCAGCGGCGGCTGACTCACGTGCCTTCGATGCTGGTGAATCCACATCTATCTTCCTCTTCTTCGATGCTTGCATAGGGCCTCTCTTCTTCAAAGGGTGGATCATTTTCTCGGGCTTACTCTCATTCTCTTCATCCGTCTTGGCGAGCCCAGCTTGGTATCACAAGTATGTGATCAACAAAGGGAAAAGCAGACTCTTGTTACCTCCGAGCAATACTTGTTGAATTTCATGCACAATCAATTGCACCACATTGACCGAGAGTCCCTCCATTAGAGAACAAATCACTTTTGCTTTGTCAGTGGTCACGTCGGACTCATTCTTGGATGGCATAACTCAAGCACAAATGATCAAAAGCAAAGTGTGGGCTTCGAGGTTAAACTTGGATGACTCGATCCTTGTATTTAATGCTATCCATTGCGGGATATCGCCATCATGCAAATGTTCCACAAACCACTCAGGCCCCTTTTCTGTAACCCTGGCTTTGAAGATGGCATTGTCGGCATTTGGGAGGTTGTAATATCCATTGATCAACTCTGGATCAAAGCGAACCAATTTGCCCTGCACATGCACCATCAAGTTGTTCGCGAAGTCTATCTCAGCCGCATTGCCATAGAACTCTCGGACCACGACAAAGTTTGCCTTGATAGGTTCGGCGACGAAACAAATCCACCCACTGTCAACCAACTTCCTGTAGAAGTTGGCCCATTTCTCCTCCAATCCATCCAATACAATACCTCGCTCCTTCGTGATTGGCTTCGTCAAGAGACAGTCATAAAGTTGGGAACACTTGAGGGAGACGAAGGTTCCTTGGTCAAAGTACTCTTCGTCGGCCACTTGGTTGGCATTTTAATGTTCAAATTCGATCATTTTAATGGTTAAAGTACCTACACAAGGAACAAAATTGTCAAACAACAAGATGATATGTAAAGCAATGTATTAGGACCAGATTAGGCCAAAGAAAAGAGCCAAAACATTTCTGAGCAAAGCTGGGCAGCGTTGCTATTTTCGGGGAAGTGAAAACTGGCCATCGCGATCGTGAACCTTTTCATCGTGATCGCGAGGACAAAAATTATTATTTTGAAAATTAAGTCATCGCGATCGTGGAATGTGATATCACGATCGAGAAACTCAATGAAGTTTGTCATCGCGATTGTGGGATTGTGCATCACGATCACGATGATCATCTTCTTGCCCAGAAAATTTTTGTTCAAACATTTCGTCGAACAGGTGCTCTTCACCCTTTTGTACACCAATTTTACACCACATGGGCATCAAGTTTTACCCCAAAAATCAGTAAACCAACAGATTTATAACCCCCCACTAGATTTTACCCACAATTTCATACTCAACATCCAATTTACACATTATAAAGAAAGCAAAGATTGACACCCACTTGGGTGTTTGAAGTACTTACTTTAACACAATGAGGGTAGATTGAAGAAGAGAAAGTGGAGATCATACCTGAGGAGTTGCAAAGATTCTTATGAAATTGAAGTTGATGGTGGATTTTTATTCTTGCCTTTGGAAGAGAAAAGAAGCCAAGTTTCAAAGAATTTTTTTTCTTTTGAAATGGCTTATTTGAACATTAATACCTAGAGATTGTTTGGTGCCTCTCGATCGCGTGGCTTTGTCATGCAATCGTGATGAGATAACGTAACCCGACTCCTCGCGATGGCGATGTGGTCACGCGATCGCGATGAGTCAGAGAAAATTTACCTCATTGTGATCGCGATGGTCAGGCGTCGCGATCGCGATGCCTTAGCTTCCACTGAATTTCTAAATTTTTGCACAGTGCACTATTTTGTCATGCGATGCCGGGTGCGACGGGCACTGTGTGATGTGCGAAATGCACCATATTCGCACATGCCAATGTTTTTGTTCAGTCTACTATTTGGTCGTGCGACGGCATGTGCTATGGGCACTGTTTCAGGTGCGAAAAGCACATTTTTCAGAGGTATTTTTGGGAGCTTTTCAACACTTGGTTCCTCTTCTCATCCCTTGGGCACCTAGAACATACCAAAAAGAAAGAAAAAGTGAAGTAAAGGCTAAAATCGATGGGTTGCCTCTCATCAAGCACACAATTTAATGTTGCGGCGCGATGCCGGCTACCTCACCATCGAGATTTCCACTTGGAAGATTTGAACCTTCGACCCAAACATGAATCGAATTTTCAGTGACATTCCCGGGGTGAAGGTGTGAACATGAGAAGGCCATTTTCATGGTGTCGCATTTTGCACTTTTTTAGCCTTCAAGTTAGGAAGGTCTCCTTGCTTTCTATTCATGACAACTTTAAAACTGGATAAACTTTGATCCATCCTCCTTCCAAGGTCTTTCAAAAGCTTGATTACTTTGAATCTCGTCTATTCAATAAAACTCAAGGTTGAAAAGTGGTTGGAGTAAGATTTGGGCGTCTCCACCTTCAAACTTGTCTCATTTATAGCATCCTTACTTTCGAATGAACTAGTGTCTTTCACGATGAACCGTTGCAACTCTAGTATCATTTGTTTGTTTTCGGCATCGTGATCCTTGTATGGATTAGTTGGTTGCCACAACACCTTCAAGCTACGAGCCTCCCTTGTGTATTCCTCTTCGATAGGGAATAACTCAAAACTACTACCCACAATTGTGCACGTGTCAACACTAGCATTCAAATCGATGTCCAAATTTTGGATAGCAATTTCAAGCGTCCTCTCTGTTTGACTTCTCTTAGCATGCCTTTTCAACAATACCTCGAACACTGGTAGCATTCTCTCGCGTTGTTCCCCATAAGCCTCAAGTTGGTGATCTTTGTTTAACACCCATTCTAGGCTCACAACCTCACCCAATACAAATTTCTCTTCTTGTTGGGGTTAAAGCACTACCGATACGGATTCACTTTTGGGCGATTCCATGTTTTGTAAATCTTTATCATCATCCCTAAAGTGAATTTGATTGAGCTTGATGTTCGAGAAATGTTCATTTGCTCGGCGTGGAGGTTTTTCTTCATCAATTTGACTGAAAGAAGTTGATAAATCTGCCATGAGTTGTGTGGCACAATTTTTCTCCTCTTCTTCTTTAGCCCTTGCATCCACAAAGCCTTGCTTTATGGCTTGAACACCCTCCTCTGTGATGTCTTGTTTGTCCAAGAGAGTTTCAATCATGGCATATAGTTTTTTCAGGTAGGTGTCTTACTCATCATCTTGACCAAGAGGAGTGGACAAATCCATCATGGATTGTGTGGCAAAATTTCTCTCTGCTTCTTCTTTCATTCTCATGCCTACCAAGCCTTGCTTTATGGATTTCACACCCTCCTCTTGGGTTTCCAGTGAGGCCAAGAGGGTGTGGAGCTTCGCATACATGCCTCTTTTGCTTGCTACGTCATGGTTCCTATTAGGATCACAAGCACCGGTAGCAACATGGTTAGCATAAGAGGGGGAAGGAGGATAGTCATTGGGGAAATTGCTCCAATGTCCATCATGACCACCACACAAATAACAATTTCACCCATCATAGGAACATGAAGGTGAATACCTCCCTCTCCTACGGCCAATCTTATATTTCCGCCATAGGTGTGGTCGTCCATAATAACAACAAGGATCAATATAACAAGAGTTGCAACCACCAACACCTCTATCATTTCGAGATGCCATGAAATCAATCAACAAAATAAAACTAAATAAAAGAAAAATAATTATTCACAAAATTGAACTAGAGTAAGTAAACTCAAATTCTAAACCAACTCAATAAGCCAAATTATTCCCCGGCAACGCCGCCATTTTTGATAAACGCTCAAATCATGCTCCCCAAACTTGGAGGTCACGGCGATCGTGATAGCAAAACAATTTATAATTTCCAACGAGTGTCAGGATCGTACCCAAGGGAATAATGTAGTCGCGATTGAGCTAATATAGAGTCCTAGCAACTTATTGGAGTTCAATTAGGATGGGGGGAAAATATATCTAAAAGGGGGGTTTTAGACTAAAACTAAAAGATAAAGAAAATCAAATAAAAGATAAAGTGATCAATGGCTTTCACCTTACTTTCACCAAGCAAGGATAACAAGAGAGAATTGGGAATGGGAATTCAATTCACAAGGCTTGCACTCGGTTGACACCTAGGTAGTCTTGTCTAAAGGTATGCCTAACTGTCTCTCGACCAATCGAGCATATATTTTGTGTATTTTCTCTCGAACTAACATTAGTAAGCAATAAACCATCCAAATAACTTGGGTGAGTTGGGTTATCTCTAACTCAACCTCTTAGATGGGAGTTTTCGGCAACCAAGCTATGTCTAGCCTTGATCTAGAGTGGAGACCCCAAATCCCCACTAATGAGTCTTCCCGAATTCGAGAATTTCTCTCTCGAGAAAAAATCCAAATTAGAAAGCTAAGTCAATTTTTGCAACCATTGACTATAATTTCAAGCATGGAGGATTCAATAGAACCAAATAATCAAACAAGAACAAAATTTACATATGAATTCAATAACCCAACAAGTATTATCTCTAATACAAACCCAAAATCTCAAGTCAACAATACACCAATAAAATAGCAACTAAGAACAAGAGTTGAAGAATGAAACTAAAGATTTTACAATAAAGAGCATCCAAACCTTCACTCCTATGGTGTTGGTTGATGAACCTGCTCTCCAAGCTTGCCAAAAGTTCCAAAGATTAGCCAAAGATGTGTTTCAAGATGGTTTGGAAGTGTTTTATGTGAATTGGGGTTTCCAAAAGTGGGAATTTCCAAATTTGTCCTACAGATGCTGACGCTTTCATCGCGATCGTGTGCATGCCTATCGCAATCGCGAGGTTCCACTATTTCCTTATCTGTGATCGCGTGATCCACTATCGCGGTCGCGATGCTTTGAGTTCCTGCCGACTCATCGTGATAGCGTTGCTCTATCTTCGCAATTGCGATGACCAATTTCATGCTAGTGTCCAGCAGCTCCTCTTTTTGCCCCATTTAACTTGTTTTCACGTGAATCTTTCTCGAACACTTCTAAAACACAGAAATCTGCAAAATAAAAGAAATTCATATCAAATTGCCCTATTTATCCACTTCATACTAGCAAAAGCATAAGATTAGAAGCTAAATAAGTAGGTAGAATACCAACTTATCACTTACAGGACCTCATAATGCCATGGGCTCGACCATGCGAAAGGGTCTCACACCTTAAAGGTCATCACAAAGCCACGGGCTCAACCATGTGGACAGGTCTCACGCCTTACAGATTTTTGTGAGCCCTCTAGGCAACCACAATCAAAATGCAATAAAATATGATGAAATATGTAACACATAATACAATACCATACAAGCTTTAAGTCATTTCACAAATATCCAAGAACCACCATACTTCTTTTGTACCACAACTATAACACCACGATAAACCTGACCATCATTGTCATCTGATAACCACATATATACACCATATTCTTCCAACTTAACACTAAATCCACACCACCACTTATGAGTTTTTAACAAGAATAATACCAATAATAATTTAGAGACATCTAATAATCGATTCTTCGATAACACGCTAGACACGAATATTTTAAATCGGAATGAATTATGCCAAAAAAGAAAGAAATAGTTTTTACATACCAAGCATCCAAGCTTGAATAACTTGATATAGATAATTGATTTCTTTTGGGGTCAAATATAACATCAAAATGTATTTTTCTACTAAATTTCCCTTCGTTGTGTATAAGTACATATAGAAAAGAATAAGCAGCAACTTAAATTTAAAAAAAATGAACCTTAATTCTAACGAAAATAATGGACTTTCACAGTAGTATACATATTTATATCGGGGGGGGGGAGGGGTAGGCGGTTCTAACTCATCCAAAATGGATAAAATTATGATACTATAATAATTTATATAATCAAAGTAATAGAGTGCTGCCACCCTCTCCCACTTCCACGTGTTGGTGGGATAGTGGAATAGGCCACTATTCACCAATCTTTATCCCATTATATATGCACTCATGTATTGCATAAGTTCGTAGTAAAATACATATATTATTTTGAATATACTACAATAAATAAAAAATTATTTTGAATAAAGCCTTCTATATATAATAATAATTTTTTTCAAATAAATAGACTTACTATCTCCGCTAAAATATTAAGAACTTATAAAACTTTTGTAAAATAAATACATACACAAATATATCATAACAAAAGAATTTTTCATAAATATTTAAAATATTTTAAGAAGGCAATAAAAATATAACTTCTACCAAATTCAATTTTTAGATCAAATATTTTCAAATACGCGCAATGTTAATAAAATTCTCAAATTTAGGCTCGCTGGCCTTTAATACGGGATGAAGATTAACCTTAAAACACCTGTGGTATTACAATTAAACATATGATACACGATCCTTGTGGAATTTTAAATTTTAAAAGGCCTTGCATAAAAAAAATGGACAGTGTAAATTTAAATATCCTCAATATTATGCTAATGAAACATCTAAAGGTAAAAATTCTTATTCAATTTATAAAAGATGCAACACTGACAAATATTTTAAGATTAGAAGTTAACATCTTGATAATTCATAGGTCGTCCCTTACAATTCAT
This sequence comes from Jaltomata sinuosa, assembly GCA_003996215.1. Lineage (NCBI taxonomy): Eukaryota > Viridiplantae > Streptophyta > Magnoliopsida > Solanales > Solanaceae > Jaltomata > Jaltomata sinuosa. Next base: position 576,246 of record QJPP01000225.1, on the reverse strand, counting down.
ATCTTTTAAGTGAATTTAACTGTTACATAAATGTTGAAATTTGTTCAGATGTTAAAATTGTCAAATATATTTACAAATATATTTGCAAAGTACATGATAAAATTACTTCTAATATACATAATAGTGATTCTGATGCACAAATAGACGAAATAAAAGATTACAGATCAGCTAGATGGATTTTTCCAGCAGAAGCTACATAGTGTTTGTTCGTCTTTCCTATTGGTGAAATGAATTATGTTGTCTATCATCTGCAACTTCATCTTAAGGCTAGCAATTCGTCTCATTTAAAAAAACTGTAACTCTGAATTCAGTGTTGAATAATCCTACTGTTAATAGAATAATGCTAATAAAAATTTTCTTGCTAAATACAACTGTAATTGAGTTTAACTTACTATATAAAGACTTTCCCTAATATTTTATTTGATCAAAAAGTAATAAAATGTGAACTCGAAGAAAACAAGGTAATGTTATTGATCGTGTTGTCACTTGTCACCCAATAAAAAGAGAAAGATATTATCTCCACTTACTACTGATGAACATAAGAGGTTCAAAATCTTACAAAGATTTAAGGACTGTTAATGAAAGATGTTGTACTACATTTTGAGAAGCTGCTGGGAAAAAAAAGGCTTGCTCACCTATGACAATAACTTGATTGAATGTATGTCAGAAATCGTTAATTACCAAATGTCACACAGTCTAAAATATTTATTCGTAACACTCTTAGTATATTGTAATTTAGATAATTCGTCACACAGTCTAAGATATTTATTCACAACACTTTTAGTATATTATAATCCAGATAATTTAAAAAAATTATGGCACAAGTTTAAACAGTTTATGTCCAAAGATTTTACAGCTATACCAAATATACGAATAAATAACATTCGTTCCTTAGTCCTAAATCACATAAAAGATATCTTACATTCAATGGGTCATAACGTAAATGAATTTAAACTCATACCATAAAATATCTCTTCTTCTACATCTTCTACAATAATGCAAGAAGCTAGAGACATCCATTTCAAAAAAATATAATTGTGTCTGATGAAAATTTATTGCTATATAAAAATTAAATAAGGAAAAATGAATAGAATACGACGTTATCCTTAACAGAATATTTCAAAATAAATCAGGAGATTTTTTTATTGATGGTCCTGGAGAAACTAGAAAAACCTACTCATATCGTGATTTATTATCTATTGTATGATTTAAGAGATTTAGCTGTTGAATGCATTGTTCCACCAGCTTCGAAAAAAGAGCAGGCACACATTCTAAAAAGGCATGCAGAGTAGCTTTAGCCACTGTTATTTCTGGTGTCACAGCTTTCGTACTTCCTGGAGGACAAACTGTTCACTCTCATTTCAAACTTTCTATTAACCTAACTGAAAAGCGCAGTTACAACATTAGTAAACAAAGCTCATGACTTGCATCTTTAATTCATAATGCAAACATAATAGTATGGGATGAAACATCTATGATAAAAAAGGGCTTATCAAGATTTTTGACCTCTTCTTAAGAGAAATTATGAATACAAATACAGTTTTTAGCGAAAAAGTTATCATTTTTTATGGTGACTTTAGATAAACTTTGTTCGTTGTGCAAAGAGAAAAAAAAAAAATTTATTAACGAATGTCTGTTTAACTCAAACATCTAGAATCATCAAGAAAAATTTCACCTGTCACAAAATATGCGCACAAGAACAGACCCTACTTTCTATGAGTACTTACTAAAGATTGGAGATGGCAAAGAAAATACAAATGAACATAGTAAAATTGAAATTTCTAAATCCTTATTTCATTTATAAATGAGAGAGAATCATTAAATATTTTTGTTCAAAATTATTTACCCGAATTTAAACACACTCATTCAAGATACATCCTCATCTCATGTTATTCTAACAATCAAAAATAATTTTATAGCCGAAATTAATGAAATTTTCATAGATAAATTTTCAGACACAGCTATAACGTTTGTTGGAATTAATGAAACTATAGAATCAAAAGACAAAGTCAATATAAAAAAAATTTGCATACTTTATATCCTTCTGATCTATCTCCATAAAAGATAATTCTAAAAAAAGTTGCTCTGTTATTCTATTACATAATTTAAATCCTTCTAAAAGTTTGTACAACGGTACACGCCTAATATGTCTAGATTTCAAAACTCACATAATCAATGCGAAAATTATAACTAGTGACTTTAGAGGCAAACATGTTTTTATTCCTCAAATATCATTATTATCTTTGAAAAATTAAAAATTACTTATTTCCTTTTTAAAAAATATAATTTTCAATCCGATTATATTTTGCCATGACTATAAATGAAGTACAAGGTCAAAAACTTGATTTTCTTAGAATTTATTTATGCGAATCAGTATTTTTACATGATTAACTTTATGTTATTTTATCACAAGCAAAAAAAACTTTCACTGTATAAAGATACTAATTCGACCATCAACAATTGACATATGATGATCATTCTACTAATAACGTAGTATACAATGAAATTATTATAAAGGCATTCTCTTAAATTGTTGAAATATATAAAGGAGATAATAATGTAACATTGTGTAAGTTATTACTTTGATTCTGTTGCTTACTATTTATTTTTTCTTTTTGCGGCTTACTAATTTATTTTATATATTTTTATTTTGCTTCTTCTTTCAGGTTGATCATAAAAATAATATAAATCTTGATATACGTGCAATATCTCCTGAAATTTCATATTAGACCTGTAAGGTACAGATTGTTGATATATGCGAATCAGAAAAAAATTGGAAAAAGAGAATCAAATATCTAAACATGATTGTTCAAGATGAACAAGTATTTCTTCACTTTCTTCCTTCTCTAATTTCTAAGATAATTTATCATTCGTGAGCAATTTTCACTTTAAATTTTATGATCTCGATACTTGCTTCTTTTTTTATTTTTTAACCACCATTTATAACTTAATTTCTGCATGTTATCTTAGTCCACTAAATGCAAAAAAAAATGTAAAGGAATAAATTTATAATGTTAATCCTATAAAAGAAAAATTTTATGCTCCTTACTTATTTTTTCCAGATATTAGAGTAAGAAATGTCTTTACTTAGTAATATTTTTAGGTTCAATAAATGTATTTTGTTAAAAATATTTCACAATTTTTAGCAGTAACAAATTATTGACTATTGATACAGTTGATGTTCTGTTAAAAAATTTATAATCTTATGGGTATTTTTTTATTTGCTCCTGATACTTTTTTGCTATTTAGTATTGTTGAAAATCTCATTCTCTTTTACATTTGATTAGATTTGCTATCTTATAGCTGATAATAACATATTCACTAAAGGAAGCTAGATATTTAATTTTCTTTGTTCACTTTTATATTTTCTTCTTTATTTTTATTCAAGTGAACCATTACGCTAAAGTCGTCAACTTTAGTATCATTATAAGGACATATTTAATTATAATTGTACCCTAAAAGATGATGTTGAGTATTAGAATTAAAGCTAGATTGCTCTACAATTTATAAATTCCTTCTCAAGTCGAGAAATTCTAAAGCCATTTAGAGCTGCTAACTACAAACATTTAAATTATCTTTGAGGTAAAATTAAATCAACTACAAAGATAAAATATTAGAATAGAATAGAAATTTGATATCTAAACTATCAATATTTTTTAAAAAAATTAATGACTAATTATAGTCCAGCACATTGACTCACTGTTTAATAGTATCCACTTCTTATATTTCATTCATTGATCATGATTGATTTGAGTTTCATAACTTTTATTTTTTATAAGAATATACTTGTAGTCATTATATAAGGAATACAAACAGTACAAAGATATTTTGCAATTATCATAAACACATGGGTGACACATCATTCTACTAATTAGACAGCAGAATTAGCTTTTCTATAATTATTGTTATGCTTTTCATATTCTTGACAATTATAGTAATTAAAATATTTAAGAAATATCAGTAGGTTGATGTTTTTGAGATTATATCAATTTTATTTAGACTACTGCTATTTACGTTTTGAACACATACATATTTTCTTATTTGCTTATCAATTGTCTACAGGAGAATCAAATAAAAGTTATTGTCTATGACGATGACATTTTCTGTTATCAAGATCAAATCAAACTTTATCATACCTATATAATAAGAGTGCACATACAACTACCATATCTGAAACATGAAAGAACTTTACATACGTTTGACTGAATACTTGATTAAAAGACTATAATTAATTCAATTGAAGAAGATGTTGTTGATACATTGCCACCTCCTACAAAGCTTACTGTTGCATCTTTTCAAGATATCAAGCGTGAGGCCTTGTCATGATCCAAAATTGGGCCATAATGGCATCTATATAACTCCCCAGTAGACAAGCCAAAACTCAATAATGCGGAAGATAATAATAATAATAATAATTAAACTAAGAAAAGCAGAAGATATAAATGAAAAGACAGGCCTAATAGTATATATAGATACCAACGTACAAAATATACAAAAGATGACCCTAAAGTGACCGAATAGACAAAACAATACGAGAACCAATCCGGACCAAGTATCACTAGTACAAGAGCGACTAAGCAAGGAATAGCTATACGACAGACTCTGTCTATCCAAAATACAAATAAATATAGACAGAATATACAAGATGGAAAGCATGTAAAGTCTTCAAAAGTGCCAGGATCTCACCGTGATCCGAACTGTAACAAGCCTCGAAAGACGGGAGGGTCAATGAGGGTGGCTCATACTAGGTGTTGCATCAGAAAATGATGCAGAGTGTAGTATGAGTACCAAGACAACGGGTACCCAGTAGGCATCATAGGCCGACCGAGCACAGAAAAATAATATATAAAATAAATTATAGGACAGTACACAAAATACAGGGATCCACCTAAATCTAGTTATAAAACTGAAAACAGAAATATCCTAACCAACAAGAGGGCAATAATAATAAAATCAATACAAGCAACCGACAATCCAAGTACACTCAAGTCGATGCAATGCTATGAGATATGATGTGAGGTTTGATTGTATAATAGTATAAACCCAAAATATCGCATCGGGCGCCCGAAATACCGCATCAAACTATGCATATATATGTATGTGTGCATATAGGAAGTAAGACCCGGAATAACGTATCGGGGGTCCAAAATATCGCATCAGACTATAAGTGTATATATGAATGAAAATAAGGCTCGAAATAATGTATCAGGTGTCCAAAATACCGCATTGGACTATGAGTATGCATATTTGAAAATAGCGGAGAAAAGGTCGGGGTATATCCCTTGGACCGGCATAAAAGTAGTACTTTTCCTTTTCTTTCTGAAATCAGTAGTAAACCCAGTATAACTCTTCAAACATCCAAGAACCACAGTATCCATAGTAAATCTCCAGTTTTAAATCCAAAACCCTCGAAAACCTTTCTTTTCTGTATCGATAATATGCAATGCAGTATGAGCATGAAATATCCATAATCAGAGAAAGTAGCACACCACAAGGCAAAACATGGCAAAATACCCTCCAAAATAAGAGAACTGACCTGGAAACTTCATCCCAAATTCAAGCTATGGTCCCGGGCCCACAGTTACACACAACAACAATTAAAGAGAAAATAGCAGAAAATAATTATGGAGAACACTACGAGCATTTACTCTACCTCTAAAATCTCTTAAAATCATACTAAGGATTCTACCCTAGGCATAACAATACTACGGGCTCCTAGACTAAGGATAGCATGAGTAGATTCTAATCTATGATCCAAAATTTCCATAATAATATAAATCACAAGATTTAAGCCGAATACCACCTAAAGTCCAACCTAAGGTTCCAGTAACATATGATATATAAAATCTAACTAAACTCAGTCTAGAAAGTAAATTGTAACCTACCTCAGGGCCGAACTACAAACACGAACCGTCACTCGTGTTCCTTCCCCTTACGAACAACCTTAGAAAGTTGTCATGCTATCAAGAACATAAAATAGGTGTTAAGACGAGAAGAACGACACTCATATTGATATACGGAAAATTAGGCCAGAAATCGGGTCGAAAAATGACCCTCACGGCTCGCGCAATGAAATAGAAAATAAAATTCATAATTATGGTCGTGGTGGGTTAAAGAACCCATGCTCAGAACTTGAGCACGAACGGGGCTCATTTCGAGGCCCAAAATAGCCCTGAAGTGCTACTAATACACGAGAAAAAAAACAACGGGGATTATAGGCTTTTAACGAGAATTTAAACGATGAAAGGGAGGAGAGGTGTTGAGGGGACTTACCGGATGAAGTGGACTGAGCAAATGGCTTGAAACCGGAGCTTGGAAGCTTTATAAATGAGAGAACAATGAATATATGAAGGAGAAAATGATATTGGCAGCTTAAATAGCTTCCAGGGGTCCTTCATCGCGATCGCGAAGGACCCCAGGCGTTCGTGAGGGAATGCTGGCCAGATCTAGCCCCTTTCGCGAAGAGGAAACTGGGCCGGGTCTCAGCCAGCTTCATCGCGATCGCAAAGGACAACCCACGTGATCGCGATGGTCAAGAAACTAGACCATCGTGAATGCAATGGCCACCTCGTGATCGCGATGACCAACTGGTCTGCAACTTTTATAGCAGCAACCAGTAATTCGAAAAGGCCAAAAGTTCATCTGACGGACCCTCGGGAGTCATTCGGAACCTCGTGAACACAACCCAACCATGCTACCCAACCAAAAATAGCATTCCGGACTTAATGAAAATGACAAAACTCCCAACAGAGATTGTTTTAACAAAAAGTGATCCCCGTGCCCAAAACTGACTCGGAACTCAATACCTCAAAACAAGTCCGGAAGCCCCAGGACTCGAACCCAAGGTCCCTCTAGCCCAAAGTCAACATTCCGGAGCTAACAGCACTAACAGAAATTCCATCAGAGATCGTCTTCTCCAAATGTTGACCAAAGTCAACCCTACCAGCCAAACTCGCTTGAAAATATAGAAAGCAACACAATACCAAACCGAAAGCACTCAAACCCAGACTAATGGTCCTACTACACCAAAAACCCCATTCCGGAGCCAATGGAAATGTCGAAATTCGATTCTGAGCACGTTTACCAAGAAAGTTGACCAAAGTCAAAGATTTTCTAAGTTCAAGTTCTAAAACAGGAAAATGGTCATAATGACCTAACGAACGGCCCAGGCATCGAACCGTCAGTCCTGGAAAGTCATAAATGAATTGTAGCCGCTAAGAGAAAGCTTGAAATATGAAAAAAGCACGAAAAATAGGAAAATGACCGGGAGGGTCATTAGAACATCCACTATTAAAAGAACTTTCATCCCCGAAAGTTAAAGAAGGGAAAATACCAGAAGACTCAAACAAAGACGGATAGTAAGCCCGCACCACTCACTCGAAAACCCGAGTAGCCTCCTCGACAGAGCGGCACCCCATAGAGCTAAACCAAAGGAAAACTACCGACCCCCAAGACCTCACCAGCCAAACTAGACTCTAACCTTTAACTCTAAATCCTCCAAAGATCTCCTAACTAAATTAACCCTTAAGAATCTTGATCGGAAGAACCGACACAACACTGAAACCAGAGAACCAAGGTGATCAACACACAGGATCATAATCCTTAACATCACAACCAAGTTTACCCAGAAAAGTCACCAGCCTAAAACTCCAACTCATGAACCCGCTGATCCGCAAAACCCCTTATTCTGATTTAAATCATTTTGCACCATAACTATGAAGCTGCACACAAGCCGCAAACTCGAGCCACTCTCGAATTATCAACGAACACGCCGGAGATCCTTAGTTTTTGGTTGCACTCCACCATGAATGAAGTCACCTTTTTTACTCTGATTTAATCAAAACTAAGTTATGGCTTACTATCTTTTGACCTCCAACATACTTACCCGATGCGCATCCTCGAAAACTGTAGTAGTTTTACCCCGACTGACGACCAACCACAAGGACGACCATTTTGACTAACGCCAACCTAGCCACTTGAACTCATCTGGACCAACTGACTGAACTAACCATCTGAAATCGACTAAAGCTTGCACACTAGGTTTGCAAAAGGCATGTATGAACACCCAGTGTCAATGGAGAACCTTCTGACTATAGAATGAACCCAACCTCGCTAAACCGCGCTAAGTCTGAAAAAACAAAAATTGAATGAACCAGGGCAACCTGCCCAAATGACCCAAACTAAAACCAAGACCCTATAAGGAGTGTGGTAAGCCTACCACAAGGTATGTAACCACCAACTAAGCTCCAAACACTCGAACACTACATGAATTCTAAAATCACCTTACCAGTTTCAACTTAGGAAGAAGTCAACCACGCTGTGAATATCAAGTCAGAACACCCCATAGGCAAGGAAAGGGTGCCTAAAGTCCAAGACCGCCATCTAGATATAGAAATTTGCACAACCCATTAATTCACTTCTTTGGCTTGAATCAACCGTTCTACTGTATCAGCACACCATACCACCGACTCTGAAGCCTGTAATATATCGAACTGCTAGTCCACACTGGCCGAGTCCAACCAACACTAGAACCCCACATAACAGACAACCCTTGAAGAACGAAAAAACCAAGCTTTTAAACCCTCGGGATACAAAGGTGACCACCATCCTCAAAGTATCATTAGAACCCACAATAGACTCGCTAGTCTCAACCCGCACAATCTAATCACACATAATACACTACCGCTGAATCTCAAACTTATGCCGCTGAATTTATCCAACCATAATAGAAGGAACCTCATACTATCTAGAACACCGCTGAAAGATGGAATGTCCATCCTAACTCAAAGGTTAGCCAAGGACTAGGTGTCCAAGGCCACTATCCCTCCATAATCTGAAATAAGAGAGCCAAGTTGTCCAAATTCATTGCCTTCCAATTCAAGAAGCTGCAACTGAAAAGCACCAACCATGAACCATCTGGAGTAGTTTGCTACCTGACGATTCTGAAATCCAATACCAATTAGCAACCAATACCTCTGTCGAACCTCTGCGTAGACCCATACATTATCAATGAACACATAGGAACTGGAGTTAGCTAGGCTCTGAACATCCAGTTTGCCCAAACTGTAATGCTACAAAGACTTGGATAATTTACATAACAACACAGGAAATCACAGCTGATGCAATGAGTCCCCAAAGGTAGTACTAAAAATGGCCACTACCTTGATCCCTCACCAACAGGAATTTTGACCTCGGACCAATCGAAGAAAAGCTACTGGAATCTGTAGTCAGTTGAATCATGTCAACACACACAAACCCAAACAACTCTCAACCGTCACTTCCGCCAACTACTAAAACACATAAGCACGAACAAGGAGTCATCACCCTCTTTTGCAAACCCAACAAAACCCTTTCCAAGGAAACACTGAATCTAACAAGCTCTCTCTCAAATACAACCTGGAGTTATTCCCTTAGCTCCCACAATTCCTACCGGCAACACCTGATATGACGGAATGAGGGTAGGCCGAACGCCTAACTCAACCAAAAAAAATGCTATAATCAAAAATCCAACCGCAAAGCCATAATTCCACAGTTAAACCTCAGTCACGATGCTACAACCAACACTTAGCCAAACAGATAAGCCAGAACCCGACCACAATGCCATACTCAAACTCGATTATATCATCGGGAACTGAGGAGGGCAGAAAAAAACTCATCTAGACTTAGAACAGAAGGGACCACGAAAATAAACCATACCTTCTAACTTACCAAACCCAACACTAAGGAGGGTTGATTCAGATCACCCGAGAAAACAAAACCAACCAATGCTCATCAGTATAACCAACACCACCCGACTTAAGATAGGAGTTCAAACTCCGGCACTACCACCAGTACCACGCCATACTAACAGAATGACTCCTAGAACATGATAGATAACAACCTAGGAAACAACCACCTAAGGTCGCTAGACAAAAGAAAACACTCAGCCCAATCCTAGAACCATGAATAAAACCAGGAATAAAGCTAACAAGACCTGCCCACGAGTCAAAACCATAGGTAGCCACCTCACAAGGTCAACACACCCCATCCACTACTAAAGAATTTAACTACCGAGAACTCAGATATATACACCCTAAAATTGCAAGTACTACCATAGGATGGAATAAGTAAATCTATAACTGATCGAAAGGCCGCTACCCAACACTACAAGAAGATAGCCTACGCTAGAGTATCTACAGTCCCGACAGGCGTTCGTACACCCGTGGAACTCACACAAGAGCACACAATCCCTTTGGCATCCTATATTACCAGAGCGCACACTTAACAACTAGCAAACAAGAATCCGAACATAATATGAATGATATGATGAACTAGGTGTGACCGTAGTGCTGTATGCACCTTTCCCAGCACTCGCAGCTTGTGGCCCCTAGTCTGGATTGGCAAGATCCATGTAGGTCTAAGTGACCACATACAAGAAAATCAAGGGATCTCAAAGCATAATTGCCCGGAGTCTATTCGGGTCTAAAACAGTAAACTACAAAGCTCAAACCCCTATATAGGGTGCCTGAAGTGTATCCGAGACTAAATCCATAATAAAAACATATCTAGTGCTACAGCACAGCCAAGCCAAGTATCAATATGAAAATCAATGATAAAATCATCATAATACTCTTTTTTACTCCAAGAAAATCCATAAAGTCAGTTCCAAATCCCTTTTATAATCATTTTACCGAAAATGGGCCCTTAAGGCCATGCAAGTTTTATAAACCATTTATAGTAGGCCCATAGCCAAAACAGTAGTAAAATATGCAGGAAACCCTTTGCATGAATGATATGATCGCAATCAGAGAATAGCCCAACGACTCACAATCAATCTATCGTCCCTACACAGGCACAATCAGCTCTACAACATACATAACTAACCTAAAATCAAAACTCGATGTCCGGGACTCGCTGACATTTTCAAATATCCCTCCATCTATGGTCCAAAGGCATATACAAAGGCCACGTAGGGCTATAAGTGTAATACTACAACCAAAGCAAGAAATAAGACGGCGGAAGAAGCAGGCAAGGTCTGGGGTGACAACCTGGAATGCCCAACCCAAGGATGCCAATTAATACAATTATAACTGATAAACGCAAGGTCTATGGTAGGGGAAACCGTAACCTTAAACCTAGCCAAAGCACCTCTCGAAGAACCAGTTGGTGCCCATACCCGTGGTACATATACACCCTCTGGAAGACTCAGAGTCCAAGCCATGGTACCCTGAAGAACTAGGGTAGCCATATATCGCATCGAAAGTTGGGCTAGCCCCAAACCCTTCTCTTAGCCGAAGCGGTAAGCCACACTCTGAAATCCCAGGGCTGAAGGAAGCACTGAAGTACCAAGCGTAGAAGCCTCATCGTCACCCGTTGTCGAACTTGTCCTAGGTTTCTGAGAAGGAATGAAACAACTGAATTTTAAGAAGTCGATAGAGTCAAGGACAGAAGATCAGGAATCAAACAAGATGGAATCTTTCCTAGGACTGTCCTATAGCTTCTCGCAGATAGGATATGGACGTCATCGTACTGATTTACGAAACTCTACTAGACACCTGCTCTTGTACTGGCGAAACCAGTGAACCTAGAGCTCTGATACCACTCTGTCATGACCCAAAACTGGGTTATGATGGCGTCAACATAAGCCCTAGTAGACAATCCAAAACCCAATGATACGGAAGACAATAATAATAATTAAACTAAGGAAAGTGGAAGATATAAATAAAAAGACAGGGCCAATAGCATATATACATACCAACGTACTAAATATATAAAAGATGGCCCTAAAGTGACCGAATAGACAAATCACTAGTACAAGAGCGACTAAGCAAGGAATAACTATACGACAGACTCTATTTATCCAAAATATAAAAAACTATAGACAGAATATACAAGATGGAAAGCATGTAAAGTCTTCAAAAGCGTCAGGAGCTCACCGTGATTCGAACTGCAACAGGCCTCGAAATACAGGAGGGTCAATAAGGGTGGCTCGTACTAGGTGTTGCATCAGAAAAAGATGCAGAGTGTAGTATGAGTACCAAGACAACGGGTACCCAGTAGGCATCATAGGCCAACCGAGCACAGAAAGATAATATATAAAATAAATTATAGGAAAGTACACAAAATACAGGAATCCACCTAAATCTAGTTGATAAAACTGAAAACAGAAATATCTTAACCAACAAGAGGGCAATAATAATAAAATCAATACAAGCAACTGACAATCCAAGTACACCCAAGTTGATGCAATGCTATGAGATATGATGTGATGTATGAATGTATAATAGTATAAACCCGGAATACCGCATCAGGCTCCAGAAATACCGCATCGGACTATGCATATATATGTATGTGTGCATATAGGAAGTAAAAACCCGGAATAACACATCGGGGGTCTGATATACCGCATCGAACTAGAAGTGTATATATGAATGAAAATAAGGCTCGAAATAATGTATCAAGTGTCTGAAATACCGCATTGGACTATGAGTATGCATATTTGAAAATAGCGGAGAAAAGGTCTGGGTATATCCCTTGGACTGGCATAAAAGTAGTACTTTTCCTTTCCTTTCCAAAATCAGTAGTAAACCCAGTATAACTCTTCAAACATCCAAGAACCACAGTATCCATAGTAAATCTCCAGTTTTAAATCCAAAACCCTCGAAAACCTTCCTTTTCTGTATCGATAATATGCAATGCAGTATGAGCATAAAGTATCCATAATCAGAGAAAGTAGCACACCACAAGGCAAAACAGGGCAAAATACCCTCCAAAACAAGAGAACTGACCTGGAAACTCCATCCCAAATCCGAGCTATGGCCTCGGGCCCACAATTACACACAACCAACAATTAAAGCAAAAATAGCAAAAAATAATTACGGAGACCACTACGAGCATCTACTCTACCTCTAAAATCTCCTAAAAGCATACTAAGGATTCTACGCTAGGCATAACAATACTACGGGCTCCTAGACTAAAGATAGCATGAGTAAATTCTAATCTATGATCCAAAATTTCCATAATAATATAAATCACAAGATTTAAGCCGAATACCACCTAAAGTCCAACCTAAGGTTCCAGTAACATATGATATAAAAAATCTAACTAAACTCAGTCTAGAAAGTAAACTGTAACCTACCTCAGGGCCGAACTACAAACACGAACCATCACTCGTGTGCCTTCCTCTTCCGAACAGCCTCAGAAAGTTGCCATGCTATCAAGAACATAAACTAGGTGTTAAGACGAGAAGAACGACACCCATATTGATATACAAAAAATTGGGCCAGAAATCAGGTCAAAAAATGACCTTCAGGGCCCGTGCAATGAAATAGAGAATAAAATTTACAATTATTGTCACGGTGGATTAAGGAACCCATGCTCAAAACTTGAGCGCGAACGGGGTTCATTTCGGGGCCCAAAACATCCCCGAATTGCTACTAATACACGAGAAAAGAACAATGGGGATTAGAGGCTTTTAACGAGAATTTAAACAACGGAAGGGAGGAGAGGTGTAGAAGGGATTTATCAGATGAAGTGGACTGAGCAAAGGGCTTAAAACCGGAGCTTGGAAGTTTTATCAATAGGAGAACAATGGAAATATGAAAGAGAAAATGATGTTGGCAGCTTAAATAGCTGCTAGGGGTCTTTCATCGCGATCGCAAAGGACCCCACATGTTTGCGAGGGAACGCTGGTCAGGCCATCGTGATCGCGATGATCCAGCCCCACATTCGCGAAGAAAAAACTGGGTTGGGTCTCAATTGGCTTCATCACGGTTGCGAAGGACAACCCACGCGATCATGATGGTCAAGAAACTAGACCATCGCGAACGTGATGGCCACCTCGCAATCGCAATGACCAACTGGTCTGCAACTTTTATAGTAGCAACCAGCAATTCACAAAGTCCAAAAGTTCATCCGATGGACCCTCGAGATTCATTCGCAACCCCGTGAACACAGCACAACCATGCTACCCAACCAAAAACAGCATTTCAGACTTAATGGAAATGAAGAAACTCCCGATGGAGATTGTTTTAACGAAAAGTGGGCCCCGTGCTTAAAACTAACTCAGAACTCAATACCTCAAAACAAGTCCAGAAGCCTCGGTACCCAAACCCAAGGTCCCTCTAGACCAAAGTCTACATTTTGGATCTAACAATGCTGACAGAATTTCCATCTGAGGTAGTCTTCTCCAAATGTTGACCAAAGTCAACCCTACCAGCCAAGCTGGCTTGAAAACACAGAAAGCAACACAAAATCAAACCGAAAGCACTCTGACCCAGACCAATGGTCCTACTAGACTAAAACCCCCATTCCGGAGCCAACGGAACTATCGGAATTTGTTTTTGAGCATGTTTACCAAGAAAGTTGATCGAAGTCAAAGATTTTATAAGTTTAAGTTCTAAAATAAGAAAATGGTCATAACGACCTAACGAACAACCCGGGCACCGAACCGTCAGTCCCGGCAAGTCATAAATGACTTGTATCCACTAAGGGAAAGCTCAAAACACGGAAAAAGCATGAAAAATAGGAAAATGACTGGGAGGGTCATTACAGGCCCTTCAAACTCTCAACGATCTATCTAAGCTAGAATTTGGTAAGTCTACTCCGTTCTTTTACTCAAATGTACATATATCAATTCTAACTTTTATTGTGTACAGATATACTGACAATTATTGTCAACTATTCTCAGTCACGATACGTTTCAAGTCTAGATAAAAATCGACAAAAACTTATTCTCATTTAAATATTGTAAGTGTGTTAATCCAACTTTAACCTTCTCACACTTTTTATATGTCACAACCCAACCTATCGGGATGTACAGGCGCCTACTCTATGCACCTAGATAGACGAACCCCTACCACCCGTTCCAATAGGTAAAGGCAAAAAATCAAGTATAACCATAAAATCCTCATTTTAATACAGGAAAAACCTTTACAACATTTCATTTCAGAAAATCCTTGACAAAAGAATATGATAACCCAATTCTTACAACTGGAAATAACCCTCCCTAGGATCTAGTCTAAACAGGTACAAGAGCTACTACAGGAGTAATACAAGAAAATGTAAAATGACACAACTTCCACCAAAGGAACAAGAGTAGAAGTTGTTGAAGATCACCATCGTCCTGTACCTATGAAATATCACCAATCATGCAACCAGACTATACCTAAAAATTTATAATAAGAGAAGAATCAGTACAAACACACGTACTGGTAGGCATCATCGGTCGACCCAAATCCATTCCATACCATTATATAAGAAATCAAGGGAAATGCACAATTAATTATAATACTTGACCCTTCAACATTCACCTTACCAAAGCCCAATATCAACCCAAGCCTTCCTATCTCTTTCGCTGCCAACTCCACCACAATGAGACGCTATGATCTGACTCCTAGGACATTCTCAAGTCACCTTAAAGCTTAAACTTCCCAAGTCACCTTGTCACCTAAACTTCCCAAGTCACTTTGACACCTAGACTTCCCAAGTCGCACTTGTCATTACCCGATATTTATTCCCATACTCGGGATTCCATTCCCTTACCTGAGTAACCCACTATGACTTGACAACCTGGAGTAAACCCCACTACTTGGTGGCGTAGACCACAAGTCTCTTCCTTATCTTATCAACCGCATGTAACAAGTCTACCCGACATTGACCATTCTAAGCGACAACAAACATATATCCTTTTTACATAACCTGGACCAAACAAGGGTCCCTAGGACATCATCTATGTCAATAACATGCGACCTTAGTTCACAGAAGAACCACCTTATCACTTTAGCACACTAACCCGGTCCTTCAAGGACCAACTATACACCAAATAATAATAAATCTCAGCCCTCTCAGGAACCCAACAGGTGAATAACAATAAGTAACACTTAGACCCATAACAATACAATAACAGAATCTCAGTCTTCCTTCTAAACTTATCACCCACATGGAACAGATTCAATAACCAACTTAAACGATGAGCAAGTAACAATAGCATATACCCTTTTTATCTTTCCCGAACTGAACAAGGATCCCTATACCAACACCTAGTGTTAACACGCAATTCTCGATCCACCCCAAGACCATCTGTCATACCCCATTTTTACTGGGTCAAAATAGTGTTCAACATATTGATGATTCCTAAATTAATTTAACTAACTTAAGGAGTCGCCACCTAATTATTATGGTGAATTAGGGCACCTAAAGTATTTAAAGAGATTTCTAAAGTTAATCCCATTTTAAAGGTCTACTAACATGAGATTCTAGGTAAGGGTTCAATTAATCTAAAGAGAAGGTATTAGGCACCCTTTAAGATCCATTAAAAATGGTTAACCGTCCGGACTTGATTAATTAATTAGGCTAAGTGTTATTTAAAACTTTGTATATCAAAAATGCAAATCACATTTTAGAGAAAGGAATAATAACACATGACTTACAAAAGTATAATCAAAACAAATTGGGCAAAGGTTTTTTAAAAATGTCATTTTGAGAAAAAGCTAATTTGATTAATTAAAACTGCTATGTGTCATGTGACTTTTAAAATCGATGCCTGGAAAACACTTTACAAATATTTATTCTTTTGAAAAGCGTACTGCAGCTAGAATGGTTTTGGTAAAGATAAAAAAAAAAGTTATTCTGTCACCAAAGAAAGAAAACATTTCCTTGAATTGATGGTCATAAAAACCCATTTAGAGTTACTTTTTATCGAAATTGAAGCATGAGAAACAGTTAAAGAAATTTTCTGCAGGACTTAACCAAATTTAAGATAACAAAGTGTTGCCAAATTACTACCTCTAAAAAAAAGAGCGTTGTCAATTTATAGCTAAACATAAATTACTGATTTAAAGAATGAGGCTAGTTTTAAGTTCTAAAAATATTATATTACAACTCTTTTAGAGTTACGGGATTTAATAAACTCTAAGCTACCCGAGGGAATTAATTATTACTAACATACTCAAACTCAAAACGTCATACACAACAAGTAACAAATGTAAATAACATGTTAGTAGTCAAAACATATAAAAACACATAAGGATACACATAAAACTAGTCAGCAAGATAGAGAAGGTAGAGAATGTCCGCCATTTTTTATCCAAGTCTTTCCCTTCACTTGTGTTCGGATGTATTTCAAAGGAGTAAGAGATACGGATAAAGATGTAGATGCACGATTCAAGTCTTGTGGTGACGTCGAGTCTTAAAGTGGAACTCTTCGACTCCGGTGTTCATGCAAAATAAAGAGAAACGAGATGGAAAATGATTAGAAAAAGGAATCTGCTCTCAAATGGACATAGAAGCTAGAAAATAAATAAAGCATGAAATTAACGTAACTTGTAAACTCATTCGAAACAAATTTTATATATGTTCATGTTGTCAGAAGCAAGTTTTCAAGTGAAATAATTATTCTAAACAAGATTTTCAAAACTAGTGATTCAAGAAACATTATAACACGACATCTACAACAAAGAAATGAAATTCTTAAGTCAATCTTGGTTCAAATTATGACCACACACTAAACAAAGATTAAGCAAGCTAGGTATCCTCATAGTCATGCTTTCCATTAAAAAAGGGATCGTTCAAGCAAAATTTTTGACAGGATAAGAGAACTAGAATCCAATTCATATATTCTTTACCATACAATCCTTATTACGTTTCGAGGCAGGATGCGACAAGCAAGGAAAACTACTTCTTTTGTTAATCATTCTAATATCTTACGGCTCATTTGTTCAGTTTTAACGCATAAGAATAAGAAACTAACATGGCTTCCTAAGCGAAACAGCCAAACGTAATTAACAAAAAAAAGGTAAAAAATAAAACAAGAGAAAGGTTGTCGAGATTACAGTTCGTGGGGCAGTGAACTGGGTTCTCTCGATTGTAGATCTACTCCCCTTTCTCATGAACAGATCCGAATTTAAGATGACAACGAATCAGAAAGTTTGTGTATGAGAAGTGTTTTAGAGTAAGAAAAAGTAACTAAAGAGTGTGAGTTATTAGAAGACAGAGGCGGCCAAAAACTTGTCCCAAATGAACTATGAATGCAAGTATTTATAGAATGAAATTAGGGTTCTTGATGTGTTGAGCGGGAATTTGAATTTCAAAATTTGAAATTGGTCAACAAGAGTCCTCAAATCTGAACGTTGAGGATTTGCACGAAAACAACAGGCTTCACGTGATTTTTGCAGATTTTTTGCCCGAAATGGTGAAGCTTCTTCTGTTCATGGATGAAGGAGACTTGGAATGTTCATTAAAAGGGAAAGAAGAAAGAGGGGCGCTGCTTGTATGAGACATGAGCGTCTGCATTTTAGGTTTAGGGATTTAAGGGGTATTTTGGGCATTTTAGATAGGTAAAGTGGGGGTAAAATGGGTAGATTCAATGTGTTTTGAGTATAAAAAGGGCTGACAGGTTGGGTATGTTGATTTGGGCCACAAATTGGTATTTTCTGGACAGATTTTGACATAGAGATATGGGCTGAAACTATGGGCAGTTGGATTTAATTTGGGGCTTATTTGGCCGGACTTTATCTTTTCCTTCTTCAAATTAATTGTCTTGAGCTTCTAATTTAATAACTAGTGTAATATATATTATGATAAAAAAAATAGTTATGTAAAAAAGTACTTATAATTAGTTTAGTAAATATGAAACTCAAAATAAAGTAACAACGGTTAATTAAAAAAAATAGTAATAATATTAATTTTGTTGATAATATATTCGTAATCTTTAAAAATAAAAACGATAGTAAAATAATAATAATAATAATAATAATAATAATAATAATAATAATAATAGTAACAAACTTTAAAGTAGTAGAAATAATAGTATATAATAGGTAATAACGGTAATAATAGTAATGCACAAAAACAATAGTGATATATAAGATATTTAATTTACTAAAAATTTAGAAGCCAAAGGAAATAAATTAGAAGAAAGGAGGGACAAAATTAGGTGTCAACACCATCTCCACATTTAAGTGTAGCAACTCGGCCTCTCAAAGACCAATATAATCAATTGTTGATTCAAGAATACAACCCGGTCCACTCATGGAACCATCGAAAGAATACACTCAATGTAAGTAAATCAAACTTGTACCAGGCGTGGTACCCGAGACAACCAATATAGAACCTGTACCAGGTATGGTACTCGAGCCAACTGTTAGTATCTCATACCAGGCATGGTACCTGAGCCAACCGTATTATATCCTGTACCAGGCATGGTACCCAAGCCAACCGATATGTAACCTGTACCAGGAGTGGTACCCGAGCTAACTGAATGTCACATCAAATCCAATCAATCCACAAAGGATGAATAAAACATACTTGTAAACCAACAAGCAGTAACAAATTCATTTCACAAGACTGATAACCGGATAAGTAGACATTCCTAACGTCATTCCCTAAGCATGCAACTCACACAATACTAAGCTTTTTATACCAAATCATTTTTTGAAACTCCCTTTTTATAGACATTAACTACCCATAGTCTTTCCGGTTCCCCGAACCTTCCCGACACTCTACTCCTTGACTTCTATCATCATACAACAAAAAAACCACAGACAACCCAGAATATGATAACACATTATCCCAACCCAGTCATTTTCTAATTCAACCCAATCCAAACACAACAATCCTCCAGACTCCGTGCCCAAAGGCCTAAACATGAATTCCCAATTTTGCCTATACAATAAATATGAAATTGAAACAGGTCAATCTACTCAATGAAAGAAAACCTAGCCTACCTAGACACCACGCAGCTGCACAATACATTTTCTGATTCCATGAAGGCGTTCCCTGATGGATAACAGGCTCGAAATCCATGGTTTCGCATCCTTTTAGCCGAGATCTCTCCTTTCCATGGCTCCCAAGCCTTGGAGCAGCCTAGGAGGGTTCCTGGAGTAACCCTCGTCTGTTTTTGAGGCTGAAGGGAAGAGAATAAAATTATAAACCCATTTTTGATTTTTCCGATCCCGTCATTCTGCTATAGCAGCCTAATTACCGCTATAGCGGTACTGTCGTAGCAGAAGTCGCCCGGTATAGTGGGTTCACCGCCTTTGACTTCTATTATAATAGGAATTTCTCTGCTATAGCCATCGTCATTGCAGCGCAGTGTCAACCACAATAGTAGTTGACATGGAGTTGAACCTCGTAAAATCCCCAAAAATGGCCCATTCACAACACACTTCAAAATTCTGACGTTTCGAACCAACCCTTTCACGTCAACTTCGATATTTGGAGTTCTACTCACCCCAATTTATTTCTGAAATTGGCTCAGGTCTAAATCAGTGATAAAAATCTCAATGACCCTCTCAAAGGGTGGCCAGAGCGTATCTGGGTCTAAATCGGTTATAAAAAATCAAGTCTAGTGCTCTGCCCTATCGAGCCTAGTATCAGTAAGAAATCAGGTATAGTTCTCTGCCCTGCCAAGCTTAGTATTAGTAAGATATCAGGCGTGAAATCATCCAAATTCTATTTTATCAACATTTATAGTGAAAATAGGCCCCTGGGGCCATACAAGGTTTAGAAAGTCATCTATAGTAGGCCCGAAGCCAAGACAGTGATAAAATATGCAGGGAAAAACCTATTTCATGGATGATATGCTCGCACACAAATATAAATTATCCCAAGGCTCACAAACAATTCCTATAAGCCCTACACAGGCTCAACAGCTCTACAACAGTTAGAACCAGCCTAGAAGGATATCTCTATGTCTGAGACTCACGGACATTCTAAAATAACCCACCATCTATGTTCCAGAGTAAATACAAGGCCACACAAGACCACAAGAGTAATATACAATACCAATACAAATACTACAACCAACGTACGAAATAAATGAACAGAAAAGGCAGACAAGGTCTGGGGTACCAACCTATAACAACCCACCCAAGGATGCTAATTAATGCAGTCATAGTCTATATACGCACAGTCTAGGTAGGGAAAGCCATAACCTACCTGTCATCTGATGATTAGCTGTGAAAACGGCATCGTCCAAGCTTGAACTGCTTCGGGAAGCTCTAAATCACTAAACTTCACAATAATTTACACATTAAAACGAGACTAACGATACCCATAATGCCATAAACATAATCGGGTCAAAATCCGAGTCATAAATGGGCCCATGGGCCTCGCAATTCAAAACTGAAAATAAAAAATACACACATGTTCTTTACCATCTCAGGAGCACATGCTCAAAATTTGAGCAGAAACAGACAACAATTGGGGTTCAAAATATCCCGCTCAAGCCAAGAATTAAAGATGAAATTTCAAAGAATAAATCCGAAAATTGGGCAAGAAAGCTTACCACAATGCGAGAAATTACGCCAAGGAGGTAAATTGAGCGAGCCCACGATCATGCAATCACAAACGGGGCAGATTCTACAAGAATTCTAAGATTTTGGAAATGAGCAACAATGGAGGATTTTTTGAAAAACAAGAGAAGAAAAGGTTGTGGAAGAAGACTTACCAATTGTTGACAAAGCACGGATAATCGATGAACAAAGGCTTCCCCAAGATTGGGAACTGTTTAGAGCAATTTAGAGAGAGTTTTAGGTGCTTAAGAGTTGAGGGATTTGAAGAATAAAGGCTGGAAAAATGTATGGGCACAGCTTAAATATCTGCTGGCCTAGGCCTTCGCGAACGCGGCCAAGCGTCGGCTACGCGAAGAGCAAAATGGGCAGCTGGCCAAATGCCCTTCACGAACGCGGCCAAGGCCTGCAAATGCGAAGAACAAAGTTAGGGAAGCTGAAATTTGCCCTATGCAAATGCGGCCAACTCCCCACGTTCGCGATGAACAAAAAGGGGTATGGCAGCAACCAGCTGTCAAGGGCAGATTTTTCACACCTTGGGTCCACGGGAATGCATCCGGGGTCCCGCGAACACAAACGACTTGAGTTATTCGATTAGAAACGGCATTCTAGATCTAATGAAATCGATCAAAATCCCATCGAAGGTCGATTTAATGAAAAGTGAGCCCCACACCTAAAATCAACCTTTAGGCAATAATTTCCAAAACGGAACTCAATGGTCAAAATCAAGTCTAAAAGCCTCGAGACCCGAACTAATAGTCCCTCAAACCTAAACTCGATATTTCAGAGTAAACAGTGCTGACAGAATTTTTATCTGAGGTCGTCTTCTCCGAATGTTGACAAAAGTCAATCAAACAAGTCCAATTGGCCTAAAAACACAGAAAGAGAGAATTCCAGGCTGAAAAGCTCCCGAATCCCAACCAAAGGTCCCTCTAGACTGAAGTCCACGCTCCGGAGCTAACGGGACTGTCATAATTCGATTCCGAGCATGTTCACCAAGAATGTTGACTGAAGTCAATAATTTCAAAAGCTTAAAGCTCTAAAACAAGGAACGGCCAAAAAGACCAAACCAACGGCCCGAGTACCGAACTACCGGTCCCAGCAAGCCATAAATGACTTGGGGCCGCTACAGGCAAGCTCTAATGGTACAAGAAAGGCCAACATGTGTAAATTACTAGAAGGGTCATTACATCATCCACTACTAAAATGACTTTCATCCCCGGAAATCAGGAAAGAAGGAAGGACTAGAGATTAAAAAATAGCAGATACACAGCCCGCACTACTCTCTCGGACAACCCGGGAAGCCTCCACGATTGGGCGGCACCCAGCAGGACAGAACCAATGAATGCAACCAACTTTAAAACTCATTACTAGCCAAGCTAGATTCTAAACTCAAACTCCAAAACACCAAGGGCCTACCAACCTAAACTGAACCCCAAGAATCTCAACTGGTAAGCATCGACACAACACCGAAACCAGAGAAGCGAGGAGATCAACACACAGAACTTGCATCTTTGAAACCACAACTAAATTTACTAGAAAAGCCTTCAACCTAAAACTCTAACTCATGAACCCGCTGATCCGCAAAACCCTTTTATTCTAAACTGAATCCCTTTGTACCACAAACAGAAAGTTGCATACAAGTCGAACACTCAAACAATTCTCAAAGCATAAACTGACACACCAGGGATCCATAGTTCCCACTAATACTCTACCATGAATGAATCTACCCTTTTTGCTCAAACTCTTTCCAAGCCATTTTTATAGTCTACTAGCCCTTGGCCTCCAAAACACTAACCCAAAGCACATACTCAAAAACTGTAGTAGTTTTACCTAAACTGACCACCGGCCAACGGACGAATACCTCTGCTAACATCAAACCCGATAATTGAACCCAATTGAACAACCCATCTTAACCTGACTGAAGCTTGTACCTCCAAGTTAGGAAAGGCATGTATGAATACCCTGTGTTGACGGAGAAACTTTCAAACTGTAGAACGAAACCAACCTCGTTGAACCATGCCAAGTCTGAATCAACTGGAAGCGAATGAACCAGGGAAACCTGCCCAACAGACCCAATCCAAAACCAAGACCCTACAAGGAGTGTGGAAGCCTACCACAAAGTCTGTAACCATCACTAGGCTCCAAACTTTAAGAAGTACTGCTGCTACTCCCAATACTCAGATACCATTCAGATTTGAAATTGCCTTACTAATTTCACCTCCGGAGAAAGTCCACCATGCTACAAATATCAAGTCCAAACACCCCGAAGGCAAAAGGAAGAGGTGTCGGGGGTTCAAAGTTGCCATCTTGATATAGAATTTCTGCATATACCCTCAACCTCACCCTTTGGTTCGAATCAACCATTCTATTTCACCAGCACACAAAACCACCAACTTTGAAGCATACAACATACCAAACTTCTAGCCCACACTGGCCGAGTCTAACCAACACTGGGACCTCATATAAAAGACAACCCTTGAAGAAACAACTAATCAAGCTTCCAACCCTAAGAATACAAGGGCGACCACCAACCTCAAAGTAACATTAGAACCCACAATGGCCTCACTAGTCTCAACCCGCATAATCTGATCACACATAATATACACCTCTGCTAAATCTCGAACTCACACCACTGAGTCCGTCTAACCATGGTAGAAGGAACCTCGTACTATCTAGAACACCACCAAAATCTGGAATGTCCAGCCTAACTCAAAGGTTAGTCAAGGACTAGGTGTCCAAGGGCAACTGTCACTCCACAACTGAAATGGGGAAACAAAGTCATTTGGACTCATTGCCTTCCAACCCAATGAGCTACAACTGAAAAGAACCAACCACGAACCATCCGGAGTAGTTTGCTAGTCTACGATTTTGAAACCTAACTTTAAAATTGCCAACCAAAGCCTCTGTCAAATCCATATGTTGTCAATGAACCTTTAGGAACCGGATCCAACTAGGTTATGAACACATAATTTGCTAAATCCATAGATGCTACAGAAGCTTGAACCAATCGAAGGAAAAGCCACTGCAATCTGTAGATGGTCGAATCAAGTCACCAACCCATAACCCAAAGCAATCTCTCAGTCATAACCTCAGTGAGCTACTAGAACACATACATACACACCAGGAGTCATCACCTTTCTTCGCAAACCAAACGAAACCCTTTTTTCAAGGATACACTAAATTCCATAACCTCTTTCTCAGAAGACTCTGAAGTTGTTCCCTTAGCTCCTACAACTCTTACTAGCAACACTTAGCCACAATTCTGTAGTCAAAACTCAACCACAATGCCGCAATCAAAAGCTCAACTAGGGAACTACGATAAAAATTCACTCCAACCAGACAAGAAACTGAAGGAGACTATGGGAACAACCCGCATACCTGCCAACCTTCTAAACCAACCAAACAAAGAGGGTCAATTCTAATCACCTGAAAAACAAAACCAATCTATGCACGCTAGTATAACCGACACCTCTCAACTTAAGAAATAAGCCCAAACTCTGGCACAACCACCGATAATACTAAACCAACACAAGGACTTCTATCAATGCTAGAAAATAGCCTAGGCATCAACAATCTAGGACCGCTCAAAAAGCAAAGACTCAACACAAGTCTAGAGCCACAACGAAACAAGAAACAAACCGAACCAGAAACAGACTAACAAGAACTACCCACGAGCTACAACTCTGGGTAAAACATCTCCCAAGGATAACTCACCCCCATCCACTACTAAGGGATAAACTACCACAAAAACAATACATAAACACTACAACTCAGGTAGCCAAATGACTAAATAAGTAGCAGGTAGGCATATAAGCAAATAAATGATAGAAGGGAAGGAATCACAATGTGAGCATTACTATCACAAGCTGAAGGTAACAAGAGCCTTACCTGGAGCAACAATATCAGGAACTTCTACCTCGGGCCCACCAAGAGGAGCATCGGACTAACGGTGTCTGATACTGGCTGTAGTAGTCGAACCTGAAGGCTCTGTCATCCCTCGACGAGGATAGTCTTTAGAATAATGACCAATCACCCCATAACTATAGCAACCCAAAGAAGTCCTACTCTGACGTATGGTGCCTATCGACTCTGGATGGATACCTGAACCACCATAGCGCTACTGGCTATCCTGACCCAACTGACTATAAAGTGGGACTGTGTGGCAATCCCTAACAAAGTGCCCATGCTCCCTGCACCGATAACAAACTTTACTAAGTGAAGTCTGATGGGATGATCCCACTAGACCTAACCGGCCACCATGGCCTGCTCACTCTGAAGGCAAATCCTGAAGAATATGATTCGTACCCTGCCTACTCTGCTCAACATGCCCTACACAACCACTCTCTAGAACCCATAGAGCAACTAGAACTGGCCTGGTAGATAAGAAGCAGTGGAACCTATCTCTGGTGGAGAATCCCTTACCTCGAGAACTATCCTGGCAATGACATTTCTTAGCACTACCTCCATAATCCTCACAGCATAAACCCTCAACAGCCCAAGCGTGATCCACTACATGAAGAAAGGTCATCCCAACTGTAACCAATTGCTCGATCGCTAAGTTGAGTAGTGAAATCAAACCTCCAACAAAGCTCTGAACCTTATCAAACTCTAATGGAATAGTCCTAGCAGTATGCCTAACCATCTCTTGAAATCTCGCCTCATAGTCTAATACCGACGTACAACCCTGCTGAAGAACTGGAAGCTCAACCCTAACTGAAGCACCACTCATAGAACCGGGTACTGAAACACCCACCAGAGGACTCAGAAGCCCTGGCACTGATGAAAGGGCTGAAGCAACAGGCACAAAAGCCTCGACACCAACCGATGTTGAACTCATCTTAGGTATCTGAGAAGGAAAGAAACAACCAAAGTTTAGTAGTCAATAGATCCAGGAACACAAGATAAGAAGCCAAGAATATGGAACTCTTCCTAAAAATGCCATGTAGCCTCCCACAGATAAGATACGGACATCATCGTACCGATCCACGAGACTCTACTTAGACACTTGCCTCTATACCATGACACTGGTGAACCTAGAGCTCTGATACCAAGCTGTCATGACCCGATTTCTCAAGTCATGATGGTACCTACAACCCTCTAGTAGACGAACCGATCCCCGTAGCCTAGAATGGTTAGTAATGGGCTACTGCCTAACCAATACACACAATAAGCAGAAATAAGCGAAGGCAGAATATAAAGATAGACAAAGTAGAAGAAAAAACCTGAATATATACATAATGAAACTATACCAACCCCAAGACTTGGTAACGATAGTACAGAAGCTTCAAAGGGAATACAAGTGCTAGAAGTAACAAAAGATAAGTACAACTATCTCCAAATATACAAGAGTAAAAGTACAACAGATGAGGTACAGATAATCCCCGACCGTCAGGTGCTCACCCTAGTCTCAAGCCTCCCAAAAGCTGCACGAGTCTGCAACGCAATCAACGGCAAAAGCTCAACTAATATCTGCACCAGAAAGATGCAGAAGTGTAGTATAAGCACCAATTACAAAGCAACGAGTACCAGTAGGCATCATCGGCCGACTGAGCGCATATAAGATATAACAGTTGTAATAAGCAGAATACAAGAAAGCAGTCACGGAAGAAGCACAAGGGACTAACACAAATAGTAATCAACCAAGAGTTACAAGTATACATGCTAGCACAGAACATATACATAACACAGAAACACAGGTGTAAGGAAGAAGAACGCACCTGGAATCCTTGCAACAATAGTATATAGAAAGGGAGTGAGTTTGGAAACATGGAGGTATACTGATAACCTCAAGTAAGAAGGGAAAGAGGAAAGCAATCCAACATAATCAACCAAAAGCCATAAAAGATAACGAAAATACACTAAACACCAAGTCACAAGATAAACATGTATCGAGATCCATCCCATAATTTACAACCTAGAATGGAATAACTAAGCCACCAGAACCATGAGTTTCTACTCAGAATCAAGATAAAGAACAATACCTGATAAACCACAATCGCTCGGGAGGACCCACAAAGAGCCTCACGGATATAGGACTCACTAGCCCCTCAATACTCAAGCCCAAAACACGGAGCCTCGACAGACTAAAACTTACCAATCCACAAGAACCAAGGACCATAACTAGCTCTAACAAATTATAGGAGTAATATAATCTACCTACAGTCTCAACAGCCTCCCATACAACTGAGGAATGCAATTAAGTGAAAACAAATCCTCTGGCCGCCCATACAACCAGAGCGTACACTGAACACACAGCAAACAAGGATGGAATCTGAGTGTGATATGCATGATGATGATAATGATAGAACTGGTAATAGTAACTATGTATGCACCTCCCCCGGTACTCTGACAGGAGGACCCATGGTCGGACGTTCCCGCTATACACCATCCGACACCATATACCCCTCCTCCAACACGCTTGGCCCTTTGGCCAGGTCCTGGAATGACAAGACCCATGGAGGTCCCTGACCACATAAAGTAATGAACATGAAATCTCAGAGAATCAAACCTCAAAGTATGTGCCCAGAATTGAAATAGGTCTAAAATAGTAGTAGTAATCTCAAAAGACCCTCTCAAAGGGTGCCCAAAGTATACTCAGGCCTAAATCAGTGATAAAATTCTCGATAACTCTCTCAAAGGGTGCCCAAAGCGTATTTGGGTCTAAATTAGTAATAAAAAATCAAGTGTAGTGCTCTGCCCTACCGAGCCTAGTATTAGTAAGAAATCAGGTCTAGTGCTCAGCCCTGCCGAGCCTAGTATTAGTAAGAAATTAGGCGTGAAATCATCTGAATTCTATTTTATCAATATTTATACTAAAAATAGGCCCCCGGGGCCATGCAAGATTTATAAAGTCATTTATAGTAGGCCCGAAGCCAAGACAGTGATAAAACATGCAGGGAAAAACCTATTTCATGGATGATATGCTCGCACACATATATAAATTAGCCCAAGACTCACAAACAATTCTGATCGGCCTTGCACAGGCTCAAAAGCTCTACAATAGTTATAACCATCCTAGAAGGATATTTCTATGTTCGGGACTCACGAACATTCCCAAATAACCCACCATTTATATTTCAGAGTCAATACAAGGCCACACAGGACCACAAGGGTAATATACAATACTGATACGAATACTACAACCAACGTACAAAATAAACGGACAGAAAAGGCGGACAAGGTCTGGGGTACTATGCTATAACAACCCACCTAAGGATGCTAATTAATGCAGTTATAGCCTATATACGCAGAGTCTAGGTAGGGAAAGTCATAACCTACCTGTCATCCGATGACTAGCTGCGGGAACAGCGTCATCTAGTCTCGAACTGCTCCGAGAAGCTCCAAATTGCAAAACTACTATTAACACAATAATCTACACATTAAAATGAGACTAACGATACCCATATGCAATAAACATAACCGGGTTAAAATCCAGGTCACAAACGGGCCCGTAGGCCCCGCAACCTGAAAATGGAAACAAAAAACACACGTGTTCCTTACCATCTCACGAGAACATGCTCAAAATTTGAGCAGAAACAGACAACAATTGGGGCTCAAAACATCCCGCTCAAGCCAAGAATTAAAGATGGAATTTCAAGGAATAAATCCGAAAATTGCGCAAGAAAGCTTATCACGATGCGAGAAATTACGCCAAGGAGGTAAATTGAGCGAGCCCACGATCATGCAATCACAAGGGGCGGATTATACAAGAATGCCAAGCTTTTGGAAATGAGCAATAATGGAGGATTTTTAGAAAAACAAGAGAAGAAAAGGTTGGGGAAGAAGACTTACCAATTATTGACGAAGCACGGATAATCGATAAACAAAGGCTTTCCCAAGGTTGGGAACTATTTAGAGCAATTTAGAGAGAGTTTTAGGTGTTTATAGTAGAGGGATTTGAAGAATAAAGGCTGAAAAAATGTATGGGCACAGCTTAAATAGTTGTTGGCTCAGGCCTTCGCCAACGCCGCCAAGCATCGCCTACGCGTAGAGCAAAATGGGCGGCTGGCCAAATGCCCTTCGCAAACGCGGCCAAGGCCCACGAATGCAAAGAACAAAGCTAGGGCAGCTAAAATTTTCCCTGTGCAAACGCGGACAACTCCCCACATTCGCGATGAACAAAAAGGGCCATGACAGCAACCAGCTGTGAAGGGCAGATTTTTCACACCTTGGGTCCCCGGGAACGCATCCGAGGTCCCGCAAACACAAATGACCTGAGCTATTCGACTAGAAACGGTATTCCAGATCCAATGGAATGGACAAAAATCCCATTGAAGGTCGATTTAATGAAAAGTGGACCCCACTCCCAAAATCAACCTTTAGCCAACTATTTCCAAAACGGAATCCAATGGCCGAAATCAAGTCCGGAAGCCTCGGGACCCAAACCAATGGTCCCTCTAGCCTAAACTCGACATTCCAGAGCTTACAGCACTAACAGACTTTTCATCCGAGGACATCTTCTCTGAATGTTGACCAAAGTCAACCAAACAAGTCCAACTGCCTTAAAACACAGAACGAGAGAATTCCAGGCTAAAAAGCTCCCGGATCCCGACCAAAGGTCACTCTAAACCAAAGTCCACGCTCTGGAGCTAACGCAATTGTCGGAATTCGATTCTGAGCACGTTCACCAAGAATGTTGACTGAAGTTAACGATTTCAAAAGTTTAAAGCTCTAAAACAAGGAACGGCCAACAAGACCAAACCAACGTCCCAGGCACCAAACTACCGGTCCCAGCAAGCTATAAATGACTTGGGGCCACTATAGGCAAGCTCTAATGGTACAAGAAAGGCAAACACCCATAAATGACCGGAAGGGTCATTACAATACTACTCTCTATTCGTCCCATGGATGACTACTAGTCGATCATCCATGTCTTACAACAGCCTCTCAGGCCAGATACCAATTAGAACCTTCCTGGTTCCAACTTCTCTTGCTTGTTTCATAAAAGTCAGAGTCAAATGACATTCTTTTCTTCGTCGAGATACCAATTGAAATTGAGAGATACCAATTAGACTCAACTCATACAAGCAAGTAAACGAACCGCACGAAAAGGAATGAAAGAAGAGAGGTGTTTCCCTAGAATGTTTCATAGCTTCCCAAAAATTAGATGTGGACGTCAACACACCAATTCGCAGGACTCTATTCGATATTTTACTCTTGTACTGGGAGACCACTAACCTAGGCTCTGATACCATCTGTCATGACCTAACCTACCAGGATGTGCGGGCGCCTACTCTATGCACCTAGATAGACGAACCCTCACTATCCATTCCAATAGGTAAATGCGAAAAATCAAGTATAACCATAAAATCCTCCTTTTAATATAGGAAAAATCCTTGCAACATTTCATTTCAAAAAACCCTTTACAAAAGAATACGATAACCCAATTCTTACAACTGGAAATAACCCTCCCTAAGATCTAGTCTAAATAGGTACACAAGCTACTACAGGAGTAATACAAGAAAATGTAAAATGACACAACTTCCACCATAGGAACAAGAGTAGAAGCTGTTGAAGATCACCATCATCCTGCACCTATGAAACATCACCAATCCTGCAACCATACTATACCCAAAAAGGTATAGCAAGAGTAGAATCAGTACAAACACATGTACTGGTAGGCATCATCGGTCGATCCGAATCCATTCCATACAATCATATAAGAAATCAAGGGAAATGCACAATTAATTACAATACTCGACCCTTTAACATTCACCTTACCAAAGCCCAATATCAATCCAAGCCCTCATATCCCTTCCGCTGCCAATTCCACCACTATGAGACGCTATGCTCTGACTCCTAGGACATTCCCAATTCACCTTAACCCATAGACTTCCCAAGTCACCTTGTCACCGAGACTTCCCAAGTCACTTTGACACCTGGACTTCCTAAGTCATGCTTGTCATTACCCGACATTTATGCCCATACCGGGCTACCATTCCCTTACCCCAGTCAACCACTATGACTCGACAACCCAGAGTAAATCCCACTACTTGGTGACGTAGACCATAAGTCTCTTCCTTAGCTATCAACCGCACGTAACAAGTCTACCCGATATTGACCATTCTCAGTGACAACAAACATATATCCTTTTTACATAACTCGGACCAAACAAGGGTCCCTAGGACATCATCTATGCAAATAACATGTGACCCTGGTTCACAGAAGAACCACCTTGTCACTTGAGCACACTAACCTGGCCCTCCAAGGACCAACTATACACCAAATAATAATAAATCCCGGCCCTCTCAGGAACCCAACATGTGAATAACAATAAGTAACACTTAGACCCATAACAATACAATTCCATACTCTCAGTCTTCCTTCTAAACTTATCACCCACATGGAACATATTTAACAACCAACTTAAACAATGAGCAAGTAACAATAGCATATACCCTTTTTATCCTTCCCGAACTGACCAAGGATCCCTATACCAACACCTAGTGTTAATACGCAATTCCTGGTCAACCCCAGAACCATCCCCACATTTAAGTGTAGCAACCCAGCCTCTCAAGGACAAATAAAATCAATTACAGTTCAAGAATACAACCCCATACACTCATAGAACCATCGAAAGAATATAATCAATGCAAGTAAATCAAATCCGTACTAGGCATGGTACCCGAGCCAACTAATATAGAATTTGTACCAAGCGTGGTACCCGAGCCAACCGTTAGTATCCTATACCAGGCGTGGTACCCGAGCCAACCAAATAGTATCCCATAACAGGCATGGTACCCTAGCCAACCAATATGTAACCTGTACCAGGCATGGTACCTGAGCCAACTGAATGTCACATCAAATCCAATCAATCCACAAAGTATGAACAAAACATACTTATAAACTAACAAGCAATAACAAATTTATTTCACAAGACTGATAACCGGATAAGTAGACATTCCTAACTTCATTCCCTAAGCATGCAACTCATACATTACTAAGTTATAGTACATGAACACATATTGCATATTGGGAATATCAATAACCATCACCTTCCCCATCTCGGGTACATAAACTCAACCTTGAATCCCGTCCGAAGACTAAACCCCATTCACCCCTTAACAAATACTAGTAGATACACCCATTCCTGACCCTTCTCCTAAGATTGAAATATAATATGGGGAAGACCTTCCCTAACCTTGGTAATTCAACTATTCTAGTCATTTTACCTTTTTATACCAAATCATTTTTGGAACTCCCTTTTTATAGACATTTACTACCCAAAGTCTTTCTGGTTCCCCGAACCTTCCCGATACTCTAGTCCCTGGATTCTATCATCGTACAACACATAATAATCACATACAACCTAGAATATGTTAAAACATTATCCCAACTCAGTCATTTTCTAATTCAACCCAATCTAAACACAACAATCCTCCAGACTCTGTGCCCGAA
Source organism: Jaltomata sinuosa (assembly GCA_003996215.1). NCBI lineage: Eukaryota > Viridiplantae > Streptophyta > Magnoliopsida > Solanales > Solanaceae > Jaltomata > Jaltomata sinuosa. The sequence goes on along the minus strand of QJPP01000225.1, from coordinate 543,577 downwards.
GGCCTAAACATGGATTTTCCTTTTCGCCTATACAATAAGTATAAAATAAAAGCAGGTCAATCTACTCAATGAAAGAAAACACAGCCTACCTGGATGCCACGCAGCTGCGCAATGCATTTTCTGACTCCTTGAAGGCATTTCCTGATGGATGATAGGCCCAAAATCCATGGTTTCGCATCTTTTTAGCTAGGATCTCCCCTCCCCATGGCTCTCAAGCCTTGCAGCAGCCTAGGAGGGTTCTTGGAGTAACCCTTATTTGTTTTATGGGCTGAAGGGGAGAGAATGAAATTATAAAACCATTTTTGAGTTTTATGATCCAGTTATTCTACTATAGCGGGGTAATTACCCCTATAGCGGTATCTCCATAGCGGAAGTTTCCCGCTATAGTGGGTTGACCGCCTTTGACTTTCATAATAGCGGGAATATCTTCGCTATAGTGGATATCGCTGTAGTGCAGTGTTAATCATTATAGCGGTTGACAGGAAATAGAACCTCAAAAAATCTCCAAAAATATCCCATTTCACAACACATCTCGAAATTCCAACGTTTCAAACCAACCCTTTCACGTGAACTTCGATATCGGGAGTTCTACTCACCTGAATTCATTTTTGAAAAGTACTACGAACTCTTTAATGCCTTAGCTAATGGAAAAAATAGCTCAACCTTAGACATTTTACCTAATCCTTTCTCGGATTTCCCTAGACTTTATCTCGCCTCGAATTCGTCTGAGACCAGCCTAGCCTAAAATTTCCAACTCTCCAACCTGAATGTTTTTCTAACCCACTCCTCACACGAATAGCTCACCCATAACGAGGTTCCTTTTAATAACGACTGAAATGGTCATTACATTATATCTTTAGACTTTCAATGTAAAACCATATTAACAAATATTGTTCATCTGACAGTAAACAGACTTTCACTTTTATCATATGAAAAGCAATAATTATGAAATATCAAGGCAAAAAAATTCTACAACAACTCTCTGAATATCCTATAATCCTTACTCGATGTATTAGGACATTCAAATACAATGTTAAATCAATTATTTGATTTTTTTATTACTTTCATTTTGATTTTCTAACTGTGCTTTTTATTGTATGTTGCAATTTTTAAATTGTGAGTTTTCTTCTTCTCATATTTTGTTTACCTGTTTCACCTGATTTCATGCTACCTATTTCTGCTTAGGCTTGGGAGTATCAGATTTAATACACATAAAATTTAATACATGTATTTATTTCATAGGTGTTTGAGAAAATTCCTCAATGAATCATGATTTTAATTTGTTTCTTCTCTTGATTTTTTGAGTTATATGATGAATTATTTAATGAATTAATTTTTTCATTATATTTTCTCTTAAGATGTCATATTTTATGCTAAAAATCATAATGAATTGATTATCCAGAAATAAGCTTCACAAAAATTTTCTACTTAGAGCAACTAGAAAAGGGTGCATATATAGAATTAGCTTTGAAAAATTTCTCTCAGATTCATACTTTCAAAAAGGCTCAAGTTAACTAACTAAAGGTGTCCATGAAGAATGATGTTCTCATTGTAGTTTCTAAGGAAGAGAACAAGAAGTCTAACGTTAAATTGTTACTTCAAAGATCACCCAACTCAAGTGTTCTATTAATTTCTTAAGTGTCCCCAAGTGTTTTGTACTATCATTTGCACCGATACTTCTTGAGTTTGATTGTAATGTGAATTTAGTTCATCTATTAAAAAATAGTAAATATTAATGGGTTATGATTATTGACTTTGGACATATGCATTGTTACTTTGTGATGCAGTAACCAATAAACATGTGATAAGGCATGAATACCTTTTGGCTAATAGTATTGTTGTACATTAATTTTGTAAAATTTTGAGTCAAAGAAATTGATGTACTCTATCAAACATGAGGTAAGATCGACTAATTTTAAAGTTAATGTTGGCTTCAGTACCCAGAAGTTCTCGATCGAACTAATCAACAATGTGAGTTATACTAAATCACCACATTAAGTTTTTTTTATATATTTATAGTTAATAGAAATATACAAAAAATTTACTTATCGTTACTCATTTATTATCACTCTGAATATCTTGCTACATCCAATTATACATACCTTGTAATATCTAATTTAATTATGTTGTCACATTTTAAAACTACACAATTAACTATTCCTTCTAACGTGATCAAATATACATATTCTTTTCCTCTGAATGCAGCTTCATTGTTAAGGATAATTTATATAAGTTAAACAAAAAACAAAATCAATGCTTAACCTGCAAACATATGGAACTAACCAGTGCTTTTTGTGAATCAAGTGATCACTCCTTGTGATCTTTGTTCCTAGGTTAATTGATTTGAAATAGTTCAATTTAGGTCATTGATGATACATTTTCGTTTAAGAAAGAGTTGTAGAATAAAATGAATAGTATTTTTTGTGTTGTACGCTTGTGCAGTCAATATAGAAAGCAACTTCTGTCATTGCTTGAACAACTAGAGTATTTTTCTGTTTATCAGAATAGCTAGAGACATTAAAGACTTACATATTAGATGCAAAATGAGAAATTTATTGAATATGCTTTTTTTTAATTAAACTTACAATATTGAGTTATAAATTTTACTTCTTTTACCATAATATCAACATTATTGTTTAACAATATTTATACTCATGTATGCCCATGCCTTATTAAAACTGGTAGAATAGAATGCTTTTAAGAATGATTATTCTTTGAGTTGATAATATTCTGGGAAACAAAGAAAATGCAAAAATTTTATGGTGATGGATTAAATTGAGTTATAAATACTCTCTTGGTGAACTGGTTAGTGAGGAAGAATCATCAGTCTTGAAATGGGTGCATGGGTCAAATATGATGATTTGTATTTAATTAAGTAGTTGATTATACACGAGCATCTCTTAAATATTGTTGGAGAAATATGTTATTTTTTCCCCTGAATGATTGAGCTTGATACTAATTTTTTGCCTATTTTTTCCCTTTGATAATAGTTGTGTGTGTTCTTCATTTGTTAATTAAGGTTTGAAAAATGATTAAAAGGGATATTGTGGAGTTGTTAGTTCAACTTATATTTTTATTTCTTCTTTTTTATTACTCCTTATTATAGTAGAAGATGCTACATCCACTGCTTATATTGGGAAAAAATTCATAAAGTGAAAAGTTTTAAAAAAAAATCTTGCTATAAAAGAGTCTATACATAGTTCAGGCTTTATGGGTGCTCAAGTATTTACTGAACATAGTCTATTTGGTATGTGGGTTTGTGATTTTTTTTGTTTTTTATATTAAATATTTTGGTTGATTTAATTTACAGGGGAAGAAATAATGGTGATGCTTGAATACCATCTGATTTGTTTGTAGGTTTATAATTTTCTTTGATCTTATGTTCAAGTTGTGATCTTTTTGAATTTTGATTGATTTAGTTTACAGATTTATGTTAACACGTTACATCTATAGCTATCAAATGCACCTGATACACTCAGATTTAACTTATTGACATTTAACGTTATTGGCATAGGCATATCACTGATAATAAAATTTAACACATTGATATAAATTAATTTTTCTTATCCACAATGTCGGCAGCTACAAGCATGGTATTACCTTATTCTATATATTCGCATTGCCTCTTTCTTTACATTAATGTTATAAATAATTAACACTTTTATTACATACAGGGTCCCAGAAAACAAACAAGTACTTACTTCATTCACTTTGAGAAGTACATTCAAATTAGGAACTCTTATATCTGTTTCAGTGGATGAGAAAGTGATTCAACTTGCGAATGGCTCAACAAGATGTTAGTAACAATTTTTATTCATTATTTCATATTACAATCTACTATCACAATTATTACTTTCATCTTTCAACCACAGAGACAAACATTCTCAATTAAGGCAAAAATATCTTTCTCATATGATCTCTATTTTTTCTATGCTTTAAACTGTTCAAAATATGGATGAGAAGTGTGGTATCTACTTATACTAGAAGTTCACTGCTTGAACTTTCATGAAAAGCACATGTTGATTTTCACTTTCCAAGTATTTTGAAATCTCTCTGAGCCTATATATTTATACTTGTTATCATCTTAAACATATCATTCTACAGGTGTCAGCAGTTAGATTAATCACGAACAAAAAAGCAAAAAAGTTGTTATCCCTCACTGCAGAAGAAGTCTGCAGAAAAGCTTTCATTTCGGTACGGATTCTACCTTAACAACTCATGCATGATAAAAATAACTAACAAATATATTTTTGACCTCTCAGAGTGAATACCCACCAATCAAAGATGTCGAAAAAGACTTTAGGAACAAGCTATTTATCATTCGAGCAAAGAAAACATTTAGCCATACTTTCCGTCCAACATCTCTAAAGGTATATATCCAGGTGTGTATTGAAAAGAAGAGTTATTTTTATTCTCTCCAAATATCAGAAACAATCGCCATCTAGGAAGAAAGTAAGAGAAAATAGAAAGTGAATCCACAACAATAAATCGAGCAGGCTGAATCTCTCAAATTGAAGCAAAAATTGGAGCCACCAACTCCAACAAAGAGCAAATGAAGGTCACCAACCTTCTTCACTATTTACATGTAATTATTTCTTTCTCAATCTTCCACTATATTACATGCAAGTTCACTTTTTTTTTCAAAAATATTTACTGGTCATCCTACTTTTTTGACAATTACTTTTGACTTTTACGGAACAAAGGTCAGTACTTGTAGTCTTTTCCTTAAATTTTCTCTTTTTTCTTTCTTCCATTATTAATAATACTTGCAGAAAAAAAAGGGGGCTTCCTGACTTTTGATTTGTACTTTGAACATAAATGTTAAAATAATCTGAGACCCACCCACCAAATGGAACTCTTCCCTTTTTGTTGGGTTAGAGCGAGTATGAAGTCAGGGAGGAAGAAGAAGAGAGGGAATTACATCACAAAGGTAAATAATATTTTTTAAAATATAAAACTATGCTACTTTTTACTTTTTCATTTTATCAATTTTTTTTATTCTTTCCATAAGAGAGAACAAAGAATAATAAAGCAAATAAAGAAAATTTCTTAATTTTTCATATTTGAATTCTTTGCAATTCTTCTTTTCTTTTTTTACTGAAAGAAAGTACGATGATATGAAGAAAGATGGTCTTTTTCCAACTTCTATGCTTACCATGAAAAGTAACTAATATGACTAAATCTTTTAAAAAAATTCAGGTAACAAAACACTTTCATTGTGGGACAAACTATTTTTACCAACTCATTTCGCATGTGTTGCTATAATCTTAATGTCTATATTTTGCCCTTTTTAGAAAATTCTTCTGTATAATATTTCACAAAATTCATGAAATATATTATAATGTATATTATGTAAATATTTACTTTAATTATGCTTTTTTTATATCTCAATACAACAACATGTATGTGCATTGCACGGGCACTACCCATCTAGTATATATAGAAGAGTGGAGAAGCGCACAACTGTTCGTCAACGTGTGTGCTTTCTGCCATTCTTCTATATAGTAAGGACATTTCTATCATTTTATAGGAGGTTGTTTGCTTCCTTCACATTAATATATTGTTCTGCTTCTGATTTGATACAGAGTTTAAGAAAGTAAAAAAAGTTTTTAAATTTCATTATCTTAAATTAAAAATATGTTAAGTATATTAAAATGTTATTTAATTTTGTGATCCTAAATGTACCATGTGAAAAATTAGAAGGAATTACCAAAAAATAAAATAGACATTCTTTTTAAACAGACTAAAATGGAAAGTAAGATAAATAAATCAGAGAAGGGTCAAATATACCCCTATACTATTAGAAATAGTTTAAATATACCCCTCATTATACTTTGGGTGTAAATATACCTTTTTCATTATACTTTGGTATCACGACCTGATTTCTCAGTCATGATGGCACTTACACCCCCCTCAGTAGGTGAATCAGTTTTCGTAGCCCAGAATGGTTAGTAATAGGCTGCCATATAACAATCAAGCAGAAGAACAGTAAATAAGCGGAAGCAAAGGAACAAGAAAAAGAAATAAGCAATAGGAATACGTAAGTGAAAGCTAAACCAAACCCAAAACCTGGTATCATATTATAAGAGCCAGAACTACATCAACAGAGTACAAAGAATCCAAAATAATATATGCACATCTGTCTCCGAATAGAAAAAAGAGTAGATAATACAAAAGATGAATTAAAAGCTAAGCTCCGGTCGCCAAGATCTCACCCTCAGTCTCGGATAGTCCAAAAGATAAGCCCGCACGAGTCTCCAACGGATCAACAGTGATGGGCCACACTAAGATCTACACCAGGAAGATGCAGAGTGTAGTATGAGCACCAATTGCTAAGCAACGGGTACCCAGTAGGTATAATAGACCGACTGGGCGCATGTAAATATAAAAGAAGCAATTATTCACAAAAATAACGAACAAGTACGTGGAAACTAGCATAAAAGGACTACCAGGAGAAAACAATCATGCTTGGCTAGCTTATAGAAATATATATCTCACAGACACAGGTGAAGGAAAGAAAAAATGCAAATGGGGTCCATGCAATAACAATATATAAAGAGAGTTAAAGCAGAAGGCGGTATATCGGTAACCTCAAGTATAAAGGGAAGAAAGAAAGGAAATAACGATCATCATGCTTGAAAACAAGACTAAAACCAAGTCATGCTAGTAATACCACTTTTAAGTCAGGAATAATCAACCGATAGCCCAAGTATAACCATCAAGTGAACCGAATGAACATAATAAAACTTTCAGTTTTAAGTCATCGAATATAACCATAATCAGGATCAATATTGCGATAGAATAATAATAAATAAAAGAGTACCTACAATTCCACGGGCGCCCATACACCCGAGGAATACATACAAGTGAATAAAAATCCTCTGACATCCTGTAACGATCGAGTTTATTGTTGCGGATAAACATTTCATGCCAAGTTTCGGGTTAGAAAACTTTCGGATTTAGGAGTTGAAAATTTTGGACTAGGCTAGTCTCGGCTATTTTAGGAGAGAGGTATGGTCTAGGGTAATTCGGGTAAGGATTGGGAAGGGAGTCTTGACTTGAACTAGTTTTCCATTTAGCTAAGACATAAAGGAGTCTGGGGGACTTTTCGGAATTGAATTTGGATAAGTAAAACTCCCGGTATTAAGGTTGATGTGAAGGGATTATTCCGGGACGTCGGGAAAATAAGTGTGTTATAAAATGGACAAATTTTGAGAACTTTATGACGTTCTGTTCTGTGTCAACTTCCATGGCGGTTGACACTCTGCCATAGTGACCTCAATTGTAGTGGAGAAAATTTTGCTATAGCGGAAGTCAACGATGGTCATCCTCCATCATATCGGATGACTTCACTACGGTAGTACCGCTATAGCAGAGCGGACCACTATAGCGGGCTCGACGGGATTTAATGCAGAAATATTTCTCAAAATATTCAGTTTTCACAAACACTTTTGGGATAAGGGCTAGGGTGATTCCAGGCGATTTTTCTCCATTTTGCATTATTTTTCTTCCCTAAGGTAAGGTTTCTACTCTCCAAACTCCGTACTACTTTCCTTACGCTATAGAATTGCTAGGGGTAGACTTGGGGAAAGGTTGGAAATGACATAGGGATGGTAGAATCCGGGAAAAGAGAGGGATTCTAGGTGTGGAAGTCCTTGGGTATGGGAAAAAGTACTGTATTATGATCATGTGATTTTAATTCTCTAATTATATCCATGAAAAATGATAGAACTAGGAGAATTAATGGTGGAAAAGTCCGAGAAAAGGGTGGGATGATCATGGTTGGCCTGGGGTTTAGGATTTGGTGTAATCCGAGTTATGTATAAGCCATGTTTATTAATTTAGAACTTGTATATTGTTTTAGACCAAGAACAAGCAATAATTTTGGAGAACGGGAAAGCTCGGGTTGAGTAGAGCTTTGGATCATTTTGAGGTAGGTGATGGTTATTGATTCTTGCATACCTTAATGATTGTGTACTCTTATCTAAGTAATTGTATGATGTTTGCATTGCTCAGGGAATGATTTAATAATGTCTATGATCTTGTTTAACAGTTTGGTGAATTGAACTGTGTATTTTGCTTGATTGGTTTACAAGTTAATTTTTCATTGTTTGTGATTGTGGATTGGTTGACATTCGGTTGGCTCGGGTACCATGCCTGGTACAGGTATACTAACGGTTGGCTCTGGTACCACGCCTGGTATTGGATATACTAACGATTGGCTTGGGTACCATGCCTAGTACGGGAAATACTAACTGGTTGGCTCGGGTACCACGCGTGGTACGAGTTTATTTTATTACATTGTGCATTGAATTGTGGGTACCCTGAGTGGACCGGGTTGTGTTATTGAAATGTGATGATTGTTTATGGTCCTTGAGAGGCTGGGCTAATTATTATATCTGATTTTGAGTTGGTCTTGGTGTAGACCGGGTTGCATGTTTAACACTTAGGTGTTATTTAGAGGGGATCCCAGGGTAGGTCTGGGATATTAATGAGGGTTGTTTAATTGTTATACTTGATTGTTGAGCATGGTGATAAAAGTGGATTACATGTGGGAACAAGCTAGGGAGAGACTTGTAGTCTAGGGATGCCCGTTGACTTGTTACATGTGTTCCTGTACTCTTACTTGATTTATTGTACTGCTCATACACTGTTTATTTGGAACTGGCTGATGATCCTACATGTACACGGTGGTTGTGTACTGATATTGCACTTGTTTTCTTTTGTGAGTACAGGCGATCTTCCAGTGGTTGACACGCGACCTCACTTGTAGTCCCAGCGCTTTCAGACGTCAAGGGTGAGCTATTTCGGTCGAGCTGCCTTGATTTCTATCTTTTTGAAGTTGTAGCCCACTCGTTTCGGGCTTAGACTATTTCTTTTGTTGGGGTTGCATCCTCGTACTCTAGTTTTTTGTAGTGTTTTGGTTCATTGACTTTCAAATTCTAGGGGGTTTTTTGTAGGGTTATTATAATAGAGTTGTTTTATTGATATTGATTGCTAGTTTACTTTTTGCAGATTGGTTTTGAGTTGTTAGAACGGTTAAATTCGGGGAAGTGATGGTTCGCTCACCCGAGGGTTGGGTGAGTGCCAATCACGGCGTTCTGGGTTGTGACAAAGATAGTATAAGAGACCTAGGTTCGTTGATCTCATCGTACCAAAATGGTTCTAGTAGAGTCTTACAGAACGGTACGGAGATGTCTGTACTTATCCTCGAGAGGCTATAGGACCTTAGGAAAAACTCTCTTCTTTCTTCCTTCGTGCTATAACTTGATTCCAATTGGTATCTGGTGATACAAATTGGTATATGACTCATTCACTCTTCTGTCCGCAGATGGTTAATTCTTGGAGAAACAGAGCTAGAGCAGCGGTCCCAGCAGTGGGCCTGGCTGTCCGTGGTAGAGGCAGGAGAAAGGGCAGAGGACGAGGTAGAGCCACACCCTCCAAGGGTGGGGCTCAAGCTGCTGCAGGAGTACAAGAAGCAACCCCTCCTCCACCTCAGGAATAGTTTGTCGAAGAAGTGAAGGTTGTTGCTGAGGATGGTGAGGCGCAGGCAGAGGTAGCACCGGCTGGAGGTGCAGGTCTTCCCCCTTTGACGCCCGAGGCATTTCAGTAGGCTTGGAACTACTTGAGTGGTTTGGTTGGTGCCGGAGTCACCCCCGCGAGTGTTACAAATCATACTCTGGGCACTCAGCCAGCAGTCACTACAGCTCCTAGGATGGATGCAGCTTCAGGCACCGATGAATTCTTCAGGCCAATGCTTGGTCCGGTAATGAAAGGAAATGAACATGAGATGCTGACCAAATTTCTCAAGATGAAACCTCCTATGTTTTAGGGTACTGCTAGGGAAGATGCTTATGATTTCATCTTGGATTACTTTGAAAGGTTGCACAAGTTGGGTATCGTACATCATCATGGGGTTGAGTTCATCATATTTCAGCTACAGGGTGACGCTAAGCAATAGTGGAGGTCTCAAGTAGAGTGCAGACCATCAATATTTCCTGCCTTGACTTGGGAGGAGTTTCATGCTCTCTTCTTAGAGAAATATGTACCTCATACTTTGAGAGATAGGAATAAGGATGAGTTCTTGCATCTGGAACAGAGAAGCATGTCAGTCTTTGCTTGTGAGGCTAAGTTCCATGCTTTGTCTCGTTACACTACTCAGTTGTTGGGTTCAGAGGAGGAGAGAGTTTGATTGTTTGTGAAGGTCATGAACACTGAACTACAGGTACTGTTCGTGCACATGACTTCTTAAGGTAAGGGCTTTAATGCAATGATGGATTATGTTAAGAAATTAGAATGGTTCAAGCAAGCGGGGCAGGCTAAAGTGTTAGCCAAGAATCCCCGGAATGAGGGAAATTACAGTGGTTCATACTCCAGGGTCCGAATCAGCAGGTATACTCAGCCCGTCCTATTCATTCATCTTTGCCAGCTGCTACAGGTGGTCGTTCGGGAGCTAATCAATAGTTTTTCAGCTCCTAGAGGCCAGGGAGCCTCTTACACATCTGTCAGCATGCCTACACTTGATCGTGGTTGCTTTCATTGTGGTGATTTGGTCCACTTTAAGAGGGAATGCCCTTACAGGCAGACTGGTAATCAGGTTCAGCAGCAGTATAAGGCTGTGATCCTGGCAGGTAGAGGTGGTCATGCTAGAGGTCATCCACAGGGTGGGCGAGGTAACTTTCAAGGAGGCCGGGGAGACAGGGGGAACAGCGGTGCAGGCAAGGACGAGGCACAACCAGCAAGGAAGTAGCTCGAATTGATGACTTGGTCAGTTTTATGCGTTCCCAAGGAAGTCAGAGGCTAAGGCATCAGACGCGGTGATCACATGTATAATTCTAGTCTGTGATAGGATGGCTTATGTGCTTTTTGACCCAGGTTTTACTTATTCTTATGTGTCTTTGAAGTTTGCTTCGGGTCTGGACTTAATATGTGATAACCATGATTCCCCTATCCATGTTTCTACCCCAATGGGAGAGTTTGTGATTGTGACTCACGTGTATCGTGATTGCTCTGTTGTGTTTGTGGGGTTGCATACTTAAGTAGATTTGGTAATTCTGGACATGATTGACTTCAATGTTATTTGGGGCATGACTTGGCTATCCCCTTATCATATTGTGTTAAATTGTAACACCAAGATTGTGGCTCTAGAGATTCCAGGTAAGGATAGGCTAGAGTGGGAGGGTGTTTACAAGCCTAAGCCGGTCAAGACTATATCGTTTGTTTGGGATAGGAAACTAGTGGGAAGAGGGTGTTTAGCCTTTTTGGCTCATCTCTGGGATGATAGTGTGGAGTCCCCATCTATGGAATCAGTTCCAGTTGTTTCAGAGTTTCGAGAGGTGTTCCCAACGGATTCGTCTGGTATGCCTCCGGACAGGGATATCGAATTTTGTTTTGGCCTGGAGCCGAGCACTCACCTAATTTCCAGTATGGGTACTACGAGTTCTTAGTGATGTCGTTTGGGTTGAATAATGCGCCGGCAGCATTCATGAGTTTAATGTATGGGGTACTTAAGTCATATTTGGATTCTTTCATCATTATTTTTATTGACGATATTTTGATCTACTCTAAGAGTAGGGAGGAGCATGTTAAACATCTCCGGGTTGTGTTAGAGATATTGAGATATTAAAAGCTTTCTGCAAAGTTCTCCAAGTGTAAATTTTGGTTGATTTCAATTGCATTTTTGGGCATGTATTGTCAGAAAATAGGGTGATGGTAGATCCCCAGAAAATTGAGGCAGTCAAGAATTGGGTCCAGCCTAGCTCTATGATTGAGGTGAAGAGTTTTATTGGGCTCACAGGTTACTGTCGAAGGTTCGTCAAGGATTTTTCATCTATTGCTACTCACTTGACAAGGCTAACTAAGAAAGAGGTACCATTTGTGTGGTCCGACAAGTGTGAGGAGAGCTTCCAAAAGCTCAAGACACTTCTTACCACGGCTCTTATTTTGTCCTTGCTGGTTGAAGGTAAAGACTTTATTGTTTACTGTGATGCTTCACATTCAGGTTTGGGTGTTGTGTTGATTCAGGATAGGAATGTGATAGCATACGCTTCTAGGCAGTTGAAGGTTCACGAGAGGAACTATCCAACTCACGATTTAGAGTTGGTAGAGGTGGTGTTTGCACTCAAGCTTTGGAGACACTATCTCTATGGTGTCAAGTGTGAGGTGTTCACTGATCATTGCAGTCTGCAGTATGTTTTCACTTAGAAGGACTTGAATCTGAGGCAGAAAAGGTGGATGGAGTTGTTGAAGGACTATGATGTGACTATTCAGTATCATCGGGGTAAGGCTAATGTGGTGGCAGGCGAATTGAATCGGAAAACAGTTAGCATGGGCAGTTTGGCTTGTTTGGAGGTAGCCAAATGACCACTGGCAAGGGAAATTCAGGTATTGGAGTCCAAGTTCATGCACTTGGGTATTTCAAAATGAGGTGGGGTATTGGCCAGTGTTGAGGTTAAAGCCACTTTCATAGAAGATATAAAGGCCAAGTAGTTTCAGGATCCTCAACTAAATAAACTACGAGGTAAGGTAATATCTGGGGAGTCCAGGGATGCCACGTTGGACGCTGGGGGGTACTAAATTTCAGGGGGAGGATTTGTGTTCCTTGGATTGATGATATAATATCGAATATTTTGGCAGAGGTTCATGGTTTGCAGTACGCAGTTCATCCGGGTGTGACTAAAATGTACAGAAATTTGAGACAGCTTTACTGGTGGCCCGGGATGAAGAGGGACATAGCTGATTTTGTGTCCAAGTTTCAGAATTGCCAGCAGGTAAAGTATGAGAACAAGAGACTTGCAAGACTACTTCAGAGAATGCCCTTTCCAGAGTGGAACTGGGAGAGAATAGCCATGGATTTCGTGGTGGGTCTTCCCAAGACTTTTGGGAAGTACGACTTAATTTGGGTCATTATTGACAGACTGACCAAGTCATCTCATTTTATTCCGGTCAGGGTAAACTACAATTCACAGCAATTGGCTAAGATCTACGTGAAGGAGATTATGAGATTGCATGGAGTACCACTGTCCATCATTTCAGACAGGGGTACACAGTTCACCTCTAAGTTCTGGAGTAAGTTGCATGAAGAGTTGGGTACACAACTCACTTTTAGTACAACCTTCCATCCTTAGACTGATGGTCAGTTGGAGAGGATGATCCAGGTGTTGGAGGACAGTGATTGATTTCGGGGGTCATTGGGACCAATTCCTACCGTTGTGCGTATTTTTGTACAACAATAGCTACCACACTAGTATTGACATGGCACCATTCGAGGCATTGTATGGGAGAGATTGTAGATCACCGATTGGGTGATTTGAGGAACGTGATGTAAAGCTGTTGGGCGTAGACTTGGTAAGGGAGGCGCAAGAAAAGGTAAGAGACATTCAGACCAAGTTACTAGTTGCCTAAAGAAGGCAGAAAGAATATGCGGATCGCAATATCCGGGACATGGAATTTCAGGTTGGTGAATAGGTATTATTGAAAGTGTCACCAATGAAGGGAGTTATGCGTTTCGGTAAGAAAGGCAAGCTCAGCCCTCGGTTCCTCGGACCATTTAAAATTCTTAAGAGCGTAGGGCCAGTGGCTTACAGATTAGCACTTTTGCGCAGTCTGTCGGGTGTCTATCCAGTATTCCATGTATCTGTGTTAAAGAGATACCATGGGAATGGGGAATACATCATCAAGTGGGATGAGGTATTATTTGATAAGGATCTTCGCTATGAAGAGGAACAGATTTTGATTCTTGATCGAGATGTTCAGAAATTGAGGACAAAGGTGATTAGTATGGTAAAGATTCAATGGAATCGTCTTCCGATTGAGGAAGCCACTTGTGAAACCAAAAAGGACATGCGGGATAAGTACCCTCACCTAATTGAGGATACAAGTACTACTCTTTTTGCTCTTTACTTTCTGTATTTTTGGGTTTGATCATTCGGGGATGAACGATGGGTAAACTGGAATCTATTGTACTGACTGAGTTTGTTGTTGTGGGTAAACATTTTGTGCCAAGTTTTAGGTTAGAAAACTTCCGGGTTTGGGAGTTGAAAATTCTGGGCTAGGCTAGTCTCGATCGGTTTAGGAGCGAGGTATGGTTTAGGGAAATCCAGGTAAGGATTGGGAAGGGAGTCTTGACTTGAACTAGCTTTCCATTTAGCTAAGACATAAAGGAGTCCAGGGGACTTTTTGAAATCGAATTTGGATAAGTAGAACTCCTGGTATTAAGGTTGACGCGAAGGGGTTGTTACAGGACATCGGGAAAATAAGTGTGTAATAAAATAGACCAATTTTGGGGACTTTATGACATTCTGTTCTGTGTCAACTGCCACAGTGGTTGACACTCTTCCATAGCGACCTCCGCTGTAGCAGAGAAAATACCGCTACAACAGAAGTCAATGACGGTCAGCCTCTGCCATAGCGGACGACTCCGCTACGGTGGTACCGCTATAACAGAGCGGACTGCTATAGCGGACTCGATGGGATTTAATGCAAAAACAATCCCCAAAACTTTCAGTTTTCACAAGCATATTTGGGAGAAGGGCTAGGGCGATTCCAGGCAATTTTCCTCCGTTTTTCATTATTTTTCTTCCCTAAGGTAAGGTTTCTACTCCCCAAACTCCGTACTATTTTCCTTATGCTATAGAATTGCTAGGGGTAGACTTGGAGAAAGGTTGGAAATGACTTAGGATGGTAGAATACAGGGAAGGAGAGGGATTCTAGGTGTGGAAGTCCTTGGGTATGGCTAAAAGTACTGTATTATGATCATGTAACTTTAATTCTCTAATTATATCCATAAAAATGGTAGAACTAGGAGAATTAATGGTGAAAAAGCCTGGAAAAAGGGTGAGATGATCATGGTTGGTCTGGGGTTTGGGATTCGGTGTAATCTAGGTAATGTATTGTAACGACCGGGTCCGTCATTACTTTAAGAATTGCGAAGTCAAATTAATTGGAGAACTAATTTAAAGTACGTTTGTTTAAGTAGGGTGACATAGTGGAAGATTTCTTATTTTAGAAATAATTCAGGTTGACGTCACCCCGCTATAGCGGTAATTATTTTGCTATAGCGGGACCGCCATAGCGGAGGGGTAAACGCCATAGCGGAACGACGGGAGGCAGTAGCGTCAGAATGGAATTTTATTAAAAAGCTTCTCCTCCTCAGTTAGAAAACATACGAGGGTTTCTCCAAAATCCCTCTCATGCTGCTCCTAGGCTAGGGAATCATGAGAAGGAAGGGTCATGGCTGGAGGGACGCGGAACAGCGGAATCCAGGACCATCATTCAGCCAGGAACGCCTTCATGGATCCAGAAACACATGATTGCAACTGCTTGCCATCCAGGTAGGCTAGGTTTTCAAGAGTAGTTAGACCTGTTTACATTCTGTATTCATCGTATAGCGGAATGGAGATTTCATATTTTAGGCCTCCGGGCACGGAGTCTGGTGGATTTGGTATTAGTTATGAGTGAGCTAAGGATTGGTTGGATTGAGCTGTGGATTGATTGTAGCTATTTTTTTTGGGCTATTTATGTTGTCTGGGCATGCTAAAAGGATAGGACTCAGGGACTGGGATATCAGAAAGGTTCGGTGAACCGGGAATTGCAAGGACAACAAAAAGGGTATGAAAGTGGGAAACTCCTAGGTGAGATTTTGGGAATGTTGAAGGCATGATAAGTAGTCGTTGTTTTGCTAAGGGCTAAGGGGTGGAAACACGTGTTGTTATTATCTATGCAAGTTCCGAAATCAATGGCGTTGTTAAATTATGCTAAAAAGGGGAAACCATTCTTTATATGTAAATAAAGGGTGAGTGTGTTTAGTCTTCGGACAGAGGTCGAGATTAAGTATATACCCGGGAGAGAGGGTAGGTGATGGCTTAAGATTCCTGTGAGTGTTGTATATTTTTTACCCTAATCTAAGTATTTGTATGAATTGCATGGCTTAGAGGAATTGTGTAGAATGTCTAAGGGTCCTGTTGTACAATCTGTGAATTGAACGGTGTATTGCTTGTTAGTTTACAAGTTATTTGTTCCTTATTTGACTGTGGATTGTTGACATTCAGTTGGCTCAGGTACCACGCCTGGTACGAAATACTAACAGTTTGCTCGGGTACCACGCCTGGTACGAGTTTATTTTACTATATCATTGCATTGATATTGTTGCATTGCATTGACAGTTTGGGTTCTGTGAGTGGATCGGGCTATTTTTATTGAGTTGTGATATTCATTGGTGGTCCTTGATTGACCGGGAATACTATTATATCTGTTGAGTTGGTCTTGGATTAGGTTGGGTTGTCTGTTTAACACTTAGGTGTTATTTAGAAAGGATCCCAGGGTGGGTCTAGGCTAGGCAAAAAGGATGATTTATTGAATTCTGTGATTTTGGTTTAGAGTTATAAAAGTGGTTTACATGTGGTTGATAAACTAGGGGAATGGCTGGGAGTATTACATGGTGTGACTAGCGGCTGATATCCTGGGAGGAATTGCCTAGGGACCCGAGGCGATCCCAGGTATTTGTGTGTAGTGCCATGGGTGTAGTGGGCCTGGAATGACAGGGTCGAGGCTGTTCTGGATGCATAGTCATGGGAGTTGACTAGGTTAATAGTGAGGCAGTCAGAGTTGGATTTAGCAGTTGGTCTAAGGTTGTGTGACTTGGTAAGTCTAAGGTTAGTGCGACTTGAGAAGTCTAAGGTTAGTGTGACTTGGAAAGTCTAAGCTTAGCGTGACTCGGAAGTCTTGAGAGAGAGGGAGTCGGCAGTGAAAGGAATAGAAAGGGTTGAGGTAAGGGGTACGAGTAGACGATTGGTTGAGATCGGATCCGGTAAGGGAAAGCAGTGAAGGATGGAGTTATATTATTTATTTTCATGTTTTTCCCTATTCTTCTTGTATGATGGTAGGAGTGGATTCGGGTCGACCGATTATGCCTACCAGTACATGTGGTTGTACTGACTCTACTCTTTCTATACCTTTTTGGTATAGTCTGGTTGCAGGGATGGTGATGTTTCATAGGTACATGGCAATGGTGATCTGCAGCAGATTCTGTCTTTCGATTCCATGATGGAAGTTGTGTCTCTTTTACATGTTCTGTATAAATCTTATAGTAGCTCTTGTACCTGTTTAGACTAGGTCCTAGGGAGGGTTATTTATATTTCAGAACTGTTTTCTATTTTCAAATGTTGTAATAACAAGGTTTTCATAATAAAAGGAAGATTATTTTTCTACTTTCTATTTTCCGTATGTCACCTATTGGACGGGTGGTAAGGGTTCGTCTATCTAGGTGGTTAGAGTAGGCGCCCGCACGACCTGGTGGTGGGTTGTGTATTTGGTTACCTTGATGTGAATTGTTATCTGTCGTACATGTAGAGTCTGTAGAGGGTCAGTAAGTGGAAAACCTTGTGTACCTAAGGCTGTGGTAAGCTGTTAAATGTTTTGATTTTAAAGAGTAGTACTGCATGTTGAAAGGGGCAGGGATCGTCGGCCTCCTCAACCGGCTGACTGCTCCCTGATGTGCCGCCATTTTATGGCACTTTCGACGTCTCTAAACTAAGAAAATCGTACGTTTTCAAGCAACCGTCGTCATTTTTGATGGTTTTATGTTATATTTGTAGGAAATAAAGACAAACACGGAAACGGAAGGAAATACGAGCAAAAAGACATTCTGGATAAGAGTGACGGCCTGAGTGACGATCCGTCACAGTGACCGTCAAGTGGAGGCAGCCCACTGCCTAGTGGTGACGGTTCCGGCGACGGTCCGTCAAGCCAGTGACGGTCTGTCAAGCCTGGCCGTCACACCTAGGCAGTCCGCTACGCGGAATCCTAACGTTTTTGGGACTTTGTTTTCTAGACTCCTATAAATACCCTATGTTAGGTTTATTTTATTTGTTAAGCTTTTTACAATAGTTCTCCCAATAGTTTTAGTAGTTTTGAGCGAAACTTGGAGAGCAAGAAACACATTTTCTACTTCTTGAAATCGTGTTCTTGATTTGTTCTTGGGATCTTGTTTTTCTTGTTCTTGGATATTTGAAGATTGGTTTCATTATATTGTAAGAATCTTTTCTCCTTATTTTGAATATGACTTTCTTCTCTTCTTCTTCTAGCATGATTAACTAAACTCCCACAACTAGGGTTGTGGGAGCCATGGCTAAAGTAGCAATATAAATTCCGGGCAGCGTTGGGTTAAATATTTATGATTGTCACGTTGTTAATCATTCATGTTTAACGTTTTCTAGTGGTTGCAAACATTAGAACATGCCTAGGTTTAATTTGCTTGAGTAAAGAGATTAAAACCGGGAAATTTTGTTAACTACAAGGATTCGAGACTACTAACTCTCGTCTTATGATTAATGTTGTAACTAGATTAATCTACTTGATGTGTAGGATTGAAATATAAAAGCACACCTTTTCAAGTTCGAGAGAATTGAAAAGTAAATTCGTCTATTTGGTTGAGAAACGTTTAGATGATACCACTAATTCAATCACATCGTGACAAACATATAGAAAGAACCCGGCTAAGGTAGAATCGACCTCGTTACCAACGCCATGGTAAACACGTCCCTAGTTCATTCTCTCATCTTGATTAAAACTCATACGTTTATTATTTGCTTTGTTACATATTGATCACACCAAAACCCCCCTTTTTTTATTTACCGGAAATTATTGACCATTAGTCAACTAATTCACTAACGACCTAATTTGCACCATATTCCCTGTGGGATCGACCCCAACCTCTGTTGGGTTCTATATTTGACAACGACCGCTTACGCTTCTTAATTTGAGGTGTAGTTTGAGCGTTATCAAATTTTGGCGCCGTTGCCGGGGAATACGGTTGTTTATTAAGTCCGGTGTGTTTATTTGACTCTTAGTCATACTTTCCTGCTGTTACGTTTATTTGTTGTTTTTGTTTTTGGACAGGGTACAGAGTTGTGCATGCCAAGTACCCGGCGCTCGGGTGAATCAACATTACCTTACGACCCCGAGCTTGTTGGAACATTAAGGCAGAATATGGCCGCACAACAAGAGGCAGCAAGGCTCGCTGCAGAACTGCAGGCCCAACAAAATCTGAATGTTGGTGGTCTGCAGGACGATGTTATGCTGAATGATGAGGATATCGACTTGGATGGAGTTGGCGCTACGGGCGCCATTGCTCTTCCACCGCTAACGCCCGGAGCCAAGTTCAACATCACTAGCACGATGATCCAGCTGTTGAACTTGAGAGGAGTGTTCCGTGGTGCCACTGGTGATGATCCAAACCAGCACCTGATGAATTTCGTGGGCATCTGCAAGTCGTTCGAGTTGCCTGGAGTGAGTCAGACAGCAATCAGGCTCAGGTTGTTTCCGTTGTCTCTGTCTGATGAGGCAGCATTGTGGTTGACAGAGCTGACCCCCGACTCTATCACAACTTGGGGAGAGTTGAAAGGAGCTTTCCTAGAAAGGTTCTTTCCTCCCTCTAGGATGATACAGTTGAGGGATGAAATTAGCAATTTCAGACAGCAACCTCACGAAGTGTTACATGAGACTTGGTTGCGGTTCAAGAAGAAGCTGACACAATGCCCGAACCATCAATTGACCGACAACTTTTTGATGCAGACGTTCTACAGGGCAGTGAATTCGGCTACCAAGCCGACGTTGGACAACGCAGCAGGTGGTGCATTCATGGGTCTCACTTTTGTTGAGGCCACAACTACTTTGGACAGGCTCACCAAAACCAACAAGGCCTGGCATACACGGGATACAGAGGTAGCAGCTAGCACTTATGCAGTTGGTATGTCAGCTGAGCAGCGCAGAAAAGAGGAGGAGCGCGACCAAGACATGGCGCATCTGAAAACGCAGTTGGACCTACTAACAAAGCACTTGTTTTCAGGAGGTATGGAGAAGGTAAAAGCTGTGGGTTCCCAAGGTAGAGCAGCAGAGTTGGAAACTGATGAGGAGGCGAATTACTTGGGGGGTTTCCAGGCCAATGGCCAAGGAAACCAAGGTTGGACCTATCAGAAAGACAACTACTACGAAAAAGCTGGCTACAGAGATCGCGAGCAAGAAAATTGGAGGAATAACACCGATAGAGGTGGCTTGTATGTACCACCTGGTAATCGGGACAAAGCTAGCAATGAGGCAGGGACTTCCAAGCTAGAGAACATGATGGCGAAGATGCTGCTGAAGGTAGAATCGACTGACTCTGGGGTGAAGGAGATAAGGACTGAGTTATCGGCCATGAGTCAAATAGTGGAGGCACATTCCACCTCGATTAAGCAATTGGAGCAGCAAGTGGGCTTAATCTCGGCATCTCTAAACCAAAGGAAGACAGGTACCTTGCCGAGTGACACGATTCAAAACCCTAGGAACGACGCAAGCTGTATGGCGATCACTACAAGAAGCGGCAAAATACTACCGGAATCACATCCGGTAATTCAGACTCAAGTTGAGGGTGATGACGCCAACGACAAAGAGGTTGAGGAGGCTACTCAAAAGCCCGCGGATAAAAGCAAGGAAGCTGAAAAGCTTCCATTTATGATGCCTCGGCCACCGCCTCCTTTCCCACAACGCCTGAAGAAAAAAATAGAAGATGGTAAGTTCCTGAATTTCCTGACCATGCTCAAGCAGATATCAATAAACATCCTATTGGTGGAAGCGCTTGAACAAATGCCCGGATATGCCAAGTTCATGAAGGACTTGATTACAAAGAAGAGGTCGGTAAGTTTCGAACCAGAAGACAATCTCCACCATTGCAGTGCGATTTCATCTAGATCGTTAGTGGACAAGAAGGAAGATCCAGGTGCTTTTACTGTTCCCTGTACCATTGGGAAGCTCAACTTCGGAAAAGCCTTATGTGATCTTGATGCTAGCATCAACCTGATGTCGCTAGCAGTCTATAAACAACTGGGTTTGGGAGCTCCTAAACCAACGTCCATGAGAGTGCTGATGGCTGATCGTTCGGTAAAGCGACCCGTGGGAATATTGTCTGATGTGCTAGTAAAGATCGGTAAGCTTATCTTCCCAGCTGACTTTGTGATCTTGGATTGCGAAGTGGATTTTGAAGTTCCCATAATCTTGGGACGACCATTGCTAGCCACGGCAAGAGTATTGGTTGACATGGAAAGAAACGAACTGACCTTCAGGCTAAACAATGAAGTTGTCAAGTTCGATGTGTCCAAATTGATGAAGCAACCAAGTGACATGAGGGTGGTCGTGGTCATCAATGTTATTGAGGAAGCTCTTGCGGAGGTGCATCTTGAGGAGAAGGGTTTGGTCGAGACTCTAGCTGTTGTGAGAAGGATGCTGCGAGAAGGGAAACATGTAGAGGAAGGCGGTGAAAATAGATCAAGGAAACGAAAACACCGCAAGAGAATCTGCAAAGAAAGAGCGAAGAAGTTGTCACGACTAGTTGTGGAGCCAATAAAAGAAGAAGCTGGAACGCAACATGAGGTTGTCGCGTACACACACTCCATCGAGTTCTCCTGTTTTGGAGACCCTGGCGGTCTCCAACATCATGTCAGAATCTGAGTCCGATGGACTTCACAGGTATTCCTTATTCTCACAGTTTTTAGTTTTCGTATGTATGCATTAGGGACAATGCATGAGTCTAAGTTGAGGGTGTTGGTATACCTGTGAGTCATACACCACCGAGGGTTTTTGTTGTCGTGTTTCTTTTCCCTCCGGTGTGCTATCTAGTAGAACCGGCATGTTTAGGTTGTCGTTTAAATTTTAGTTGTTTTTAGTGTCTATAGCAAGCATGGCATTTTTTTTGTTGGAAAATATACTAAAAGGAGCCCCCTCCGAAAAAGATTTTGTACTTATGTTGGAAACGATTGACTGTCTGGATCCTTGGATGTCATTGTGTGGTTATGATTGGAATAAGTATGCTTGAGCCGAGCTGTTGTCTTGATAGTTGGTAGTGGTATGGTTTCTTGGTGCCAAGTGTGTGTGAGCGTATTGTTATAAATTCTTACTCTGTGCATGCATCTAGAACTTGCCCGGTCTATTTTGTTAAGTTTGAAGTTGGTTGCTTAGGAAAGGATCACAGGCCCTTTTTGTGTGCAGTCCACTTAACCTATAAGACCGTCCAAATGTAAATAATCCCTTTGATCCCGGTTTGAGCCATAATTGACCCTGTTTTTTCAATAACCTGTCACCGTTCCTGTTTAACTTTGAATCCCTGTTTTGGCCCTAGTCCTTCCTTGGACATCGTGCACCTCCACTCAGGTAATCAGCCTAAGTTGAGGGTGGCTACTATAGAGGTAAATGATAAAAAAAAAAGGATGGAAAAGATTGGTTGTGAATAGAATGAAAATTCGGGTGTGTGCCTAAGAAAAGAAAAGAAAAAAAAAGAGATGAAAAAGATCAAAAAAGTAATAAAAAGAAGTGTCAAAATAAAGAGGCCGCACCTGTAGCTAGAGAGAAGGAAATAAAAAGATGAATAAGGATGGACAAAGTAAAGTATGTGGTAATAAGACGTCGGTGGTTCCAAGGAGGGCTTAGTCACTAACCCCTAAATGTATCCTACCTGCACCTGAAGCCTCATTACAAGCCAAAACAAGTCCTGTAGTGATCCTGAGCGGCTTTCTGAAGAACTGAAATAGAATATTAAGGGCAAGCCTATGGTATCGCATGTGCATTGTTTGAAATCGTTTGTGAGTGTGAGCGCTTACCTAGTCCAAATCTGTGTGTGGGATTTCTTTGTGGTGAGGGCACCAAGATTTCTGTATTATCTATTGACTGTTAGGATAGCTGCGCGTGTATACGTAAAGTGTTCTATCATATCGGAATGACATGTTTGGATCCTTGCAAGTTAGTGTTTCATACATTTGTGTGCTACGAGGGAGCTTGATTTAAAATTGAATAAGATGTTGAATGACCATGAGTTGCTAGAGACACGAGTTGGTTTTCTTAGTTGAGTCGTTATATTGTTTTTGTGTCATGTTGCTTGAGGACAAGCGAACGTTTTAAGTTGAGGGTGTTGATGTGCCGCCATTTTACGGCACTTTTGACGTCTCTAAACTAAGAACAATCGTACGTTTTCAAGCAACCGTCGTCGTTTTTTATGGTTTTATGTTATATTTGTAGGAAATAAAGACAAACACGAAAACGGAAGGAAATACGAGCAAAAAGACATTCTGGATAAGAGTGACGGCCTGAGTGACGATCCGTCACAGTGACCGTCAAGTGGAGGCAGCCCACTGCCTAGTGGTGACGGTTCCGGCGACGGTCCGTCAAGCCAGTGACGGTCTGTCAAGCCTGGCCGTCACACCTAGGCAGTCCGCTACGCGGAATCCTAACGTTTTTGGGACTTTGTTTTCTAGACTCCTATAAATACCCTATGTTAGGTTTATTTTATTTGTTAAGCTTTTTACAATAGTTCTCCCAATAGTTTTAGTAGTTTTGAGCGAAACTTGGAGAGCAAGAAACACATTTTCTACTTCTTGAAATCGTGTTCTTGATTTGTTCTTGGGATCTTGTTTTTCTTGTTCTTGGATATTTGAAGATTGGTTTCATTATATTGTAAGAATCTTTTCTCCTTATTTTGAATATGACTTTCTTCTCTTCTTCTTCTAGCATGATTAACTAAACTCCCACAACTAGGGTTGTGGGAGCCATGGCTAAAGTAGCAATATAAATTCCGGGCAGCGTTGGGTTAAATATTTATGATTGTCACGTTGTTAATCATTCATGTTTAACGTTTTCTAGTGGTTGCAAACATTAGAACATGCCTAGGTTTAATTTGCTTGAGTAAAGAGATTAAAACCGGGAAATTTTGTTAACTACAAGGATTCGAGACTACTAACTCTCGTCTTATGATTAATGTTGTAACTAGATTAATCTACTTGATGTGTAGGATTGAAATATAAAAGCACACCTTTTCAAGTTCGAGAGAATTGAAAAGTAAATTCG
This sequence comes from Jaltomata sinuosa, assembly GCA_003996215.1. Lineage (NCBI taxonomy): Eukaryota > Viridiplantae > Streptophyta > Magnoliopsida > Solanales > Solanaceae > Jaltomata > Jaltomata sinuosa. The sequence continues at coordinate 519,709 of QJPP01000225.1, read as the reverse complement.
TCTATTTGGTTGAGAAACGTTTAGATGATACCACTAATTCAATCACATCGTGACAAACATATAGAAAGAACCCGGCTAAGGTAGAATCGACCTCGTTACCAACGCCATGGTAAACACGTCCCTAGTTCATTCTCTCATCTTGATTAAAACTCATACGTTTATTATTTGCTTTGTTACATATTGATCACACCAAAACCCCCCTTTTTTTATTTACCGGAAATTATTGACCATTAGTCAACTAATTCACTAACGACCTAATTTGCACCATATTCCCTGTGGGATCGACCCCAACCTCTGTTGGGTTCTATATTTGACAACGACCGCTTACGCTTCTTAATTTGAGGTGTAGTTTGAGCGTTATCACTCCCAGCTTCATCCATTTTCCTCTTCTTTTTGGAGACCACCTTCACCCGGACAGGGTCAAAGGGGTCGTCCATAGCCACCTCTAAGTCAGTATGATCCTCAGGCACTCCAACTCGCCTGCATAACTAGACACCAAACCCGAAAGATTGGGGCCCTTCATGTGACCCCGGTAGAATTCCTTCAACTCGGAGATGATTTTCTCCCCCACATTCATGATAATGTCTTGCATGGCACAAGAAATCACCAGAGCCCGAGCATAGGTCACGTCGGTCGTGTTACCCGATGGGCGGATCCTCCGAGACACCAAGTTGAGCCACATCCTAGCATCCACAGAAAAGTAAGTACTGGTGATGCCTTCGAGGCTGACCCAGTAGACCTTATCCCTGCACGTCTCATCCACCAGAGTGTCCCTTAACCAAGTCATGTCCCAGAGCCGAAATTTAGCCTCGTAGGCCTCATTGGAGATGTGAGGCACTCCAAGCACCTCATTGGCAGTCTGAGCATCCACTGGAATGTCCATTCCTGGGATGCGGATGGTGGGGTTGAGCTCATCCCAACGGTCTATAGGGAGTATGGCATAGAACTCTCGTACCCAGCTCGTCTGTGCAGAAGGAGGAGCTACTAGCAAGGACTCCCAGCTGAACTCTCGAACTTTGCAGTGGAAAGTGGCTGCATTCCCATCCACCCCGGTCATCTTGCAACCTCTCTCATAACAAATTCCCAGTCTTCGGTAATCCAGGAACCGCTCCCAACTAGGTTCATCAAGAAAACGGTCATAATCGTACAGGGGCAATTGTCCTCCTCCAGCCATTGGAAGTATAACCTGTAATGTAGCAAGGAAAACTGGATTAGAACTCGATAAGGCATAAGGGATTTAGAAAAATAGGGGGGAAATTCTAAGTGTCAGCTTGGGAAGCTACTGGTTCGCGGCCTTCTGCTATAGCGGACGATCGTCCGCCATAGCGAAACCTCCATAGCGGAAAAATATTCGTCGTAGCAGAACTGCTATAGCGGAGACCAACTGCCATAGAGGTATTCATTGTCCCCGAAGCTTTAAGGGGTGAAACAATGGTGCCCCTTGGTCCAAAATTCTGATTTTGACACCCCAAGTTCAGATCTACCTACCCAAAGTCCCCCATTACCGTTTTCTATGAAAATTTGGGCATTATAACCCCTATAAATCGTCCAAATCACAACTCTTGTTCAAGAACAACCCTTCACATTCCACCTGCAGTTTGGCCCATTTTTAGCCAATAATAGTGTAATCCTTACGCCCAGAATGCCTTGGAGGCATTGTAAACGTAAGGGAAGCATTCATCTTCGGGAATTCAACAAAATTCAACCAAAGGTTCAAGTTCAAAAACCCACTTTAAATATACTACAGGTTCCGAGTTTTCTACCATATTCATGAGCAAAATCGGGCAAGGAAGTAAGGAAACAAGTAGAAACGAGTCTTACTTAAAAAAATTGACGTTGGAAGCGGATTAATCGGGAGAGAAAGTGGTATGTTCGAAGGGAATATGGGGAGAATGGGGGGTGAAATCTGTTTTCCCCCTATTTCATTCTATTGTCAACCGCTATAGCGGTCGGCAGTCCGCTATAGTGGAATTTCTATAGCGGTATATTGTCCTCTATAGCGGGTGAAAAATCAGTTTGATAAGGAAAAGTTCTCCCGAATATTTCAAATTCATTTGCTCCAACATTATTCGAGACCCCAGATTTTCTTGGGTGCTCGCGAAAGTCACGTGTAATTTTCCTGAAGGAAATTTTCTCCGAGGGGGCGGGATCATCTAATTTCTTTAAAATTGATGCGACTAATCGAGGAAAGGCTGGTAATTCGCGTAGATCCGTAAGTTATGCGGTCGATTGGGGCAGTAAAAGTCTCGGGCTAGTCTCCCTCATCTTGTCATTATTCTGGGATCATTCGGGGATGAACGATGGGTAAATTGGTATCTGTTGTAACGATCGGGTCCGTCGTTACTTTAAGAATTGCCAAGTCGAATTAATTGGGGAACTAATTTAAAGTACGTTTATTTAAATAGGGTAACGTAGTGGAAAATTTTTGATTTTAGAAATAATCTGGGCTGACATCACCCCGCTATAGTGATGTGCCGCCAATTTACGGCACTTTCGACTCCTTTTAACTAAGAACAATCGTACGTTTTCAAGCAACCGTCGTTGTTTTTGATGGTTTTATGTTATATTTGTAGGAAATGGAGACAAACATGGAAACGGAAGGAAATACGCGAAAAAGAGCATTCTGGATAAGAGTGACGGTTCAGGTGACGGACCGTCATATAGCGGTAATTATTTTGCTATAGCGGGACCGTCATAGCGGAGGGGTAACCTCCATAGCAGAACGATGGGAGGCAGTAGCCTCAGAACATAATTTTATTAAAAAGCTTCTCCTCCCCAGTTAGAAAACATACGAGGGTTTCTCCAAAAATCCTCTTATACTGCTCCAAGGCTAGGGAATCATGAGGAGGAGGGGTCATGGCTAGAGGGACGTGGAACAGTGGATTCCAGGACCATCGTTCAGTCGAGAACGCCTTCACGGAGCCAGAAACGCACGGTTGAAGCTGCTTGGCATCCATGTAGGCTAGGTTTTCATGGGTAGTTAGACCAGTTTACATTATGTGTTCATCGTATAGCGGAATGGAGATTTCATGATTTAGGCCTCCGGGCACGAAGTCTGGTGGATTTGGTATTAGTTATGAGTTAGCTAAGGATTGGTTGGATTGAGTTGTGGATTGATTGTAGCTATTTTGGGTTGTTTATGTTGTCTTGGCATGTTAAAAGGATAGCACTCAGGGACTGGGATGTCGGAAAGGTTCAGGGAACCGGGAATTGCAAGGACAACAAAAAGGGTATGAAAGTGGGAAACTCCTAGGTGAGGTTTCGGGAATGCTGAAGGCATGATAAGTAGTCGTTGTTTTGCTAAGGGCTAAGGGGTGGTAACTCGTGTTGTTATTATCTATTCAAGTTCTGAAATCAATAGGGTTGTTAAATTATGCTAAAAAGAGGAAACCATTATTTATATGTAAATAAAGGGTGAGTGTGTTTAGTCTTTAGACGGAGGTCGAGATTAAGTATATACTCGGGAGAGAGGGTAGGTGATGGCTTACGATTCTTGTGACTGTTGTATATTTGTACCCTTATCTAAGTGTTTGTATGAACTGCATTGCTTAGAAAAATTGTGTAGAAAGTCTAAGGGTCCTGTTGTACAGTCTTTGAATTGAACGGTGTATTTCTTGTTGGTTTACAAGTTATTTGTTCCTTATTTGACTGTGGATTGTTGATATTCGGTTGGCTCGGGTACCACGCCTGGTATGGGTATACTAACGGTTAGCTCGGGTACCATGCCTGGTATGGGTATAACAAATGGTTGGCTCGGGTACCACGCTTGGTACGAAATACTAACGATTGGCTCGGGTATCACGTTTGGTACGGATTTATTTTACTGCATCATTGTATTGATATTATTGCATTGCATTGACTGTTTTGGTTCCGAGAGTTGACCGGGTTATTTTTATTGAGTTGTGATATTCATTGGTGGTCTTTGAGTGACCAGGAATCCTGTTATATCTGTTGAGTTGGTCTTGGATTAGGCTGGGTTATCTGTTTAACACTTAGGTGTTGTTTAGAAAGAATCTCAGGGTGGGTCCGGGCTAAGCAAAAAAGATGATTTATTGAATTCTGTGATTGCGGTTTAGAGTTATAAAAGTGGTTTACATGTGGTTGATAAACTAGTGGAATGGCTAGGAGTCTTACATGGTGTGACTAGCGGGTGATATCCTGGGAAGAATTGTCTAGGGACCCAGGGCGAGCCCGGGTATTTGTGTGTAGTGCCCTGGGTGTAGTGGGCCTGGAATGACAGGGTTGGGGCTGTTCTGGATGCATAGTCATGGGAGTTGACTAGGTTAATGGTGAGGCAGTCAGAGTTGGATTTAGCAGTTGGTCTAAGGTTGTGTGACTTGGAAAGTCTAAGATTAGTGCGACTCGGGAAGTCTAAAGTTAGTGTGACTTGGGAAGTCTAAGCTTAGCGTGACTCGGAAGACCTGAGAGAGAGGGAGTCGACAGTGGAAGGAATAGAAAGGGCTCAGGTAAGGGGTACGAGTAGACGATCGGTTGAGATCGGGTCCGATAAGGGAAAGCGGTGAAGAATAGAGTTATATTGTTTATTTTCATGTTTTTTCCCTATTCTTCTTGTATGATGGTAGGAGTGGATTTGGGTCGACCGATGATGCCTACCAGTACGTGTGGTTGTACTGACTCTACTTTTGCTATACCTTTTTGGTATAGTCTGGTTGCAGGGCTGGTGATGTTTCATAGGTACATGGCGATGGTGATCTGCAGCAGCTTCTCTCCTTCGATTCCATGACGGAAGTTGTGTCTCTTTTACATGTTCTGTATAAATCTTGTAGTAGCTCTTGTACCTATTTAGACTAGATCCTAGGTAGGGTAATTTCTATTTTAGAACTATTTTCTGTTTTCAATTGTTGTAATAATAAGGTTTTCATAATAAAAGGAAGGTTATTTTGCTACTTTCTATTTTCCGTATGTCACCTGTTGGATGGGTGGTGAGGGTTCATCTATCTAGGTGGTTAGAGTAGGCGCCCGCACGACCCAGTGGGTTGGATCGTGACATGTATAGTCCATGTTTATTAATTTAGTACTTAAATATTGTTTTAGACCAAGAACAAGCAAGAATTTTGGAGAATGGGAAAGCTCGAGTTGAGTAGAGCTTTGGATCATTTCGAGGTAGGTGATGATTATTGATTCATGTATAACTTGTATGTTTGTGTACTCTTATCTAAGTAATTGTATGATGTTTGCATTGCTCAGAGAATGATTTAATAATGTCTAATGATCCTGTTTAACAGTCTGGTGAATTGAATTGTGTATTTTGCTTGATTGGTTTAAAAGTTGATTTTTCATTATTTGTGACTGTGGATTGGTTGACTTTCGATTGACTCGGGTATCACGCTTGGTATGGGTATACTAACGATTTGGCTCGGGTACCATGCCTAGTATGGGATATACTAACGGTTGGCTCGGGTACCATACCTGGTATTGAAAATACTAATTGGTTAGCTCGGGTACCATGCCTGGTACGAATTTACTTTATTGCATTGTGCATTAAACTGTGGGTCCCCTGAGTGGATCGGGTTGTGTTATTGAAATGTGATAATTGTTTATGGTCCTTGAGAGGCCGGGTTATTATTATATCTGATTTTGAGTTGGTCTTGGTGTAGATCGAGTTGAATATTTAACACTTAGGTGTTATTTAGAGGGGATCCCAATGTAGGTCCGGACTATATAATGAGGGTTGTTTAATTGTTATACTTGATTGTTGATCATGGTGATAAAAGTGGATTACATGTGGGAACAAGCTAGGGAGAGACTTGTAGTCTAGGAATGCATGTTGACTTGTTACATGTGTTCCTGTACTCTTATTTGATTTGTTGTACTGCTCATACACTGTTTATTTGAAACTGGCTAATGATCTTACCAGTACACGATGATTGTGTACTGATACTGCACTTGTTTTTTTTTGTGAGTACAGGTGATCTTTCAGCGGTTGACACCCGACCTCACTTGTAGTCCCAGCGCTTTCAGACATCAAGGGTGAGCTGCTTCGATCGAGCTGCCTTGATTTCTATCTTTTTAAAGTTGTAGCCCACTTGTTTCGGGCTTAGACTATTTCTTTTGTTGGAGTTGTATCCCCGTACTCTAGTTTTTGGTAGTGTTTTGGTACGTTGACTTTCAGATTTTAGGGGGAGTTTTCGCAGGATTATTATAATAGAGTTGTTTTATTGATATTGATTGCTAGTTTACTTTTTGCACATTGGTTTTGAGCTATTAGAATGGTTAAGTTTGGGGAAGTGATGGTTCGCTCACCGGGGGGTTTGGTGAGTGTCACTCACGGCGGTCTGGGTCGTGACACATCCCATACTACCAGAGGATACACTGAGCAAACAACAAACAAGGGTGGATCGGAACACAATATGCATGATGTGATGTGATATGTGTTATATCCGATAGAACACAATATCGAGACTCATACAAAAAAAAATTGAACAATTAGTTTAAAAAAATATTTAAAGATAAAGAGAGACTCGCCACCTAATTTTGGAAAAACTAGGAAACCTTTTAATTAAAGAAAAGATTTAGTCTACAAAACCAGTTAGATTCAAGGTAAGGGTTCAAGTTATTCCGAAGGAAAGGAGTTAGGCATCCTTCAGAATCCACAATGGTGGTTTCCGGCTGAACTCATTTTTTCAATTGAGGAGGAGATAAAATAAATGTCCTGATTCTTTAGAGTTAGAGAAAATGACTCTCCAAAACTCGAAAAATATAAGGAAAAGCTTTTACGAAATGGCCTAATATTTGCCTATCGTTAGCTAAAAAAAGAATAAATACAATAAAGAACTATACAACATCTTTGAATTTTAATTCGAATATCTTTTTCGGAAAGCATTTCCGTGTACCTGTAAACACACTTAGTAAAAGTATTAGTAATGAACGAAAATTAATAAAAAGGAATTAAATAAATGATAACTAAAAATAAACCCGTCTTATATATATTGGAGGCCTTGAAAATCGATGAAAATTTCTTGATCGGCCAAGTAAATTGATATTCGATAAAAAAAATCGAACTCAAAATAACATTCGTCTTTTATTATGGGAAGGCCTCGATAATTCGACGAAGAGATTTTTTCATTGGCCAAGTAAATTGATATTCGATAAAAAAATCAAATTCAAAATAACATCCGTCTTTTATTATAAAAAGACCTTAAAAATTCGATGAAGAGATTCTTTCATTAGCCAATCAAACTGATATTCAAATTAATTAAAAATGACAAGAGGTAAAATAATTGAAATCAGCAAAAGTAACAGCAACAATGGAGTAATAAGAGGTCAAAGAATCAATTTAATCATTAAAGGAAATTAAAATATTGTAAAAAGCAGTGGACAAGTGACAAACTAACATAAAAGTTCAATAATAATTAAAAGTAAACCAAACATAAAACAAACAAAAAAGAGTGGTGCAATAATAAGCAAAATAAGAGCACAAAGCTAGATTCAGTAAAAATTGAGATTGAAACCAGTGCAAGATCGACAAAAATAGCCCAAAATACCTAAAATCGAATTAAAACTTTAAGAGAAAAGCAACACATGAACAACAAAGATGTAGAAAATAGTCCAAAATAACAGCAAAAACAATGATAAATGGGACGTACCAGATCTGGTGGTTGTTTGTCGGAGCTTAGAGCTTCGACGGGTTCGTCGTTGCTGAGTTGTTGTTGTTGGTTTTATGGTGGGCTCCTTGTTTTTCCGGTGAGCTTGACTTGGAGGGGTAAGGGGAAGTGAGCAGCATCGGCGAACGGAGGTGAAGGAGCAGCGGTGGTTTGTTGTCGAGGTGAGCGACGTGGTTCATCGAAAAAGCCGAGGAAAGGTTTGGGTTAGCTTGTGGTTGGTTGGTCGGCTAGTTCGTTTCCGGCGGTTGACTCGTCGGAACAGTGACGAGAAAGAGGAAGTGAAGGAGAAGAGAGGGGTGGTCGCTTTGTGGTTGTAACGAGGAGAAAGGGAAGTTATTGGTTGTAGACTGGTGGTGTTAGGTTGTGGAGCTCGTGGTCTGGCAGTGACGAAGGCTATGAGAGAACAGTGATGGTGGAGTTAGTTTTGATTTCACCGGAGTTGAACAGAGGTTGTCAGATTCCGGTGGGATGGTGGCCGAAAAAGAAAAGGAAAAAGAGAATTGATATTTTCTTTTTTGGAACTTTTTGTTAATTTTGGAAACTATCCATCACCAAGGATGTGTATTGTGTATGAGACATTTATAGAAAACTTTAAAACTTTAAATTATTTAGGTGGCAAAATAAAATCATGGGCTACTAAAATTGTGTGCTTAAAATCATGTGTTCAAAATTATGATTTACTTAAAATCATGGGTTATTTATTTATCTGTGTAAAGAATATCTTCTCCGACTTATTTATTAATGGACTATATAAAAAAATAATTTAAAATATATATATATTTAATAACATGTAAAAAATGTGATTGAATAAAGATGACGGATGATTTGATAAAAATGAAACAATATTCGTTCATATGCAAATAATTGTAATAAAAAAAAATGATAATTAAAATTAATTAAAATTAACTAAAATGATTAAAATTTGATAAAAATCTCAATATTTATAAAAATAAGGATAATTATCAATAAATTATATTAACAATGAAAAAGTATGAGAAAATTGTATTTTGTGCAATTTAACGAATAAAAGGTTTAAAAATATTAATTTGAAAAAATATCAGGCCAAAATTGAGTGTCAACAAATGCCCCTCTTCGTTCAGAGATCATGAAAGAATCTTTGAACAAAGACGTTGACGTAAAGTCAATTTTGGCTCGACAAAGGAAAAGAATGACACATGCACAGAATGATGTCAAATTTTGATAGAGTTTTGAAATCACTCTATGTCTGCTGGCGAGGTTGAATTATTTTAAATGAAAGATGATAAACAAGGAAAAAAATATTCTAGGACGAAAAGTAATCGCGTACCTTCGACATTGTTTTTCAAAATCACCTAGTGTCAAATTGTGAGACGCTAGGGATACAAAATTATGTACTTGTCTCGTTGAAAGGCGAACGATCCAACTTGAATTTGATATGTCACTTTGAATGAGGTGACAACCCAACGTGTCTCATTGAAAGGCGAACGACCTATTTTTGTCTCATTAAAAGGCTGACGGCTCAACTTGAATTTGATATGTCACTTTGAACAAGGTAACAACCCAACGTGTCTCATTGAAAGGCGGACGACCCAATCTAAATTTGATATGTCACTTTGAATAAGATGACAACCCAACATATCTCATTGAAAGGCGGAGGACCCAATCTAAATTTGATATGTCACTTTGAACGTGGTGACAACCCAACGTGTCTCACTGAAAGACGGACGACCCAACTTGAATTTGATATGTCACTTTGAATGAGGTAACAACCCAACGTGCCTCATTGAAAGGCGAATGACCCAACTTGAATTTGATATGTCACTTTGAACGAAGTGACAACCCAACATGTCTCATTGAAAGGCGGACGATCCAACTTGAATTTGATATGTCACTTTGAACGGGGTGACAACCCAACGTGTCTCATTGAAAGGCGGATGACCCAACTTGAATTTGATATGTCACTTTGAACGGGGTGACAACTCAACATGTCTCGTTGAAAGGGGGACGACCCAACTTGAATTTGATATGTCACTTTGAATGGGGTGACAACCCAACATATCTCATTGAAAGGCGGATGACCCAACTTGAATTTGATATGTCACTTTGAATGGGGTGACAACCCAACATGTCTCCTTGAATGGCAAACGACTCAACTTGATTTTGATATGTCACTTTGAATGGGGTGACAACCCAATGTGTCTCATTGAAAGGACGATGACCCAACTTGAATTTGATATGTCACTTTGAACGGGGTAACTTTCCAACGTCTCATAACCATCTGTACTAAACTTATTAGTAATAAATGCAATACATCACAACAAAAGAGGTGACGATCCAACATAATATGTCACAAATATAGGATTGATAATTCAATAAAACATGTCACAAATATAGGAGTGACGATCCAACAAAACATAATATGTCACTTCAAATAAGATGACAGACCAACTAAAAAAAATACGTCATTTTGAATGGGATGACAACCCAATTTTAAAAAATGTGTCATTTTGAATGGAATGACAACCCAATTTTAAAAAATGTATCATTTTGAATGGGATGACAACCCAATTTTAAAAAAATATGTCATTTTGAATGAGATGACAACTTAATTTTAAAAAAAATGTGTCATTTTGAATAGGATGACAATCTAATTTTAAAAAATGTGTCAATTTGACAAGGTAACAATTCAACATGTCAGTTTGACAAGTTGAGAACAACTTTAACAAGAAAATGCACATGGCAGGTATTTAGAAAGGTGGGTGCCCACCCCAATTTTATTTTGAACAACACAGGATGTGAAGAGAGAATCAAGTCTTGACTGCAGTTGGTACCAACATTTAACATTGCATGAAAATTTTGCTCATTTGCTTCTCATTTAACAAAGATTGGCTTCGAGGTAATTCCTATAGCTTCAAGTGGTACCTCAAGCATACCTAAGTATCGACAAGATTTGTTCGATTTGCTTTAAACAAAGGTTTTAAATTATACCTATCCTCATGTTTCAAGTGCCCTCACCACAAGAAAGTTCTCATTTGCACACATTTGAAGTATTTTGATTTGAGGACATTTTCAAAGTTCACTCACACTCTGAAAGAAAAAGTTTAACGCATGCAATTGTGATGCCATATGCTTGGCGTTCATGTAAATCTCCACTAATGTGAGAACATCTGAAATGAGATCACATAGGGCTTGAAATTGGCTTGTAATGTAGGCTTAGATATGGGTGAAATATTCATTTGGGATGAAAGTAACTTAATCCCTCCTTGAACGTTGAACTGAATTTGTGCTTTTGTTGCACTTTTGGCACTTGAACTTTTCGTTGTTCCTTTTTTTTTTTTTTTGACTTCTTTTGAATCTTTGATTGTCGGAGTCTTCTCTCCCTTTTTATGATGTCTCCTTCTTTTTTCAACTTCTCCATTATTGTTGGAGTATTTTTCTTTGTTGTTTCTCCTTGTCTTGACCTTGTGGAGAGTTTTTGACTCTTTTTTTTTAAAGTCATTTTGTATCCTTGAATTTCAGGAATGCAACATCTTTTGCTTTTGACAACTTCAAATTTGAATATCTTTCTATAATTTGCACATCTTCAGTGCGCTCAAGGAGGTTGGGCCAAAAGAGGGATAGTACATGTAAGCACTCAGAAGGGTATTGACTAAGATATGGTTGTCCAAAGAAGAGGCTTCAGGCTCAAAGGGGGACATGCTAAAGATTAATGTCATTTGATAGGCAATGAAAGGTACAAACGGGTCAAAAAAGACCTATGATCCTTTTTCAAATCAAATATTACTCAGAATTTTGCCTCAACAAACATTCAAGCCAAGTTCTAGATCAACAATGCAATGCAATTGAATTTTAATCTAAAAGTTCACCACAAAATGCACATGAAACAATGATATTGATTTTATTCTTATCTTGAATGTATGCAAGAGAATATTCTCAAGTGTCACAAAGATACGACTAAGAGGTACCAAAAGAATCTATGGTTAACCTGAAGTCAACATTCTCAATCAATTATTTTGCACATTTCTAATTGTTTTGGGACCAACCAAGTCAAAGATGTGATTCTTAAAAGAAAACTTTTTTTTTATTTTTTTGAATAAGAAATACCGAACCCGAGGAGGGCTGCCTACGTATATCACCGCAAGAAATGAGAATCAAGTGTGCGTAGTTCTTGCAGATGTGACATAAAATGTATCATCTTTGAAAGAATGTCGGATATATGCATAAAAAATAATACAAAAAAAAATGAATGAGAACAGGATAGTCATGAAAAATAATAAAATGGAGGAGTGTCACAACTCAATCAAAAGCTCTCCTGATTGACGCTTCATGGAGTTCAACATCAGATGTTGCTCTCTTTTTTGTCCTGGTGAAATTTTTGAGGACCTTCCTCAAAAATTCTTCCCCAGTTTCGACTTCAACAACTCTGTGTATTCAATCTTGTAGCAAACACCATCTTCTGTAGAATTTTTGAGACCTTCTCAAAAATTCTGCCCCAGTTTTCTTTGCAAATAATTGGAAAGCTTACGGAGAATATGATCGAGCCACTGTGGCGTCTACGTATTCCATTGAGCCAGAAATCCGATCAAACGTAGTTCCAACCTTTGGAATAAATAAATCATATTTACAGCAAAACATGTATATTAAACACAAAAAATCAAATAAGTATGGATAAAACAAATTAGATAGCATTTAGCACATAAACAATGCATAACGCGTTTTAGTATATATATGTGACCTTTTAAGCCAAAAGTGAGCCTAACGATTGAAGAATGTGTATGTCATTTGTGAAACGCTCCATTGCCCCAAAAAATATACTTATACATATTTATGAATAAATTAAATGGGAATACCAAATGTTGGAGGGATGTACAAATAAATATCATCCCCTCGCAGGGGTACAACCTAAACTAAGCCACTTTAGAGGTCCTCCAATCTTGAATATCTTGACATCTCCGAACGCCTTTCAAATGAAAATTTTCTTTCGATAATTTTTTTTTTATAAAAATAATAAATTCTCAATCTCGAGGGACAATGGTTCGCACAACTCGGCATACACATTCTTCAAGTTCAAATAAATAGTTGAATGATTGTCCTTGTAGGACGTGGGCCCATTTGGACACAAAATGGTATCACTAATGGACTCAACACCACTTGAGTATCGAGTCAACTTAGGTCAATGCTTAATTAAAGGATTTGGCTTCGCTCTACGCTAGGTAGACTAGAGTTGATTTATTGAAAATGATCGAAAACCCGGGCGGACAACCACAGGCTAAAACAACAAGTGACCGTTAACCGACCGCAGGTCAAGCACTTCACTCGTCTGTTTTGAGAAAGTGTGTTTTTAGTGAAGAACGACTGCGAAGACTTGCATAATAGCTCTTTTTTCCTAATGCAAACTAATGCTTTGCCAAGGAGACAAAAGATGCCATGAAAATGCAACAATAATAATATAAGTAAACAAATAATGAATGAATAATTAAGTAAAGTAAAGAATATATAATTTACAAATAACCAACAAAATATACAAGGTGCAAATAAAGAATTAATTAAACAATGAGCAAAAAATTATAAAAAAGTAAAAACTTCTCAATTGAAAAAATAAATTCATAATGGTTAAAACCTTTTAATCTCTAGCAGAGTCACCATTCTATTATATCCGATAGGACGCAATATCCGGACTTACACAAAATATAATAATTGAACAATTAGTTTTAAAAAATATTTAAAGAGAAATAGAGAGTCGCCACCTAATTTTAGGAAAACTAGGAAACCTTTTAATTAAAGAAAAAATTTAGTCTACGAAACCAATTAGATTCTAGGTAAGGGGTCAAGTTATTCCGAAGGGAATGGGTTAGGCATCCTTCAGAATCCACAACGGTGGTTCCCGGCTGAACTCATTTTTTCAATTGAGGAGGAGATAAAATAAATGTCCCGATTCTTTAGAGTTAGATAAAATGATTTTCCAAAACTCGAAAAATGTAGGGAAAAACTTTTACGAAATGGCCTAATATTTGCCTATCGTTATTTAAAAAATGAATAAATACAATAAAGAATTATACAACATATTTGAATTTTAATTCGAATATCTTCTTCGAAAAGCATTTTCGTGTACCTGTAAACACACTTAGTAAAAGTGTTAGTAATGAACGAAAATTAATAAAAAAAGAATTAAATAAATGATAACTAAAAATAAACCCGTCTTATATACATTGGAGGCCTTGAAAATCGATAAAACTTTATTCATCGGCCAAGTAAATTGATATTCGATAAAAAAAATCGAACTCAAAATAACATCCGTCTTTTATTATGGGAAGGACTCGAAAATCCAACGGAGAGATTGTTTCATTGGCCAAGTAAATTAATATTCGATAAAAAAATTGAACTCAAAATAACATTTATCTTTTATTATGAGAAAATCTCGAAAATTCGATGGAGAAATTCTTGCATTGGCTAATTAAACTGATATTCAAATTAATTAAAAATGACGAGGTAAAATAATTGAAATCAACAAAAGTAACAGCAACTATGGAGTAATAACAGGTCAAAAAATCAATCTAATCATTAAAGGAAATTAAAATATTGTAAAAAGCAGTGCACAAGTGACAAACTAACATAAAAGTTCAATAATAATTAAAAGCAAACCAAACATAAAACAAACAAAAAAGAGTGGTGCAATAATAAGCAAACTAACAGCACAATGCTAGATTCAAATTGAGATAGAAACCAGTGCAAGATCGACAAAAATAGCCCAAAATACCTAAAATCAAATTAAAACTTTAAGAGAAAAGCAACACAAGACAACAAAGATGTAGAAAATAGTCCAAAATAACAGCAAAAATAATGATGAATGTGACGTACCAGATCTGATGGTTATTTGTCGGAGCTTAGAGCTTCGACGGGTTCGTCATTGCTGAGTTGTTGTTGTTGGTTTTATGGTGGGCTCCTCGTTTTTCCGGTGAGCTTGACTTGGAGGGGTAAGGGGAAGTGAGCAGCGTCGGCGAACGGAGGTGAAGGAGCAGCGGTGGTTTGTTGTCAAGGTGAGCGACGTGGTTCATCAGAAAAGCCGAGGAAAGGTTTGGGTTCGCTTATGGTTGGTTGGTCGGCTGGTTCGTTTCCGGCGGTTGACTTGTCGGAACAATGACGAGAAAGAGAAAGTGAAGGAGAAGAGAGGGGTGGTGGCTTTTTGGTTGTAACGAGGAGAAAGGGAAGTTAATGGTTGTAGACTGGTGGTGTTAGGTGGTGGAGCTCGTGGTCTGGCAGTGACGAAGGCTGTGAGAGAACAGTGATGGTGGAGATAGTTTTGATTTCACTGGAGTTGAACGGAGGTTGTCTGATTCCGATGTGATGGTGGCTGGAAAAGGAAAGGAGGAATTGATATTATTTTTTTTGGAGCTTTTTGCTAATTTTGGAAACTATCCATCACCAAGGAATGTGTAGTGTGTATGAGACACTTTATAGAACACTTTAAAATCCTAAACTATCTAGGTGACAAAACAAAATCACTGGCTACCAAAAATGTGTGCTCAAAACCATGTGCTCAAAACTATGGTTTACCTAAAATCATGGACTATTTATTTATCTGTGTAAAAAATATCTCTTCCAACCTATGTATTGACGGACTATGTTAAAAAATAATTTTTAAAAATATATATTTAATAACATATATAAAATGTGATTCAATAAAGACGACAGATGATTTGATAAAAACGAAAGAATTCGTTCATATGCAAATAATTATGGTAAAAAATAATAATAATTAAAATTGATTAAAAAATTTGATAAAAATCTCAATATTTACAAAAATGAGGATAATTATTAATAAATTGTATTAACAATGAAAAAGTATGAGAAAATTGTATTTTGTGCAATTTAACGAATAAAAGGTTTAAAAATATTAATTTGAAAAATATCAGGCCAAAATTGGGTGTCAACAATATGCTGGAACCAAATGATAGTAGTGTTGTATGTTACCCCCTCCGGTACCTAAAAGGCCCAATAGAGACAGGATTCATGGAAGGGATTCCCCTGAGTACCTCAACTCCACCGTACACCCCTCCTCCGGCACTCACAACACGTAGCCCTGGTCCAGATTAGCAAAGTCAATGGAGGTCTACTCGTAGACCACATACTAAATCTCATAACCTTAATATAAATGTCCGGAGTGTAGCCGGATCCAAATAAGTCACCAGATCTCGAAAATGCACGCCCGGGGTTCTACTGAGGTCTAAATCAGTGAGTCAAGTCTCAAAAATTTCAACTAGGATGCCCGAACATAACTGGGTCTAAAACAGTAGTAAAATCAGTCTGATGCACGATCCGATCGAGTCTAGTACCATCTCAAACAAATAGAAAATCAAACCTAGCACTACGGCCCAGCCAAGTCTAGTATAAGTATGAAAACAGTGATTAAATGGTCCTTTTTAACTTTCTTACCCCAAGAAGATCCATGAAAAATCGGTTGTCAACCTTTTATAACTATTTTTACCAAAAATATTCTCTCAGAGCCATAAAGGATTTAGAAAACCATCAATAGTAGGCTCAAAGCCAATACCATAGTAAAACATGTGAAAACCCTCTTATATGTATGATAATGGCATGCTAAATCACAAACAGTAGCCCAATGGCTCACAACCAACCTATCGGCCCTACACAGGCTCTAATCGCTCTACAACACATATAACCAGCCTATGATGACAATATCAATGTTCGGGACTCACGAAAATTCTCAAATAACCCACCATCTACAGTCTAGAGTCAGATACAAGGCCACACAGGACCACAAGGTTGATATAAGCAACTACAATGAATTCCACAACCAAACGAGTGAAATAATACGAACATGAAAGAACAGGCAAAGTTTGGTGTACCAAGCTAATAAACTCAACTCAAGGATGCTAATTAGTACAATTATATCCTATATATGCAAAGTCTAAAAGAGTTAAATCGTAATTTACCTGTCGTTCCGACGATAAGCTGCTAGAACAACGATGTCTAAGCCTGAACCACTCCGAGAAGCTCCGAAACAAAATCAAACTATCATAAACATGAACTACGCGTTAAAATGAGACTAACGATACCCATATCACTATATTTATAGCTGAGTTAAAATTTGGGTCACTGGCAAGCTCGTGGGCCCTGCAACCCAAAGCCGAAAATGAAAGAGCGGACAATGATCACCACACTCCCGTGAGTGCATGCTCAGATTATAGAAAGGAATTGGTCAAAGAAAAGGATCAAAACAGCCTACCATCTATAAGAACAATCTAAGGAATCAAAGGGGAGAGTTTTGGAAATTAACACGGAACTTACCAAATTGGAGACTAGAAAAATAATCACGGGACCAAGATTCTCCACCCAAATGGCAAGAATTGAAGCAATGCAGAGCTTTGGTGAGTTTGGAGCTGATAAAAATGGAGGAAACGGATTCTGGAGTGTTTAAAATGAAGGGGAAAGTATTTATACTGCTCAGGGGTCATTCATCGCAATCGCGAAGGGACACCACGCGATCGTGATGACCACGCTGGCTAGACCATCGCGATCGCGAGGATTAGTCATGTGCTCGCAAAGAATAAGAGGGGAAAGGCTTCATTGCGATCGCGAGGACGGATCTCACGATCGCGTAAAGTAAGGAAACAGAGACGACATCACGATCGCGAAGAATAAAGGTACCAGGTCCACAGGACCTTCATTGCGGTCGCTTGAAGAAACCTCACGATCGCGATTAAGGCATGAGGCATGTACCTGCAACAGCTACCAGCAGAAAATACAAGAGGAAAAAGTCTTCGGGTGGTTGTCGCGCCCCATTTTTTCTCGCGGAAAAGCGGGTTTCGACGTGACAACTCTCTTTCAGGAAGAGAGCGTGAAGAGTCGCCACCTAACGAATTTAAGGCGCGTTAGGGCGCCGTTCTAACTAATTACAATTAAATTAAGTTTTATTTTATGTCTACGCAACCAGAGAATCGGGTAAGGGTTCAAGTTACCTCGAAAGGAAGGTGTTAAGCACCTTTCGAGGTCCACAAATGTGGGTCCCTGCCGGATTCGTTATTTATGTGGGAATAGGTGATAAATAATGAGTCGATTAATTAAACTAAAACTATGTAATCAAACAAGTAAGACTTTATTTAAAACAAGTATTTAAGCCAAATTAATTGCTAAAATCTAAGTGAGAAAAGCGGTCATGAATTAACGCTAGTAAATAAATAAACGAAAAGATCAGATAAGCGAGAAGTCAGAAGTGACACAATGATATAGGAAAAGAGACCTAATTACTAAGCGATTTAGTTAATTACCCCAAACAAATAGAAAGAAACAAACCTAGGTTAATTTTAACCTATTCGGATCAGCGCCCGGCTTATTATCGGAGACAATTCCAAAGATATTGTCGTGTTCTGCTCGGGTCGATTTCCATCATATCCGTCTATCTACCCGCCTAGGTTGGTTATTAAGATTGTTATTAACCTAAAAGCGCACTAAAAAAATGAAAAGACTAACGCGTCTTAAGATGCCTACCCGTCCCAACTTAACATCCAAGAGGCGTTTGGACTTACTATTTGGGTATGGGACTAGACAAATAAAATCTTAGGTTTCCTAATTAGACACGGAAAAGCGTCAAGCAAAAGCAAGAAGGGACTTTAAATCAAGTAGCATATAATGGTTTCATAGAAGCCTCTTAATTAATTAAAAGATAACTAAGTGATTAACATACTTCAAACATTAACACTTTCGTATGATTAAACCTATAGGCATGATTCCTAATGCAGAAATTTATTAATTAAGTCCTATGAGCATAATATCTAGCAGTTTATCATGCTGAAATTGGTTTTGACATGCTGAAATTAACGATCAGATGAATTAATATGCTGGAAACAGTTTTTGACTTATAAGCGGGGTTTCCAATTGAAACAGTGAAACTGCTTTGAATACTATAGCCATATTATTTAACCATCTAGTTATTTAATGCGAAAAATAGGTTTGAATCCTATAGGCAAGTTATCTAAGTTGGATGTGCAGAAAATTGATTGTCCTATAAGCATAATGTCTAGCAGTTTATGCTGAAACAGAATTAAAACCTATAGGCATGCTTCTCTGAAGTACTCAGAACACTGATTTTAAGATGCTGAATTAAATTTAACATATTTAAACATGTTGAAAGTGGCTTTAATATGCTGAATTTAATTCGACAGATTTAAACATGCTGAAACTGATTTTAATATGCTGAATTAAATTTAACAGATTTAAACATGCTTAAACGACTTTAATATACTAAAACGGATTTGACTCTTAGGCGTGGTTTCACAACTGAAAACAGTTTTAAGCCTATAAGCATGGTTTCTAGGTAAATAATATTATATTTAACATGTTGAAACAAAATATCATATAAGCACGATTTCTAATTTCTTTAAAAGACAAAGCGGATTTTAAAACCTAAAACATGATTTCTAATAAACGATATTAATACACTCCTATAGGCATAATTTCTAATAAATGATATCAACAGAAATCCTATAGACATAATTTCTATGGTTTACGATTAAGCAAGTAGCACGTAGTTTGCCCCTCCCCCGTAGCAGTCCCCTAAAGTATTTTATTACATTATCAGAGTTTATACAATAAATTATTACAGACCCAAATGAGTAAATATGAAAGCATAACAGAATTAATAAAGTCTAAGTTCTAAAAAAAAATCCCAGTCCCGGGCAACTTTCCATTGTGCAAACCCATCTTCTAATAGAGTACCTGTCGAACATGCCAATGTAGGATTTGGAGGACCTTACTACAGCCCATAAGACCGCCCCCTTGACATGTCAGAGTTCCTGAGGATCTCGAAGATCCTAGGCAGTGCTTATGTCAAGAGATGGGATGCGCTAAGGCCTCCTTACCTCACAAAATTCCACATAATGAGTCAAAGTAGAGCCAAATTTAATTGTATAAACCAACAAAATTGCTAACATAAGACAACTAACTGATTTGTGCTAACAGTAGTTTAATGCAAAAGAAATCAAACCAGACAGAAATATAAGTTCTAAGTTTACGTCCTATAAACATGCTTTTATAAACGACTCACAGAATGGCCATGGATAAGCATAGATGATTACACATTCTAAACTAAAGGTAAACATGCATATTAATTGAAATATACAGAGGTAGAACACTAACCAGTTATCCGCAAGTAACAAGAAAATATTCAAAGTCTTTATACTTAGCAATCAATACCCCTTTAGCAGCTAAGAAGAGAAGTTCTAAAAAAAATGTAAGAGTAGCCCTGTGTCAAAGTCTGAGAGATGAATGAAAAAGAAGAGTGTTTTCATAGTGAAAAATAGGACTTGGATTAAGGAAGGAAATAATTTTTTAAGAGGGAATTAAGGGGATTCTTTCTTTTAACAGAAAAGTTGAACCAATTTGGTATAATCAAGTTCAAATTTACCATAAACAGACAAGTAATCAAGCTGTCAAAAGATTAAAGAGATTTCACTAGTAAAAAATATTAAAAGAAATAAGCATATGGAGGCTCTTACAGATCAATTTTAGGAAGAAAAGGGAGGCAATCATGGAGACCTTTTCCTTAAGGAGAGTAGTGAAAATAAGCAAGGAGCATAACAAATTAATATTTACCCAAATTAGTCAAGTACCAAGGCTATTACATACTCTGTTAAAGGCAAGAAAATCAATGCTAAAGCTTTCCATAATCAAGTAAACACCAAGGCTGTTCTAAACTTTAAAGGGGAGAATTTTCCATAAATGGATTTTTCTTATAAATAAAACAATAAGGGTGGGGGTTACTAGCAACTAAAGTCAATCATTGATATGATTCATGAATCAATGCTTACCAAATATAAACGAATACTAAGCTATCACAATTAAAATTCAAAAGAAAAAGAAAACATAAATCAAGCTCAAAAAAGGTCATCCAAAATCGTTCAAGGTTATCAAAGTATAATCATAAATATTCACATGTCAAACTTGTCACACTCATACCACAAAATCTGTTAATTTACCATTAAAAGGCACGAACTTAAATGACAAGCAACTTAACACAAATTTTCGCCAACGAGATTTCAATTAAGATCATAATATATGGAAGTCTGAAACTAAAGTGGCTCAACATATGCAAAGCATGTAGATGATGACCATAAACTCTTAATTTCACAAACAAAGCTGCCAAACCAACTACGATACTAAATCACAAAAATCCCAATATTTGTGAGGTTAAGCAAATAAGAATTACAAGCAGTTGAAATGAAAATTCATAAATCGATACAAACAAAGAGCAACAGGATTAAAAGAATGAGCGCAGAAAAGATATACCGGACATAAATTCGAAGGAATTCATTATTAAAATACTTTTCGATGCAAAAGAACGGAGATTGATGGATGAGCTTTCCACATCTTCGAACACGTTCTAGAAAATGGCAAATTAGACACCTTCGTCAGAGCCTCCCGCTATCCATCAGAGAAGAAGGAGCCTTGGGGGTTTTTGCCGGATGGAGATCCGTCGGAGCAGCGGTGACATGTCTGTTGTTTGGTGGAGCTCCGCCGGCGATGAGCGGAGGGAGAGAAAGGAAAAGTGGTGGGGTGAAGAGAGAGGTGGTTATGGCGGTGGGTTTGCATGGTTTGCCGGAGTGGCGACGAGAGGAGCGGCGTAGCGGCGGCTGTCGCTCGTCAGTGAAAGAGGAAGAGAGATGACCTCGGAGTAAGGGTTTTAGCCATGGTGGAGCGGGTGGAGATGGTGGTTGAAGGTGAGGCGGTGGCCGGCGGAGTAGCGGCGACCGCCACTGGTCAACGATGGGAAATAGGGGATTTTGGGTGAGTGGCCGCTGGTGGAGTAAAGTGGGGGCTTAGGGTTGAGGGGTGTGGTTAAAAAGGAAAGAAGAGCAGGGTTTGATCTCGGCCGTTGATCGCATTAGATCAACGGCTGAGATTGAATTGGACTTGGGATTTAAAATTGGGGTCAAATTAGTTCAATTTAGGCTAAAATTGAAATAAACTGGGTAGGAAGGGACTAGGATTTAAATAATTTGAGATTGGAAATTGAATTCGGATGGCTATTTAATAAATAAAATACTACGTATATATAATTTAATAGATAAAATAATAACTGACGATAATTATCAAGCAAAGAATTTTATTTATATATATATTGTACGTAAAATTAATAACATGTAATATTATACAAAATTTATGATAAAATAGTGATAATTAAGAAATAAATTATATATTTGTAAATTGCATACGAATTTAAAAATTGTCAAGACGACGATAAAATATATGATTTATTTAGTAAATAAAAGCAATACGCGAGGAAAATTTAGCTTAAAAAATAAGAATAACTAGTAAAATAACAGCCCACGAGAGGTATACGGAGGTCAAAATTGGGTGTCAACAGCTGCCCCTTCCTTGCTCGGGAATGAAGGATGAATTATCGGGCAAGGAACGTTGACTTAGTAGCCAATTTTGTCCGATCTGAGGCGTAGTTCTTCGCAATCGGAGAAACAAGGGGGAATTATAAAAGAGTTGTGGCCGAGACTTCAGTTTTCAAGTCGCCTACATATCCCTGTTTTTACGGGAATCAGACCATGTGTAGTTCTAGATTTAGAGACGAACGAGGTCCCTAAGGAAAATCGACCGATATGAGTTTTAAATTAGGATAGCACGAGTCGACAAGATTAGAGTATGAGCAAAATGGAAAGGGAATATGATTTACGAATAAAGATTACGCTTTGAAGAATTTCTCTTGGCCGTCTCTTGTCTTACCTGCACAACTAGATAAAATTATTAGCTCATTAATATAGAGAAGTATTGACTAATGTGGCGCAAAATAGTAATAAATAATAATGAAGAGAAGAGGCGAGAAAGCTTATCGCCTTATGTTGTTGCAGTATTTTTGAGGAACCTCAAAAATTCTGCCCCAGTTTAAACCTTTAAAGAGAAATCGTCCGTTGTTACACATGTGGATGGTAGTACGTAAGGATTTTATAAAAAAAATAATTTATATATTTTGTAGGGCCAAAAGAAGATGTCTTATTGTAAGGCGAGCGAGCCTAAATGTACGTTTGTAAGGCGAACGAGCCTGAATGTTCATTTGTAAGGCGAACAAGCCTGAAGTGTTCCTTTGTAAGGCGAATGAGCCTGAACGTTCATTTGTAAGGCGAACAAGCCTGAAATGTTCCTTTGTAAGGCGAACGAGCCTGAACGTTCATTTGTAAGGCGAACAAGCCTGAAGTATTCCTTTGTAAGGCGAACGAGCCTGAATGTTCATTTGTAAGGCGAACGAGCCTAAGTGTTCCTTTGTAAGGCGAACAAGCCTGAATATTAGTAGCTCAGTAATAACACAATTTAATTACTTAGTAGCAATAATAATCTGATTTCCATATTCAATGGATCAAAAGTAGCTTAACTAAATGCTAGTGGATCAATTTAAGTATTTAGTGGCCAAAAGTAGCATAATTCAGAAGTATAAGGATAGAACATCTTAGCTTTTGCGTCAGATGCGAGAGGAAGCAGAGCATCTCTGGTGGCGATTTTTTTTTTCTTGATTGCGAAAATAATTTTGTGATTTACACTTGTTATTCCTGCATTCAAAGAAAAGCTGTAAGTTTTAAAAAGCGAGATTGATACGTACCTTAACTTGTCTTTGCCTCTTTGCATTATTTTGATTCTGTGAATTCGAGCTCGCCAAAATTTTTGAGGACTTCTCAAAATTTTCTGCCCCAGTTTAAAATAAAATACTTTATGCAGATCTTCCCATATTGGAAGATTGCCTCCGGTTTGCAGAAATTTTGAAGGTTTCTCAAAACTCAGACAATATTTTTTAGGTAAAGAGTCATGTATTCCTGCTTCACTCAAAGAAAAATATTAGCACAAAAGATATGGTTGCCTTGCGCTTGACCATCACGATCCTAATTTTGAATCTGCATTATGATACTATTGGCCGCTTGACAGATTAAAAGAATTTAGGCTTAATGAGTGGATAGCTAGGTCAAGGCCAATTCGATTTGAAAGTGAAAGGAGAAGAAATTTTTATTAGATTAAGACCGAACCCAGTAATGGGCTGCCTACATATCCAAATGGAAATCAGGTCAAATGTAGTTCAGGATTACAGAAAGAGAGTGAATAAAAGCAGAAGAAGTTTATTGATCATAAGACGGACAAATAGAGGATAGTAACACTTTGCATATGAGAGTCTTGTTCTCGTCAATTCCTTCGATATAGCTTGCGCTTTCTTGTTAAATGTCTTGAAAATATTTTTGTTGGATCACCTTGAACAATAACTGCATTTATCATGACAGGATTACTGTTTAGTGATCTTTGCACTTTTATTTTGCCCTTCTCAATCAGAGTCTGAATTTTGTGCCTCAATGCTGAACATTCCTCGATATCATGACCTTGAACATTTGAGTGATAAACACAACTTTTGAATGGATCAAAACACGGAGATGAGTACCTAGGAATCCATCCTCTTATTGGTTTCAACACTCCTTGAGCCCACAATCTTTGAAATATACTCGACAAAGTTTCCGTTAAAGGAGTAAAGATACGAGGTTTTCTCCCTTTTTGTGGAGAAGAATCGGGTGCCTAATACACCTCTGGAGAACTTTGTGGGTTATACGACTGGGGACGTTCATCGAAAATGGCGTGGACTTGTTCAGAATTTTGATGATATTGTGTTTGAGGTACAGGGGTCGATATCTTATTTCCTCTTTCATCCTGTGAGCTCTTCGATATTTGAAAGGCGGCTTGTATTGTAGAAACATCATTGATTCTCCCCGTCTGAATGCCATATTCTAATTCTTTCCCAATTCGAATCAGATTATCAAAGCTTTGAATACTTGCAAAGTATAATGATTCATAATATACACCATCGAGTGATCTTATGAAGGTTTGTACCAATTCTTCTTCAGGTACTGAAGGACGCACTTTAGAAGCTTCTAATCTCCATCGTGTTACATATTCCTCAAAAGACTCGTGATTCAATTTTCTTAATCCGAGCAAATTTAGCATAGTTGCATCGGCCTTAATGTTGAACTTATATTGTTCTACAAAGTCTCGAGCCATATCTTCCCACGAATACCATTTGTCAAAGTCTTGTTTGACATACCATGTGAGTGCTATTCCCGATAAACTCTGAATAAATAACCTCATAAGAAGGGCCTCGTTATGTCCTGTTCCAACTAATCTGCTGCAATAATCCTTAAGATGTGTGATTGGATCTCCATGCCCATCAAACACATTGAATCTTGGAACTTTGTACCCTAGCGGCAATTCAATTCCTGGATGTAGACATAATTTCTTATATCTCAGGTCATAAACATTTTCAGAGCGTAATTTTTGATCCACCCTCTCCTCTAAATCATGAATCCTTTTTTGCAATGCACCTAGCTTGTTGTTCTTATTTTCGCCAGATACAATCATGCTCGGTAAAGTATCACGATCAATGTGGGCAGAAGACATTTGTTCAGGGAGTGTATGAGTAGGGACGGAGAGAGGAGATATAGTCCAAAAAGTGTTTTGCCTAGAGCTAGAAGGAAGAAGACTAGCTTTCTTTCGAATATTGAGTATATTTGTCATATTGCAGATTCTTAGTCGAATCGATGTTCAAACGCTAGACAACCTTTGAGCAAAATTAAACACAAATAAAATTATCATGTAGCATACATAAGCTTGAAACATTGAATAATAATGATGATAATGATACTTAAAAATAAAAGACGTCCAAAACGGACGAGAATTAAAATTTAAAGAGTGATTTAAACGCAGAGATTTGAGCTTTGTACGAAATTTATGATAGTAACAAAACTTATGATTTCGAAGGTTCGACACGATACTAGGATGAAATCTTAAGAGACAAGGGAGTCGTAGGATGAACAAAGTTGATTATTGTTGAACACTAGAGCTCTCTCCACATTATTGTTTTCATCTAATGTTCAACTTTAGTCAACCTTAGGAGAAGTAGATTCATGATTAACAAAGGAGGAATGCACGAAAGAAAATATCTTATGAAGAACAATATTATGGAGTCATAGAGTGGAATGCCTTATTTATCTGAGTAACAGATTACGATTTATTCAGAATTGAATTAAGGTTATGAAGGATCTATACAACTCAAAAGCTGCGAGAGTCGAAAGATGACACAAACATCGAATGTTGATGATTGCAAGTCAAACTTACGATGAAATATGGACCCAAATAAATAGAATTTTGACAGAGAAAATAATATGTCCATGTAGAACGCGATGAGTCAAGGATATTCTAAAGGTAACCAATTACCCCAAGAGGTTAGAAAGGAGTCTAGGATATCCTATCAAGGATTAGATCAAATCAAGAGATGATTTGCATGTCAAAAGAAGATTTCTAGAGGACAAGCTCAAATTATAACGTTAGAATAAAGGAGGATTTGACTAGGCCCTAAGATTGTATGATTTGGGCCTAAAGGAAAAAGGTACGGTACTACAAAATTACTTGCATCAAGTGCAAATAAATGAATTTTGACGTCGCCTAAAGCTTGAAATTCTAAGAGTAAGAGATAGGCTAAGACAATAATGATAACGTAAATATAAAAGATTAGCACTAGCAAATAAATATATGCATCATTTTGGTGTCACGAACACCCACTTATAGTTAATACATGCATGAGTTAACTATAAGAGGTGGGCACAACGCTATCTTAGATTTCCAAGATTTGGATGGACACAGACTCAAGGTTTTCCTATGCGAGGAGGCACGTGGTCACACGGTAGCAAAACTATCCGCTCACCCCACGTTTATGCCAACTCTTTAAAATGGGTGTTTGAAAGAATTTTGGAGAAGTGCAAAGGCACAACTCACGTGTATAGTGTGTGAAAGTGTGAAGTTCCCAAGTGGGAGAGATATGAGCGGAATGACAGTTATGAAAAGCAGTAACATGTAGCATATAGTGAAAAATGATAACACATGAACAGTTTAACGAAACAATAACAACATAAATAAAGCAAGATCAAGAAATAAAAGTAAATAAATAAAGGGAAAGGAATAAATGCATAATGAGATATACTAAATAACTAGACGAAATAAATAAACTAATCATGAAATACTAGTAAGAAAACACATAAGGAGAATAAGAAAAGATATTTAAGCATGAAACAAACTTGATTATTTAAGAAAACAAATAAGGGAGAAAGAAAAAGGGACTAATCATAAATTTTCCTTTTGACGAAGAAAAAACAAATTCAATCCTATAAAGGTAACAAAAATAAAGATAAATAAACACGAAATCCCACATAAAATACAAACCCGTAATGGTTAGAACCTAAAATTCCCCAGCAGAGTCGCCATTCTGTCGCGCCCCATTTTTTCTCGCGAAAAAGCGGGTTTCGACGTGACAACTCTCTTTCAGGAAGAGAGCGTGAAGAGTCGCCACCTAACGAATTTAAGGCGCGTTAGGGCGCCGTTCTAACTAATTACAATTAAATTAAGTTTTATTTTAAGTCTACGCAACCAGAGAATCGGGTAAGGGTTCAAGTTACCTCGAAAGGAAGGTGTTAAGCACCTTTCGAGGTCCACAAATGTGGGTC
Organism: Jaltomata sinuosa; assembly: GCA_003996215.1. Classification (NCBI taxonomy): domain Eukaryota; kingdom Viridiplantae; phylum Streptophyta; class Magnoliopsida; order Solanales; family Solanaceae; genus Jaltomata; species Jaltomata sinuosa. Next base: position 492,558 of record QJPP01000225.1, on the reverse strand, counting down.
CCTGCCGGATTCGTTATTTATGTGGGAATAGGTGATAAATAATGAGTCGATTAATTAAACTAAAACTATGTAATCAAACAAGTAAGACTTTATTTAAAACAAGTATTTAAGCCAAATTAATTGCTAAAATCTAAGTGAGAAAAGCGGTCATGAATTAACGCCAGTAAATAAATAAACGAAAAGATCAGATAAGCGAGAAGTCAGAAGTGACACAATGATATAGGAAAAGAGACCTAATTACTAAGCGATTTAGTTAATTACCCCAAACAAATAGAAAGAAACAAACCTAGGTTAATTTTAACCTATTCGGATCAGCGCCCGACTTATTATCGGAGACAATTCCAAAGATATTGTCGTGTTCTGCTCGGGTCGATTTCCATCATATCCGTCTATCTACCCTCCTAGGTTGGTTATTAAGATTGTTATTAACCTAAAAGCGCACTAAAAAAATGAAAAGACTAACGCGTCTTAAGATGCCTACCCGTCCCAACTTAACATCCAAGAGGCGTTTGGACTTACTATTTGGGTATGGGACTAGACAAATAAAATCTTAGGTTTCCTAATTAGACACGAAAAAGCGTCAAGCAAAAGCAAGAAGGGACTTTAAATCAAGTAGCATATAATGGTTTCATAGAAGCCTCTTAATTAATTAAAAGATAACTAAGTGATTAACATACTTCAAACATTAACACTTTCGTATGATTAAACCTATAGGCATGATTCCTAATGCAGAAATTTATTAATTAAGTCCTATGAGCATAATATCTAGCAGTTTATCATGCTGAAATTGGTTTTGACATGCTGAAATTAACGATCAGATGAATTAATATGCTGGAAACAGTTTTTGACTTATAAGCGGGGTTTCCAATTGAAACAGTGAAACTGCTTTGAATACTATAGCCATATTATTTAACCATCTAATTATTTAATGCGAAAAATAGGTTTGAATCCTATAGGCAAGTTATCTAAGTTGGATGTGCAGAAAATTGATTGTCCTATAAGCATAATGTCTAGCAGTTTATGCTGAAACAGAATTAAAACCTATAGGCATGCTTCTCTGAAGTACTCAGAACACTGATTTTAAGATGCTGAATTAAATTTAACATATTTAAACATGTTGAAAGTGGCTTTAATATGCTGAATTTAATTCGACAGATTTAAACATGCTGAAACTGATTTTAATATGCTGAATTAAATTTAACAGATTTAAACATGCTTAAACGACTTTAATATACTAAAACGGATTTGACTCTTAGGCGTGGTTTCACAACTGAAAACAGTTTTAAGCCTATAAGCATGGTTTCTAGGTAAATAATATTATATTTAACATGTTGAAACAAAATATCATATAAGCACGATTTCTAATTTCTTTAAAAGACAAAGCGGATTTTAAAACCTAAAACATGATTTCTAATAAACGATATTAATACACTCCTATAGGCATAATTTCTAATAAATGATATCAACAGAAATCCTATAGACATAATTTCTATGGTTTACGATTAAGCAAGTAGCACGTAGTTTGCCCCTCCCCCGTAGCAGTCCCCTAAAGTATTTTATTACATTATCAGAGTTTATACAATAAATTATTACAGACCCAAATGAGTAAATATGAAAGCATAACAGAATTAATAAAGTCTAAGTTCTAAAAAAAAAATCCCAGTCCCAGGCAACTTTCCATTGTGCAAACCCATCTTCTAATAGAGTACCTGTCGAACATGCCAATGTAGGATTTGGAGGACCTTACTACAGCCCATAAGACCGCCCCCTTGACATGTCAGAGTTCCTGAGGATCTCGAAGATCCTAGGCAGTGCTTATGTCAAGAGATGGGATGCGCTAAGGCCTCCTTACCTCACAAAATTCCACATAACGAGCCAAAGTAGAGCCAAATTTAATTGTATAAACCAACAAAATTGCTAACATAAGACAACTAACTGATTTGTGCTAACAGTAGTTTAATGCAAAAGAAATCAAACCAGACAGAAATATAAGTTCTAAGTTTACGTCCTATAAACATGCTTTTATAAACGACTCACAGAATGGCCATGGATAAGCATAGATGATTACACATTCTAAACTAAAGGTAAACATGCATATTAATTGAAATATACAGAGGTAGAACACTAACCAGTTATCCGCAAGTAACAAGAAAATATTCAAAGTCTTTATACTTAGCAATCAATACCCCTTTAGCAGCTAAGAAGAGAAGTTCTAAAAAAAATGTAAGAGTAGCCCTGTGTCAAAGTCTGAGAGATGAATGAAAAAGAAGAGTGTTTTCATAGTGAAAAATAGGACTTGGATTAAGGAAGGAAATAATTTTTTAAGAGGGAATTAAGGGGATTCTTTCTTTTAACAGAAAAGTTGAACCAATTTGGTATAATCAAGTTCAAATTTACCATAAACAGACAAGTAATCAAGCTGTCAAAAGATTAAAGAGATTTCACTAGTAAAAAATATTAAAAGAAATAAGCATATGGAGGCTCTTACAGATCAATTTTAGGAAGAAAAGGGAGGCAATCATGGAGACCTTTTCCTTAAGGAGAGTAGTGAAAATAAGCAAGGAGCATAACAAATTAATATTTACCCAAATTAGTCAAGTACCAAGGCTATTACATACTCTGTTAAAGGCAAGAAAATCAATGCTAAAGCTTTCCATAATCAAGTAAACACCAAGGCTGTTCTAAACTTTAAAGGGGAGAATTTGCCATAAATGGATTTTCCTTATAAATAAAACAATAAGGGTGGGGGTTACTAGCAACTAAAGTCAATCATTGATATGATTCATGAATCAATGCTTACCAAATATAAACGAATACTAAGCTATCACAATTAAAATTCAAAAGAAAAAGAAAACATAAATCAAGCTCAAAAAAGGTCATCCAAAATCGTTCAAGGTTATCAAAGTATAATCATAAATATTCACATGTCAAACTTGTCACACTCATACCACAAAATCTGTTAATTTACCATTAAAAGGCACGAACTTAAATGACAAGCAACTTAACACAAATTTTCGCCAACGAGATTTCAATTAAGATCATAATATATGGAAGTCTGAAACTAAAGTGGCTCAACATATGCAAAGCATGTAGATGATGACCATAAACTCTTAATTTCACAAACAAAGCTGCCAAACCAACTACGATACTAAATCACAAAAATCCCAATGTTTGTGAGGTTAAGCAAATAAGAATTACAAGCAGTTGAAACGAAAATTCACAAATCGATACAAACAAAGAGCAACAGGATTAAAAGAATGAGCGCAGAAAAGATATACCGGACATAAATTCGAAGGAATTCATTATTAAAATACTTTTCGATGCAAAAGAACGGAGATTGATGGATGAGCTTTCCACATCTTCGAACACGTTCTAGAAAATGGCAAATTAGACACCTTCGTCAGAGCCTCCCGCTATCCATCAGAGAAGAAGGAGCCTTGGAGGTTTTTGTCGGATGGAGATCCGTCGGAGCAGCGGTGACATGTCTGTTGTTTGGTGGAGCTCCGCCGGCGATGAGCGGAGGGAGAGAAAGGAAAAGTGGTGGGGTGAAGAGAGAGGTGGTTATGGCGGTGGGTTTGCATGGTTTGCCGGAGTGGCGACGAGAGGAGCGGCGTAGCGGCGGCTGTCGCTCGTCAGGGAAAGAGGAAGAGAGCTGACCTCGGAGTAAGGGTTTTAGCCATGGTGGAGCGGGTGGAGATGGTGGTTGAAGGTGAGGCGGTGGCCGGCAGAGTAGCGGCGACCGCCACTGGTCAACGATGGGAAATAGGGGATTTTGGGTGAGTGGCCGCTGGTGGAGTAAAGTGGGGGCTTAGGGTTGAGGGGTGTGGTTAAAAAGGAAAGAAGAGCAGGGTTTGATCTCGGCCGTTGATCGCATTAGATCAACGGCTGAGATTGAATTGGACTTGGGATTTAAAATTGGGGTCAAATTAGTTCAATTTAGGCTAAAATTGAAATAAACTGGGTAGGAAGGGACTAGGATTTAAATAATTTGAGATTGGAAATTGAATTCGGATGGCTATTTAATAAATAAAATACTACGTATATATAATTTAATAGATAAAATAATAACTGACGATAATTATCAAGCAAAGAATTTTATTTATATATATATTGTACGTAAAATTAATAACATGTAATATTATACAAAATTTATGATAAAATAGTGATAATTAAGAAATAAATTATATATTTGTAAATTGCATACGAATTTAAAAACTGTCAAGACGACGATAAAATACATGATTTATTTAGTAAATAAAAGCAATACGCGAGGAAAATTTAGCTTAAAAAATAAGAATAACTAGTAAAATAACAGCCCACGAGAGGTATACGGAGGTCAAAATTGGGTGTCAACAGCGGTCCCACAGGACTCATTCGGGACCCCATGCGCGCAAATAAACTATGCTAACGCACCAGAAATAGCATTTCAGACTCAACGGAACTGACGAAAAACCCAACTGAGGTTGATTTAGCAAAAAGTGGGCCCAACGCCCAAAAATCAACCTTAAGCCAAAGCGGAACTCAACACCCAAAAATGAGTCTGGAAGCCTCGGAACCCGAACCAAAGGTCTCTCTAGCCCAAAGTCAACATTCTGAAACTAACAGCACTGACGGAAATTTCATCCGATGCCGCCTTCTTCGAATGTTGATCAAAGTCAAACTTTCAAGTTCAACTGGCTAGAAAACACAAAAATCAACATAAAGCCAAACCGAAAGCTCTCAGACCCCGACCAGGGGTCCATCTAGATCAAAATCCATGCTCCAGAGCTAACGGAACTGCCGAAATTCGATTACGAGTGCGTTTACCAAAAATATTGACCTAAGTCAACTATATCTTAAGTTAAGACTCTAAAACAGGAAAACAGTTGTAACAACCAAACGAACGGCCAGTGCATCGAACCACTGGTCCCAGCAAGCCATAAATGATTTGGGTCATTACATGCAAGCTCTAACAGTACAAGAAAAGCGTAAACGCAGGAATGACCGGAAGGGTCATCACATTTGGGTCCAAATATACCCCCATACTATAGAAATAGTTTAAATATACCCCTCGTTATACTTTCAGTTCAAATATACCTTTTCTGATATACTTTGAGTTCAAATATACCCCCGTACTATTAAAAATAGCTTATATATACCCCTCCCGATATATTTTGGGTCCAAATATATCCCTCTCATTAAACTTTTATGTTGATTTACTCTTATTTTTGACACTCACCCATTTAAACCATCTCAATTCCCTCCACTTTTAAGTTTCTTTCTTTTCTTGTAGTATTTTATGTTCTTTTTCTCCTTTTTAATGATTCGCTTCTCATGAATTCAACCTCTTTAAAGTCTTTGCTTCACCTATTTTTGAATACTTTCCCGCTGATATTATATATGGTAATCTTGCTTAGCTGATTATTTCAAGTATAAATTTTAACATCTATTATTAGACCAAAAGATGATGACAGAAAGAAAATGATTTTTCTTATATATCGAAACTTCAAAAATTCCCTGTAAAGAAGTTTATTCGTTGTGAGGCCAAGGAAAGGTTTAGAAAACAGGGGTATAAATTGTGAATATGTGTGTTGTATTTGTATGAATCAAGGGAGTGGACCGAAGATGAATTAAATAGGTGAGTTTGTAAAGTGAATCACGCAAACAGTTACATTAGGTGATGAGTTATTTTTATTTTGAAGCTCATCACATGTCTGTTTGTAAAAGAAAGAGGGTAAATCGCCTTTATAAAAAAAAGGAGGGGGGGGGGGGGAGGTAGGAAAGGGCTAAATCAGCATAGAAGTATAATGAGGGGTATATTTGAACCAAAAATCAAATAGGAGGGGTATATTTGGATCCAAAATATATCTGGAGAGGTATATTTGAATTGAAAGTATAACGAGGGATATATTTGAACTAATTCTAATAGTACAAGGGTATATTTGAACCAAAAATATAACGAAAAGGTTATATTTGGACCCAAAATATAACGAAGGGTATATTTAAATCATTTTTAATAGTACAAGTGTATATTTGGCCCTTCTCCGTAAATAAATTGAAATGAAAAGAATACTAGATAATAGAAAAACAATGGTTAAATTTTATGCCAGACAAGTATAACTAGGTAATGTGAATAATAATAATTATGTGATCAGGTTAATTAAATATATTCACAATTGATGAAATAAATTGCTCTGATCTTTACTATAACATTTGATATTACTACTATTTAGAAGCGGCCAGAAGCAGACAGTTGTCCATCGACATGCCTGCTTCTAGCCGAGGGCATTTCTATAATTTTAATATTTTCTCTATTTTAATTTGTCTGTCTTATTTTTCTTTTAATCTGTTATATATTTAAAAATTACTTAAAAAATACTATAAATCACAATAATTAACAACTTAAAATATTTAAGACATATAAAATTAGTTGACTCTAAATTCTATCAGTATCACATAAATTGGACAAAGAAAGTAATATATATTATTTTAAAATAACATAAAAATATATAAATTACAATAATTAAAATTTAAAATATTTAAAAGGCATATAAAAAATTTGGATGACTATCAAAATTTTATTAGTGCCACATAAATTAGGACATGGAGAGTAACATATATTATTTGAAAATTATGTAAAAAGTATTATAAATCACAATAATTAACAACCTAAAATATTAAAAATCATACAAAAATTAATTAACTTTTCAAATTTCATTTTTTGTCATATAAATAAATAAAAAAATAACATGTATTGGACTGTTGCTAGTAGGGGCTCCTACATTTAGTTTTAAAAAAGAAACTAAGATAAGTATTAAATTATTAAAAATACATATTCAATAATTTCTATATTTTAAAAATTATGTAAAAAAAATACTATAAATCATAACAATTAATCACTAAAATACTTTTTAAAAAAATTCAAAAAACACGATAAAAAAATATTTGATTGATTCTCAAAATTTTATTTGTGTCACATAAATTAAGATTGAGAGAGTAACATAATTGAGCCTATGCTGACACTGCGCTTTGTATCTAGTATATCTATATCTATATCTATATCTATTTATTCATATCTATCTATCTATACTTTATTAAAAGTGTGAAGCACCTTATAATGTGATTTGAATTTTTTGTCCTTCATTAAGAGATTCTATAATAGACAAAATCGTCATTTACTATTTTTTTATATTTGATAATTTGAAAATAACTAAAATTTCACTTATTAAGCAAGAAAAAAAGAAGATAAAAGAAAAGAAGAAAAGCTAAGTAACGTGTGAAAAAAAGGAGAAAAATCACGTACTAAAAAAGCTAAAAAATTGATTATTATAGGAAATAAATTTTAGTAGGATTGTTATTCATAGAGTCCAAGGTTTACTAATTATTACATAAAAAAATTACCTTATAGGAAATAATATTTAACACTTTTAAATCAATTAGAATTTTACCTTATATAAAAAAAAAATCTACAATTTTATTTAAGTAATATTTTAATTAAACTTTACCAAAAACCTACGGCCCTTCTTCTACTTTTCTCCTTATTTTGGTTTTAATTCAAGTCATTTTTTTGCATTCATTATCATCATCCTTTCTACTTTTTTTTTTATTACTTTAGTTAATAAATTTACAAATTATATGTGAATCATACATAGTCAACAATTGCCAATGAGTTCTTCTCTTTTGATAATTTCTTGTGTTTCTCTTTCAGTTGCAAAATTCTGATAAAAAAATTGGACAAATAAGCATGTTGCCGTCGATTCAAATAGCCGAAAAAACCAAAGGTATACCTCTATTTTTCAACTATTTTTACGAAAATAGTAATTTTCTTTTTGGTTGCCTTACGAATAGATCGAGGAGATTCTACATAAAGTCTCTTCCACATATTGATTTTACGTAGTTCAAGAATGAACCACGTTTATAATTATTTGTATCCTTTCATAACATGAATTCTCCGCACAAATTCATTTCATATTTTAATTTTGTGTATTTTAAAATTGGATCAAGTTTGTAATTATTTGAGTGTATTTCTCTTTTTTGGAGATTGAAGTAGTTATTTGTTGTTTTCGTCAGAAAGTTTGGATTTAACCCGTTTGAGATTCTTTTGGTAAGTCTAAAGCTATTCATCTATTTATTACTCTTTGTTATCTTTATAAAATTATTAGACCTTCTTCTAATAATATGTGAATAAATTTGTTTAAGTCATTATTGATTGATTCTTTAAGATTCTCGTATAGATGAGTGCAGGTGAAGTAAGATTTATGTAGAGCATATGATTGAGACTTCATCCCCATTAAGATTGAATATAAAGGCATATTTTTCTGAATTTTATCCTCATTCATATTATTTCTATTTGTGTTATTGGGGTTTTTTAATTATATATTTATTCATATTATATATCTAAGTTAATACTTTTTTTGCCAGGATCATACTTATATTTTCTTAAGTCATTATTGATTGATTCTTTAATATGCTCGTGTAGGTGAGTGCAGGTGAAGGAAGATTCATGTAGAGCATATGATTGAGACTTCACGCTGATTAAGATTGAATTTAAAGACATATTTTTCTGAATTTTATTCTCATTAACACGAAATACACGTGCAAAGCACGTACACTGAACTAGTATATATTAAAAGTGTGAAAGACCTTATAATGTGATTTGAACTTTTTACCCTTCATTAAAAGACTTTGCAATAGATAAAATTATCTTTTCACCTATTTCTTCCTATTAAGAATGATTTTTCTAAAAAAAAAAAACACGGGTGAATAAGAATTCTCAATAAAATGGTGGGCTGGAGACCCTAAAAAAAAGGTAAAAAAATATCCAATAAGAATTCCAAAATAAAAATGTGTCGAAGCCCTCCCCCCCGCCCCCAAAAAAAAAGGTAAAAAAATTAGGCTCAATAAGTATTCCCAAAAAAAAGAGGTTAGGCTCAATAAGAATTTCCAAACAATAAAAGGTCGGTAGAAGATCCCATTTAATTACTTTAGAATTTTAAAATTAATTAAAGTCTTTATATTTAATCTATGTAATAAATCATAATAGTTAACATTTCTAAATTAATTAAATTTTTACCTTATATAAAATAAAATTACAATTCTATTTAAGTAATATTTTGATCAAATTTCCAAAAAATATGTCGCTTCGTCTACCTTTATTTTTTCTTTTTAGTCTGATTTTGATAACTTCTGATTGAACTATTTTTACAAATACAAAAAAAAACTATTTTTAAAAATATATTCATGTTTTGTCACACTCTGAGAAATAGTTCGTTGGTAATTGATCAGTTCCTGTGTATTGATCTCGTATTGGTTGTTTATATACATATCTGTGTAAATTTATTGATCTTCGTTTTATAAATTGAAAATTGATTAGAAATTTGTGGTGAATTACTAGTAAAGGGTCAGATCTGATTTTTCTTTTTGCAACATGTCAGGAGTTTATTTTTAGAATTTCATCTAATTACTTTTATTCAAATATTTGAATATCTTTTCACGTAAAGTTTTTTCTTCCCCTTTTCTATCTAGACCCGACAGTATAATTGATTATATGACAAATATATTTTTCTTAATGTGAGTTTTTTTTCTTTATATAAAAAATTAATCAGTTAATTGGTGTTTTATTTAGGGAATAAAGAAGTCATGGCGATTTCGAGAATTACTCTTTATGATTTGAGGTAAATTACTACTCCTTCCGTCCCATCGTTACTTTGACTTGACACGGACTTTAAGAAAGAAAGGAAGACTTTTGAAACTTGTGGTTTAAAATGAGTCTTAGATGTTTGTGTGGTTGTAAATAATTTCATTAAGGATAAAATGAGCATTTTAAAGTTAAATTGTTACTAAATGTAGAAATGTGTCATTCTTTTTGAGACTGACTAAAAAAAAAAGTGAGTCACATAAAGTGAGACAGAGGAAGTATATTTTTTAGTTTGTTTTTGAAGTTATGTAATATATAATTTATTATGAGTATTTTTTTTCTTCTAATCAGTTGTTTCATAGTAGAGTCTTGATTTTTAATCATTAATTGTTTGGCTTGCATGCGCAGGTAAGCTTTTCACTCTTTTCTCAGGAGAAAGAGGCCATCGGATAATTTCGAGAATTACTTCTTATGATTTGAGATAAATTTACTATAAATTCATAATTAGTTTTTTGGCTTACACTTAAACTTTTCATCATTAGTAGTTAATATTTGCTTAGGGATTAAAAAGGCCATCAGACGATCCTGAAAATTACTTCTTATACTTTGAGGTAAACTTACTATATCTTTAGTTTGTTCTTGAAGTTATTTAACAATTTACATCTTACGAGAAAATTGATGAGGCTGTCGCAAAAATTCTAAGGATAACTTTAGTGATCACCATTTCGATATGAGTTCAATGTGTAATAATCTACCTATATTTACATGAAAGATTAGTTTGTTCACTCAAAATATAATTTGATAGATGCTTTCATATCTTTTGCATATTTTAATTTTTTTACAACTATTAATGAATTATTGTGAGAAGAGAAGTGTAAGGTTAATTAGAGCCTTAGTCTTAGGCTAAGCATGAGTTTGTTATTTTGACTCCTTAAGTTTTAAATTTGAATATCTTATTGTATTATCTATTCATAAACAGTATTAAAGAAGGTCCGTAGAAATATGTTCCTCTTTAAGTACACTTTTTATCTTAAAATTTTTACGTTATTATTTTAAAATTTTGTACTTAAATAATATAATGTTCACACTATAAATTATTTTTTATATATATTTTTATTATTAATTAGTGCAATACACACGTGCACCGCACGTACACTTAACTAGTATATATACTAGTGGCAAGAAGCCGGTGTTGTGCACCGGTTCAATATTTGTTCATCAAATTATTTTTTAAATAGTGTCAAATATATATTTGTGTTAAATATTTTAAAATTTTAATGTAAAATAAGTTTTTATATATATATATATATATATATATATATATATATATATATATATATATATATATATATATTTGTATGATAGTAAATCATCTTATTAAGTGTAAAATAAATACATAATAACTATTATGAACATTGATAAATATTAAGTGGTGTTGATTAAATAATTTTTAATTTTTAATCTAAAATATGTGAGGAGATCCACTAGGATGTTCATAATCAAAATATTTTTGTTTATCGACTGTCGATTTTTGGTACTTAAAGTAATTAATTTTAAAATTTATATAAATATCATTCGTATTTAAAATAATAAAGTTATAACAACAAGACATGAATTTAAAACTAAAAGACACAGTCAAAATTAAAATCAAAAAAATTTACAAAACACATAAAATAATGAAACTACCCCGGGAGGAAGCCGACATGCCTGCTTGCCCCCAACTCCCTCTTATTAATAAGAGAGAATATATCCATTGTCTCGTGCTGTTGCACAGTCTTGGATCTATTTGGTCTTACAAACTTTTTGGTGAGTATTTTCAGAATGGGTGAAAATCGTTTACACTCGTAACTTTGCTTTAAAAATTAAACACCCTTCTCAACTTTGAACAATAATCGTTCTCCCCCCTTTATCCTATGCAATGTCTATTTTACCCTTAACATTTTTAATTTTTTATTTATGTAATATATTTTTATATTTTATATATATATATATATATATATATATATATATATATATATATTATTAACCTATGTATTTACTATTTTTAGTTAAATTCATTAACATTATTAATAAAATAATCCTTTTACAAACTAATCACAAAGTCTAATGCTATTTTTTATGATTGATATTTTTATATTATATGCGTTAAGTGGGCGTTTGGTCATGAAAATAAAAAAAATTACTTTATTTAAAAAAATTATAGTTGGAGTTATGTTTGGCCATACCTTTTTTGAAAGACTTTTTAGAATTCAAAATGTTAAATACAACTAAAAAGTGAAAAAGTGAAATAGAAAAAAGTAAAAACAAGTATTTAGGTGTTTTCACTTTTTCAAATACAACTTCAAGTTGTATTTAAAATTTTTATGGCCAAACAATATTTTTTTTTGAATAATTTAAAGTGAAATAATTTTTTGAAAAATAGTGAAAAATTCTTATGATCAAACGGGCATATGTAATTATGTATATAGATGCATGTTTTTTTAGTTCTCTCTCTGTTATTCTCTAATGTCTATATAGATAAATGAGTTTTGGTTGTCAATAATAAAATATTTTCTAAATTATAATTTAAAATTTATAAATAACAATCATTTAATTTTATAATTACTTGTTATTTTTACTTGTATAATTAGATATTAGAGTTTTGATTATTATTAATATTTTTTTTATTTTGCTCATTTATTTTATTATGAAATGTCATTAACTTACATACTCAATTAGTGTTTTTCAATTTTCTTTTTTTATCTAAGAAATAATATATATATATATAACTTTGATCCAGAGAGGTTTAGGAAATTGGTGAATTTAATATGGCTGGGAAGGTTATGCATGCTGTTCAATACGACTCTTATGGCGGCGGAGCGGCTGGCTTGAAGGTATTTTCACCTTCCAAAACTTGCTTCCCTTTTCTTTTCTTTTCTTTTCTTTTTTTCGAGTTTTGGGCTAAAATTATCCCTCATCTATTAGAGTAGGTTCATTTTGGTCCCTCAAATATAATCCTGAGCATATTTAGTCCCTTAATTTTACTAAAGTGAAGCACTTTTGGTTTTCCTAACATAATAATGTTAAAAATTAACGGAAATAATAATTTTCTAACGGTGTAAATTTGACAGTGTTATTTCTTTCTTAATTGATATACATTTTCTTTTTTTCTTGTCTTCTTAATTTTTTAGGATTAATATAGTAGTAGCTATTTATATTTGAAGACAATACTTTAGAACGCAATAATCTGCCCACTCGAAAAAATAACCATTTTCTTAAATGCAGTAACTAAATGGTCTTAAAGTCAGTGGAGTAGCTAGTAATTTGGTGAAGGGTGTGCGAATTTCTTCTTAATTGTGCTTAAGAGCGTGCAAAATTAAATATATTCTCATAATAGCTAACACTTAACCTCTATGGGTTTGTATTTTACAAGTCACGTGAGTGCCACATGGGTTTAACACCGTTATTTTTAAACGGGTTTTGTTAGGGAGATCAAAAGTGCTCCACTTTAGTAAAGTTAAAGGACTAAATATGCTCAGAGTTATATTTGAAGGACCAAAATGAATCTACTCTAATAGTTAAGGGACAATTTTAGCCCCAAACTCCTTTTTTTCATATGTTTAACATATTTTGTTGGGACGTCACTGAGGAGAAAGGGTATTTTGATTGCGTCATTTTATTGGCCGTTGGACTGTTGAATCGTACATACCTCATTACAAATTAGAATTCTTTCTTTAAACTAAAAAAAAAAAAGAACTGGCAGGAGACTTTAATATATCTGATGTCATAAAAAATAATAATTTTCAAACTAGTGTTTGAAATGATAAATTTAACTACCAATACGAAACTACTCTTGCTGGGGAGGGGTGTGTGAAGGTCACCGTTAGGAGGAGGTAGGGGATAAGAGAAGATGATATTAGCCATCAATTAAGAATTATAAAACTGAATTCATCATTTTACCCATTTACTAGTCTGGAAATTAAGATTTTGCTTCAAATTTTTAGATAATACTATGTTTTTTTTTGTATTACTTCGAACAAAACAAAAATTTATTTTTTCCTAGAGTAAATGTCCATGTTTGCAACAAATTTTCTCAAATACAGAAATATACTGCAATCACAAAATAAATATGAAGAAACATAATCTTATTGATAAGCAATATCAGTATTTGTGAGTATAATTCTATTCCTTCATTCTTCTCTCTAAATTTTCTCCGTAATTTAAGGGTTGTTAGTAGTGTATTTCTCAAATATAGGATGATTTGGACCTCGTTGCAATGTATTTGATCGCTAGGAACGTTGGGTGGCGGCTTTGACAAATGCATTATTTGATGTCTTGAGCTCTTTATGAATATCCTAGGAGTTTATAGGATTTTGAGATGCCTCTTCAAGGAAATATATTACCCTTTATATAGACGTAAGCTAGGGTTTAGGGTAAAATAGTCTCACTAAAATTGGTTTCGTCTTGTAGAGTCCCACAAAATTTTGATGTACATCTGCATTAATCAATCAATAATTGTGTCCGTTTGGAGTGGACAAATCTCCCATAGAAAGATAAAGATAATCCTTTTTCTCCCAGAATTTTTCTAGATACATATATTTAAACTAAAATAGAAAGATAACTCCTAACACATAGATAAACAGTCTGATGTAAATAACTGCAGTAACTACTATAGATAACTGCTTCTTATATATTTTATCCTATTTGAAACCAAGAAACTTAGATTATCTCCACACGCTTGTCTAGATTTTCTTGTAGAGTAAGTCTGTAAAAGAGCAGTCGTATCAGTGCATTCCCCCTGGAAAGTCGCCTTGTCCTCAAGGCGAAAAGAAGGAAACTGATCTGCAATGAGATCTAGTTCTCCCAACTAGCTTAGGGACGGTCAACCCATTGAACTAGCAGTTTCAAAGAAGAAGCACCAGCTTCTTTGACACATCGATTTGCAAGAATCTTCGCAGGAGATAAGGCAAGCTCCCAATCTTCAGTAAGAGGAACAGGAGCTGGTGGTATAACAGCTTGCTGCCATGAGCTGAACGGAGCAAAGATACATGAAAAATTGGATGGACTTTGGAAGAAGCAGGTAGCTCCAGTTCATATGCTACAGGTCCAACACAACGTATAATTTTATATGGTTTTAAAAATCGAGGTGACAATTTTTCTTACCTGCGATGTGCCAAAGAACGTTAAGATTGAACTCGTCGAAAGACAGAATCTCCAACCTGAAAGGCAACATCTCAAAGATGAGAATTAGCTTTTGTTTCATTCAAGTTTGAGCCTTTAAAAGGTTATCATTGAGAATTTTGGACATGGCATCACGATTCAAAAGTTGGTCTTCAAGTGCAGCAATGCGTGTTTCTCCATGAACAAAAGGAGAAATGGATGGAGGATCTCTACCATAAATAATCTTGAATGGGCTAGTCTTTGTGGATGAGTGGTAGCCTGTGTTGAAAAGGAATTCTGCCTATGGTAAGTACCGACTCCATGTACGAGGCTGCTCCATGACAAAGCATCGTAAATAAGATTCCAAGCATCTATTAACTATCTTGGTCTGTCCATCAGATTGTGGATGGCAAGACATATCCATTCTTAGCCTTGTTCGGCTAACTCGAAAAAGCTCCTGCCAGAATGCACTGAGAAAGATAACATCCTGATCAGATAATATTGACCGAGGGATGTCGTGGAGACGTACAACTTCTTTGCAAAAAACATTAGCAACAGTCTTGGCGGTATATGGGTGAGAAAGTGGGATGAAATGAGAATACTCGTGAGACGATCTACGACAACCAAGATTCTGTCATAAACACCAGATTTGGGGAGTTCTACAATGAAGTCAATTGAGATATCTTCCCATATTCTATCAGGTATAGGCAAGGGTTGTAGAAGTCCAGCAGGTGCTAAAGCTTGGGATTTGTCCTGTTGACAAACCAAACAGTTCTGAACAAAGAGCTTAACATCATGGTTCATCCTCGGCCAGAAAAAGTTGGAGGAAAGGTGCTTCAAGGTTTTCAGATATCCTCTATGTCCGGTAGAAGGTGTGTCGTGAGACTCTGAGAGAAGCTTTTGTCGAAGAGAAGATTGGTCTGGAACAACAAACCTTTCCTTGAAATAAAGTTTCTGATCCACCATATGAAAATCTGGTTGTAAGGAAGGGTCTTGGCAGATGGCTTGAATAATCTCATGAGTATACATATCTGCATGGAGAGCATTTTGCCAATTGGAAAAATTCATTGGTACAGGAATAGCAAGAGCCAGAAATTCAGCATTCTATGGCCTCCTTGAAAGAGAATCAGCTCCCAAATTGTCTTTCCCTGCTTTGTAAACAATTGTGAAGTCGAAGGGAAGCAATTTTGTGAATAATCTTTGCTGCTCATTAGTGGTAATACGCCAGGAAAGGAGATACTTGAGGCTGCTATGATCTGTTCGCACATAAAAATGATGGCCCAAGAGGTAGTGTTTCCATTTCTACAAATCTAAAACAAGAGCAAGCAATTCCTGGTCGTAAGTAGACTTCAAACGATGGGAAAAAGGAAGTCCCTTACTAAAATAAGCAATAGGATGGTCATCCTGAAGAAGAATATCCTCTATTCCTTCTGAAGAAGCATCAAATTCCACCACAAATGGTTGAGTAAAATTTGGAAGTTGTAGTATGAGAAGTTGGAAAGCATTTTCAGCTGAGGTCGACCATTGAAAAGCATTTTTCTTGGTACGTTCAGTGAGTGGTCGAGCCATCATTCCATAACCCTTCACAAATCTGCGATAATAACCTGTTAACCCAAGAAATCCACGTAACTCCTTCACATTAGTTGGTACTGGCCACTCCAAGACTGGTTGGACTTTATCCTGATCAACACCAATCCTATTTTCTGAAATCACATGACCCAAAA
Organism: Jaltomata sinuosa; assembly: GCA_003996215.1. NCBI lineage: Eukaryota > Viridiplantae > Streptophyta > Magnoliopsida > Solanales > Solanaceae > Jaltomata > Jaltomata sinuosa. The sequence goes on along the minus strand of QJPP01000225.1, from coordinate 476,079 downwards.
AAGAAATGTGGATTTGCCCAAATAAGCATTTAGAAGTTTTGGCATAGTATCTCTGAGAAGTTGGAGAGCAAGTTGCAAGTGATTGATATGTTGCTCAAGGGCAAGGGTACGACTGTATACCGAGACGTCCTCAAAGAATACAAGAATAAGTTTGCGCAAGTGTGGTCTAAACAAATCATTCATAGCACATTGGAATGTAGAAGGGGCATTAGTGAGACCAAAGAGCATAACAGTGAATTCCTAATGGCCGGAGTGCGTACAGAAAGCAGTTTTATGAATGTCTGCAGGATTGACACGTATCTGGTGGTAACCAGAACGCAAATCAATCTTTGAAAAAACAGCTGCTCCATGCAATTCATCAAGAAGCTCATCAATATTAGGGATTGGGTACTTATCTGGAATAGTGATTTGGTTGAGACCTCTATAATTAATGCACATACGCCATGTATTATCCTTTTACTTGACGAGAAGGACATGGCTAGCAAATGGACTAGTACTCGGCCTTATAAAATCCTCCTGGAGTAATTCAAACACTTGTTTTTCAATTTCTGATTTTTGAAAGTAAGGATAGAGGTAAGGATGGATGTTGGGTGGTTTTGAGTTAGGAATCAAAGGGATAAGAGTGGATGTGTTGGCGAAAAGGTGGTAGGGCAGTGGGTTCTTCAAAAATTGATTCAAACTTGTGAAGCAAACTTTGAATATCAACGGGTAGAGAATTACCTGAAGTATCAGCCCCCTTGGAGAAGTACTGGAAAGCAACTGGTGCATTTGATTCTCGTGGAACCACCTGAAGCTTATATCGCTTCCTATTTAAATTAAAAATCAAAACCATCTTATTCCAGTTAGCTTGGAATGTATTTAAAGAAGCAAGCCACTTAATTCCAAGCACCAAATCTGCTCCTCCAACAGAGAAAGGATAGAAATCTTGATCAATAGTTAATCCAGGGAATTTCACAACAGGATTTTGGCACAGACGGTTACAACCTATGCTATCTCCATTGCCGATCTGGACTCCAAAATAGGGCACGACTTGAACAAGCAATTGCAATTCTTCAACAATTTTTTCAGAGATAAAATTTGTGGGATGACCCACTATCAACTAGAAGCAGCACCTTGCGTCCATTTAAGGTCCCTTATGTTTCATTGTTGTACCTGTCGTGTTACCTAGAAAGGCGCGGAATGTCACTTGATATTTGTTCCACAGATTCAACACCTTCAATGTTGTTGTTTGTCTCCATAAGAGTGAGAGATGCAGTCTTGCAACGGTGACTTGGTGCAAATTTCTCATTACACCTAAAACAGTCTTTTGGCTTTGCGATTCTACTTCTCTATTTCCCAAGCACGATTCAGAGAAGGATGAGGAGGCATCTGTGCAGAATTTGGATTGGTTCGTGACACGAGTTGGTTGCCTACGGATTGGTAAAGAACTTCACTTGCAGAATCAATTTGGGTTGTGTTAGATCGTGACAGATTTGGCCATTGAGAACCTTTGTGCCCACGATTGAAACCCACTTTTTGCTCACATTTCATTGCAAGGTTCATGGCTTTATATACAGTTTGCTCAAATTTGGGCTTGTGAATTCTCACATCTTCTTTGGGTTCTTCCTTAAGCCCAGTAAGGAACACCCCTCCAAAAGACAATGTTCTGGCCAGTTCTTGACTCAGGTACTGTGCCCTTCTCGAATGCTGCATAAATGTTCATCTGGATTCTGAAATTCAGCAAGACCATAGTTCTCTTGTAAAGCTTTAACAAGGTCCTCCCAGTACAGTAGTGTACGCTCACTCTTAATCCACGTAAAGAGATCAAGAACATCACCCTCCATATACATGGCTGCAACATCCACCTTTAGATCATCATGAGTTTGATAGTACCAAAAATATTTTTCTGCCTTCAAAATCCAGCCACAGGGATCTCATCCTTCAAATCGAGGAAATTCCATATTTTGTGTGTGGCCTATGAGATGGATTCTTCAACCACCAAGGCATATCCACGTCAACATCAACATCCTCGACCCAAGAAGATCTTCTGGTGTCACGAAGACCCCTATCACGTTCTGGACCCTTCCCTTTAGTGGATGTACCAGGATTAGCATCCACTATTGAGTCTTCACGGCTGCATCTAATGCTTCCAAACGTGATGTTATAAGCATTAATTGCTGGACAATTTGATCATTATAGGGCTCACTTGGATGGTTTGTGACTGGTTGTGGTGGCGGTTCATTAGAAGAGCGTGTAGATACCATCCTGGATCTTGCTGCTCTGATACCAAAATGATAGAAACTGTGATGAAGAAGAGATCAGAATGACTTTACTGGTTAAATAAAGTGCAAGAATCTTAAACACTGCATTAACCAATAACTATGTCCGTATGGAGTGGACAAATCTCCAGATACAAAGATAAAGATAATCCTTTTTCTGCCAGAATTCTTCTAGGTACATACATTTAAACTAAAACAGAAAGATAACTCCTAACACATAGATAAACCGTTACTGATGTAAATAATTGATGTAACTACTATAGATAACTGCTACTTATATATTTTCCTATTTGAAACCAAGAAACTAAGACAGATTATCTCTACATGCTTGTCTAGATTTTCTTCTAGAGTAAGTCCGTAAAAAGCAATCGTATCACTTACCTTCAAGTTTGTAAAGCTAACCTCCCTTGTGGTTTACGATATTTCGCTTACTCATACTTATTTTGATTTCGTTGCAATTTATTTATGATTAATGCATAAAAATAGTGATCGGATTAATTCACCCTTTCTAGTCACAGAGTGTTTCCAAAATTCCTTTTCTGATTTATTCTTGAGAATTCTCCTTGAATTGCTTTAATTTGGTGTCGGAAACAAACTTTAGAATCACGGTTTACGTTGAAGCTCCTTTAGACGACATAAGAGGAAACCAATGGAATTTAAGAGCATGATTACAAGTTAAGTGTGGACAATGTGGTGGATATGAGAGTATAGCGGCTGATTCTTATGGTAAAAGGAATCTGAGGAATGTTGGGTTGAAGATGTTGTGCAATGTTTTCCTAGGAAGAGAGATTGAGAAGCTGATATATTAATGGATAAGTGGTATATCCAGTGGTTGCATATGGATCAAGTGTAATATGCTTGTCTTGATGCTTTTATTTCTTTTGAGATTGAAAAGCGCTTGAATGCTGTTGGTTCTGGATGTTAATCCATTTTTCTCTTCCCAAGCATAGGCTTCATGGGATCTGGTTTCATGGGTGAAGGTTTTGGGTTAAATTAATAGATGGGTTTTTAATGGATCTAGTTTATAGCTTCTTGGTTTTCAAAGAACCCTTTATGTTAATCTTCGCAAAAAATTTAAGCTATTAAGTTCGGTATATGCTATTGTGTGTGCTTCAGCTTTAATTTCACACTTTCCTTAATATGCTTGTCAATCACCATTTCGATGACTTTAAAATATCTTTCAGCTTCTCTTCTTTGAGCCATAGCTTTTCTGTAATTTGAAGTAAGAGTTTCAATAATCGTCACTTTTCTACAAGAACTTGAATGTTTTTCTTGAGAGGAAAAACCAAATTAAAGATAGTTTGTAGTTTAAGAGATCTTTCAAAAAGTTTGTTTAGAATCACACAAGAGTTTTTAAAATTCCTTTTCGATATACACTTCAGAAATTTTCAACAAAGATGTTTATAGAATTACTTAAGCAAACGAGTACACAGAAAATGAAAATTAGTCTGATCACTATTTTTATACATTTGATAGATGGATTAAAAGAATTGTTTTAAAAAATTTAAAATAAGTGGGCAAGGGTGATAACACAAACCAGAAGGGAGATGTAGCTTTTGAAAGATTTTGAATTTTTCTAGTCTTTTCAATGTACCACAAAAAAAATACTAGAAGAAAGGTTGATGTTACGAAACCAAACCTTAAGGGAGGTCTTTGAAATAACCCATAAATATAAATTAATTTTGGAAAGTCTTTCATGACATTTTTGTTGAGGTAGCACGTCTTGTAGCTTTGAGAGTGTCATTATTTCTAGAAGAGAGCTTGCTTGGAAATAACTTTCAAATTGAGTACTAGCAGAGTGCTAGCTTGGAAGTAACTTTTATATTGAGCATTAGTTTGAGGAAAAAAAAATATAAAGAAAAAAAAGAGCAACTCCACCAACCATGAAAGGTCTTTCTCCTAGGTGATTACCCATATTTAAGTAATCAATATCCCCGAATTGGTCATCTGAGTAGAAAAATTGAGTGTAGTATACAAATAAAATTTCATTTGATGTTTAGTGAGTGAAGTGTTTCTTTGTCACCATTCAGATTTTGAGTCTTAACGTTAGTATAGTTTTTAATTTTCACATTATGATTCCACGAAGTTGAACTTCAAAGACTTGTCTATGTTTGTAAAAGAGAAGAAGGTTTGAGTATACACCTATGTGATCAGACAGACCTTACTGCTTTTATTTAGCACTGAATTTTATGTTGAGTAATGATTGCAGTTATTTGTGATATTATAGTGTCTTATTCCTTTTTGCTGTAATTTATTTTAAACACTTCCGCGAATGAGGCTGTTCTATCTGCAGTAGTAGCAGCACTTCTTCTAATATTAAAAACTTTTTTCTTGTGTGCACGTCTTTGCTTCTTGCAGCATGTGGAAGTTCCTGTGCCTACTCCGAAGAAGGATGAGGTCTTGCTAAAACTGGAGGCTACAAGCATAAATCCTGTTGACTGGAAAATTCAGAAGGGCATGCTTCGTCCACTTCTTCCTCCCAAGTTTCCTTTTATTCCTAGTAAGTTCAATCATCAATTACATCTAGACATTTTATTAGAATTTCGTTGCACTGTGTTCTTAGTGCTTTTTTGTTTTGGTAGTAGTCTCCTTGTGTTTCATGTTCTCAAATGTTTTTCGCATCAGCCTTAGTAAGAGGATCTCTGTCTAAGTATTCTCAAACACTGTATGCTACCCTATTAAAAATCATCTCCTTTGACAAGTTATTAGTTTTTTTCTTCTTGTTTCTTTTTCTATACCCTGGGAATTTCTTTTGCGTGGGAGATGGGTGATCCTAAACTGAGCAACTCTTTCATTGCCTGTTATGTCTTGCCAAAAAAAAAAAATTGGCCTAGGTACTTGGCTGTTAGGTTATGCAAGGCCGACATACACATCTAGAATCGCTATTGACTCAGGGAACTGAGAGAGTTCGTGTAGAAGTTTATTTTCAATTTTTTGTTTTTGCAGATGATATATCTTAAAGCTCATTCCTCTGGAATAGCATGTACACATTTTCATAGAGTAGAGCTCCCGCATAAACACATCAAAATCAGGGTAGAAATTCTTTTCTTGGACTATTTACATATAAATCCAAATGCAGTATATATTAGTCAATAACTTATGTTGAAGTTGTATGGAAAAAGGGAAGATTCTGTCAAAAATTTCACAGCAATTGGGATAGCATGAATTGCAGGAAATGCGGTAGAAAGGAATATATAGAAGATATACTTCTATACTAATATAAATTTGTAAACTGGAATAGGAGACGACATCAGTGTAGATATCTGAGAGATCAAGAATGGTAACATAAAAAGGTGAAGAATTTAATTGGCAAAGTATCTGCGGCCATAAAGTTGTTAGAAATGGAATTTATTTTGCTTGTGTAGCATTTGATGAGTGAGTGGATCTGAACTTGGATTCTTAAAATATAAAAGGGACTAAGTTTGATGCCACCAGAAAGATAAACTTCTCTGAACATCAACTGTTGTTAATGCTAATGTACTCGAATAGGAAGTTAAGTGGCGAAGCCATCAAGACAGCCTGGCCATTATCTTTAATTTTAGGGAATAATTGCCTATATGCATTGTAATATGCATTTTATTCTTGTTGGTTTACGGTTCTCTAAATCGATTTTGGTTGTAACAGCTACCGATGTGGGAGGAGAGGTTGTAGAGGTAGGATCTACTGTAAAAAGTTTCAAGGCCGGTGACAAGGTAGTGGCTATGCTCAATACCCTGGTTAGTCCAATTCTTTTCAAATGTTCTGTTTTCGCTACATCTCTCTCATACTTTGGAGCTTGGTTGAAATTTAGTGGGTGTGGGACCTGCTCAGGGTTTACATTCATTTTGCATGGATGTTGTTTTTGTTTCTTGTTGGCCTGCCTGCATGGTTCAATGCTACTTAATTTTGTTTTTGTTTTACTTTTGGGGGCCAAGTCCCCTCATTCAAACCCTCCTCCCCATGGTGCCTACAGTAGTTTTCCAAGTGACTTGAATCCTAACCTCTTGGTTAGGACCTGCTCGTCTTAACTTTGTAGTATTCCTCCTCATTAGCTAAACCATTTCACTTTGAACAGTAATGTGATAATATGGTGTTCTATCATTTATGATTAATGGATCTTCATGAGTTTTGATACAGAATGGAGGTGGATTGGCTGAATATGCGGTGGCTAAGGAGAGTTTGACTGTTACAAGACCTGCTGAAGTATCAGCTGCAGAAGGTGCAGGTCTTCTTGTTGCAGGTCTTACAGCTCTTCAGGCCCTTGTCAATCCTGCTGAGGTCAAGCTTGATGGAACTGGACCCCGGAAGAACATTCTAGTTACAGCTGCCTCCGGTGGTATCGGTCACTATGCTGTTCAATTGGCAAAACTTGGTAACACCCATGTTACTGCTACCTGTGGAGCCCGCAACTTTGACTTTGTGAAGAGCTTAGGAGCAGATGAAGTTCTTGATTACAAGACCCCAGAGGGAGCAGCTCTTAAGAGTCCATCAGGCCAAAAATATGATGCAGTGATTCACTGCACAACAGGCATCCCTTGGTCTACCTTTGAGCCTAATTTAAGTGCGAGCGGAAAGGTCATTGATCTAACTCCTGGAGTTAGCGCCATGTGGACCTTTGCAGTAAAGAAATTAACCTTCTCAAAGAAGCAGTTGGTGCCGCTGCTTTTAATTCCCAAGAAGGAGAACCTGGAATTACTTGTTAGGCTTGTGAAGGAAGGGAAACTTAAAACAGTGATAGACTCCAAACATCCTCTCAGCAAGGCTGAAGATGCTTGGAGCAGGAGCATTGATGGACATGCAACAGGAAAGATTTTTGTGGAGCCATAGAGTAGTGGTCTCCCAAATGATGTTATGTTATATATATGTGTCATGTGTGTGTGTGGAATATAAGGTTTGTGAGGCAAGTACATTATGACTAGATAAATCAATTAAGCTGTAACAACTTCCATTTGCCATGTATGCATGTGCAGTTTGTCAACTGGCTTTTCCCTTTCATAATGCTGTTCGATTTAGTTTGTCCTTAGTTTTCTTTTTAAACCAAAGGATTTCAAAACCTCGGGAGGAAAGGTGTAGCTCTCTTAAATCTTGACAAAAATGTGTTTTTCCTTCTTGTGTGAAACAGGGCGTTGCCACTGCATTTTGACAATTATCTTCTTAGTTAAGACTCCTTGCATTTGACAACTATTTATTTTCTAGACTGATGATAAATGGAAAAGCAAACAGTTGAATTGAAAATTGACATTTTCGTAATGATGAGTGGATTTTTAATCGTCTGTCTCCCAAATCTATATTTTATATTACTACTATTTATAAGAGGGAACAGAGGAGCTTCCCGTCAATATGAATTTTACTACTACTTATAAGAGGGAACAAAGGAGCTTCCAGTCAATGCGAGAATGCCCTCGAATTTCCATTATACAAACTTAGGAATCTCCTGCTTAGTAGGGTATTTTTTGGAGTTCCAAAGGTCAATCTCACCTCAAAACTTACCGCTTTCTCTGGGCCCCTTTGTTTCTACCATTTTTGGCCTGTATTCTTTATTCTTGTGGATCCCATATGCAGAGGGTTCTTGCAATTTAAAAAGCATGTAGATTTTTGTAGAGAAAGAAAATTAGATGGCATAACAAATCTAAGCGGAATCATAATAACACTTTAAAATAATTACTATTCATAATAAAAATAATAATATTTGTAGTGGGCTCATTCGATTTACTTCAAATATATTTGAAAGAATATCATGCTCTTAATATCACTACTAATTACAATTTTCATTTTCTTTTTGAATTCAACCTTTTTATTACTTTTCCAAATTTTTGTCATTATCCCTATTACCAGTTTCTACATGATTTCAACAAGTTTCTTTCTCAAAATCGTGTCTTTCATAAAATAATACAATTTTTATTTTTTTTCTCTCTCTCAAAATCGTGGTTTTAATTTCCTTTCTCTCCAAAAAATGTGATTTCAACTCCTTTCCTCTCTCAAAATCGCGATTCTTGAAAATAACGTAATTACAATGGCGGTTTTGCAACACATTCAGATCTATAATGAAACTTTTCAATGTGTGATGACAAGATTCAAAGGAGTCGCTAAGTATTGTTTTTGCAACTGAAATGGTAAGTGAGACCTTATTTTCTACGTCATTGTTGATATGAACACTACAAGAGGAGAGATTATCAAAAGTGAGGCAGATTAAGTGTCTCGGATTCTAAATACGTTCAGAGTTTTATTTTCAGATCTACAATAACGATTTTCAATTTTTTTTCTCAGATCTATGTTCTAAATACATTCGGAGTTTCATTTATTATTTTGTATTTGTTTCATTATTTTTTCCTTCACTCTTCAATTGCATTTGTATAGTGAAAGAATTGCATATATATCAATATGTATTTCGGTATTTGTGTTTTGATTTCCCATTGTAATATACAAATGCAAATGTAAATTGTATTTAGTGGAAGATTTATATATGTATCAATATATACTTTGATATTTGTATTTTTGATTTTCAATTTAAGTATACAAATGCAAAACGTAATGATTATTCAGTATATATATAAATAATTGTTAAACATGTATTTGTCTTATAAATTTAAAGGTGTAATATACGAGTTTCAATTTTAATATATAAAATATGCAAATACAACTTGATATAAATATATCTGCATAAGTATGTCATATATAAATACAATTGATGTATGTCATATATAAGTCGATTCCTCTTTCGCATCTCTCCTTTATTTCAATACTGAAATTTAACTTCAAAAAAATGATCTTCTAATTAAAAATATTTTACTTATTATAAAAAAACAAGCAATTTGATGAAGAAATTTGAATTTTGAAATAATATTTTTCTCTTATTTGAATTTTTTTCATTCAAATTTCATGTTTGGAAATGGAACCTTCATTAAAGATTTTTCCCTTTTTAATTGAATCTTCATTAATTTTTTTTAAAAACTGAATCTTCATTAAAAATTTAATCTTCATCAAGTTTCAGATCTTATGCGTGATATGAGTAGAGATTAATACTCATTAAAAAAAATTTCTTTTTTAACTGAATCAGTTATGCAAAATTTACTCCCGCATTTCTAATTTGTACCTGTATTTTCTTTTGTCAAAAATGCGTAAAATATATATTAAATAATAATATTTTATCAAAAATCTTGGTACTGAACATAATTACGAAAATATTATTATCTCCTTCTTAATTATGGTCCCATCTTTACTATTTGTGAAATTTCTTCATTTTTGTACACAAACAAAATAAATAAATAAGTCTATTAAGAATTAAGTAGAACAAAAGAATCCCAAAATATTAAATTTAAAAAATATTAATCTTCTATAGGATCAAAAGTAATCAATTTTTGTAAATCATTATATTTTTCGTTAACTTGTGTTATGATGCTAATTCAATTAATTTATTCCAAATTTTGGGAAATAAATATTTTTTATGAAATTTGGTGAAGAGAATTAAATGATATTCATTTCATTTCAATTTGTTTATTTGATTTTGATTTAATACAGAATTTAAGAAAGTAAAATATAATTAATAACTTGAAATATATAAAAAATAAAAAAAATTGATTGACTCTCAAAATTCAATCTGTGCAACATAAATTGAAACCAAGAAAGTAACATATATTATGTGAAAATTACATAAAAAGTACTATAAATTACACTAATTAATAACTTAAAATATCTATAAAACATATAATTTTTTTTGATCAACTCTCAAAATTTCATATGTGTCACATAACTTGGGACATGGAAAATAATATATATTAGTAAAAATTACGTAATTTTTTTTTTTTATAAATTTCAATAATTAAACTTAAATTATTTCAAAAATATATCAAAAATTAAGTTGACTCCAAATTACATATGTGTTACATAAATTGACAAAAAAAAAAAAATATATTAAGTCTGTGTTAGCATAAACTTCTGTATCTAGTATACAAATAAAGGTGAATGAAAAAGTGAGGGAAAACACAACAAAAAAAATGAAAAATTCATTTGCTGATTTATCCAAGAAATCTTGTGACTGATAAAAGATTTGCAAACATCTTTTTCAATGAAAACTCTCTTTTCTTGGAGGGTTGTAACCAAATAAAAGGAGTCAAATGTTAGCTATTTGAAATATCATCTATGATACTTACTACTTTTTCTATTTTAACTTATTTATTTGATTTTGATTTAATACGAAGTTTAAGAAGATAATTTTTTTTAAAAAAATCTTTTGATCTTAAATTAAAGATATGTAGAATGTATCAAAATATTTTTTAATCTTATGATCTTAAACATATTATGTGAAAAACTGAATTTAAAAAATTGTGAAAATTGGTAAAAGACATTCTTTTTAAAATGAATTTAAAAAATAGAACAAACGAATTAAAAATAAAAAAAGTACTATAATTGAAGTTCAAAAGAATAATATTTGAGTTTAAAGAAGACTTCTAAATTTAAATTAGTCCTTTTTTAAAAGATCCTGATGCTCGTCCTAAGCTCCAAATATTTGGGTTACCTTTACGAATCTGCAACCCTTCTTATCCTGCCTGTTCCAAGCAAAAATACTACCATCACGAAATTAGTGAAAGAGCATTAGTGAGAATTATACTTGTTAAGCATTTGAAAGAGCTATATAATTGTTTAAAAGCTCTTATATAGTTAAATAGGAAATTATCTATTTCGTTCTTTTTCTCTTCTTTTTTTCCTAATATAATCACGCCGAAAGCACACTATTCAGAATATCAATTTATGAAAAAAGAATCAAAAGACTAGACAATATATACTGCTCCCCAGAAAAGAAAAGCACTACTTCTATATATGAGGAAATAAAAAATAATTTTCTTTACATATTTTTTCTCAAAGTCTTTTCTAAAATATTTTAAAATTTATTTTGAGGACATTTTGATAATTTTGCTTTTCTTTTGTGTATTTGAATGTTTGTTCTCTTTGTTGAAACAAATCTTTCAATTAATTTTGAATTGATACATTTGATAAGAGTTTTCATCTTTAGATTGAATGAATGTGGAAACATAAGTTTCATTTCATTTGGTTATATGTTTTAGATTCCTTTGGAAGATATATTTATCTTGCTAAATTCATGAATCTATTAAATGATATTTGATGAAATTAAACTCTTATTTTAAAAGAACTTTTATCTTATAATTTTTTTTATTGTCTTGTAAAGAAAAGCACTTTCAAAACACTTTTTTCTGAAAATATTTGAGAGACATTGATCAAAAAATAAAATCACAGATTCAAGAATAGGGGAGCAATGTTCTTGAATGCTACTTGTTGTGTGGGTTAGTTGAATCCCGAAGATAGAGTTGTCATTTGTTCTTCCCTTTGCTCGCGGGGGAGACTCCAACTATCTTCAAGAAACGTCTTGATGTGCCTCTAAGCCAAACACGTCTTATTTTGGATTTCTAATATTATAATTATATGTATTCTAACAATTTGATGATATTTTAGTTCGAGCAGTTCGATGATATTATTAACCCAATTTTAATAATTTGAAGATAGTTATCTCTCTGTGTTAAGCAACAAATCCAGACATTAGAGTGCATATAGATAATGAGGTTTCAATTGATATGTTAAAACATTGGATAAAATTTGTCACATATCAAGTGACACGAAATGCTTATATATATATATATATACTAAAATAGTGAGAGATTTGATGGAGTCCGTATATACAAATAAAACAAGAATATACCCAATGGATAGAGTCAGCATATCTTCCATGAAAATTCTATCATGTGAAAAAGTAAAAAATAAAATTAAATTAAGGACTATATATTATTCTTGAAATATTATCTTGAAGATGTAAGATTGATTAAAGTCATTTTTTTTTCATAGAGGAATTTTGAAGATTCATTGAGGTTTTGTTGTTGTATTGATGGAATTACCAATCATAGTATAACAATTGGTATTGAATAAAGGTCAAATACTTGTGATGGAGTGTTGCAGAAATCGATCTCAAAATTTAAGAGTATTTTGCTGACTGTGAATATGAAGATGATCAAGTAGACAACATCAAGGTCATAATCAAAAGAAAAGTTGTCAATGAAATATGGGTTCTATCTTCTAAACTTTATTCTCTATTTATTTTTTACCTATTGTGATTTTTTGTAAAATCTAATGCTAGGTAGATAATCATTTTGTGATAATCTTCAATTATATGCATGATTAGAGATAACATATGATTCCATTGAAAAAAATAATCTAAATTGATTTGCATATACATATGTGGCATGCATAATTGCAAAATGTAAGCTTTTAAGTTCGTGAAAAAATAAAAAGCATATTATAATGCTTGAAAGATTAATTGTCGTTTTGAGATTGTGACAAAATTATAATACTTCTTCTTATACTGTGAATTTTCTTGACTTGAGGCATGAACGTTTAGGTCATGTGAATTTTTGATCCATTTAACTCTTCATAAATAATGAATTAGTTATTGATTCTAAAAAGGGACAACTTGCTAAGTGTCTTACTTGTAGTAAATGCAAGATGAAAAAGAAATCTTTTAAGATAATTGAAAGAAAATTCACACTTTTGAGATTAATCTTGAACTGACATTCATGAGATAGATTGTTTGTCACATAATGAAAAAAAATATTTTATCACTTTCATTGATGATTATTCAAGATAAGCTTCAATCTTGTTAGTAGATATAAAACATGTTATTTGAAAGCATCATATCTATATTCAAAGAAAACTAGCGTACATATATGTTGTATATAAAGATCATGAAACTTTCGATTTGTACAATGATATGAATGTGATGACCCTTCCGGTCATCTTTGCATTTTCACATTTATTGCACTGTTAGAGCCTTCCTCTAGCAGCCCCAAGTCAGTTATGGCTTGCTGAGACTGGTAATTCTGTGCCCTGATCGTTCGTTTGGTTGTTTTAGCCGTTCGCTTGTTTTAGAGCTTTAAACTTAGAATATCGTTGACTTTAGTCAACATTCTTAGCTAACATGCTCGGAATTGAATTCTGACAGTTTTGTTAGCTCTGGAGCGATGAGTTTGGTCTAGTTGGACCTTTAGTTGAGGCCTGAGAACTTCCGGTGTGGGTTTTGTGTGGTTTTCTCAGTTTTCAGGCCATTTGGATTTGAAAGTGCAACTTCGGGTGACTTTCGATGATCGGAGTGTCGGATTCAAAATTCGACGATTCCATCAACTCTGAAATGTTGAGTTTGGGCTAGAAAGGTGGTTGGTTCAGGTTCTGGATGAGCCGGACTCATTTCGAGCCCTTGAGTTCCTTTTCGTTAGTGTTGACTTGGGTCAACATATCTTTGAAATGACCTTGTATGGAAGTTTCGTCGATTCCGTTGAGTCTGGAGCATTATTTTCACTCTGTTAGCACTATTGGTTTTCAAATATCGGTTTTGTGCCCAGAATGCCCAATCGAGCTTTCTAAAAATTGCAGATTTTTCCAAGTTACAGGTGCATGCATCAGCCTCTATCGCGACCGCGAGTCCAGCCTCCGCAATTGCGATGAAGTGACTGGGTCCCTGTTCTTCGCGATCACGTGGCTAGCCTCCGCGATCGTGGTGGTCTATCCAGCGTGGTCCTCGCGACCGCGAGGGGTCCTTCGCGATCGCGATGAAGGACCCTGAGCAGTATTTAAACTCCCAACTTCGTCTCTTTCACTCTAAAACTCGAATTCCTCCATTGTTACTGCTCCAGACTTGTTCCAGCTCAGTATTTGGTCACTTGTGGGTGTTGGGTGCTATTTTTCCTTGGTCCTAACCGTTTCCCTATCATAATTGGTAAGCTTCTTCTCCACCTAGACTCTCTCTATTTCCACCATTGATGCTCTCATCCCAAGCTTGGGATTTTGTTGTAGTGGCTGCCTTACGACTTGTGCATGCTCGTTGGGGTGGTGAATTCTTCGTGTTGGCTAAAATTCCGTCATTGTGGTAAGTATTTCTTGCCAATTTCCATTTTATTTTCCGAAATTCCATTCTTTAAACCCCAAACTTTGCGGGCTGTTTTGATGCCCTTTTCCTTGGCCATTTGTGCTCAAATTTGGAGCATGCTTCCTTGGCATCGTTGGGGTCGTCATGGTTCTTTTCATTTTGGGTTTCGGGTTGTGAGCCCCACGGGTCCACTTTTGACCCGGATATTGACCCGGCTACAATTGTAGCAATATGGGTATCGTTAGACTCGTCTTAACTTCTTATTCGTGAATTTGATAGTTTGATTCTCATTTGGAGCTTTTCGGAGCAACTCGGCGTTGGATATCATCATTCCATCAGTTTGTCGTCGGACGACAGGTAGGTTACGGCTTAAATCCCTAGACTTCGCATATATCGGGTAAAATTGTACTAGTTGGCATCCTTAAGTTGGGTTATTAGGTTGGTACCACAGACCTTGACCACTCCTCCATGATCCGTCCCGTTTCATTCCCCCGTTGTGTGTAGTATTCTTGTTAATTAATATTATTACCCTTGTGGCCCTGTGAGGCCTTGTTGACTCTGGAACATAGACAGTGGGATCATTGGGAATGTCTGCGAGTCCCGGACATAGAATTACCCTTCTAGGCTGGTTATGCTTTCTGAGTAGCTTTGGAGCCTGTGCAGAGCCGATAGGTTGGTTGTGAGCTGCGGGGCAACTATTGTGTGTTTGATCATGCCAGTTCCATGCATACAAAGAGGTTTTCCCACATTTTACTACAGTTTTGTCCTCGGGCCTTCTGGAACTATTTTCTAAACTTTGCATGATCGGGGGGGCCGCTTTCGATGGAAATGATTTGGAAATAGTTTTGACTTGTCTTGTGGACCTTCTTGGGGTAAGGAGAGTTTTAAAAGACATTTTATCAATAGTTCCACTTTTCTGGGCTTGACGGGGTCAGGTGCCCTACATTTATACTACAACATCCGAGGTGTTGCTGGACTAGGCGGGGCCGTGTACTAGAGATTTTGGGCTTACTATTTTAGACCTGGATACCCTCCAGACAACTTTACTTGGGGATTGTATTGAGTATGCGGGGCATCTAGTATGTTGGTCGGGGCCATCCATGGCCCTTGCCATTCCAGACCGGAAGCTGCGAGCTGCAGGTGTCGGAGGGAGGTATAGGGTGTAGTAGTGGTATATGGGTGGGACATTCCATGAATCCCGTCTTCTGGGCCTTATAGGTCACCAGAAGCGAGTGACATATGGTACTTTGATCACTTTTAGTTAGCATGGCATCATATCATTCATCTGCATGAGGTACCACCCTTGTCTGTTGATTGTTGATTGTACGCTCCGGTAGTATGGGATGTCGGAGGGTTTATTTTCACTTGTTTGCATTCCTCGATTGTATGGGCGGCCGAGGGACTGTAGGTAGAGTCTTATCATTATTACTTCTGTCTTGAGTGTGAGATTGGTTACAGCGGGGTGCCAGTTTCTGGATTGAGATGGTCGTGATTAGTGTGGTTAGAGCTTGGTTACAACGAGGGTGTTGGTTTCTAGGATGAGATTGTTGTGATTAGTATGGTTATTGTTTACTGTTTCTGAGCATGTCTACTTTACATTTCTCTCCCATTCCTTATACTTGAGGTTACCGGTATACCATCCATTTCTAGACTTATGCATATATATAAGGTTGTTGCAAGGATCCCAAGTGCGTCGTTCTTACTTTCACCTGCGTTTGCCATGTATATATTCTATTTGCTAGACTTTCTTGTTGCTTTCTGTTGTCTTCCCTCTGGTCTAGTTCCTGTGTACTTTACCGTTGATTGCCATGACTGTTTACTTCTATTCTGTATGCTATTTCTCCCTTACTTTATATGTGCCCAGTCGGCCTATAATACCTACTGGGTACCTTATGCTTCATATTTGGTGCTCACCCTACCCTCTGCATCTTCTGGTGCAGATCCTAGTGTGATCCATCGCCGTTAGAGCACCAGAGACTCGTGCGGGGTGCTGTTTTGGGATCATCCAGGATGAGGGTGAGCATTTGGCATTCACAACTTGACTTTAGTTTATCCTCGATGTATTTTGTACTCTTGTAGTCTTGGAGACATCATGTATATATTACTTTTGGACCTTTGTACTCTTGATGTAGCTCAACTCTTATACACTATGATACCAGGTTTTGGGTTAGTTTAGCTTCCGTTTTGTATTTATATTACTCTGGTTATCCCATTTATTCATCTTGTTTCCTTGCTTATGCTTATTTACTTGTTCTTCCGCTTAAACTGTTAGAAGGTAGCCCATTACTAACCGTTCCGGGCTATGGGAATTGGTTCGCCTACTGGGGGGTTGTAGGTGCCATCATGACCAAGAAATTAGGTCATGACAGCTTGGTATAAAAGCCCTAGGTTCACCGATGTCATCGGTATAGGAGCCAATGTCTAGTAGAGTCCTGCGGATCAGGGCGAAAACGTCCGTGCTCAATCTTCGGGAGGCTATAGTCTTAGGGAAATGTACTTTTCTTGCTTCTTTCGTGCGTAGTATCCTTGAAGGTTCCTGTAAATCTCATTTGTTCTGGTTCACTTTTCCGCAGATGGTTCGTACGAGATCGTCAGCTTCAGGCAGAGGAGAGTCTCCTGCCCCTGCATCTCCGACAACAGCTAGGGGTCGGGGTGGTCGCAAGGGCAAGGCTAGAGGTCATCCCATAGCAGCGGCGCCTGCTAGGGCCGCCAGAGTTGATATAGAGCCAGAGTATGACTATGAGCCAGAGTTAGCTCCAGAGCATCAATATGTGGACCCAGGTACCACCCAGGTACCATCAACTCCAGTGCCAGTTGCAGCATCAGTTTCTATGCCAGTTTTAGCCCCAGCTCAGTCTTCAGATATTCGGGGTTTACTTGTTCAGCTCTTGGGTATGATTGGGGAGCGTCCTTCTGAGGCAGCACAGACATCCGCTCAGGGGGCATCCCTGGGTGTTTAGAGTTCAGGAGCGCAGCCTGTTACTAGGGCTCCCCGTGCTGAGGTTGTTCCAGTCCCATCGGTTGCCCAGCCTCTTGCTCCTCGCCCCGCCATGACAGATGGGGAGCAGATGTCCTTTGGTAGGTTTCTGAGATTGGCACCGCCGAGATTTGTGGGTACACATGGTCAGAACCCCCACAATTTTATCACCACATGTGAGGAGATGTTGCATCACTTGGGGTTCTAGAGACTCAACGGGTTGGCTATACTTCATATCAGTTGGAGGGTCCAGCAAAATTATGGTGGAGAGCCCAGGTTGCTTGCAATCCTTCTACGTCACCTCCCTTGACCTGGTTCAAGTTCTATGAGGCCTTTATGGACAAGTTCTTGCCACAAAGTGACAGAGAGCGTCAGAGGGAGGAGTTCACTAGACTTTCCCAGGATTCGATGACTGTCTCAGAGTACGAGACCCGTTTCCATCAACTTGCTCCATTTGAGGCCATGATTATGCCTATTGAGGACGACAGGGTCCGCAGATTTGTTTGGGGGCTACAGAGAGAGTTTAGAGAGCCTGCAGAGATACTAGTTGCTAGCGGTTGGTCATTCCAGGCCATTGCGGACTATGCCCGTACAATTGAGGATTCACGTCATCATGACACTGGGGCCAGGGATAAGAGGCCTCGATATCATGGTGGTTACAGTGGTTCTAGGCATGGTGATAGAGGTTTCGGCTAGTGGGGCCGAGGTTATCAGCCACAGCAGCATCAGGGTCAGTCTAGTCGAACAGTTCAAGCTTCACTTCAGGCTTCGGATTCTCAGTTTGAGCAGGGTCAGAGCAATCAGCGTGGTCACAACGGTCAATCTGTGAGGTGTACTACTTCTGGGGCATCAGGCTGAGGTGGCCACACAGGTTCAGCGGGTCTGTCTTGATAGGGTGGGATGTCAAGGCCGTGCTATGAGTGTGTTAGTGGTCATTTTACTAGAGATTGCCCCCAGCAGGGTATAGCCTGTTATGAGTGCGGAGTTGGTGGCCATTATGCTAGAGATTGCCCCCACGTTGCTAGGACACGTGGTGTCTAAGGATGGGATTAGAGTGGATTCGAGTAATATTTCTGCGGTTTGTGATTGGCCTAAACCTACCACTCCTACCGAGGTTCACAACTTTGTTGGGTTAGCCGGGTATTACAGATGGTTCATTGAGGGATTTTCTTCCATAGCAGCACCCTTGACTATGCTGAGTAGGAAGGATGTTCCATTTCAGTGGTCTGATCAGTGCGAGGATAGCTTCCAGAGGCTTAAGGCCTTATTGACTTCAGCTTCAGTTTTGACTTTGCCGGTTGAGGGTCAGAGTTTCTCCATGTATTGTGATACTTCAGGGGTCAGTTTTGGTTGTGTGTTGATGTAGTAGGGTCGAGTGATAGAATATGTGTCGACGCAACTGAAGGTTCACGAGCGCAACTACCCCACTCATGACTTAGAGTTGGCGGCGGTAGTCTTTGCACTCAAGATCTGGAGGCACTATCTATATGGAGTTCATTGTGAGATATTCACTAATCATCATAGTCTTCAGTACATTATGAGTCAGCGCGAGCTGAACTCGAGGCAGATGAGATGGGTGGAGTTGCTGAAGGACTATGATTTCACTATTCTATACCATCCGTGCAAGGCAAATGTGGTAGCGGATGCCTTGAGTCAGAAGGCAGCGAGTATGAGAAGCCTAGCTTCACTTTCACTTTCTGAGCGACCGTTGGCCTTGGATATCCAGTCCTTGGCTAACCGTTTGGTTAGGCTTGACTTATCGAATCCTAGCAGAGTTCTTGCCAGTGTTGAGGTTTGCTCTACTCTAGTTGATCAGATTCAGAGCCGACAGTTTGAGGATCAGAGTTTTTGTGTCCTTCGTGATCAGGTGGTTCGGGGTGAGGCCAGCCGGTCTACCTTGGGTTCTAATGGGATTCTGAGGTTTGAGGGTCGACTTTGTGTTCCGAAAGTTGGTGATTTGATACAGTTAATACTTCATGAGGAACATTGTTCCAGATACTCTATTCATCCTGGCGCAGCGAAGATGTATAGAGATCAGAGGCAGCTTTACTGGTGGGGTGGTATGAAGAAGGACGTGGCAGAGTTTGTATCTCGGTGCTTGAACTGTCAACAGGTGAAGTTCGAGCATATGAGACCGGGTGGTTTGATGCAGCGACTTCCCATTCCTGAGTGCAAGTGGGAAGGTATTACTATGGACTTTGTTGTTGGTTTGCCTCGTACTACTCGGGGGTTTGACACCATTTGGGTGATCATTTATAGGCTGACTAAGTCAGAAAATTTCTTGCCAGCTCAGACTTCCTGCGGGGTTGAGAGGTTAGCTCAGATCTACATTCGTGAGATTGTACGGTTGCACAAGGTCCCAACTTCTATCATTTCAGATCGTGGCACTTAGTTCACATCCCAGTTCCTAAGAGCTATACAGAGGGATTTGGGTACGGAGGTTCAGCTTAGTACTGCTTTCCACCCTCAGACAGATGGCCAGTCCGAGAGGACTATTCAGGTTCTGGAGGACATGCTTCAGGCTTGTGTTTTTGACTTTGGAGGTTCATGGGATCATTTTGTTCCATTGGCTGAGTTTGCGTATAATAATAGCTTTCATTCGAGCATTGGCATGGCACTTTCGAGGCTTTGTATGGTAGGCATTGCAGATCGTCCATTGGTTGGTTTGATGGGTTAGAGTCTAGACCACAGGGTACAGATTTACTTAGAGATTCCTTGGACCGAGTCCATTTGATCTAGGACAGACTTAGAGCAGCCTAGAGTAGGCAGAAGAGCTACGCTGATCATAGACTTCGTGCCTTGGAGTTCAGTGTTGGCGATCTGGTTTTCCTCAGAGTATCTCCCGTGAAGGGCGTGATGAGATTTGGTTGGCGGGACAAGCTTAGCCCTAGGTTTATTGGTACGTTTGAGATTCTACAGAGGGTTGGTAGTGTTTCCTATATGTTAGCCTTGCCTTCGATGTTTTCAGCTATTCACCTAGTTTTCCATGTTTTGATGTTGCGCCGGTATGTTCCTGATGTGTCTCATATATTGCATTGGGATTTCGTTCAGTTGGATGAGAGTTTATCATTTGTTGAGGAGCCGATAGCTATTCTGGACAGAGATATCAAGAGGTTGAGATCTAGGGAGATTCCAGTTGTGAAAGTGCAGTGGAGGCATCGTCTGGTCGAGGAGGTTATTTGGGAGACCGAGAGTAAGTTGCGTGCTCAGTATCCAATATTGTTCGAGCCTTCAGGTACTCACTTCTTCTTGAATTTTGAGGACGAAAGTCTTTTTAGTAGTGGATGTTGTGATGACCCTTTCGGTCATCTTTGCATTTTCGCATTTATTACACTATTAGAGCCTTCCTGTAGCGGTTCCAAGTCATTTATGGCTTGCTGAGACCGGTAGTTCGGTGCCCTGGTCGTTCGTTTGGTCATTTTAGCCATTCGCTTGTTTTAGAGCTTTAAACTTAGAATATCGCTAACTTTAGTCAACATTCTTAGCTAACATGCTCAGAATTGAATTCTGACAATTTCGTTAACTCCGGAGCGATGAGTTTGGTCTAGTTGGACCTTTAGTTGAGGCATGAGAACTTCCAGTGTGGATTTTGTGTGGTTTTCTCAGTTTTCAGGCCATTTAGAGTTGAAAGTGCAACTTCAGGTGACTTTCAATGATCAGACTATCGAATTCAAAATCCGACAATTCCATCAGCTCCAGAATGTTGAGTTTGGGCTAGGAAGGTGGTTGGTTTGGGTTCCGGGTGAGCCAGACTCATTTCGAGCCCTTGAGGTCCTTTTTGTTAGTGTTGACTTGGGTCAAAATTTCTTCGTAAAGACCTCATTTGGAAGTTTCGTCTATTTTGTTAAGTCCGGAGCATCGTTTCCACTCTGTTAACACTATTGGTTTTCAAATATGAGTTTTTGATTGTGCCCAGAATGCCCCATCGAGCTTTCTAAAAATTGTAGATTTTTCCAAGTTGCAGGTGCAGGCATCAGCCTCTATCGCGACTGCGAGCCCAGCCTCCGCGATCGTGATAAAGTGACTGGGTCCCTGTTCTTCGCGATCGCGTGGTTAGCCTCCGCGATCGCGGTGGTCTAGCCAACGTAGTCCTCGCGACCGCGAGGTGTTCTTCACGATCGCGATGAAGGACCCTGAGCATTATATAAACTCCCAACTTCATCTCTTTCACTCTAAAACTTGAATTCCTCCATTGTTACTGCTCCAGACTTGTTCCAGCTCAGTATTTGGTCACTTGTGGGTGTTGGGTGCTATTTTTCCTTGGTCCTAACCATTTCCCCATCATAATTGGTAAGCTTCTTCTCCACCTAGACTCTCTCTATTTCCACCATTGATGCTCTCATCCCAAGCTTGGGATTTTGTTGTAGTGGCTGCCTTACGACTTGTGCATGCTCGTTGGGGTGGTGAATTCTTCGTGTTGGCTAAAATTCCGTCATTGTGGTAAGTATTTCTTGCCAATTTCCATTTTATTTTCCGAAATTCCATTCTTTAAACCCCAAACTTTGCGGGCTGTTTTGATGCCCTTTTCCTTGGCCATTTGTGCTCAAATTTGGAGCATGCCTCCTTGGCATCGTTGGGGTCATCATGGTTCTTTTAATTTTGGGTTTTGTGTTGTGGGCCTCGCAGGCCTGCTTTTGACCCGAATATCGACCCGGCTACAATTGTAGCAATATGGGTATCGTTAGACTTATCTTAACTTCTTATTCGTGAATTTGATAGTTTGATTCTCATTTGGAGCTTCTCAGAGCAGCTCATCCTCCGATATCATCGTTCCTGCATCTTGTCATCGGACGATAGGTAGGTTATGGCTTAAATCCCTAGACTTTGCATATATCGGGTAAAATTGTACTAGTTGGCATCCTTGGGTTGGGTTATTAGGTTTGTACCACAGACCTTGACCGCTCCTCTATGATCCATCCCATTTCATTCCCCTGTTATGTGTAGTATTCTTGTTAATTGATATTATTACCCTTGTGGCCCTATGAGGCCTTGTTGACTCTTGAACATAGACGGTGGGATCATTGGGAATGTCTGCGAGTCCCGGACATAGAATTACCCTTCTAGGCTGGTTATGCTTGCTGAGTAGCTTTGGAGCCTGTGCAGGGCCGATAGGTTGGTTATGAGCTACGGGGCGACTATTGTGTTATTGATCATGCCAGTTCCATGCATATAGAGAGGTTTTCCCGCGTTTTACTATAGTTTTGGCCTCGTTCCTTCTGGAACTGTTTTCTAAACTTTGCATGGCCGGGGGGCCCATTTTCGACGGAAATGATTTGGAAATGGTTTTGACTTGTCTTGTGGACCTTCTTGGGGTAAGGAAAGTTTTAAAAGATTTTTTATCAATAGTTCCATTTTTTTGGGCTCGACAGGATTGGGTGCCCTACTTTTATACTACAGCATCCGGGGTGTTGCTGGACTAGGCGGGGCTGTGTACTAGAGCTTTTGGGCTTACTATTTTAAACCAGGATACCCTCCAGGCAGCTTTACTTGGGGGTTGTCTTGAGGATGCGGGGCATCTAGTATGTTGGTCGGGGGCCTCCATGGACCTTGCCATTCCAGACCAGAAGCTGCGAGCTGGGGGTTCCAGAGGGAGGGTATATAGTGTAGTAGTAGTATACGGGTGGTACCTTCCATGGATCCCATCTTCCAGGCCTTATAGGTCGCTGGAAGCGGGTGACATATGGTACTTTGATCACTTTTACTTAGCATGGCATCATATCCTTCAGCTGCGTGAGGTACTAACCTTGTCTGTTGATTGTTGATTGTACGACAGAAGAGGGAGCTGGAGGAGAAGCACTACGAAGAAGAAGAAGTTCTGAAGTTTAAGGATTAATTTCTACCAGGTGATGTCGAAGTATGCTCTGGTAGTATGGGATGCCGGATGGTTTGTTTTCACTTGTTTGCGTTCCTCAGTTGTATGGGCGGCCGAGGGACTGTAGGTAGAGTCTTATCATTATTACTTCTGTCTTGAGTGTGAGATTGGTTACAGTGGGGCTGTCGATTTTTGGATGTAGATGGTCATGATTAGTGATGTGCCGCCATTCTACAGCATTTTCGACGCCTCTAAACTAAGAACAATCGTAAGTTTTCAAGCAACCGTCGTCGTTTTTGATGTTTTATGTTGTATTTGCAAGAAATAGCGACAAACGTAGAAAAGGAAGGAAATACGATCAAAAGAGCGCCACTGGTTAAGAGTGACGACCACCATGATGGGCCGGCACACATGTGACGGTCCGTCAAGTAGACCGTCAAGTTGAGGCAGCACACTGCCCAGTGGCGACGGCCACCGTGACGGTCCGTCAAGCATGTGACGGTCCATCAGCCCAGACCGTCAAGTTGAGGCAGTACGCGAAGCGGATTCCGAACATTTTTGGGTTTATTTCGTGGACTCCTATAAATACACTATGTTAGGTTTATTTTATTTATTCATTACCAATTGATTACCAAATAGTTTGAGGAGAGTTTTGAGCAAGAATTTGAGAGCAAAACACGTTTTCTTCTTCTTGAATCGTGTTCTTGATTGTTCTTGGGATCTTGGTTTTCTTGTTCTTGGATAATTGAAGCTTGTTTTCATTATATTGTAAGAATCTCTTTTCTTTATTATGAATATGATCTTCTTCTCTTTCCATAAAAGCATGATTAACTAACTTCCCACAACTAGGGTTGTGGGAGCCATGGCTAAAGTAGCAATATAGATTCCGGGTAGCGTCGGGTTTAATCTTTATGATTGTCACGTTGTTAATCATTCATTCTTCACGTTTTCTAGTGGTTGCAAATATTAGAACATGCCTAGGTTTAATTTGCTTGAGTAAAGAAATTAAAACCGTGAAATTTTATTAACTACGAGGATTCGAGACTACCAACTCTCGTCTTATGATTAATGCTGTAACTAGATTAATCTACTTGATGTTTAGGATTGAAATATAAAAGCTCACCTTTTCAAGTTCGAGAGAATTGAAAAGGAAATTCGTCTATTTGGTTGAGAAACGTTTAGATGATACCATTAATTCAATCACATCGTGACACGCATATAAGAAAGTACCCGGTTAAGCTTAAATCGACATTGTTACAACGCCATGGTGAACACTTCCCTAGTTTTCTCTCATAGTGATTAAAACTCGTACGTTATTAGTTGCTTTGTTCAAATATTGATTTCACAAACCCCCCTATTTACCAAAAATTATCGACCACTAGTCAAATAAATCACGAACGACCTAATTTGTACCTTATTCCCTGTGGGATCGACCCCAACCTCTGTTGGGTTCTATATTTGACGACGACCGCTTACGCTTCGTAATTTGAGGTATAGTTTGGGCGTTATCAAATTTTGGCGCCGTTGCCGGGGAATACGGTTGTTTATTAAGTCTGGTGTGTTTATTTGACTCTTAGTCATATTTCCTGATTTTACTTTTATTTGTTGTTTTTGTTTATTACAGGGTACTGAGTTGTGCATGCCAAGTACCCAACGCTCGGGTGAACCAATATTACCCTACGACCCCGAGCTCGCAAGAACGCTAAGGCAAACCATGGCTGCACAACAAACGGAGGCAGCAAGGCTCGCTGCAGAACAGCAGGCCTAACATGATCAGCATCACTTGAATGCTGAAGATATAGAAGATGATACTGCATTAGACGGAGTTGGTGCTACGGGCGCCATTGTTCTTCCTCCACTAGCGCCCGGGGCCAAGTTCAACATAACTAGCACAATGCTCCAGCTGTTGAACTTAAAGGGACTGTTCCGTGGTATGGCTGGTGATGATCTAAATCGGCACCTGATGAATTTCGTGGGTATCTGCAAGTCGTTTGAATTGCCTGGAGTAAGTCAGACCGCGATCAGACTCAGGTTGTTTCTATTGTCTCTATCTGATGAGGCAGCGTTATGGTTGACAGAGCTAACCCCCGACTCTATCGCAACTTGGGGAGAGTTGAAAGGAGCTTTCCTAGAAAGGTTCTTTCCTCCCTCTAGGATGATAGAGTTGAGGGATGAAATTAGCAATTTCAGACAACAACCTCACGAGGCGTTACATGAGACGTGGTTGCGGTTCAAGAAGAAGCTGACACAATGCCCTAACCATCAGTTGACCGATAATTTTCTGATGCAGACATTTTACAGGGCACTAAATTCGGCTACCAAGCCGACACTGGATAATGCAGCAGGTGGAGCGTTTATGGGTCTCACTTTTATCGATCCCACAGCTATTCTGGACCGGCTCACTAAAACCAACAGGGCCTGGCATACACGGGACACAGAGATGGCTGCTAGCACTCATGCAATCGGTATGTCAGCAGATCAACGCAGGAGAGAGGAAGAGCGAGACCAAGATATGGCCCATCTGAAAATGCAAATGGACCTATTGACAAAACATTTGCTGTCTGGAGACATGGAGAAAGTGAAAGTTGTGGGTTCCCAAAGTAGAGCAGCAGAGTTCGAGTCTGATGAGGAGGCGAATTATTTGGGGGGTTTCCAGGCCAATGGCCAGGGAAACCAAGGTCGGAACTATCAGAAGGACAACTATTATGAATTGGCTACAGAGACCGTGATCAGGGGAACTGGATGAATAAAACAGATAGAGGTGGGTTGTACGTACCACCTGGTAACCGAGAAAGAAGTAGCAATGATACAGGGACGTCCAAGTTAGAGAATATGATGGCAAAGATGTTGTTGAAGGTGGAATCTACTGACTCCGGAGTCAAGGAAATGAAATCTGAATTATTATCATTGAGTCAGTTGGTTAATTCTCATTCCACCTCAATCAAGCAGTTAGAGCAACAAATGAGTCAAGTCTCGGCGTCTCTAAATCAAAAGAAAGCTGGAACATTGCCGAGTGACACCATTCAAAACCCGAGAAACGACGGAAATTGTATGGCAATCACCACCAGAAGCGGTAAGATAGTATCGAAATCACATCCGGTAATTCAGACCCAGAAAGGTAGCGTTGCTGAGAAAGATGAGTTAGTAGATGCTGAAAATATGGTCGATAAGGGTGTGAAAGTGTCTGTTGAAAAACCCGGCGCGGAAGAAGATGCTACTCAAGTGCTCACGGATAAAAGCAAGTAAGTTGAAAAACTTCCAACTATGATGCCTTAGCCACCACCTCCTTTCCCACAACGGTTGAAGAAGAAAGTGGAAGATAGAAAGTTCCTGAACTTCATGACCATGCTCAAACAGATATCAGTAAACATCCCTCCGGTGGATGCGCTTGAACAAATGCCCGGTTATGCCAAGTTCATGAAGGACTTGATCACAAAGAAGAGGTCCGTAAGTTTTGAACCGGAAGACAACCTCCACCATTGTAGCGCCATTTCATCAAGGTCGCTGGTCCAAAAGAAAGAAGACCCGGGTGCGTTCACTATTCCTTGCACCATAGGGGAGTTCAACTTTGCCAAGGCTCTTTGTGACTTGGGGGCTAGCATAAACTTGATGCCGTTAGCCATCTACCGACAGTTGGGCTTAGGAGCCCCCAAACCGATGACTATGAGGTTATTGATGGCTGATAGATCGGTGAAACGCCCGGTTGGTATTTTGTATGATGTACTTGTGAAGGTGGGAAAGTTCATATTTCTGGCAGACTTCATGATTTTGGACTGCGAAGTGGACTTCGAAGTCCCTATTATTTTGGGACGACCCTTCTTGGCAACCGGAAGAGTATTGGTAGATATGGAGAGCAACGAGTTGACTTTCAGGTTGAACGATGAGGTAGTGAAGTTTAATGTGTACAGATCAATGAGGCAACCGAGGGACATAAATGTCATCTCGGTTATTGATGTTGTTGCAGAATTTGATGTGATTGTTTCTGTTGAAGAGAGACTTGCTGTAGAGACATTGGCAGCAGTTATGATGAATTTCGATGATGATGGCTTCGAAGATTATGAGGAAATGGTAAATGCTGTGGTTGGAATAGGGTCATATGGTTACGCCCCAAAGAAATTGGATCTCGATTTAAAGAACAGACCGACACCTCCTGCAAAGCCTTCTATTGAGGAAGCGCCGATATTAGAGTTGAAAGATTTGCCAGGCCATCTGAAGTATGCATTTTTGGGTGACAAAGATACCTTACCTGTAATCATCGCGACAGACCTTGTGCAGTCTCAAGTTGAAGCGTTATTATCCACTCTGAGGAGACACAAGAGAGCAATCGGCTGGACCATTGCAGATATTATTGGCATCCCACCAGGTATTTGTACTCATAAGATACAGCTAAAAGAAAATTGCACTCCCACCACCGAGCACCAGCGGAGACTGAATCCGCCAATGCAAGAGGTGGTGAAGAAAGAGATCATCAAATGGCTAGATGCTGGAGTGGTTTACCCAATCTCTGATAGCAAATGGGTAAGCCCAGTGCAATGTGTTCCTAAGAAGGGAGGAATGACTGTGGTAGCAAATGACAAAAATGAGCTGATTCCATTAAGACCTGTCATGGGCTGGCGAGTCTGTATGGATTACCGGAAGCTAAACTCCTGTACTCTCCGTGATCACTTCCCCATGCCCTTTATGGATCAGATGCTGGATAGATTAGTTGGAAGAGGTTGGTATAGCTTTTTAGATGGATATTCGGGGTACAACCAAATATCTATCGCCCCGGAAGATCAGGAGAAGACCACGTTCACCTGTCCCTATGGTACGTTTGCTTTTAGACGCATGCCCTTTGGTATTTGCAATGCTCCTGCAACATTCCAAAGATGCATGATGTCTATCTTTTCTGATATGGCGGAGAACACATTGGAAGTCTTCATGGACGACTTTTCGGTAGTGGGGGATGCATTTGATGATTGCTTGACTAATCTGGGCCAGGCATTGCAAAGGTGTGAAGAGTCAAATCTCGTGCTGAATTGGAAGAAATGCCATTTTATGGTGAAAGAAGGCATTGTATTAGGGCAAAAAATATCTAGGAAAGGTCTCGAGGTGGATAGAGCCAAGATAGAAGTCATCGAGAAACTACCTCCACCCATTTCAGTAAAGGGTGTGAGGAGCTTTCTTGGTCATGCCGGTTTCTACCGAAGATTCATTAAAGATTTCTCTAAGGTTGCTACCCCATTGTGCAGGTTGCTTGAAAAGGAAACTAAGTTTGTATTTGATGCTGAGTGTTTGAGGGCGTTTGAGTGCCTGAAAGAAAAGTTAGTGGATGCTCCTATTATAATTGCCCCGGATTGGTCCAAACCGTTCGAAGTAATGTGCGATGCGAGTGGTGTTGCACTTGGAGCTGTTCTGGGACAGAAGCGAGACAAACTTTTTCACCCCATTTATTATGCTAGTAAAGCATTGAATGGGGCACAAAAGAACTACACAGTGACAGAACAGGAGCTGCTGGCTGTTGTATACGCTTTTGAGAAATTCAGAGCGTACTTACTTGGTACAAAAGTGGTGGTGCACACAGATCATGCAGCCTTGAGGTATTTGATGACCAAAAAGGATGCAAAACCTCGACTAATCCGATGGGTGCTATTGTTGCAGGAATTTGACTTTGAAGTCAAAGATCGGAAAGGGTGTGAAAACCAGGTAGCGGATCATCTGTCCAGGCTTGAGAGGGAAGAGAACGTAGTAGATGAACCGGAGATTGATGATGCATTCCCGGATGAGCAGGTGATGGCTGCGTCACGTGATATGGTGCCTTGGTACGCTGACTTCGCAAATTATGCGGTGAGTGACATGATCCCGGAAGATTTGAACTTCCACCAGAAAAAGAAGTTTCTCCATGATGCAAGTAAGTTTTTCTGGGATGAGCCGTATTTATTCCGGTTGTGTGCTGACAACATAGTGATGAGGTGTGTACAGGAAGTGGAAATAACAAGCATCTTTCAAGCTTGTCATTCGTCCCCGGTTGGAGGACATCATGCGGGTAATCGAACCGCCCGAAAAATCTTACAGTGTGGGTATTATTGGCCGACAATCCAGAAAGATTCCTATGAATTTGCCAAGTTCTGTGACCAATGCCAACGAAGAGGATCAATCTCTCGCCGACACGAGTTGCCCATGTCCACTATTTTGGAGGTTGAGTTGTTCGACATATGGGGAATAGATTTCATGGGTCCTTTTGAAAGCTCTTATGGGAACCGTTACATCTTGGTAGCGGTGGATTATGTTTCAAAGTAGGTTGAGGCGGTTGCTTTGGCCGATAACGAAGGTAGAAGTGTGGTGGCATTTTTGAAAAGGAACATCTTTTCTCGGTTTGGCACCCCTCGCACAATCATCAGTGATGGAGGTTCACATTTTTGCAATAAGGTGTTTCGGGCTGCTCTAGCAAAATATGGGATGAAGCAACACAAGGTAGCCACACCTTATCACCCCCAAACCAGTGGGCAAGTCGAAGTGTCGAACCGTGAAATTAAAGAGATATTGGCTAAGTCTGTGAATGTGAATCAGCGAGACTGGGCAAAAAAGCTGGATGACGGACTCTGGGTGTACCGAACAGCGTTTAAGACGCCAATAGGTATGTCTCCTTACCAATTTGTTTTTGGTAAAGCTTGTCACTTGCCCGTGGAACTTGAGCACAAAGCCCTTTGGGCGCTCAAAAAGTTAAATCTCAGTTGGAGAGAGGCATCAGAACTAAGGTTGGAACAATTGAATGAGATGGACGAGTTCCGATTGCGAGCATATGAGAGGTCCGCTCTCTACAAGGAACGAATGAAGCTGTACCATGACAAGAAGATTGAGAAAAGGGAGTTCAAAGTAGGGGACTTGGTATCGTTGTTCAACTCCAGGTTCAAATTATTTCCCGGGAAGCTCAAATCCAAATGGTCCGTACCATTCAAAGTACACCAAGTGTTTCCATCCGGTGTGGTCGAACTCAAAAACAAAGATGGTGAGTTGTTCAAAGCAAATGGGCAGAGGGTAAAGCACTATCTGGGCCTCCCGAAGGAGGTACATGTTCTGTCTCTGGTGTATCTTGATGAAGTCTGAGTAATCAAGACACCCGCGTCGTGCCGCGACGTTAAATCAGGCGCTGTATGAGAGGCAACCCATAAATTGTTGTTGTATTATAGTCTTAGAAAAATTTGATTTGTTAGTTGGTTAAGTTGTGCGTTGAGTGTGCAGGTACAAAAGGCGGACGTAATAGCGTGTTCTGTCCACGAGTGACGATTCCGGTTGGTGGACCGTCAACTGTACGATGGACCGTCACACGGACCGTCACATGTTGACAAATATTCATGCCCACTGTTTTGTAGTGACGGTGTGAGTGACGGACCGTCACGGACTTGGCGGACCGTCGCTTCAGGCCGTCACCCATGAGACTCACACGGGCTCACTGTCTAAGTGGGACGCCCCAAGTGACGGACCATCACAGTGGCGACGGACAGTCACGCCAAGCAGCCGCGTCAGGTAAGTTTAATTTAAGTAAGACCCGACCCAAAACAAAACCAACCGTCTGAATATATTAACTCATCTTCTTCATCATCTTCCCACTCATATTCTACTCTCAAGCTCCAAACCTCCATTAAAAATCAAACCCCTCTTTTCCCCAAGCAAGTCCTCATTGTCCTTTCTCAACCGTATCAAAACCACCGTGTCCAAAACGCAAGAAACCAACAAATCCCCGCTAGTTGTCCATCGGTTCATATAAATCAAAGGGAATAGCGATTTCTTCTCACTAACAAGATCAAGGTATGACTCTAAACTCTTCCTAGTTGGAATTCGTGAGTAACACGGGGCGAATTATCGGAGGAACTTGTTGGGTTTATATATTTGTGAAATTGTGATAATGTAATTATTGTTGGGTATGAGTGGTATTGTTGTTTGAAATCGAAAGTGTGACATGGGTGAAGTCTTGAGTAACCCATGAGATCAAATACATAATTGGTGGTGATTTTGGGAAACCAAATCCCACAAAGGAGGAGAAAACCCGTAATCGAGCACAAGGTGTTCGAGGAAATGCCTCAAAGAGAGTGAAACACGCTGTCTCAACTTGACGGTTGGCATGACGGCCCGTCACACATGTGACGAACCGTCAGTTAAACCGTCAGGATGAAACAGTTCACTGTCTTAGAGTGACGGCCAGTGTGACGGTCCGTCACCCAAACCGTCACTCCAAGACAGTAGGTATTATTGAGTGTTTTCCTGTTCTCACATGTTTGAACTTGTTCACGTGTAGGTACATGGCCCCCAAACAACAACCGCCTCGTGGTCAAGCACAAAAGAAGAAAGAAAGGATCGCTACAACTCGGACCCTAATTGATGAATCGAGTAGCGACGAAGAAGCAGTTGAAGCGCCGACTTACCAGACGAGGCTAGCTAAACGAAGAACCACCCAAGTCTCCCAGTCTGAAGAGGAGAGTGGGTCATCTAGCAGTGAGTCGGGGAGCGATAGTGGATCGGATGAAAGTGGTAGCTCCAGCCCCAATCCGGAGGATGTAGGTGGTCCTGAAACCACCAAAATTGCAGGGAGTGCACCCACGGACAGAGAATCGATCCGGTAGGCATTTAAGGATGCTCAGAAGCACTATCTTGACGGTCTTACCAAAACGATGTCGAGAAGCCACAAAAGACCGATAGTTGAAGAAGTGCAAATCATGACCACGGATCTGCCTGAATACCCAGTTCTTCAGACACAGTACCAGAGGTATCAGCTCGAGTGGATGAGCTCGCCCCCGGGATTCTATTATCCAGAACTAGTCTGGGAATTCTATGCCAACTATTTGGCACTGTTGGAGAGCAAATGTGAGCCAGGAAAAGGGGTTAAATCAGCACCAAGGCAGGACAGGGTGCCAGTTCGGGGTAAACAAGTGGACATCTCACAAGAAATGATCAACAAAGTCCTCTTTGGACCTGAATACATCCCTCCACCTGATATGCCAGAGTTCCATGACAAGATTTCCAATGCCTACTCGCAGAGACCGTGGTTAGCCCAAACATTGACTGATGGCTCACCATCTTGGCTAACTCAGAGGGGACGGATATCGAAGTAATCACTAAGCTTCGTAGCCAAGTTTTGGTGGGCGGTTGTGCGGTTCAGGTTATTTCCAACAGGAGGAGACACTAATTTGGATGAAGGAAGAGCCATCCTTGTGGCAAGCTTGATAGCCGGGTACGTCATCAACTTCGGAATGATAATTGCAGACGAGATGCGGACCAGGGCCATAAAAACTACTTCTTCTTTGCCGTTCCCGTGTCTAGTGACTGAGTTATGCAAGCGTGCAGAGGTGCCGATATGGGATGGTATTGATAAGCAAGTGACAGCGTCATCAAAGCAAAATATCGACAAATCCGGAGATGACACTAAGTTTGAAATGAGGATTCATAAGCCTCAGATCTTCGAAGAGCCAACCACAACCACCTCCGAGGCAACCAACACCCCATCAGGCACATAAATGCCACTTGCGGTGTTTGATCCGACAACATCACAGACAACGAGAGCGACTGCTGAAAGCTCTGGCACTGCGGCAAGGCCTCCTCTACCATCAGAATATCACATGAACCCCCAAAATTTTGCTAAAATGGTGTAAAAGCAGAAACAGTTGGATAAACAAATTACCGCGTGGACGGACTTGTTCAAACCCACCATTGATGAAGCAATACGGGAGGCTCTGAAGCCATTTGAGGGGCTGCGCACAAGGGTCGATGCGATGGAAACCAGGATGGATGCAAGGCTAAATGAAATGAGCATCCCGGACCTGGCGAGATTTGATGCGGAGCTAAACAAGGTGAAAAATGATATCACAGTCCTCAAGCAAGAAAAAGCGCTTTATGAGGAGACTTCGGAGTTCTTGGACTTGGATGAAAAAACCACGATTGTGGATTTGATGGGTCGGCCTCTGAAAATTAGTGAACCCCAAGTAGGTGAAAGTGGGGTAAAGAAATCAAAGAAGAGGAAGCACAAAAAGATATCAGCTGAGGAGGACGAGTTAGAGGTCGCGAAGCAGCAGTCGGTAATAGATGAGCAGCTGCAACAGGAAAGAGTGCGTGCCCAAGCAGGTGGGGCATCTTCCAGTGCAGTACCGGAGTCTGAAAAGACCCCAAATGTTGATGAGCCGCGTATGGAAACCTAGGTTTCCCAGGTACCCCTATTCCTTTATTCTGAATATCTGTTTCCTTGAGCATTGAGGACAATGCTAAATTCTTTTGTTAGGGGTAGGAGTACCACCACCGGAGGTTTTTGTTGCCGCGTTTCTTTTCCTCCGGTGTACTATCTAGTAGAACCGGCATGTTTAGGTTGTCGTTTAAATTTTAAAATTATGTTGTGATGTCCGTAGCAAGCATGGCTTTTTAAAAATTGAACTAAAAGCAGCCCCCTCTGAAAATTGTTGATTTTGTACTTATGTTTGAAACGATTGACTGTCTGGATCCTTGGATGTCATTGTGTGGTTATGATTGGAATAAGTATGCTTAAGCCGAGTTATTGTCTTGATAGTTGGTAGTGGTATGGTTTCTTGGTGCCAAGTGTGTGTGAGCGTATTGTTATAAATTCTTACTCTGTGCATGCATCTAGAAATTGCCCGGTCTATTTTGTTAAAGTTTGAAGTTGGTTGCTTAGGAAAGGATCACAGGCCCTTTTTGTGTGCAGTCCACTTAGCCTATAAGACCGTCCAAATGTAAATAATCCCTTTGATCCCTATTTGAGCCATAATTGACCCTGTTCGTTCAATAACCTGTCACCATTCCTGTTTAACTTTGAATCCCTATTTTGGCTCGGGTCCTTCCTTGGCCATCGTGCACCTCAACTCAAGCAATCAGCCTAAGTTGAGGGTGGCTACTATAGAGGTGATAAGAAAAATAGGATGTATAAGATTGGTTGTGGATAGAATGAAAATTCCGGGTGCGTGTCTTAGAAAAGAAAGATAAAGAAACAAAAAAAAAAAGAGATGAAAAAGAACAAAAAAAGAAATAAAAAGAAGTGTCAAAATGAAGAGGCCGCACCTGTAGCTAGAAAGAAGGAAATAAAGAGGTGAATAAGGATGGACAAAGTAAAGTTATGTGGAAATAGTAGGTCGTTGATTCCAAGGAGGGTTTAGTCACTATTCCCCAAACGTATCCTACCTGCACCCGAAGCCTCATTACAAGCCAAAACAAGTCCTGTAGCGATCCTGAGTGGCTTTCTAAAAATCTGAAATAGAATAGTAAGGGCAAGCCTATGGCATCGCATGTGCATTGTTTGAAATCGTTTGTGAGTGTGAGCGCCTTACCTAGTCCTAAATCTTGTGCGTGGGACTTCTTTGCGGTGAGGGCACCAAGATTTCTGTATTGTCTATTGACTGTTAGGATAGCTGTGCGTGTGTATGCATAATATTCCATCATATCGGAATGACATGTTTGGATCCTTGCAAGTTAATGTTTCATACATTTGTGTGCTACTAGGGAGCTTGATTTGAAATTGAATAAGCATTGAATGACCATGAGTTGCTAGAGACACGAGTTTGTTTTCTTAGTTGAGTCATTTTATTGTTTTTTGTGTCATGTTGCTTGAGGACAAACGAACGTTTTAAGTTGAGGGTGTTGATGTGCCGCCATTCTACGGCATTTTCGACGCCTCTAAACTAAGAACAATCGTAAGTTTTCAAGCAACCGTCGTCGTTTTTGATGTTTTATGTTGGATTTGCAGGAAATAGCGACAAACATAGAAAATGAAGGAAATACGATCAAAAGAGCGCCACTGGTTAAGAGTGACGGCCACCATGACGGGCCGTCACACATGTGATGGTCCGTCAAGAAGACCGTCAAGTTGAGGCAGCACACTGCCCAGTGGCGATGGCCACCGTGATGGTCCGTTAATCATGTGACGGTCCGTCAGCCTAGACCGTCAAGTTGAGGCAGTACGCGACGCGGATTCCGAACGTTTTTTGGGTTTATTTCCTGGACTCCTATAAATACCCTATGTTAGGTTTATTTTATTTATTCATTACCAATTGATTACCAAATAGTTTGAGGAGAGTTTTGAGCAAGAATTTGAGAGCAAAACACGTTTTCTTCTTCTTGAATCGTGTTCTTGATTGTTCTTGGGATCTTGGTTTTCTTGTTCTTGGATAATTGAAGCTTGTTTTCATATATTATAAGAATATCTTTTCTTTATTATGAATATGATCTTCTTCTCTTTCCATAAAAGCATGATTAACTAACTTCCCACAACTAGGGTTGTGGGAGCCATGGCTAAAGTAGCAATATAGATTCCGGGTAGCGTCGGGTTCAATCTTTATGATTGTCACGTTGTTAATCATTCATTCATGTTTTCTAGTAGTTGCAAATATTAGAACATGCCTAGGTTTAATTTGCTTGAGTAAAGAAATTAAAACTGGGAAATTTGATTAACTACGAGGATTCGAGACTACCAACTCTCGTCTTATGATTAATGCTGTAACTAGATTAATCTACTTGATGTTTAGGATTGAAATATAAAAGCTCACCTTTTCAAGTTCGAGAGAATTGAAAAGGAAATTCATCTATTTGGTTGAGAAACGTTTAGATGATACCATTAATTCAATCACATCGTGACACGCATATAAGAAAGTACCCGGTTAAGCTTAAATCGACATTGTTACAACGCCATGGTGAACACTTCCCTAGTTTTCTCTCATAGTGATTAAAACTCGTACGTTATTAGTTGCTTTGTTCAAATATTGATTTCACAAACCCCCCCTATTTATCGGAAATTATCGACCACTAGTCTAATAAATCACGAACGACCTAATTTGCACCTTATTCCCTGTGGGATCGACCCCAACCTCTGTTGGGTTCTATATTTGACGACGACCGCTTACGCTTCATAATTTGAGGTGTAGTTTGGGCGTTATCAATTAGTGTGGATAGAGCTTGGTTACAACGGGGCTGTTGGTTTCTGGGATGAGATTGTTGTGATTAGTATGGTTATTATTTACTTTTTCCGAGCATGTCTACTTTACACTTCTCTCCCATTCCTTTTACTTGAGGTTACCGATATACCGTCCATTTCTAGACTTATGCATATATATACAGTTGTTGCAAGGATCCCAGGTGCGTCGTTCTTACTTTCACTTGCATTTTCCATGTATATATTCTATTTTCTAGCCTTGCTTGATGCTTTCTGTTGTATTCCCTCTGGGCTAGTTCCTGTGTACTTTACTGTTGATTGCCGTGACTGTTTACTTCTATTCTATCTGCTATTGCTCTTTTACTTTATATGTACCCAGTCAGCCTATGATACCTACTGGGTATCTTATGCTTCGCATTTGGTGCTCACCCTACCTTCTGCATCTTCTGGTGCAGAACCTAGTATGGGCCATCACTGTTAGAGCACCGGAGACTCGTGCGGGGTGTTGTTTTGGGATCATCCAGGCTGAGGGTGAGCTCTTGGCATTCAGAGCTTGACTTTAGTTTATCCTCGATGTATTTTGTACTCTTGTAGTCTCGGAGACATCATGTATATATTACTTTTGGACCTTTGTACTCCTGATGTAGCTCGACTCTTATATACTATGATACCAGGTTTTGAGTTGGTTTAGCTTCTGTTTTTTATTTATATTACTCCGGTTATCTCGTTTATTCATCGTGTTCCCTTGCTTCCGCTTATTTACTTGTTCTTCCATTTAAACTGTTAGAAGGTAGCCCATTACTAACCGTTCTAGACTATGGGGATTGGTTCGCCTACTGTTGGGTTGTACATGCTATCATGACTGAGAAATCGTGTCGTGACAATGCGTATATTATTTATAAAGATCATATCAATACTTGAAAGTTGTAATATCATTTTGAGGTCAAGAGAAAATGATATTGATTTCATTATAAGTTGAAGTTTTTTTTATAGATTAATATATATATGATGATGTCTTCTATTGAGGATTATAATATATAAATATATGGTGAATTATGTTTAGCAACTATATGGCCTTTGAGTTTCAAACTATGGGAAAGCTCTTAGAACATTGAAAGTATAAAATATATGGCTAGTTCTCAAAAGTTAATTTTAGACTATATTATCTAATAATTTTGATGAACTTAAGAACATAAATTTTGTTATGTCAGTCCCACGTAATATTTTGTGAACATATTAAACTGATCCGATATTAATGATGACCAGTTGATGGAATCAAAATTTATAGTTGTCTTCTACTTGAGAAGAAATTGACTGATATAAACATATTATGCTAGATATTCCTATATGGAGCAAGCAAGTACCATCTTTGAATATCTATTGTGATAATAAAACTGCTATATTTCAGGCTTCAAGTTATTATTATAATGACAAATCGAGATAAGTTTATCTCAAACACAATCACATAAAGAAAATAGTCGAAGAATGGTATAATTCCCTTCAATATGTGAAGCTAAGATTTAATTTACCAAACTCTTTGTCTAAAGTTTTAGGCAAATAATTGAAGATGACTTGTAAAGGATAAAAATAAAGCCTGTTAAAAATTAATTGTACTTTATGGTAACCCTACCTAATGATGCAATCATGGGTTCAAAGGGAATAACAAGTAAAGTTTCAATTGTGGAGCACATCAAAATTTTTATTTTCTAAAATAATAAATAGATGTGCACATGTTGAGATTTTATTCTTTAATGAATCTATAAGATCGATCTCGATTGGAGTGAGTAAGAACACTCTTGATAGATTTATCGATATTCCTACTGAAGAAGAGAATGAGATTATATTCTCTTAGTAAGTCTGTAAATAGATTTCGGTTGGAGTGTGTTATAATAGCTCTTGATAGATTTATAGATACTTTATTGTAAATAAGGATGATATTATGTTCTCTTAATAAATCTATAAATTGATTTTAATTGGAGTGTGTAGGAACAACTCTTGATATATTTATCGATACTTTGTTGTAAAGGAGAATAAGATTAAATTCTCTTAATGAATTTATAAATTATTTGATCGGAGTATGCAAAGTCACTCTTGATGAATTCACCATACTAAGTGCGAAGTGGAGACCACTTCAATAAGATCTTAACAAAAAAATCTTAAAGCACTTATATAAAATAATTCATGACACATGAACGTAAGGTGTCAAAGGATTTCAATTTTCACTGAAACATGATAATGCGCGTGATGTATTTTCTACTTTATTCAATGAATTACTTAGTTCAAGATTTGTTCACTAAGTAGTCAATGATTTTAAAAAGTCTTTACTAGCTAATAGTTCAAGTCCAAAAGACATCACTATTGATGCATGTTACTAGATTAATGTCTCAAATTTTCAAAATTTCTTGAAACAAGTGGGAAATTGTTGAAACAAATATTTCAATTAATTTTGAATTGATACATATGATAAGAGTTTTTGTAACACCCCACCCATTTGAAAGTTGGATTAACTCATAATTTTGGTATAACACTAAGAGCTTAATATGTTAGGAAGAATATTTTATGAGGTATTTTAAATGCACAATAGTTGTATGTTAAGTTTTGAAGTCAAGCAAGTTGTAAAATAAAAGTCAGGGCAAGTTATTGTAAATTTCATTAAAAAATTCTCTAAAGATTTAGGTCAAATATCTTGAAGATTTTCTCCCAATACATAAAGAATTAGTAGGCTCCCAATCTACCAATTCGAAGGTCTACGAGTCTAGTTTCTAACACACTAAATCATTCATCCATACAACTTCAAAATAGAGATATATTCACGTTTTTATAAGACTGCACAAGCAAGCACGTCAAGGTGGGCCCCCTAGCCCCAAGACGGTTTAACTTTATATAAGCTGATTTCCCTTTGTTTTAACTCATATATTTCACCCAAAAAATTACAAAAAATCAGAGGAATGCCCCTAAATACTTCATGGACTTTGATGCTTTCAATTCAGAAGTTTAATTGAAGATGCACTACACCGCGAGCTCATCATTTTGGTATAGTTTGCCCCATCAATTTCATGGTGTATCACCATGGGTGTTGTGAAAGCAAGGTAGCAGGTTTTTATTGAGTATTTGACAGTAGCTATAGATTTATATTGGCGAGGTAAGGATACCATACACTTATCTATTTATTGAATTAAGATTCTACGCTTCTAGTTATGAAAAGTTGTAGTTGCCGATGACTACTAGTAGTTTCTTATTGATTTTGGCTTCGGCTGTTGTTACTTCAAGGAGGCAGATTGGTTAGCTTGGTATTTCAAAGGCTTTTTTTTAAAGGAAATCATTCCCATATGAACCTCCTTCATAATACCATATTCTAGTATCATTTTTATAGATTTTTGAGCCATGAAATGGTATTTTGGATACCATAGCTCGGGCAACCCCTTTGTCCTGTTAATTTGATTAATATTGTTTGTTAAGGTGTTGGAGGTACTGGGGGTTGGTTTGATTCTTATCAAAGTCACATAAGATGGTTGTTGAACTGAATGACTTAATGTACACCTTGAAATAGTGCCTTGGGAGCTAGTCGCTCCATTGAGATGTGGTTAGCATGTTGTTGTTGGATTTAGCTGTTGTTTATTATTGTTAGTAGCCTCATTTTATGATTTGAACTTGGCTGATCGCGAATGTGACATTGTGCCTTATCGATTGGCTATGGCGCGTTCTTGCAGCCTTGTTGATTCTCACATTTGTTTATTACATTTGGTTGGTCAAGATTCATAGAAACACCTTTGGGGCTTCAGTTGAAAGCTATGTTAAGGCTTCTTTTTCACTTTCTAACTTGACCTTTAAGGCCAAAGCTTGTACATCATGTGTAGCATCGTTATTTGACTAGTGGCCTTATAGTATTGAGTTTTACTCCACAGTATGATATCGCGACTATCAAAAACACTCTATTCCTTACTTAGCAGCCTAGAAGAGCATCTTATGATTGAATTGAGGTCACCTGTGATTACATAATATTATTGTGTTGTTTTATTGTCTTGCTGCCGCTTATAAGCTTGTTTTGGTCTCAGTAGACACTGACACTGTAGGGTTTTGGAGCCTACATTCTGGTTACTATTACCGTGCCTTCGAGCTAGGTAGACCGTACCTACGAGACGAGCAGGCTGTACCTATGTGGCAGTAGTTATATATATTACCATGCCTTTGGGCCAGTGTCATGATCCAACTATCGGGTCATGCAGGCACCTACTCTAAGTACCTATATAGGATAACCCTTACCACCAGATCAAACAGGTAATGCGGAAATCAATACTAAAACATAAGAAAATAGCCTTTTTAATACAGGAAAAAAATATGACTTAAGTACATTGAAATCCTTTACAACTTGAATACAAACCCTCACTAGGAACTAGTCTAAACAGGTACAAGAGCTCTAAGGGAAAGATACAAAATACAAAAAGCAGACATAACTTCCATAATGGAAACAAGGAGTAAAAGTTGCTGGAGATCACCATCGTCCTGTACCTAAGAAACATCACTGATCCTGCAACCAGACTATACCCAAAAAGATGGTATAATAAGAGTAGTATCAGTACAAACAACACGTACTGGTTGGCACCATCGGTCAATTCGAATTCACCGCATACTATCATATAAGAATCAAGAGAAATATGCATTATAAGTTACAAAAATCACTTCTTCATTATCTGCCGTTACTACCAGGGTATCACCACTAAGAATCTCTATGCTCCATCTCGAGTCTTCCTACCCCGCTCCACTGCCAACTCCACCAATTTGGAGACCTTCTACCCATTCCATCATGGTCAATACATAACACTAGGACTTCCCAAGTCACACTTAACACTAGGACTTCCCAAGTCACACTTAACACTAGGACTTCTCAAATCACACTTAACACTAGGACTTTCCAAGTCACACTGAACACTAGGACTTTCCAAGTCACACTTAATACTAGGACTTTCCAAGTCACACTTAACACTACGACCTCCCAAGTTACAATATCTCACTAATCTGACACAACTAGGTCCTGACCCAGACTACCATCCCTTGTTCTGGTCAACCACCCTGACTGTACAACCAGGAGTATGCCCAGCTACATAATAAATAGACAACATATATTTATGTTACCAATTACAAGTACCCGGGCTGCCCAAGATCCCTAGGACAACACCTACACTTTAGTACAACCACTCGGAC
Organism: Jaltomata sinuosa; assembly: GCA_003996215.1. Taxonomy (NCBI): domain Eukaryota; kingdom Viridiplantae; phylum Streptophyta; class Magnoliopsida; order Solanales; family Solanaceae; genus Jaltomata; species Jaltomata sinuosa. Next base: position 435,024 of record QJPP01000225.1, on the reverse strand, counting down.
ACTCATGGGCCAATATGCAACAATTCACATTTCAAGAAGCAACCTGGTCCTCTCATAGAACCGTCAACAAAATGCAATCAAGAAGTATAACCAAAACCATACCAGGCGTGGTACCCGAGCCAACTATTATACAACCCGTACTCGGTGTGGTACACGATCCAACTGATATATGTATTCTATACCAAGCGTGGTACCCAAGCTAACCAATGTATGTATCCCATACAAGGCATGAAAACTGAGCTAACCAAATGTCACACACAATCCAATAATCAACAATAATGAACACAACAACACTTGTAAACTAACAAGTAATAAAGGCAAGTTCATTTCACATGATTGACAACCGGATACTTATACATTCATAATTCCATCCTCTAAACCATGCAATGAACATACAATACTAAGCAACATTTACAACATACATGTATCGCAAATGGGAAACAACAACCATCACCTACCCAACAACCTGGGTCCATGACCCCAACCTTGGAGATCCGTCCAAAGACTACCTTCCGATTTACCACCTAGACACACATAATCATTTTACATCTATTCTGGACCCCTTCCTCAAAGGTAAATACATTCCAGGGAAATCATCCCCTGCTCTTAAGAACGTCAAACCCTTCTGTTCTCCCTATTTCTTTTAAGTAATACAGTTCCTAGAGATCCGCTACAACCTAGCAATCTATTCACACGTACACCTTACTGATTCCCCAAACCTACCCAAATAATCTAGTTCCCCAGGATTTATAAATTACACATAAATGATAACCCCAGAATTGAAATGCATCATCCCCAACCACATCATTCCCTTTTTAATCAACCAGCCAAAACAAATCATTGCCCCTCCAGATTCCGTGCTTGAAGGCCTAGGCATGAATTCTCTCATCATTGTACAACAATAATATACAATGAATTACAAGTCTAAGTATACTTAATTAGCCCTAGCCTACCTTGACGCCAAGCATCAACTGTAGAGGTCTGAACGCGATCTTTTAACTCCATGAAAGCAATTCCTAAAGGAAAATGGGTTTGGAATCCCTAGTTTTACCCCCTTCCAGCGGATATCTCCCCTCCCTATGGCTCCCAAGCTTTGGAGCAGTCTAGGAGGATTTTTGGAGCAACCCTCGTCTGTTTTCCAACTGAGGAGGAGAAGTATAAATTAAATTTTGCATTTTCTAGATACTCCCTCCATCATACCTCTGTAGCGACCGGTTGACTGCTACAACGACAGCGCTATAGCGGTAAAATTCTTGCTATAGCAAGGTGGTGTCAGCCCGGGCAATTTTAAAAAATTGAGATTTTTGTTGTGTCATTCCCACCTAAATTAAATGTAATTTAATTTTCCCCAAAATTTACAATATGGTGATTTTTAAAATAATGACTAGGCAGATCATTACAACAGATACTAATTTACCCATCGTTCATCTCTGAATGATCCCATAACAAAGAGGAAAGAAGAAACTAATCTGGGAATCCTATAGTCCCATTTGGACCGCGTAATTATGACCCAATGTGAAACATCAAAACCTCCCACTTTTTAGTCATACTTGACTCAATTGGAAATAATTTGATCCTACTTTATCAAGGAATTCCTTCCTTCGAGCTACACGGAAAAAATTAGAGTAACTTTCCTCGAGTGCCCAAGGAATCGGGAGCCTTGTAGAACAATGTAGTGAAAGAATTTTTAAATAACTCAGAAAGGAACCTTTTCTCTCCCATAATGGCTTGCTATTCCTCTATAGTGGCAATTATACCGCCATAGTGATACCACTATAGCGAGAGGCTGACCTTTATAGCAGTTGGCAACAGTTAAAAAGAGGTGAGAAATGGGTTTCAAGCCTATTCTCCCTCGTTTTCATCCAAAAACACTACCCTCCTCCCGATCACTTTTCTCCCATCATCGGAAAATCAAGGTAATGATTGTACCCACTTACTTCCTTACTTTATTGTACAAATATTAATAGTTTTGTGGTAGAAAAATAGTGGATAGGGTAGATATTGTTATTGGTTTTTGAATTTGAAAATTGGTTGGATTCTTGTCGGATTTCAAAGCATGGGTTCTTCTCTTACATTTACAACGCTTCCAAAGCATTCTGGGCGTAAGGATTATGGATTTTTGGCCCAAAGTGGGTTCAAAATGGTGGGAAAGATGAAGGATTGTTCTTGATAAAAAGTGGTGATTTGGGTGAATTTTAGGGGTTATAATGCCCAAAGTTTTGCATTAAATAGTGATAGAGTACTTTAGAAACACTGATCTGAACTCGGAAAGTTAAAAATATACATTTGGGTCAAGAGGCGCCATTGATGCACCTCTTGAAATTCTGGGATCATCAAGACCGCTATAGTGGAACCCAACCACTACAATGATCCTTTTACAACAGAGAAATTCCCTCTTTAGAGATACCTCCATAGCGAAGGACTGTACGCTATAATGGGAGGCTGCAGGCAGTAGCCTTTCAGGCATAGTCAAGGATTTGGTCTTTCTTGAATGATATTTCCATGAACTTATATGATTTCTAATCTCACCCTTTGTTAAATTGCAGGTTTAACTTACTCGATGGATGCCAACCAAGAACATATTCCTCTCTACGAGAGGTTCCCCGATGATGCTAGTCGGGAGAGGTTTTGAGACTACCGGAGGACATGACTTTGTTATGAAAGGGCATTCAACATGAGGTGTATGGAAGAATAGGCTGGGGCATACTATCTCAGGCTCCAAGAGTTTGGCTGGGGCCCATTGGTGGTGGCTCCCTCTTCCGAGCATTCAAGATGGGTGAGGGAGTTCTATGCCATACTCCCCACCATTCATTGGGATGACCCGAACCCCACTATACGACTTCGAGAAGTGGATGTCCCCGTGGATGTCTGGACTATCAATGAGGAGCTAAGAGTGCTTCATGCCTCAAATGTTGTATTTGAGGCTAAAATCCGAGGGTGGGACATGACATGGATGAGGGACACGCTGATCGAGAAGGAGTTCAGGGACTAGGTCTACTGGCCCAGTATCGAGGGAGTCACTAGCACTTACATCACTGCCGATGCTAGGAGGTGGCTGAACTCAGTGTCTCGAAGGATCCGTCTATCAGGCAATACTACTGACATAACTTATCCTTGGGCCTTGGTAGTGGCTTGTGCTATACATGGCATATAACTGAACGTGGGGGAACATATTATGTTGGAGTGGAAAGACTACTACCAGGATTTTAAGAAGGCCCCCTTCCTTCCTGTCTAGTGTCTGAGTTGTGCAGGCGCTTCCAGGTGCCTGAGGATGAGACTGACATGGAGGTGGAGATAGATTCCCTTTCAACCCTCTCTAGGTAAAGGTGGTTACCTCTATAGGGAAGAAGAAGAGGAAGGTAAACAAAGCGGGGAGTAGCCGGGTTGCCGAGGGTACAAATGATGATGGTGATGATCCTGCCCCTGCTTCCCAGTCCCAGCCTTTGATCACTGGAAGCCAGCTCGAGGAGGGCTTAGCCACGGCCAGGCAGTTCATGGAGGGTACCACTGTCGGAGCTACAACCCTGCCCCATCCGCCCAGGACTTTGCAGCACTTCGCCACACTTCGCAGAGAGTTGGATAAGGAGAAGAAGAAGAGGCTCTCCCTGGATCGCATGATTTCCCAGATGTGGAAGACCATTAAGGTCATGTTCACTTGTGATGTCCCCGATCAGGAGCTTCTCCAGTTAGAGTTGAAGGACCTGCATGAGTTTCCCTTTCTGAGGGACACCAAGGCTGAGGTCCCCACCCCTGCAGTCCCTGATGGTGATGAGGCATCCGGCTAGGACCTTCCCCTCCTCTTTATTATATTAGCACTACTGTTCCTTGGATTTTCCCCCTATTGGGGGCATGAACGAGATGATCTTCCCTTTTTCCTTTTCCTTTATTTTAAGCACATGGATGCTAGTTTTTAAAACTGTATTGACCTTATATGCATGCTATATTAGATTTACTGGCGATCTTCTTGTTTTACATAGCAGCTCATAGCTTAACTACCATTTTTAGACACCCCAGAAATGAAAGGCAAAACAGGGGAAAATAGGGCAGGGATTCTGTCCCGCCCTCCCTACTGTAGTGGTTGACACGCTGCTACAGCGACACCACCATAGTAGAGAAATTCCCACTATAGCAGGATCACCGTAGTAGTACAGTCCCACTATGGTGGCCCCAATGGCAACAACCTAGAAATTAAAATTTTCTGCAAAGTTCATCTATTCCCCATTCCCGGTTATCAACATTAACCCCTGAAATCACGTCATGGTCTTAAACATGACCTCAAGACCATCCCCAACAATGCATAGTTCAAAAATTAGCACCATGTCATAATAAGAAAACATTAATGAAATACACTAGAAACTGTGTATAGCAACACATTCCTGCTATCATACACTACTAGCCTCCTTTTTTCCCATGGTTTCCAACCAATCCCGACTGTCGTGAAATCGAAGCTTCCCTACAGTCATAAGTCTTGTACCCTTATCGTCTTTACCAATGGTAAGTCCGTACCGTAATTGTAATCCCACTCTTCTGATTAATTCACATAGCAATTTATCACTAAAACAAATCACACAAAATCAAGTTATGACTCCTCCCGAACCAAAATGTTCATAGTAAGGCAAACAATTTTTTCACACCACACAATTGCAGTCATACAAGTAATGCAATGCTCATAATTTCAAGCTTCAAGCTTCAGCATAAACTAAGTCACCTCTATTACTATTTATTCATCTCATGGATGAGTGTTAGTCATTCATCCATGCCTTACCACAACCTCTAAGGCCATATACCAATTGAAACCTTCCCGGTTATAAATTCTCTTGCTTGTCTCTTTTCAATCGGAGGTAAACAACACCCTCCGACCTTGTTGAGATACAAATTAGAATTAAGAGATACTAATTGGGCTCAACCTATACAAGTAAGCAACAGACCACATGAATGGAATGAATGAAGTGGAACAATTTCCTATAATGCGCCATAGCTTCTCAAAGATTAGATGTGGACGTCAACACATTAATCTACATGACTCGATTCGACATTTGCTCTAGTACTGGGAGACCGGTAACCTAGGCTCTGATACCAAATTGTCATGACTCAACTACCGAGCCATGTGGGCACCTACTCTAAGCACCTAGATATGAGAACCCTTACCATCTGATCCAAAAGGTAATGCGGAAATCAATAGTAAACCATAAGAAAATAGCCTTTTTAATACAGGAAAAACATTATGACTTTAGTACATTGAAATCCTTTACAACTTGAATACAAACCCTCCCTAGGAACTAGTCTAAACAAGTACAAGAGCTCTAAGGGAAAGATACAACATACAAAAAACAGACAACTTCCATCATGGAAATAAAGAGTAGAAGCTGTTGGAGATCACCCCCGTCCTGTACCTAAGAAACATTATAGATCCTGCAACCAGACTATACCCAAAAAAGGTATATCAAGAGTAATATCAGTACAAACAACACGTACTGGTAGGCATCCTCGGTTGACCCAAATCCACCGCATACCATTATATAAGAATCAAGAGAAATATGTAATATAAGTTACAAAAATCCAGTCCTTCAATATCTACCCTTACTAGCAGTATATCACTACTAAGAACCTCTACACTCCATCTCGAGTCTTCCTACCCTGCTCCACTGCCAACTCCACCAATTTGGAGACTTTTCGCCCATTCCATCTTGGTCAATACATAACACTAGGACTTCCCAAGTCACACTTAACACTAGGACTTCCCAAGTCATACTTAACACTAGTACTTCTCAAGTCACACTTAGCACTAGGACTTCTCAAGTCACACTTAACACTAGGACTTCTCAAGTGACACTTAACACTAGGACTTCTCAAGTGACACTTAACACTAGGACTTTCCAAGTCACACTTAACACTAGGACTTCCCAAGTCACACTTAACACTAGGACCTTCCAAGTCACACTATCTCACCAATCTGACAACTAAGTCTAGACATGGACTACCATCCCTTGTTCCGATCAACCACCCTGACTCTACAACCAGGAGTATGCCCAGCTACACAATAAATAGACCACATATATTTATGTTACCAATTACAAGTACCTGGGCCGCCCAAGTATCCTTAGGACAACACCTACACTTAAGTACAACCACCCGTCCATTCATGGGCCAATATGCAATAATTCAAATTTCAAGAAGCAACCCGGTCCTCTCATGGAACCGTCAACAGAATGCAATCAAAAAGTATAACTAAACCCATACTAGACGTGATACCCGAGCTAACTATTATACAACCCGTACTCGGTGTGGTACATGATCCAACTGATATATGTATCATATACCAAGCGTGGTACCCGAGCTAACCAATGTATGTATCCCATACCAGGCGTGAAAACTGAGCCAACCGAATGTCACACACAATCCAACAATCAACAATAATGAACACAACCACACTTGTAAACCAATAAGTAATAAAGGCAAGTTTATTTCACATGATTGATAATTGGATACTTAGACATTCATAATTCGATCCCCTAAATCATGAAATGAACATACAATACTAAGCAACAATTACAATATAAATGTATCACAAATGGGAAACAACAACCATAAGCTACCCTACAACCCAGGTCCATGAACAAAACCTTGGAGACCCATCCAAAGACTACCTTCTGGTTTACCATCTAGACACACATAATCATTTTACATATATTCTGGACCCCTTCCTCAAAGGTAAACACATTCCAGGGAAATCATCCCCTAACTTTATGAACTTCAAACCATTCTGTTCACCCTATTTTCCTTAAGTAATATAGTTCCCGGAGATTCACTACAACCTAGTAATCTATTCAAACATACACCTTAATAATTCCCCAAACCTACCTAACCCTCAGGATTTATAAAACACACATGAATGATAACCCTAGAATTGAAATGCATCACCCCCAACCCTATCATTTCCTTTTTAATTAACCAGCCAAAACAAATCATTGCCCTTCCTGACTCTGTACCTGAAGGCCTAGGCATGAATTCTCTCGTCATTATACAATAACAATATATAATAAATTATAGGTCTAATTCTAATCAATTAGGCCTAGACTATATTGACGCCAAGCATCAGCTGTAAAGGTCTGAATGCAGACTTTTGACTCAATGAAAGCATTTCTTGAAGGAAAATAGGTCTGGAATCCCTAGTTTTACCTCCTTCCATCGGAAATCTCCCCTCTCCATGGCTCCCAAGATTTGGAGAAGCCTAAGAGGGTTTTTGGAGCAACCCTCATCTATTTTCCAATTGAGGAGGAGAAGTCTAAAATAAATTCTGCATTTTCTAGCTACTGCCTCTGTTATACCTCTATAGCGCCCCACTGACCACTACAGTGGTGACGCTATAGCAATAAAATTCCCGCTATAGCAAGGTGACATCAGTCCAAGCAATTTCAATAATCTAATATTTCCATCGTGTCATCCCCACTTAAATTAAATGTAATTTAATTCTTCCTGAAATCCGCAATATGGTGATTTTTAAAATAACAACTGGGTAGGTCGTTACCACCAATTAGACCATACCTACGGGATAGGTAGACTGTACCTATGAGGCAACCGTTACATTATATTACTATACCTTTAGGCCGGGCAGACAGTGCCTATAGGCCGAGTTGATCGTACCTACGGGATGGGCAGATTGTACCTATGGGGTAGCACTTATATGGTTCCACAGAGCCTCTGAGTTGAACCAATTTATGACACATGTACAGTCATATAATTCAGATCAGATTATCATAGAGGTCCAGGTAAGAGGGTCAGTATGGGTATTTAGCAACTGTTTATGCCTACTAGGACATATGGAAATTGTATGCTATTTGTATCTATCAGGATTATGGGGCCAGGTAAAGTTATTATTTGCTATGTGCTTTAGATGGTATATTATTGCAGGAAGGTAAGTTATTGTACTTCTGTTTTAATCCTGACCTTTTGTTCAGTCCCTACACTTCAGTTTCAGTTTTCTGTTGGCCTTACATGCTCGGTACATTATTTCGTACTGATGCCCCATTTCTTGGGGGCACTGTATTCATGCTTGCAGGTTATGAGCAACGATTAGATAGACCTGTCGAGTATCATAGCCGAGCCTTCAGTGAGTTTATTGACTCCTTTCTTTTCAGGGGTTGCCAGAGTCTCAAAGATTTGACTTTTTGCTATTTATAGTTTTTGGGTAGGTTGGAGCCCTATCCTACCAAGTATTGTATTAATAGAGGCTTGCAGACTATTCAGTTGGGTTGCATAGCTACGATGGTGGCCATTTAGCTCGGCAAAGTCGTGGATATCTAATTGGATTAGGAGCGGAATCTCCTTTTGATTTGGAAGGTTGATATAGCGGAAATTCCAGTTTTCCCTAAACTAGAAAAAATGAGACAACGAAGTCGCGATGCCTACCTTACCATCTTTGTCCAAATAAGGGTTATAAGGAGGAAGTGGATCATCACCTGGCCCAATAGACTCTATCTTCCCCCTCAAACCTAGTTCTTCCAATAGGGCATACCCTGCTTTATCATCAAAGAGAACTTTCTCATTCTTTCTTATGAAAATAGAAACCTGACCTTGTATGTTTATTAGTTGTAGCTTGTTAGCCAATTGAACCTTGTTGTTGTTTTATTGGCAGTTTAGTGGCTCATTGGCCTAGTTTACATTGTGTATACATGTTTTTAGTTTTTATATAGAGATCATGGTGGCCTTAACAGCTCACATAGCGTTTATGCTTTCCTAGATATCATGGCAGCCTCGACGGCCCAAATAGAACTTATGCACTACCTGCTTATTGCTTTATATGAACTGTTGGGAGTAGCTATTTTCCTTCTAGAGCAGTTGAAAGGGTCCTTGCCGATCGAGGACTGATTTTTAAGCCTAGATATACTTGTTTATTTTCTTGATTGTGTGTGGCTGCTATGTGCTATTGTCAAATAGTTCAGCAGGGTCGGCTTTGGCCTACGTTTTGGCATTAGGTGCCAGTCATGCCCCCCGAGTTTGGGGCGTGACAATTTTCATCTTTAGATTAAATGAATGTGAATACATAAGTTTCACTTCATTTAGTTATACATTTTAGGTTCATTTTTAAGATATATTTATCTTGCTAAATTCATGAACCTATTAAATGATATTTGATGAAATTAAACTCTTATTTTACAAGAACTTTTATCTTATAAATAGTTTTTCTTTCCTTGTAAAGAAAAGCACTTCCAAAACAGTTTTCCTGAAAATATTTGAGAGACATTGATCAAAAGGTGAAATCACAGATTTAAGAATAGAAGAACAATGTTCTTGAATGCTACTTGTTGTGTGGCTTAGTTGAATCCCAAAGATAGAGTTGTCATTTGTTCTTTTTTTTGTTCGTGGGAGAGACTGCAACTATCTTCAAGAAACGTCTTGACGTGCCTCTAAGCCAAACAAGTCCCATTTTGGGTTTCTAATATTATGATTAGATGTATTCTAACAATTTAATAATATTTTAGTTCGAGCAGTTGGAAGATATTATTAACCTGATTTCAACACTCTTTGCATTAATCCTTTCTTGTATCCCACAAATGTCCAAATCATCAGATATCTTTCGAGTAACTTACATAAAATCCAGTACTATAGGACATAATTACTTCTTAAAATACTAGTTTATCAAATTACATTTTTTTATCACTTATAAGACATCCAGATACATACCATTCTCATGTTGTCATATGTATCTCAGATACATATACAATAAGTTTTGGTAACTCAAGATATTTTTGGTAACAAAATTTCTTAATATGAGGCAAAAATCAAGGGATTAATGGAACATGTATCTTGGTTATGTTATCTGATTAATGTCATTTTTATTACTCTTTAAAAAAATAAATTCATTAATTTGATATATTTGTTATCAATTTTATACAGTGTATCTAAATACATGTATCTGGTATCAAAGATCCATATAACTGGTGTCAAAGAGGCACAAAAATATTTATAAAAATTTCATCTAGTGTATCTGCTTATATGTATCTAGTATTAATGCCATGTATTTGTTACATGTACCTAGTATTAATTTTATGTATTTATTTATATGTATCTAGTATTAATTTCATGTATCTGTTACATGTATCTGGTATTAGTTTCATGTATCTATTACATGTCTCTAGGATTAAATCTGTTTATATGTATCTACTATTAATTTCATATATTTGTTTATATATATCCAATATTAATTTGATGTATTCAGTATCAACTTCATACATTATATCCAAAATACATGTATCTAGTAACAAAGCTGTCCTGCCAGAACTTTTGATACATGTATATGTGTGTAGATATGTACTTAAAACAAGAAGAAAAAATAATACAATATCCAGTATCAATTTCATCTAATATATCCAATATTAATATGATGTATCCCCTATCAATTTTATACATGTATCCAAAAATATGTGTATCTAGTGTCAAAATTATCCTGCCAAAACTTTTGATACATATATCTGTGTATAGATACGTACTTAGAAGAAGAAAAAGGTATGCTCAGATTTGACAAAAATGGATTTTTTCAATCTTTTTCTTTATAAAGTGTGACAACAATGAATTTGGCCTTTGAAAAGAGGAGACGTGTATGACAAAAATAAAGTTGATATGAAGAAAAATGTACAAACAAGTGAGTTAATGTGAGAAATAGAGACTAGGGTTAAGGTTAAACTGGTTATTAAGGTTATTGCAATGGCAACAGTCAGTAGCAATAGAAAAAGAAGAAATCCACTGCGTCTTCTCAAATGCTGGCCTGCCCTCCCGCGACCGCAACCACTCTAATTGTCACAACTCGATTTCTCAGGTCATGATAGAACCTACGATCCCCCTATAGGCAAACCAATTTCCATAGCCCAGAACGGTTAGTAATGGGATACTCTCTAAGCAAGCACGCGGAAGAAGTATAATAAACAGAAGCAAGATAAATAAGTAGAGAAATAGAACAACTGAAATATATATATATATATATATATATATATAGAGAGAGAGAGAGAGAGAAAACTAAACCATCACACGACCTGGTATCACAGTATAAGAGCTGCTACTAAATACGCAGAGTACAAGAGGGTACAAAATAGAATATACAACTATCTCTGAATAACAAAAAGAGTACATGGTACAAAAGAAGAGATAAAAGTCAAGCCGCGGTCGCCATGATCTCACCCTAAGTCTCGGATGTTTGGAAGCACTACACGGGTCTGCGCGCGATCACTGGTGATACCTCACACTAGGATCTGCCCCTAAGGATGTAGAAGTATAGTATGAGCACCAATATTAAGGGAACGGGTACCCAGTAGGCATAATAGGCCGACTGAGCGCATATAAAATATAAAAATAGTATAAAGCAGATATAAAAGAAATAGTCACAGAAACAAATAGGGAAAGCACACGAAAACTAGCACAGATAAGGGACAAAGAGAACACAAACATGCCATGCTAGCCATAGAAGAAATATATCACAGAACACAGGTGAAAGGTTAGAGAACTCACTTAGATCCTCGCAATAACAATATATATACAGAGAGTTTAAGAAAAATGGTGGTATATCAGTAACCTTAATAAACAGGGAAGAAAGGAAAAGCAACTAAATATAGTCATGCTTGAAATACAACTCACGAAGTAGGGATAATCAAATAATAAACCACAAGTAACCATAATATGAATAAGTGCCACGACATAAGCAAGTAAACTAATCTACCTACAGTCCCAACAGGCGCCCACACACCCGAGGAACACATACAAGTGAAAACAAACCCTTTGGCATCCAATACTATCGGAGCGTACCATCAGCACACAATAAATAAGGGTGGAACTGTACACAGAATTAATGATATAATGTGATATCATGAAACCAAGTAGTACCATATGCACCTCTTTTGGCGCGCGTAGGCCCAGTAGGTAGGACCCATGAAAGGCTTCCCCCGTATACCTCTACTACCCCGTATGCCCCTTCTCCATCACTCTCAACCCGTAGCCCCTTGTCTGGATCAGTAAGGTCCATGGAGGTCTCCGTGATGACATATAACTCTCAATATCTTGATAACCATGCTGAAAGTCTATCCGGGTCTAAATCAGTAGAAAAAGCCATGTCTAGCACTCCGGTCATGCCGAGCCTAGTATTGTATCAAAATTAGTAGTAAATCATATTTAGTACTCCGGCCTAGCCAAGTCTAGAATAGGTGAGAAAATCATCTAAAAATCTCTTTTACTCCAAGAAGATCCATAAAAACCAGTTAAAACCTAGTTTTAGTCATTTATACAGAAAATAGCCCCTCGAGGCCATGCAAAGTTAGAAAACTGGTGATAACTTAGACCACGGCCATAGTAGTAATAGAATCAATGCAAAAACCCTTTTTCATGATGATGATGATATGATCTCACACAATGAATAGCCCAACGACTCATAATCAACCTACCGGCCTTGCAAAAACTCATTTCGCTGTACAATATAGATAACCAGCTCATAATAGTAAATTGATGTCTGGGACTAACAGAAATTTCCCAAATATCCCACCATCTATGGTCCAAAGGCACAAATAAAGGCCACACAGGGCCACAAGGGGTGATACTGCAAAGTAAGATCAAATACTAAAATAAATGTAGAAAATAAGAACGGACAAGAAGAAATCGGATAAGGTCTAGGGTGCCAACCTAGAAAATCCAACCCAAGGATGCTAAATAATACAATTATAGCCTATATACGCAAACTCTAAGATAGGGAAGCCATAACCTACCGAGCGTCGGACGAATAGTTGTTGGAAAGCTAAAGCCCAAGCCCAAACTACTCCGAGAAGATTCGAACAGCTAACACACTATCAAGAACATAATCTACGTATTAAAACAAAGTTAATAATACCCATATTGCTAAAAGTTTAGCCGAGTCGAAATTTAGGTCAAAAGCAGGTCCGTGGGCCCCACAACTCGAAACCAAAAATAAAAATTACTACAATTCTTCCAACATTGCCAGGAGAACATACTCAAAAAATATTGAGCGGAAATTGATCATCGAAGGGCCCAAAACAGCCCTACAATTCTCAAGATCAAAGAGAGATTTAAATAGAGAATTTACGGACATTAAAGAAGGAAACTTACCAATGAAGACTAGAAGAAGACCACAGACCAGAATTTATTCACCACCAAGATTTGGAATGGATCAGAATAGAATTTGGAGCTTTGGAGCTCAATAGCTATGGAGGAAAATGATTTGGGGAGTGTTGGAAATGAAATGAAGAAGAGGGCCAGCTTATAAGCTGCCAGCCGCTTAGGCGCAGGCGCGCTGTCGCCACAGCGGGCGATGAGGCATTGGCGCGCCCTCTACAAAGGCTGCCAGGCACTGCAAGCACAACACCTAGGCATTGACGTGGCAATGCAGGTGCATCCAAGGAACGCACCACTGCGCCATGCCAGAAACAGCCACAACCAGCTGCAACATAACCTAAAAACATCTCAAATGGACCTCTGAGAAGCATCTGGGATCCCGCAAACGTGAATGAACTATGCTACTCAACTAAAAATGGAATTCCAGACTCAATGGAAATGACAAAAATCCCAACAGAGGTTGATTTAATGAAAAGTGTGCCCCACGCCAAAACAAACCTTTGGCCAACTTTTCCAAAATGGAACCCAATGTCATAAAATGAGTCTGGAAGCCTCGGGACTCGAACCAAAGGTCTCTCTAGCCTAAAGTTGATATTTCGGAGCTAATAGTGCTGACAAAATTTCCATTTGAGGTCGTATTCTCCAAATGTTGATCAAAGTCAAACTTCCAAGTTCAACTGGCTAGAAAACACAAAAAGCAGGATAAAATTAAACCAGAAGATCCCAGATCCCGTCCAAGGGTTTAACCTAAACAAGGTCCATACTTAAGAGCTAGCAGAACTATCGAAATTCAATTTCGAGCATGTTTACCAAGAATGTTGGCCAAAGTCAATGATTTCCTAAGTTGAAGATCTAAAATAGAGAAATGGTCATAACGATCGAACGAGCATCCAGGGCACTAAACAACCAGTCTTTGCAAGCCATAAATGACTTAGAGCTACTACATGAAAGCTCTAATAGTACAAGGTAAGCGAAAACACGAGAATGACCAGAAGGATTATTACATCATCCAATACTAAAAAGGACTTTCTTCTGTAAAGGTCTAGAAAAAATGAGTACCTGAAGGATCAAATAACTGCAGATACTGAGCCTGCTTCTCTCTCTCAGTTTCCCAGGTCACCTCCTCGATCGAATGATGCCTCTGTTGAACCTTAACCACAGGAATGTCTCTAGACAATAACCTCCTGCTCAGGCTAGAATGGCTATCGGTTCCTTAACAATGGTCAAAATCTCATTCAACTGCATTGAATCCCACCGCAACACACGTGACTCGTCTGGAACATAACACCTCAACATTGATATATGAAAGACTGGGTGCATAGCTAAAAGCATCGGAGGCAAGGTTAACTGATAAGCAACACTACCAATCCTCTGAAGAATCTTGAATGGCCCAATGTACCTGGGACTAAGCTTTCCCTGCCTACCGAATCTCATCACACCCTTCATGGGTGATACTCGAAGAAACAGTAGATGACCAACACAAAACTCTAAGGCACAAAGTCTATAATCTGCGTAGCTCTTCTTTTTATTCTGGGTTGCCTGAAATCTGTCCTGGATCACCTGGACTCTGTCTAAGGAATCACGAAGAAAGTTTGTATTCTGCAGCCTGAAATCTAAACCATCGAACAAACCCACTAGCAATCTGTAATGCCTACCATACAATGCCTCAAAAGGTGTCATGCCAATGCTTGAGTTATAACTATTATTATACGCAAACTCCACTAATGGCACATACTGATCCTATGAACCTCCAAAGTGAAGAATACAGGTCCATAACATGCCCTTCAGGACCTGGATAGTCCTCTCGAACTGCCATCTGTCTGAGGGTGAAATGTCATGCTAAGCTGAACCTCTGTACCTATCTCTCACTGAATAGTCCTCCAGAACTGCAAGGTAAACTGAGTGCCACGATATAAAATGATAGAAGCTGTAACCCCATGCAAATGAACTACCTCACAGAGATAAATCTGGTCCAACCTCTCTACACTATAGGAAGAATGAATTGGCAAGAAGTGTGCAGACTTAGTCAGCCTATCAACAATCACACAAATAGAATCAAATCCTCAAGAAGTGCATGGAAACTATGCTATGAAATCCTTAGTAATCCCTTCCTACTTCCACTCAGGAATGAGAAGTCTCTGCATTAATCCACCAAGTCTCATGTGCACGAACTTAAGCTGATGACAGTTTAAGCACCAAGATACAAACTCCTCTATGTCCCACTTCATACCACTCCACCAGTAAAGCTGTCTCAAATCTTTATACATCTTAGCTGCGCAAGGATGGATGAAATATTTAAAACAATATGACTCATAGAGAATCAACTGAATCAAATCCCCAACTCTCAGAAAACAAAGGAGACCATCAAATCTCAAAACCCCATAAGAATCTAAAGTAGCCCTGCTAGCCTCATCCCGAACAACCTGATCACGAATATCACATAATCGCTGATCCTCAAACTGATGCTGCCGAATCTGATCAACCAAAGTAGAACAAACCTCAATACTAGCAAGAACTCTGCTGGGATCTAACAAGTTAAGCCTAACTAAGCAGTTAGCCAAGGACTATATGTCCAAGTCTAATAGTCGCTCTAAAACTGAAAGAGAAGCTAGGCTGCCAATATTTACTGTCTTGCAGCTCAAGGTATCCGCTACCACATTTCCCTTGCCCAAATAGTATAAAATAACGAAGTCATAGTCCTTTAGTAACTCAACCCATCTCCTCTATCTAGAGTTCAACTCTTGCTAACTCGTGATGCACTGAACACTATGGTGATCAGTGAAAATATCACCGTGAACCCCATCTAGGTAATGCCTTCAAATCTTTAACGCGAAGACTATCGCTACTAACTCCAAGTCATGAGTGGGGTAGTTGCACTCATGATCCTTCTGCTGCCTCAATGCCTATCACTCAACCCTGCTACATCAACACACAACAAAGACCAAATGCTGAAGCATCACAATACACTAAGAAGACCTGACCCTCAACTGACAATGTCAACACCTGAGCTGAAGTCAATAAGGCCTTAAGCCTCTGAAAACTATCTTCGCACTGATACGACCACTAAAATAGAACATCCTTCCTAGTCAGCCTAGTAAAAAAGGTGCTTCTATGGAATAAAACCCCTCAATAAACCATCTATAATACCTTGCAGACCTAATGAAGCTGCGAACCTCGATAGGAGTGGTAGGACATGGCCAATCATGAATGGCTAAAATCTTCCCTGGGTCCACTCTAATCCCATCCTTAGACACCACATGTCCTAGGAATACTACTAACTCAAGCCAAAACTCACACTTTGAGAACTTGGCATAAAGGAGATAATCTCTCAAAGTTTGGAGTACAATCCTTAAGTGCTACTCATGCTCATCTCAAAATTACCAGTATGTCTTCAATAAAGACTATCACAAACAAATCCAAGTATGACTTGAGAACCATGTACATCAAGTCCATGAAAGCTGCGGGGGGGATTAGTTAACCCAAAAGACATCACTAGGAACTCATAGTGGTCATAACGTGTCCTGAATGCTGTCTTAGGGATGTACTCTGCCCTAATCCTCAACTAGTGGTAGCCTGACCTCAAATCTATCTAAGAAAACATGGCCAAGCCCAAGAGCTGATCAAACAAGTCATCTATACGCGACATCAGATACATATTATTCACAGTCACCCTATTCAACTGCTGATAACCAATACACATCCGCATCAAACCATCCTTCTTCTTCGTAAACAAAACTGGATCACCCCAAGGTGACACACTTGGCCTAATGAAACCTATAGCTAACAAGTCCTAACGCTAAACCTTAAGCTCCCTCAACTCAGCTAGAGCCATACGATACAGAGTAATAAAAATGGCCCTATTTCCCAGCTCTAAATATCATGCCCCGAGCCTACACTATGTATGTGACACGATACATAGATCCACAAGTGGCCCCAAACTAACCATTGACATGGCATAATACTAAATATTCTTTATAAATAAGACTTAACAGAAGTTAAACTCATAAAAACATATGTTTTAGGATTTATCTAAAAACCTTTGAAGATAATATACATATGAAAAGTAAGACCCAATCTGAAAATAAGCTGAATATCTAACTCTCTGTCTGAAAGCCTCTACTACTAACTAGCGGCTGGGACAAGTCCCCATCTAACTCTAAATACTAAAACTAAAAATACTAAAGAAGAATTTCATAAAAGTACATCCTTGAATGATGAGGACTTAGCCCTGGTAACTGCTGATATGTTGAAGGATTGAACTAACTGTGATGCTGAGACTGAGAGCCTGAACCTGATATCATAATATGATATAGCACAAAGAACAATGCGATTTGTACTTTTTGTATTGAGCATGTGAGATATGCACTAACTTAAAAATTATGAGAAAACATGTATATACTGAAAGCATGACTGAATATTGGACTAAGTATAGATGTCTGAAAATGGATAAGTCAAACTGTAGAATATAGACTCTTTTGCTGAAGAGGGTGTAAATAATGTTTCTGAACTATAACTGTGAGATCATGATATTTAAACATACATAAAACTATTACTTGGAAATCCATAGACTAAAAAGATGAGTTATGTTTGTAATTCATGAATTAATATGACTGAGCTGAAAACCACAATTCATGCCGAAAATCATGTCTAAAGTAAATCCGTAACGGAGTTTCATTTTTCTGAGCATGCTGAAAATACTGGAATAAGTGAACTGATGTAATGACCAAGTAGATAACATGCAACTGAGTAATACTGAACTGAAGAACTGATTACAAGGTTATGTAAAAACTAAATCTGAACTGTGAGAGCTACTATTAACCGGCATACCCCAAGTTGAGCTAACTATGGGGCTAACCTTTACCTCTGGCGGGAAGGGTGTTCATATCTATCCAATGATACAAACATAACTGGCATGGATCCACTAATCTGATGTCCAACAAGGGACCAGGGTGTCAAGCCTGAACTGATGGGTGACCCTTGTAGAACCTATGATTGCGCCATAGTTGTGGGACTTAGGGACTTCTACTAAAGGTCTCAGCCTAAAATGATGGGTGAGCCTTTATCTCTTCATCCGCTCGGTGCTAAGTCTACTCCAACTGAATAAGTAAATACAAAGATAAACTAACACACTGGATAGCTCAAACACTGACTATTCTGAGAATGCACAATGATACTAAAACTGAGGGCATTCAAATTATAAAGTTCTGACTAACTGAATATCTGACTAAAAATACATGAACGTGAAACTGATCGGATATTCATAACCCACCAACCTAATGAATTTAACTACTTATAACAACCCTAGAATATGACTGTAGTATGAAGTTTAAACATGTAATTCAAACTTAAGGATGATACCACATAGTGAGGGTTATAGGGTTCTGAGAACATAATAATGCTAGGCTTCAAGGAACATGTAAATAAAGATTCATAATTTATAGGGAAACTGGAATACAAGAGGATTTATCAAAACCATAAGAACCCTAGGTTCTGAAAGTTGAACTAAAATTGAGAACTTGGAGAAATCTAGGGACTCAATGGGTGAAAGGAACCCATTGATGAAATCCCATATACTTGAGAGGAGAAAAATCTGGACTAGAATCGATATCTAAAGCTTTGGGGAAGGAGCCCTAGGTCTGTAGCTTGAAAGGGAGCGATCTTTTATTTTTTTGAAGCTTGAATCAATGGAATGAGGAAAAATATTCCAAGTCTGATTATAATATCTCAAAATATGCTTAAAATGACCAAGAATTGTAATTAAAAGCAAGGTTGGAAAAGTTTAAAATACCCCTAAGAAAACTAAATAAAAATGCTGAAAAAAATAATCGCAGGATTCCACGGGCATGAACCACGGTTTGTGGAATGGGGGTCATCGTTTCTAGGCACTTTTCAGGCCCCTGGACTGATTTTCATGAGTGGGTTTCATGACCCATGGATCATTCCATGACCCATGGAACCCCCTCGTGGTTTTCAAGTGAAAAATCAATTTGGAGTACTGACTCCCATGGATGCAATCCACGGTCCATGGTTTGATCCATGAGCCGTGGATGCCTCCCATGGTTACTGTCTGTCATTTTAGCAGACAAACACATTCTAGTCAAATAGTGAGAACTTTTTACTCTGGATTTGAATTATGGCACAGTCAGTGGCATTGGAAAGAAGACTCAAATATCTTTAATTTGGTGGGTACTAGGCCACCTAACTCTTCATATTCTATGAGTTATGATCGTTTGAAATTGACCTTAGTTTAGTCTTACATGAAAACTTCTTTGGTTGGGGTGATTTCACCTTGACTTGCTGATAGGAGTTTCTTATGAATGCGATTCGCATCCAAAACACTTCCCATAATAGGAAATTGATCATGACACCTATGGAAAGTGGTTCGGTTCTTAGCTTAGAATATTTGGAATGTTACAATATCTCCCCCTTAGGATCATTCATCCTCGTATGAAGACTAACTAGGTTGAGGTTATGGGGAAAGCGCTACAATCCCATCGACTAAGTTCTAAAATCTAGAGTACTGATATGGTAACTGATTCTTAACTGAAATATGAACTGAGCTGGGTTCATGAGGCATGTATGCATACTGAGAGCATAAGAACACTGATCGGACATGAAACTGAATATCCAACATGATACAGGTTTGGATTGACAGTAGGGACTCAGCTGAAACTCATAGAGAATGAACGCATTCTTAGATTTTGTAGTTAACTGAAAGGAACATAAAACTGAGAGGAGTAACTGTACCAGGAAACTATTCTCTTCTAGACTAAACTTACTAGCATAGACTGAACTGAATTTAGGGCCTTCTGGCCTTAGGAATAATTACCAACAGGTCTGAATTGATCTGATATGAGGGGTCTAGTATCTTGCTAGCTGAAGCTACTGGACATAATGTATGAGCACCATTAGAAGGGAGTAAGAACAAGACTATTCCTTCCTTAAACAATACGGTTGACAACTTTTAAGCTCAGGAACACCTTTTTAACTACACTAACTTCTCCGAATACCACGCTTACTATTTGCAACTAAAATTCTCACCCGCAAACATAAAGATGCTAAGGTCTGAGTCTAACTACTTGATTTCACCATGTTGAAGCCTATCTCGACTAAGTCTCTTGTATCTTGAGTTATCTCCCAAGAATACTGTTCCTTCTTATCACAAAAGTCAACAAACCTTGAGCTCTAATCAATGGGTCACTAGTCATACAAAGCAATGGACCACATGTATTTCATCACGACATTCAAACCTATTACTGTGATCATCTTATGAATTCTTTGTAGCTGACACTACTTGAGACTCATCTCCTCTTCCCTAGATAATCTAGAAAATATAACTACAAGAACTTCTACAAAGAGACACACTAAAATTTCTCATCTAACTATTACACAACAATAATCCTTACCTTACATTTCATCCACACCTATAGGCTATGGTGGAACTAGTACACCAAAAAGAAAGATCTAGTACATCTCATCTACGCTACCAAGATAGCCATAGAAATAGAGTGGGAGCATGAGCATCACAAATAAAGGAATACTGATCAATCTTGACTTACACTTAGCGTGATCTAGCCACTTAAGGTGAGGTCTAAGAAGTAAAGTGCAAAGGCCTGAGTGTCTCACATACTGGACATATAAAGCTTGGTCAGAAAATCATAAGCATTAACTGTTTAAGAAATCTGGTCTGAGCATATACATGATACAACATGGTTTCATTAGCCATTAAGGCATATTTTGAGGACTGAACTGAGTGCATAGAACTGAGTATACTGTGAGACATGAGTTTACAAAAATAATGAGTCTCATGGCATAAAGCTGGGGTTCATAGAATTGTAGAGTAAGACTAGAATCGCTGTCTGGAGCAATTCCTGTTTGTTTTAGGAGCTAAGCATGGACATGAATCTGTATAGAGTGCATGAACTTAGTCATGAATATGGCACAAATACGTCTGAGTATAAGGTCATCTTGACTGAAGTGCTATGAAATCCACTGGGATAAGAGTGGATCAATATCCCATAATAACTCTTTCTAGAATTCTATACTAGTTGAGTCACAAGACTCGACTTGGTTCCTCATTCTATCATCTCCTCCTTAGCTCAAATGTCACCCCTCTAAGTCTGTGGATCTCTCTCCTATCTAGGCTATAATCAATTAATTCTTGTAAGGTTGGGGTATTACTGTACTCCTGGATGCTAAACTCTCCTTGGTAGGCTATAACTGGAGGTGCTAAACCCTTGCTAGGTCTTATTATGAGGCATCTCTTTTCTTTCTCTTTACCCTTAAGGCTATCACTAAAGGACTCATACTCTTATTGGCGTACCTAACCACTTCTTCTAACACTTAGCGATCCGTCCTTTGTTTAATTGTCTACTAACATAGCATCTCTAAGTTCACATCCACCCAAATAAACTGAATTAACCACACTAAGGGACTCAATATCGTCTTTCTATAATCTCTTGAATTTATCTCTAAGAATGCCATATAATATACACTTCCTCTACATACTACCATGGAACCTACACATAACTTATTAATCTTCTCTTAATTCCAAAAGACTTATCAACCCAATACTCACCTTATTGATACATGACTATGGATACATACTTCAGTCCATCACTATCCCAATCTTATAGCTACTATACTTCTAAATTCAGACACCTAGCTCTGGGGTCATTCTACTACTTATGGCCCATAATATCTCAATTCACATTAACTCATAAGTGACTATACTACCCAATCACTTAGAAAACCATACTTTTTGCCTAAGGGTGCTATTCGTAGTAAAGTTTCTGGATGGGGTCTGAGAGCACATTCTACTATAGGCTCAACTGCACGAGTGAAAAAGGGTACAAGCTTTTAGATTGGTAGACTTTAATGTATTTGTGGGCTCCTTTCAAGCCCTTGTATATTCTCATAACTTCCTGATGACTCTATCTGAGAGCATCTCACTGATAGAAGTCTGAACTTTACTATTTCCACCACCTGAAAGGTGAGACATGATTAGAGGAATTGGAGCAACACACGAATCTGCATAAGTTTCTTAAGGAAAAGTTCTACTGCATGATTTGGAGTATGAAAGAAGGGAAACATTTCTTAAATGCATTATAGCCTCTTGATTATAAGTGTGGTGCACAACCCACCCATAAGCAAGACTCTACTAGACACGGCTTTACAAACATCCTAGGACACTTGAACTCTACGATCTGATACAAGGTTTGTCATACCCCGAGCCTATAGCCTGGATGCGACACAGTTCTTAGAGCCACACGTTACCCCAAGCTAACCCATGACATGTCATAATACTAAATATTCTGTATAAATAAGACTGAATGGAAGATAAACAAATAAAAACATAAGTTTTAGGATTTATTTGAAAACCTCTGAAGATAATCTACATCTAAAAAGTAAGACCCAATCCGAAAACAAGCTGAATATATAACTCTATGTTTGGAAGCCTCTACTTTTGACGAGTGATAAATGCTCAAATCATATTCCCCAAAGATGGAGGCACGATGATCATCAAGCAAAACACATTTATAAGTACCCAACAGGTGTCGGGGTTGTACCCACAGAGACTTGATGCTAGCTATATGAAGATTGTATCGAAATGAGTTCACAAGGAGAGTAATATCTAAAAACATGAAACTAAAAAGTTGGGGGAATTAGGATTCTGTCATAACAATCACAATTCGAATTTAAAGCAAATGAGTAAAGCGGGTGTACCAAATTGAGTAGGCGACTAGGGATGTGAATCTAATGGGGCTTTAATGTGGGATAGGGTGATTATCAATTCACACTTTTTCTTGCTTATTGACACAAGTAGCATTGGTCATGAGTATGGTTGTTTATATCTTGATCAACAACCATATATCCGATAATCCCAGTTAGAGCATCATCGGTTAAATCAACAAGGAACCAATATCTAGCTTGGGGAGGTCACACTATTTCTAGCTTAGACCCTTAAGTGGGTGATTCCGTTGATATGAGCTATTTTTAGCCTCAAATCTGAATGGAGTCCCAAGTTCCCACTAGTAATCTCACATCCGAAACCATGAAATTCTCTTTCAAGCAACAACATAGTCAAGTAATGAAAATTAATGTTTGCATCAACAAATTTTAGGATTAAAACTTGGTGAAACTACTTGGCCCATGTCAAATAAGCAATTATAAGCGAGCATTAACAACACCCACACCTATTTATCAAGCACCCAGTATCAACACATCCCTAGACAAATGAAATTAGCCACTCATAATAAAGGAGAGAGATATACCAAATGGGTAAGTCAAATTCCTCTTCATTCAAGTGTAACTTCAAGTTCTAAGCTTAGTTTTTGTACACAAATAGATAACCAAGATTTAAAAGAGAGAATAGATTGAAACCCTCTTCTTCTTGGAGAGGAAAATTTGTTCTCAAAGTAAAAATAGGTCATCACGGACGCCCACGAAAAAATTCGGTCACACTATCACAACTAGAAACATCAAGCCCGATGAGGGCACAATTAAAGCATCAAAAATAACATGAGAGGCTGGAGAGGGCAATATCATCACAATACATGCCCGACAAGGGCCAAATAGAATCTAGCAGGAGAAATAAAATGTCACAGCCCGACAAAGGCAATATAAAATAATATCTCAAGGCCCAACACGGGAAACCATACCGCACAATAAAATAAGTACCAACCCCTAAACTTTAGACATAATATTGTCCCCAATAAGAATAAATTTCAACTGAGGATTAGTCCCTGTAATGGCATACAACACGCATAATGTGGTGTGCATTCGCATAGCCCAACGCAAGTGGTCTTTGAAGTTGGACAATGAATCTATTGTGATGGGTGATGACTTATGCGAGGAACACTTCTCCATGTGTCTTTCGCCTGTTGCTTAAAAGAAATGGCTTAACGCCTTCCAAAACATTCTAGATCTCTTGCTCTTTATCTACCTACAACTTCACAAAAACAATAACAAAAGTAGAAAACAAAACATAAATACAAAGAAATAAAGATGGATGCTTGGGTTGCCTCCCAAGAAGCGCTTGGTTTAACGTCAGGACTCGATGAACTACCTTTCAATCATGGTTCATTATGGTGAGTCACCCCTATAAAGGTGACTTCTTCCAGAACACCTAAATATTTCTTGACCTTCTGGCCGTTCACTTTAAATCTAGATCCATTTTCCGCTTCAAGTTTAATTGCCTCACACGAGAAAGCTTGTGATACTTTGAAAGGACCGGACCACTTGGACTTCAACTTGACCAACAATGGGTGAGGCCTAGGGTTGAATAGAAGCACTCAATCCCCGAGAAAAAAATTCCCGTTTCAATATCTGCTAGTCATGAAAGTGTTTCATTTAAGGAGACCCACCAACTATTTCACGTTCCATCAGTCCTTTCTTGGTTCACTTGTCTTTCATCAATCTCTCATAGCTGGGCATTTGAGTGAGGGAATCTTTCATTAGAATATTGATTGAGATTTTCTTCAACATGGAGTCAAACCCTCTAGATTGATCATCTTATTTTCCTTGTACCAAACTTTGTAGGAAATGAGGGAAGCATTTAGGGAAGGACTTGTATACTTTGGGAATCTTATTCTTTTGGCTCTTGGTCTCCTCAACACCATAGTTCATAGCCTTTATACCCCAAGGGATGTATGCCACAAAACTGTTATCACCCATAGATCTTGATGGGACCTCTTCGACAAGCATATCCATCGACTTTACATCTTTTCTACACTCGGTTTGAGAGGACAACCAATTTATTCTTTCTTCAAGAATCTTGATGGAGATAGAATGAGATGTTACGGTTTGAGTAAGGGACACAAGATCATGCTTTAGTTCATGGATTCCCATGTCGATCGACTCAACTTTCTCTAATACACTTTCAAGCAAAACTTCCACTCTTAAGGTGACCTCTCCATGGTTCTGACCTTGATCCCCATATTGAAGACTCACATGGGAACCCATATCATGATTTTCAACAACTAATGCTTCTTCATCGGTGAGTTAATAGATCTCATCATCCTCTAACTCTTTGGTTCCTCGCATGCTAATGACATTTATGCTTTCTACCTTTTGCTCAATCACATGATTGGTCATAAATTTGAGAAGAGTGCTGATGATTGTTAGCTCTTTATCTCTTCGTGCATTATTTTTCTCCCATTCATTAAGTACAACAGCAGAGGTCGCACCCATTATTCCCTTGGCTCCCCAACTATTCTAATCACGATTAACCTTAGTTATCCTCTCAAGCAATATCTTAGCGAATTCAAATGTTTGATCCATTAAAGCACCCCCAGCTAAATTGTTGATAATGGTTTTGCTTGTGAGGTCTAAAGAATGGTAGAAGTATTGGAGAAGGATTTCATTCGGAAGGCCGTGGGTCAGACACCTTGCTACATTTCTCTTAAATCTTAGCCAAGCTTCATGGAGGGGTTCACCATAAAATTGTTCAAACATAGTGATTTTGTCTCTCAATTCTAGAATTTTGCCAATGGGAAAGAATTTCTCAAGGAATATGGTACGCATACCATCCCAAGTAGTTACTGCGCCCATGGGTAACTCTTCAAACCAAGTGATGGCTTCTCCCATGAGATAAAGGGGAAAGAAGCGTAACCGAATAGATTCTTGAGTAATATTGGCTATAGCAAATGGTTTACATACCTCCAAAAAGTACCTTATGTGCCGATGGGCATCTTCGGAATGTAGCCCCCCGAATAGACCTTTCATGTGCAATAAATTGAGCATTGTGCTTGTAACTTGGAATATGGCATTTCCCACTGTGCGGGGTAGGCGGATTGCACCTACACCCCTAGTACCACATGCTTATCAGTGTGTGTATCCATGAAGCCCTCAATGCTCTTGTTATCGCCTACCTCGCTCATAGCTAGCCTACTCAATCAATACATAAACAACAAACAAATAAAATAAACAAGCACTCTCAAAGTGATTTCAAATCTACAATAAAAAATAGCTATCAACTCAAGACCCAGGTAATTCCATTTTTGATAAACGCTTAAATCGTACTCCCCAAAGATGGAGGCACGACGATCATCAAGCAAAACACATTTATAAGTACCCAACATGTGTCGGGGTCGTACCCACAGAGAATTAATGCTAGCTATATGAAGATAGTATTGAAATGAGTTCACAAGGAGAGCAAATGTTAAAAAACACGAAACTAAAAGGTTGGGGGAATTGGGATTCTGTCACAACAATCACAATTCGAATTTAAAGCAAATGAGTAAAGCGGATGTACCAAATTGAGTAGGCGACTAGGGATATGAATCTAATGGGGCTTTAATATGGGATAGGGTAATTATCAATTCACACTTATTCTCGCTTATTGACACAAGTAGCATTGGTCATGAGTATGGTCGTTTATCTCTCGATCAACAATCATATATACGATAATCCCAGTTAGAGAATCATCAGTTAAACCAAAAAGCAACCAATATCTAGCTTGGAGAGGTCACACTATCTTTAGCTTAGACCCTTAAGTGGGTGATTTTGTCGATATTAGCTATTTCTATCCTCAAATCTGAATGGAGTCCCAAGTTCCCACTAGTAAACTCACATCCAAAACCATGAAATTCTCTTTCAAGCAACAACATAGTCAAGTAATGAAAATTAATATTTACAACCACCAATTTTAGGATTAAAACTTGGTGAAACTACTAGACCCATGTCAAATAAGCAATTATAAGTGAGAATTAACAACACCCACACCCATTTGTCAAGCACCCATTATCAACACATCCCTAGACAAATGAAATTATCCATTCATAACAAAGCAGAGAGATAAACTAAATGGGTAAGTCAAATTCCTTTTCATTCAAGTGTAACTTCAAGTTCTAAGCTTAGTTTTTGTACACAAATGGTTAACAAAGATTTAGAAGAGAGAGTAGATTGAAACCCTCTTCTTCTTGGAGAGGAAAACCTGTTCTCAAAGTAAAAAGCTCTTCAGAATATTAAGTACTGAAGAATGTTATGTACAATTGTGCCTAAATTGGCCTATTATACTTTCTGAAAACTTCACTAATTTTTTGGACAAAATTGCTTTTCAGGTGGTGTGAGGTGCATTGTGCAATTTGCACGTTATGATGTGCACGTCGCATACCTTATTCATCTAAACAAGTGACTCAGTCGACTTGGGAGACGTCAAGCGAATGGGGTGCGGTTAGCACCATGAGTTGTGCACGTCGCACATCGACCGCACCCCATGATAGATCCTTTAGGCAATCCAAAGCTTCATGAGGTGGGAGGTGCCAAACGCACCACGGCTTATGCGTGTCGCACAAGCACCACATCTCAGGGCAGATTTTTTATCTTTTTGCAATCAGTTCACACTTTATTCCTTCTTAGCTCTTTTTGGGTTTATTTCCTTATTTTCCATCTTTGACACAAGTACCTGCATAGACATCAGTAAAGGCCATAAGAACCTCTAAATCTATTCAAAATATATAAATAATTCATGGATAAAGGCTCAATAAGTTGGTAGGTTACCGACCTATCAATGGGCAACTAGGATAAGTCCCCAGCTAACTCTAAATACTGTAACTAAAAATACTAAAAAAGAATTTCATAAAAGTATTCTCGAATGATAAGGACTCACCCCTGGTAACTGTTAATATGGTGATGGATTGAACTAACTGTGATGCTGAGACTAAGAGCCTGAACCTGATATCACAATATGATATATCACAAAGAAGTATGCGGTCAGTACTTTGAATGTACTGAGCATGTGAGATATGCACTAACTTAAAAATCATGAGAAAACATGTATATACTGAAAGCATGGCTAAAAACTGGACTAAGTATAGATGTCTGAGAATGCATAAGTCAAACTGTAGAATATAGACTCTTTTGCTTAAGAGGGTACAAATCATGTTTCTGAACTATAACTGGGAGAGCATGATATATAAACATACATAAAACTGTTACTTGGAGATCCATAGACTAAAAATATGAGTTATGTTTGTAAGTCATAAATTAGTACAACTGAGCTAAAAACCATGAGTCATGCCGAATATCATGTCTAAAGTAAATCCTTAGGGGAGTTTCTTTTTATTGAGCATGCTGAAAATACTAGAATAAGTGAACTGATGCAATGACCAAGTAGATAACATGAAACTGAATAACACTTAACTGAATAATTGACTACAAGGTTATGCAATAACTGAATCTGAAATGTGGGAGCTACTGTTAACCGACATACCCCAAGCTAAGCTAACTATGGGGCCAACCTATAACTCTGGATGGAAGAGTGTTCATACCTTTCCAAGAGTACAAATATAACTGGCATGGATTCACTAATCTGATGTCCAACAAGGAACCAGGGTATAGTTCCTGAACTGATGGGTGACCCCAGTAGAACCTACGGTGGCACTGTAGTTCTGGGACTTAGGGACTTTATCTAAAGGTCTTAGCCTAAACTGACGGGTGAGCCTTTATCCCTTTGTACGGTCGGTGCTAAGTTTACTTCTAATTGAATGAGTAAATAAATAGATAAACTAACACACCAGATTTGCCGACTATTCTGAGAATGCACAATGATACTAAAACTAAGGTCATTCAAATTATGAAGTTCCGACTGACTGAATATCTGACTAAAAATGCATGAACCTGAAACGGATCGAGTGTTCATAACCCACCAACCTAATAAATTTAACTTCTCATAACAACCCTAGAATCTGACTAAAGTATGGAGTTCAAACATGTAATTCAAACTTAAGGATGATACGACATAATGAGGGTTTTAGGGTTCTGAGAACATAATAATGCTAGGATTCAAGGAACATGTAAATAAAGATTCATAAATTATAGGGAAACTGGAATACAAGAGGATTCATCAAAATCATAAGAACCCTAGGTTCTGAAAGTTAAACTAAAATTGAGAACTTGGAGAAATATAGGGATTCATGGGTGAAAGGAACCCATTGATGAAATCCCACATACCTGAGAGTAGAAGAATCTGGACTAGAATCGATATCTGAAGCTTTAGGGAAGGAGCCCTAGGTCTGTATCTTGAAAGGGAGCGTTCTTTTCTTTATCCAAAGCTTGAATCGATGGAATGAGGAAAATATTCTAAGTCTGATTATAATCCCTCAAAATATGCTTAAAACGACCAAGAATTGGAATTAGATCCATGGTGGGAAAAGTCTAAAATACCCCCTGAGAAAACTAAATAATACTGCTGAGAAAAACCCATTGCAGGATTCCACGGGCATGAACCACGACCTGTGGA
The DNA here is from genome assembly GCA_003996215.1 of Jaltomata sinuosa. Taxonomy (NCBI): domain Eukaryota; kingdom Viridiplantae; phylum Streptophyta; class Magnoliopsida; order Solanales; family Solanaceae; genus Jaltomata; species Jaltomata sinuosa. The sequence continues at coordinate 405,671 of QJPP01000225.1, read as the reverse complement.
ATGAACCACAGTCCATGGAATGGTGGTCATGGTTTCTAGGCACTTTTCAGGCCCCTGGACTGATTTCCACGAGTGAGTTTCATGACCCGTGGATCATTTCACGACTCGTGGAACCCCCTTCATGGTTTTCAGGTGAAAAATCAATTTGCAGGGCTGATTTCCACAGATGCAATCCACGGTCTGTGGTTTCATCCATAAGCCGCGGTTGCCTCCCGTGGTTACTGTCTGTCATAAAGACAGACAAACATATTTTAGTAAAATACTCAATTTTTTTTACCTCAAACATGGATTAAGGTACGGTTAGTAGTGTTGGAAAGAAGACTCAAAGAACTTTAATTTGATGGGTACTAGTCCACCTAACGCTTCATATTCTAGGAGTTATAATCGTTTGAAATTGACCCTAGTTTAGTCTTACATGAAAAATTCTTTGGTTGGGGTGCTTTCAACTTGACTTGCTGATAGGAGTTTCTTATGAATACGATTCGCATCCAAAACACTTCCCACACTAGGGAATTGATCATGACACCTATGGAAAGTGGTTTAGGTCTTAGCATATAATATTCGGGGTGTTACTCTAACTCAATGGCAAAGTTAATATATCACTCAGGTTGAAGGCCTGACAGGTCGATCATAAACACATCTAGGAAATCTCTAACCATAGGAACTAAATCGTGAGAAGAAGTGTCAGCACTAACATCTTGGACGTATACTATATAAGCTAAACACCCATGCAAAATCAAATTCCTTGCCTGAAGACAAGAAATGATCCCAGATGGTGCGCGGATAAAAGAACCCTGCCACACAATCAGGGATATGCCAGGCACGGCTATGGTAGCAGTGTTGGTATAACAATCCAAAACCACTCGGTGAGGGTATCCAGTCCATGCCCAGAATCACATTGAAATCTAACATATCTAGAATCATCAAGTTAGCCCAAGTCTCCAGACCTCCAATAACTATGAAACAGGATCTAACAACCTGATCCACTACTAAAGAATCGCCTACTGGAGTAGCAACAAATACAGGAATAGATAATGGCTCACTAAACAACCCCAAAAAAGGAACAAAGTTTGCAGACACATACGAGCATATAGAACCAGGATCAAACAATGCTAAAGCTGACTGGCGGTAGACAAAAATTGTACCTATGATCACCACATCTGAGGCCTCTTCCTTTGGTCTACCTAGGATCGTATAGAATTGTCACTGACCATCACCTGATGGACCACCATCCCGACCACCTGTCCTGCCTCTCCGGGTACCACCTCTACCCTGAACACCACCTCCTCTGGCTAGTGGCTGCACTACCCTGAGAGGCTGAGCGGCTGGCTAAATTAGACCCTACTGGGGGCACTTTCTGGCATAGTGACCCATAATATCACACTCATAGCACGTCCCTGACGACCCCTTGTCAGGACAAACTAGCTGAATCAATATGGCCACCACTGCCTGATGCCCCAGATGTTGTACCCCTTAATGACTGACCACCGTAACCATGCTGACCACTATGAGCCTAATCAAACTGAGGCCTACCTAAAGTCTAAAACAATGCGTGAACTGGCCGGCTAGACTGACCTTGATGCTGCTGTGGCTGATACCCTCGGCCCCACTGGACTGAACCTCTACCACTGAAATGGGAACCATTGTAACCGCCCTGATGGCGTAGCCTCTTATCATTGGCCCTGGGATCATAATGATGCAAGTCCTCTATAGTATGGACATGGTTTGTTATAGCCTAGAATGGTTGCCCACTGGCAACTAGTATCTTAGCAGTTTGTCCAAGCTCGGTCCTCAACCCCCAAACAAATCGACGAACCCTATCAGGCTCTGTGGGAATGATCATAGCCCCGAATAGAGCCAACTAGTGAAAATGGGTCTCATAATCAGTTACGGACATAGATACCTACATTAGTCTGGTAAACTGCTCTCTATGATGCTCACAAACTTTCTGTGGAAAAAACATAGCCTTAAAGGCCTCATAGAACTCTCTCCAAGATAAACCAAGTGTGTGCCACGAGTGCTCTGTCTTCGAAAAGGCAGAATGCTGTTATAGAATCCGCAATTCAGTAAGCTATTCAAGCTCCTAGACCTTCATTTGCCTAGTCCTGTCCTTAATAAGTGACTTCCACTTTAGGACTTCTCGAAGATTAATCGATCTATCTTAGTTACGACCGGAGACAGATCGGGACGAGCTGCATCCACCTGAAATGCTGCGTAAAGTGTCTTTCTTGCTCGGTGATCAGTCAATGAAGTCATTCTGGATCCCTGACTCATCTCATTTTGAGCCTTTGGCCAGTTTGACATTGGGTAAGATCTGTCGTCTAGGCATCGTCCCTTTTCTTGATCTACTTCGGTTACAACTGATGAGACTAAGATGGTCTGCAAGTTACCTGTTACCTGGGCCCTCCACCATAGCTTAGCTTCGCCCTCCAGCTGATAATTAGTGTAATCGACCCCGTGAGTATCCAACAAACCAAGATGATGAAGCATCTCCTCACAAGTAGAAATAAAATCATAACTATCCTGTTCGGGAGTATCGAAGAACCTCGATGGAGACAATCTCAGGAACCAGCCCAAAGCCTTCTGATCTGACTCTGTCATAACTAGGCGAGGAGAAAGAGGCTAGGCAGCTGAAGGTACCGAAAGAACCTCAGCAAGGGGATCCACAGTAGCAGGCTGCGCTCCTAAACTCTGAGAAGCCAGGGCTGCCCTCTGAGGGGATATCTGTGCTATATCTGAAGGCGTCCCTCAATCATGCCAAACAATTTAAGAAGCAAACACCAGATATATGATTAAGGAGCTAGGGTAGGTGCTGGTACAGAAGCTGCTAGTGGCCCTGGTGGCACCTGGGCAGTCCCCTTGTCCACTAGCTGCTACTCTGGGACTAACTCGTGCTCAATCTCAATCCCAGAAGCTCTAACTGGTGCCGCTGCTAGGGCACATCCCTGGCCTCTACCTATATGACCACCCTGGCCCCTAGCTGGAGTCGGGTGTGTTGGTGTTAAAGGCTTGCCCTTGCTCGCTGCTGAAGATCTCGTATGAGCCATCTGCGGAAAAGTGAACTAGAACAAATGAGATTCTATGAACTATCTAAGATGAGACCCATGATATAGAAGCATGAAAATATCCATGTTTCCTAAAATCCCACTGTTGCCTCTCAAAGATTAAGTACGGACGTCTCCGCCTCAATCAAAAAGACTCTACTAGACATTGTCTCTTATACCGATGACACCGATGAATCTAGGCTCTGATACAAATCTATCACGACCCGATTTCTCAGGTCATGATGGCACCTACAATCCCCTATAGGCAAACCAATTCCCGTAGCCCAGAACAGTTAGTAATGGGCTACTCTTTAAGCAAGCACGCGAAAGAAGTATAATAAATGAAAGCAAGATAAAAAAGTAGAGAAATGGAATAACCAAAATATATATATATATATATAGAGAAAACTAAACCATTCCATGACCTGGTATCATAGTATAAGAGCCGCTACTAAATATACAGAGTACAAGAGGGTACAAAATAGAATATACAACTGTCTCTGAATAACAAAAAGAGTATATGGTATAAAAGAAGAGATAAAAGTCAAGCTGCGGTCGCCAGGATATCACCCTAAGTCTCGGATGTCTGGAAGCACTGCACGAGTTTATGCGCGATCATCGGTGATAGCTCACACTAGGATCTGCACCAGGAGATACAAAAGTATAGTATGAGAACCAATTACAAAGCAATGGGTACCTAGTAGTCATCATAAGACGACTAAGCGCATATAAGATATAAAAGTAGTATAAAACAAATAGGAAAGAAATAGTCACAGAAACAAACAGGGAAAGCATACAGAAACTAGCACAGATAGGAGATAAAGAGAATACAAACATACCATGCTAGCCACAGAAGAAATATATATCATAGAACACAGTTGAAAGGTTAGATAATGCACCTGGATCTTCACAACAATAATATATATACAAAGAGTTTAAGAAAAATGGCAATATACGGGTAACCTCAATAAACAAAAAAGGAGAGAAAAGCAACTAAATATAGCCATGCTTGAAACAAAACTCATGAAGTAGGGATAATCGAACAATAACCCACAAGTGCTATTACAAAAGCGAGTAAACTAATCTACCTACAGTCCCAAAAAGTGCCCATACACCCAAGGAACACATACAAGTGAAAACAAACCCTCCGGCATCCAATATTACCGGAGCGTACACTCAGCAAACAACAAATAAGGGTGGAATCATACACAGAATAAATAATACAATGTGATATGATAAAACCAGGTAGTACTGTATGCACCCCCTCCGACGCCCATAGGCCCAGCAGGTAGGACCCATAGAAGGCTTCCCTTGTATACCCCTCCTCTAGCACTCTCAGCCTGTATCCCCTCATCCAGATTGGCAAGGTCTATGGATGTCTCCACAACTATATATAACTCTCAATATCTCGATAATCATGCCCAGATTCTATTTGGGTCTAAATTAATAGAAAAATCCATGTCTAGCCCAGCCCAGTCAAGCTTAGTATCGTATCAAAATCAGTAGTAAATCATATTTAGTACTCCAGCCTAGCCGAGTCTAGAATCAGTGAGAAAATCATCTAAGAATCTCTTTTACTCTAGAAAGATCCATTAAAACTAGTTAAAACCCACTTTTAGTCTTTTATACGGAAAATGGGTCCTCGGTGACATGCAAAGTTAGAAAACTGGTGATAACTTAGCCCGCGGCCATAGTAGTAATAAAATCAATGTAGAAAACCTTTTTCATGATGATGATGATATGATCGCAAACAATCAATAGCCCAACAACTCATAATCAACCTACCGGCCATGCACATGCTCATTCCACTCTACAACACAGATAACCAGCTCATAATAGTAAATTGATTTTCGAGACTCACAGACATTTCCAAAATATCCCACCATCTATGGTCCAAAGGAACAAACAATGGCCATATAGGGCCACAAGGGGTGATACTACAAAGTAATATCAAATACTTAAATGAACGTAGAAAGTAAGAACAAACAGGAAGAAAGAAGACAAGGTCTGGGGTGCCAACCCAGAAAACCCAACCCAAGGATGCTAAATTATACAATTATAGCCTATACACGCAAAGTCTAAGGTAGAGAAGCCGTAACCTACTTGGCGTCCGATGAATAGCTGTTGGGAAGCCAAAGCATAAGCTTGAACTGCTCCTAGAAGCTCTGAACAGCTAACACACATTCAAGAATGTAATCTATGCATTAAAACAAAGCTAGCGATACCCATATTTCTAAAAGTTTAGCCGGGTCAAAATTTGGGTCAAAAGCGAGCCTGTGGACCCCACACCCCAAAATCAAAAATGAAAATTACTACAATGCTCCCAACATTGCTAGGAGCACATGCTCAAAAAAAATTAAGCAGAAATTGATCATTGGAAGGCCCCAAAACAGCCCCACAATTCTCAAGATCAAAGAGGGATTTAAATGGAGATTTTACAGAAATTAAAGAAGGAAACTTATTAATTGAAGACTACAAGAAGACCACGGACCAAAATTTACTAACCACCAAGCTTTGAATGGATCAGAATAGAATTTGGAGCTTTGGAGCTCAATAGATATGGAGGAAAATAATTTGGGGAGTGTTGGAAATGAAATGAAGAAGAGGGCTAGCTTATAAGCTACCATCCGCTTAGGCGTAGGCGCGGCCCAGGCGCCGCAGGTGCGCCATCACTACAGCAGGTGATGAGGCGCAAGCGTTCCCTCTGCCATGGCTGCCAGGCACCGCAGGCGCGGCCCCTGGGTGCAGGTGCGGTAGTGCAGGTGGAGCCAAGGCACCCGCCGCTGCACCATGCCAGAAGCATCCACAACTAGTTGCAACACAACCCAAAAACATCTCTGATGGATCCCCAGGAAGCATCTGGGGTCCCGCGAATGCAAACGAACTACGCTACTCAACTAAAAACAATATTCCAAACTCAATGGAAATGACGAAAGTCCCAACGGAGGACGATCTAATGGAAAGTGATCCCCACACCCAAAATCAACCTTTGGCCAACTTTTCCAAAATAGAACCTAATGGCCCAAAATGAGTTCAGAAGCCTCGGGACCCAAACCAAACATCCCTCTAGCCCAAAGTCAACATTCCAGAGCTAATAGGCTGATGGAATTTCCATACAAGGCCATCTTTTTCGAATGTTGACCAAAGTCAAACTTCCAAGTTTAACTGGCCAAAAAACACAGAAAGCAGGATAAAACTAAATCGAAAGCTCCCTGATCCCGTCCAAGGGTCCAACTAGACCAAGGTCCATGCTCCGGAGCTAGTGAAATTTTCAGAATTTGATTCTGAGCATGTTTACTAAGAATGCTGACCGAAGTTAATGATTTCCTAAGTTGAAGCTCTAAAATAGGAAAATGGTCATAATGACCGACCGAACGGCCAGGGCACCAAACCACCAGTTCCAGCAAGCCATAAATGACTTAGGGCCTCTACAAGCAAGCTCTAGGAGTACAAGAAAAGTGAAAACATAGGAATGACCGGAAGGGTCATTACACCAATGGGTTCCTCCACCTCCACCTTTCTCCACATAGAACTTCAATCCTTCCACCCGTATTTGACCGGATAACGAGAATTTGGGAGGAGTTTATCGGAGAGAGAAGAGAAAGGAGCAAACTAGGGCAGAGAAAAAATAGTTGGCAAAACAATAAGCAGATCTGTTTTGAGCCTGTTGAATTTGGGTTGAGCGACAAACGCGGCTTGTAGGAAGAGTTAAGCGTCTCTTTGGAGATGTAAAAGGGGCTTTTTTTAAATATGTGATATATTAAGTAATTAAAATAAAGTAGTGAGAGAATTAATAGATAAGGTAAGAATATTTGTATCTTTATGTAGTTTAACCATATTTTTCGTTGAAATGGCAAAGCTAATCTTGGCCTTTTGCAATATGGGCCCACAAGGCTATTTTTGTAAATATATTTAGGAAAAATGGAGCAATTTTATTGATTAAAACACTTATTAACTGTAATTGTGGTGTAAACATTTGATGCCCTGGCCAATTTACCTTTGCTTATAACATTGGTATTTTTTCTTATGCAATCAAGTTCATGCCATCATGATTACGATGGGCCTCACTCAATTTGACCAACATTGATATGGCCATTGCCACTTTTTATTTTTTTTGATACTCTAATTTATAAACATTGAATCCTTTATTAACTACTGGAAAAAAAAATCCTTTGTTACTTAGGACCAAAAAAGACAATGGAGGAGAAAGTCAAAAATATATATTCTTGCTTCTATTATTCTTTGTTAAAAAGTGAGAAAAATTAGTTCAACAATTTTAGTACGGCAATTTCATTTCTATTCGTGGAAATATACAAAAAAATGTATTCCTTCTTCCATTCACTTTTATTTGTCCATTATATTAAAAATAGGTATCTTAAGAAATTGAAAGATGATTTATTATTTTATATTCATTTTATCTTTATTATTAAATATTATATACTAATCATATTTCTAATATTTAAATGACTCATAAAAACTAAGTGTGATGTAATAACATAACTATTTTATTTTTTAAGAGATGTGTCATATCAAACATGAATAAAAAATAATATTTTTTTTGTTAAATTTTCACATGCACGCGTTTGGGCCGGTGCACTGCACGAGGTTTTGTAACTAGTATTATTAATAGGAGAGGAACCAATTCTCTCCTTAAGCCAAGTGACATAACCATAAACATACTACCTTCCTAACTAATAAAACTTCAACATTTTAATTTTTGAATTTTTATAATAGTCGAGTGCCAAAATTCCTAAATAATAAATTTAAAATTTGAATTTGAAAATCCACACTTTTGAATAAAATTACCCAACTCTTTACTGGTTTCTATATAACCCAAACAATCACAAATTCATAATCTCTATTGACCTTTGAGGAGATAAATAGTTTTTCTCAAATGGGTTCGTAGAGCCAAATATTTTGTTTACCCACAACGAAGGAGCTGCCCCCACTAGACAGAAGACCACGTGTCATAACACACTCTTCATAAAATAAATTCATTTTGAAGTTGACTTATTCGCTCAATCAATCATCGTAATGTGTATGAGATACCATAAGGCTTCAAAATCTCAATAGCACCTTTGTCTAAAGCTTCAAAGGAGACTTCATATCCGAAATGCAGAAACTATATGACTAGAAAGTCATTCAAAACTTGATCCAAAAACCAGTATTTATTGAAGAAGCTATAGAGTTGAAAACTTATAGTACTATTTGAGTTGATTTGGATATGAGATTAGAAGTTGGTGCAAATGGGGCCTAACATAGAGGACTGATCTACCAAAAATGTTACCCATGTTTTTACCATGGATGCAAATTCGCTTCTTCAAAAACTTGATAAACAAGGCCTGCGTCGCTCTAAAGCTGTGAGCATTATTAACTCTTCTTCTCTGTACACTCTTTAAATTAATTGAGACTTTTTATGTGTAAAATAATTAAATAATATTTTTGAAATTTATAAAATAATTATTCTATTCTATTTGAAGTCAAAAGAGCTTAATTTATTAATTAAAATTGCGGGGGGATAAAATTGGGTGTTAATAATAAGCATCAAAATAAAGCAGTTAGGACTGACTCTCGTCATCACTTCAGATTTAGGTCAGTCGACGAAACTGCTGAGTACATGATGTGAGGCCAAAAATACATATATTTAGTCATTATTTCCCTCACCTTTAGTCCTTTTTATTGTCTTTTTGAGCATTTAATTTTATGAATTATTCTTATGTTGGATATTTTAATGTGTAGGATTAAAACAGTGTGAAAATGAAGAGATTCAGAGAAGAAACGAATTAAAAATAAAAAATTATATAAGAAAATCAAGCAGACAGCTTAATGGATTATATATATATATATATATATATATATATATATATATATATTTATTTATTTATTTATTTATTTATTTATAAAGGGCAATAAGCAGGTACAAGGTCGACGTGCCGGCTTGTGCTGCCTACTTGGAATTTTCTTTTATATTTTTCTCCATTTTAATTTGTTTATCTTACTTTTCTTTTTAATCTGTTATATAAAGAGCAACAAGCAGGCATGAGGTCGACATGCCTGCTTGTGCTGCATGCTTGAATATTTTCTTTTATATTTTTTCTATTTTAATTTGTTTATCTTACTTTTTTTTAATCTGTTCTATATTTGAAAATTACGCAAAAAGTAGTATAAATCAAAATAATTAATAATTTAAAATATTTAAAAGACATAATTTGATTGACTCTCAAAATTTTATCAGTGCCCCATAAATTGTGACAGAAGAAAAAGAACTATAAATCACAATAATTAACAACATAAAGTATTTAAAATATATGTAGAAACTTTAGTTTGCTCTTGAAATTGTATCAATGCCACATAAATTAGGACAGACGCAGTAACATCTATTATTTAAAAATTACGTAAAAAGCATTAGAAATCACAATAGTTAATCACTTAAAATATGTAAATACCATATAAAAATGGATTGAATATCTAAATTCTATCTGTGTCACATAAATTGGGATAAAAATAATAATATATATTGGGCCCGTGCTAGCACAGACTCCTTTAAATATATATATATATATATATATATATATATATGTATGTATTCTATCAATTGCAATTTAAAGTGAAGTCCTTCTGCCATGTGTCACAAGTTGAAGACCCAAGTGAAAGAGAGCTGCAGGTGCGACGTATTGAGTTTTGGCCTCCGCGGTGCATTTTTCTGCACTTATAAATATTTCATAAGAATGATTTTTACATAACTTTGAATCTAGAAAGAGCTAGGAGCCGTCGTTGTCACGACCTAAGTTCACCGTGAGTGGCACCCACACTAAACCCCCCGGTGGGAGAACTAACCGGATAAATCATCCAACACATAGCCAAAAATAAGCAACTAAAATCAATCTCATTAATAAAGCCAATAATCAATATCTTAAATGAAGAGTAAGAATAAGTTTGCAAAAATAAATCAAGTAAGAATAAGTTTGGGAAAATAAACCATCCCTAGAACCTAAAAGTCATCTTACCAAAACTCTAATAATTGTCAAAAGGAAGGGGATGCAACCCCAAAACTAAAGTAATATCTATGTTCGAAACAATGGACCAGAAAACAAGTGAAGAACTCATGGTAGCCTGGAAGATGCCGTTCACCCTTGAGTTGGGATACTGTGTGAATCATAGCTGAGGTCTCGAAATAGTCGCCAGGATATGCCCTGTACTCAACAAAAGTAGAGCACATATAGTATCAATACACAAGAAACAACAACATACTGGTAGGGTCATCGGTCAATCCAAAATGAGAAATATGAACACATAACCATAACGTAGTACAACAAGACAACCATGAATCATATCATGCAATTGTACTCTAAGTTCATAACGCTTAACCTTGTGACAAGTACAACATGAAGTTCAGTAAATATGAGTCAACAAGAATAACAAGTCAAGTTAAACTATGACCACCAACAAGACTCCAAGTCAACAACTATAACTCAATAGTCATATAAATCATGTCCCAACTACACAAGTAATAGACAACATAAAATGATGTCACATCTTGCAATTAACCCAGACCAATCAAGGATCCATAAGACAACAACTATGGCAATTAACATGCATTCCGGTTTACATAAAGAAACCACCATTAGCAATTAAGCACAAAAACCTAATTCACTCAAGGAACCAACATAATAATGAAAATACTTAAGCGCTGTTCACTCAAGGAACCAATACAATCAAGAAAATATATAATCCTCTGTTCACTCAAGGAAGCGTCACACTCACTAATTACCTATACACACATGCTAATGGTCTTATGGTCGTCCACTAGCCATGACCTGCAGGAGATGAGCTCTTGTCTATATACCAAATCCCAGACATCAAGTGTCTGCCAACCTTATATCAACTAATCCCATGGAGATGTCCAAATACAAATATATTCCACAATAATTATAGACATTAATACAATCACAACCACAATATTAATAGAAATATCACTTGTAAAAACCAACAACCTTTTATTTAAACTCATTGCATGTGATAAACATTTAGGATACTAAACAGTCATTTAGTTTTCCATGGACATGCATTATATAAGAAATAGGGATAGTTATCCTGCACACATAACACAAATTGAATTTCAACTATATTTAGACCATCACCTACCTTAATCCAAGCCTGAAATGTTCTACTTAACTCGAGCCTTCCCTTTTCTTGCAACCTCAGCTTGATTATGGTCTAAAAAAAGGAATATAAACACATAATAAATCAAATGACCTATAATACGGAGGATTACAACCTAATCTCGAACCCCAAGGCCAATTACACGATCATCCCACCTATTTTAGGGCTTTCCCACCATAAATTCACATTAAAACTACCAATTTCATGGTTACATTAGTGAATGATAGTCATGCAAGTGTAAGTAATCAACCTTTAACTAAAACCCAAAGATTTTACACCCAATTTACCCCCTTACACTAGAAATTACAGCTAGGTCAAGTTAAACCCTCTCCAAGACCTATAAACTAGTGATTTTGAGGTCGAGAAATTGAAAAACCAGTTAATGGGATAAATAACTTACATATACAAAGAATTCTTGTGGAAAATAGGTTAAAATTGCCTAAGCTCTCCCCAAAATGTGTATAGAAATAATAAAAGGTTTTTGGGGAAGTTTCTATATAAACAATGATTTACTATGCTATAGAGGCCCGATCCCAGTATAGCGACATTGCTATAGCAGAATCCGCTCACTATAGCGAGATTTACCACCTTCGACTTTCACTATAGCGGGAATTTCTCTGCTATAGAGGCATCCCTATAGCGGGTGTGGTGAGGCAGAAACTCAGAATTGCTCCCAGTTTTTCCTTTTCCACAATGCACCCTCAAACCATGACATTTTACACTAACCCCTTTACGTCAAGTTCGTTATCGGAAGTTTTACTTACCCAAATTCACTTCCAAAAAGTCCTATGGATTTCTTATCATTTTATCTAACATAAGGTCAAGCTAAACTTTATTACATTTACCCAATCCATTCTCGGATTATCCTAGAATATACCTCACTTGGATTTTATCCAAGACTAGCCTAGCCTGAAATTTTTACTTCAATTTGGTGGGAAACCTAACCCAAATTTTTATGCAATTTGCTCACTCATAACAATGGAAAGGCTCATTACAATAGATACTAATTTACCATCATTCATCCCCAAACGATCAAACAAGAAAAACGAGTCTAGTCTAGAAAATGAAAGAGTACCTGAATCCTCAAATAAGTGAGGGTACTTGTCCCGCATGTACTTCTCAACTTCTCAAGTGTCTTCTTCAACTGGATGATGCTTCTACTGGACCTTTACCGATCGAATCTCCTTTATCCTCAACTTTTGGACATCCCGATCAAGAATGACAACCGGCTCCTCCTCATAAGTAAGATCCTTATCTAACAAAACTAAATCCCACTTGATAATATAATCCCCATCCCCATGGTATCTCTTAAACATGGATACATGGAACACCAGATGGACCCCTCACAAGCTTGGCAGTAAAGCCAACCTGTATTTTACCGGCCCCATATCACAAATAACCTCGAATGAACCGATATACCAAGGGCTAAGCTTGCCCTTTTTACCAAACCTCATGACTCCCTTCATAGATGACACTTTCAACAAAACTTGTTCACCAACCATGAATGACATGTCTCTCACCTTACGGTCTGCGTACTCCTTTTGCCTACTTTGGGCTGCCAATAACTTGGTTTGGATAAATCTCACCTTTTCCTGAGCTTCTTTCACCAAATTAGTGCCCAAAGGTTTAACATTACCAGCCTCAAACGATTCTATGGGTGATCTACACCCCTCCCATAGAGTGCCTCGAACAGAGCCATATCAATGCTAGAGTGATAACTGTTAGTGTATAAGAACTCAAACAACGACAAGAGTTGGTCTCAATGGCCACCAAAGTTGATCACACATGCCCTCAACATGTCCTCAAGCACCTGAATCATCCTCTCCGACTGTCCATCAGTCTGAGGATGAAAGGGTGTGCTAAAAATGAGTTAGGTGCCCAACTCTTCGTGCAACCTACCCCATAATTTTGAAGTGAATTGCGTACCTCTATCTGAAATGATGTAAAGTGGCACTCCATGTATCCTCACTATCTCTCTAATGTAGATCTTGGCCAACTGTTTAGAGATGTAGACCACTCTAACCAGAATAAAATAGGCTGATTTAGTTAGCCTATCTTCTATAAGACAAATTGAGTCATGCTTTCCCAAGGTATTAGGAAGACCTACCACAAAATCCATAGCTATCCTCTCCTACTTCCACTCGGGAATGAGTATCCTTTGGAGCAAACCCACAGGACTTTGGTGCTCGTACTTTACCTACTGAAAGTTGTGACTTTTGGATACATACTTCACTATGTACTTGTCCATCCAAGGCCACCAATAAAGCTTCCTCAAGTCACGGTACATTTTGGTTACACCTGAATGAATAGAATATCGCAAACCGTAAGCTTCAACTAGCATATTTTGAATCAAATCACCAACTCGAGGAACACATACTCGCCTTCTAAACCACAATACTCCACACGCATCAAGTGTGGTGTATGAAGCCTCTCTAGACACCACCTTATTCTAGAGTTTATTCAATTCCATATCCTCAAATTGTTTGGCCTTGATTTCACCGAGGAATATTGACTTCACCTCAATACTAGCCAACACTCCACCCTTTTTTGAAACACCAAAATGCATAAACTTAGATGCTAGAGTTTGAAATTCCCTAGCCAAGGGTCGCCTTGAAACCCTCAAACAGGCCAAACTGCCAATACTTACCACTTTCCAGCTTAATGCATCTGCCACCATATTGGCCTTACTTGGATGATACTAGATGGTCACATCATAGTTTTTCAACAACTCCATCCATATCCTTTGTCTCAAGTTTAAATCCCTTTTTGTGAACACATGCTACAGGCTATGATGGTCTGTGAATACCTCACACTTGACATCAAAAAGATAGTGTCTCTAAATCTTAAGTGCAAACACCACCACTGCCAACTCTAAATCATGAGTTGGTTAATTTTTTCATGAGGCTTCAATTGCCTCAAAGCATAAGCAATGACATTCTTGTCCTACATTAAAACAACACCCAAACCCAAATCTGAAGCATCACAAAATATAACAAAATCCTTACCTTTAACCGGTAATGAAAGAATAGGAGTTGTAGTAAAAATTGTCTTGAGCTTTTGGAAGCTCTCCTCATACTTATTCGACAAAACAAATGGCACCTCCTTCTGAGTTAACCTTGTAAAGTGAGTAGCAATAGAAGCAAAATTCTTGACAAACCTGCGATAGTAACTAGCAAGACCCACGAAGCTCCTAACCTCTATCACAGAGCTAGGCCAAACCCAACTCTTAACTGCCTCAATCTTCTGGGGATCTAATATCACCCCCTTTTCTGAGACTACATTCCCTAAGAAGGCAATTGAAGACAACTAGAACTCCCATTTTGAGAACTTTACATGCAATTGCTTCTCCTTCAAAATTCTCAAGACAATGCGAAGATGACCTTCATGTTCCTCATTGCTCTTGGAGTAAACCAAAATGTCATTAATAAAAACTATCATAATAGAATCCAAGAGGGACTTGAAAATACCATTCATCAAGCTCATAAAGGCTGTCAGCGCATTAGTCAACCTAAAAGACATCACTAGGAACTCATAATGCCCATATTGAGTCTTGAAACCTATTTTAGGTATATCCTTTGGCCAAATTTTTAGCTGATAGTAACCCGACCTCAAGTCAATCTAGGAAAATATCAAAGCACCCTGCAACTGGTCAAATAGATCATCTATGCAGGGCAAAGAATACTTATTCCTTATAGTAACCTTGTTCAACTTCCTATAATCAATGCACATCCTTATGCTACCATCTTTCTTTTTAACGAACAAAATAGGAGCACCCCAAGGTGAAGCACTGGATGAATAAATCCCTTATCAAGCAGTTCCTATAATTGGGTTTTGAGTTCCCTCAACTCTGCCAGAGCTATTCAATAAGAAGGAATAGAAATTGGATGAGTGCCCGGCTCAAAATCAATATCCGTGTCTGGAGGCATACCAGATAAATCCATAGGAAATACCTCCTAAAACTCAGAAATCACAGAAACTGATTCAATAGAAGGAGATTCCACACTAACATTCCAAAGATGATCCAGGAAGGCTGAACACCCCTTCCCCACTAGCTTTCTAGCCCGAACAAAAGATATGATTTTCAGTGGCTTAGTCTTATACTCACTCTCCTACTCTAGTTTACCCATACCTAGTACAGTTCAAAATAATATGATATAGAGACAACCAAGTCATACCCAGAATAATGTCAAAATCCAGCATGTCCAAAATGATCAAGTCTACCCATGTCTGAAGATCCATAAACAAAATAAAACATGCACGATATATATGGGTCACTACCACAAAATCTCCAACTAGAGTAGAAACATGTAAAAGAGAATTGAGAACATCACAGATCAAGTCTAGACCCAAAACTAATCTAATAGTTACATAAGAGTAAGTGGAACCTAGATCAAACAAAATAGAAGTCATCCGGTTACAACCGAGAATAGTACCTATAATAATGGCATCAGACGCCTTGGCCTTGATCTTGCCTGTGATGGCATAAAAGTGAGCTCTATCATCAAGCTGGGCAACCTCCCTAGCAGGCTGCACTCCACCCTTCCTAGCATTACAATAACCTTTGTTTCCACCATGACCTCCTTAATTATTACCTCGTCCACACTATGGACGACCCCTACCATTATCACCTCTACCTGCTTGAACCACAATCCTGGTCTGCGACTATACCTAATTACCTATCTGCCTCAGAGGACACTCTCTCTTGATGTGCCCCATAGTTCCATAAGTATAACAACCTCGCTCAAGAGAAGGCCTATTGGCAGAAAAATAGGAAGCCTCTTGGCCTCTAGTAATTGGAGACTGCTGAATAACACCTGAATGACCACCAATAGAGGCAATCAAAACTGACTCAATGGGTGAGCCTAGTGAACATGCTAGTTGTGACCGCTAGAATAAGATCCACTGTAGGTACCCACATTCTGGGACTTTTTGGCTAATACCTTAGCCTGAACAACTTGCTTAAATCCATTAATATTTTTCACATAATCAACTACGTCATTGAAGCTCTTTCCTGCAGAAGTCATGTGAACAAACAAAATATGAAAATCAGTGTTCAAACCTTTAACATATAAGTAAATACTCTCTTCCTCAGTGCCCAATAGCTGGGTGGCATAGTGATACAGAGCATGGAACTTAGCCTCATTGGCTGCAACTGACATACTGCCTTATTCAAGGGCCAAAAACTCATCCTTCTTGTGGTCTCGAAGAGTACGTGGTACATACTTCTCCAAAAATAGGGCATGGAACTGAATCCAAGTCAATGGAGGCAAAGCTGGTGACTGATATTCCACATGGGCTCTCCACCACTGATTGGCATCCTATTGTAGTTGGAAAGTCACGAAATCGACACCATGCTATTGCACAATCCCTAATTTGTGTAGCCTCTCATAGCAAATAAGGATGAACTCAAATGCATCCTCAGCCTCAGTACAATAAAATGAAAGAGGTTTTATTTTCAGAAACTTGGTCAGCAACTCATGTTTTGTCCCAACAATGAAGGGGCCTAACACAATATGAGGAAATACATCAGTACCCATAGCCTCATCCATCTTGAAAGCTAAAGTGGCAGTGAGATGAGCACCCAAAACATAGAAAGTCGGCATAGTGGGGGGTGGCTCCAGTACCAGTCAACCTGCTCAATAAAGCCAAAACTTGCTAAATAACCTTAGAAGACATTCGAGGAAGGACTGTACCTCTAGTCGGTGCCGCCACCTCTGATTCCACACCATCCTCATCCACTGTCTCAACCTCCTCAAAATTATCCTAGGGTAAGGGAGGTGATACTGACCTCTGACAGGCCTAGTCAGCTGCTGCTTGAGCTCCACCCCTGACGGGTATTGCTCTCCCTCTTCCCCTTCCCTTACCTCATCCTCGTCCCTGAATAGTGGATTTTACAGCTAGAGTTGTTGCTCTTCCTTTATTCAATCTAGTGTTTACTATCTGTGGACAAAAGAATGAAGAGGGTCAGATACTAATTTGGATCGACAGATACCAATTGGAATTGTATTATAGCACAAAGAAAGAAAGAAAAAATAGTTTCCTAAGGTCCTATAGCCTCTCAAAGAAAAGTACAGATAGTTTTCTAAGGTCCTATAGCCTCTCAAAGAAAAGTATAGATGTCTCTGTACCATTCCGCAAGACTCTACTAGACCCGTTTTAGTACGATGAGATCAACAAACCTAGGGCTCTGATACCAACTTTGTCATGACCTAAACCCATCGTGAGTGGCACCCACACTAAATCCCCTAGTGGGAGAACCAACTAACTGGATAAATCATCCAACACTTCGTGAAAAATAGGAAACTAACTCAATATCATTAATAAAGTCAATAATCAATATCTTAATTGATGAGTAAGAATAAGTTTGCAGAAATAAACCATCCCTAGAACCTAAAAGTCATCATACCAAAACTCTAATAATTGTCAAAAGGAAGGGGATGCAACCCCAAACACAAAGTAATATCTAAGTGCAAAATAATAGACCAGAAAACAAGTGAAGAACTCATGGTAGTTTGGAAGATGCCGCTCACCCTTGAGTTCAAATACTGTCTGAATCACAACTGAGGTCTCAAAACAGTCACCGAAATATGCCCTATACTCAACAAAAGAAGAGCACGTCTAGTATCAGCACACAAGAAATAGCAGTATATTGGTAGGGTCATTGGCTAACCTAAAATGAGAAATATGAACACATAACCATAATGTAGTACAACAGGATAACCATGAACCGTATCATGCACCTCTACTCTAAGTTCATAACGCTTAATCTTGTGACAAGTACAACATGAAGTTCAGTCAATATGAGTCAACATGAATAACAAGTCAAGTCAAACTAAGACCACCAACAAGATTCCAAGTTAGCAGCCATGACTTAATAGTCATACAAATCATGTCCCAACTACACAAGTAATAGACAACACAAAATTATGTCACATCTTGCAATTAACCCGGACAACTCAAGGATCCCTAAGACAATAACAATGGCAATTAACATGCATCCCAGTTTACATAAAGAAACCACCTTTATCAAATAAGCACATAAACCCAGTTCACTCAAGAAACCAACATAATAATGAAATAACTTAAGCCCGGTTCACTCAAGGAACTAATATAATCAAGAAAACACATAATCCTCGGTTCACTCAAGGAACCGTTACACTCACTAATTACCTATACACACATGCTAAGGGTCTTATGGTCGCCCACTAGCCATGACCTGTAGGGTATGAGCTCTTGTCTATGTACCAAATCCCAGACATCAAGTGTCTGCCAACCTTATATGAATTAATCTCGTGGAGATGTTCAAATACCAATATATTCCAGAATAAGGAAAAATATCAATACAATTATAACCACAATGATAACACAAATCACATGCAAAAACCAACAAGCTTTCATTTAAACTTATTTCATGTGATAAACATTTAGGATATCAACCAATCATTCACCTTTCCTTGGACATGCATTGTACAAGCAATACTGAGGAATAGTTATCATGCATACATAACAAAAATAGGATTTTAACTACATTCAGACCATCAACTACCTCAATCCAAGCCTGAAATATTCTACTAAACTTGAGCCTTCCCTTCTCTTGTAACCTCGGCTTGATTGTGGTCTAAAAATAGGAATATAAATACATAATCAATCAAATGGCCTCTAATACTGAGGATTACAACCTAATCCGGAACCCCAAGGCCAATTTCATGATCATCCTACCCATTCTAGGGCTTTCCCACCATAAATTCACCTTAAGACTACCAATTTCATGGTTACATTAGTGAATTATAGTCGTGCAAGTGTAAATAATCAACCTTTAACTAAAACCAAAGGTTTTACACCCAATTTACCCCCCTTGCACCAAATATTATAGCTAGGTTAAGTTAAACCCTCCCCATGACCCATAAACTAGTGATTTTGAGGTCGAAGAGTTGAAAAACTAGTTAATAGGGATAAATAACTTATTTTTACGAAGAATTTTGGTGGAAAATAGGTGAAAATCACCCCAAATCGCCTAAGCCCTCCCCAAAACATATATACAAAAATAAAATATTTTTGGGAAAGTTTCTGCATAAACAATAATTTACCCTTCTATAACATCCCCATCCTACTGTAATGGCATCGCTATAGAACAATCCTCCTGTTATAGTGGGACTGACCGCATTTGACTTTCACTATAGCGGGAATTTCTCTGCTATAACGACAACCCTATAGAAGCCTGTCACCTGCTATAGCGGGCGTGGCGAGGAAAAAACTTGGGATTGCTCCTAGTTTTACTTTTTTTACAATGCACTCTCAAAGCATGACATTCTAGACTTACCCCTTTATGTCAAATTCGATGTCGGGAGTTCTACTAACCCAAATTCACTTTTTAAAAATTCTGCAGATTCTTTATCATCTTAGTTAACATAAGGTTAAGATAAACTCTATTACATTTAACCAATCTATTCTAGGATTCTTCTGGACCATACCTTACTTGGATTTCGTCCAAGACTAGGCGAGTCTAAAATTTTTGACTTTCAATTTTGGAGAAAACCTAACCCAAATTTTGGCGCGATTTCTCACCCGTAACTAAGGAAAGGGTCATTACAGCTGTGGAGGCCAGAGAATTTTGATCTCATCTTTTCTTCTCCTTTATTATTTATTTTTATATTTTTTGAATGAATTATTGTAATTTCTCTATGTCTATATGAAGTTAAATTTCTTATTCTAGGATTATGGTAGCTAACTGCATGATTGTTTAGTTGTTGATTGATTTGATTTGTAAATATTATCATATTAGTTATTCTTATATTCTTGTGCTTACTATTTTAATGCTTAGCTATCATTGAAATAAATCTATATTCTCTTTGTGAACTCGAAAGAAGAATCATTGAGATATAATAAAGAACATAAGGAGTAAGATCTTGTTGATGGTAAAACAAAGACTTGATTTGCAACTAGGGTAGGAATATACCCAGGACGTATTACTTGGTTATGAAATGGGAAGACATATAAATGCATTCAAAATGGAATATCACATCCCTTCTCAATGATGTAGTTGTGAGGCCATTCTGGATAGATGACTAGAGGCTGAAAAGACTAAAATCATATCATCAACCTCGTAAATCAACAGTTAGATAAGCAAATGAGTCGATGAAATTGCTTACTCAACATGATTGTTATCTAAGTCATAATCCTAGATCAGTTGTATCATATTAATTACGTAAAAACCTGCTTCTTATTTGGTAAATTATTCATTAGTTCTTTTCTTTTTATTTTCAGTTTAGTTAATTCATAAATTCATCTTTGGAATCTCGCTTGAATGAATAATCAATATTAGTTTAATTTAGTGAATATTTAATCGACAAGTCCTTGTGGATAAGATATCTTGACTTATAATCCTATATTACTTGTACGACCGCGTGCACTTGCGTGTGCATTTGGATGAAATAAGTTTTTGGCACCATTGCTGAGAACTTTGAAATTAATTATTTATATAGATTAGACTTTTTTTTATTTAAGTTTTTGTATATATTTTATTTTTTTGTATAGATAGTTTATATTTTTTTGTGTGTAATATTTTACTACCCTTCTTAACATAACGTCTTAGGATAGATATTGGTTGAATGATTCATATAAATATGTTGGCAATCATTGTCAGTACTATAGAGGACCTCACCTGGGTATCAATTGTCATTATATTTAAGAGAGCGGGTTGTACGCACCTACCCAATATTTTGAATTGAATGTATATCGTATATGTGGTGGTTAGATGACTACTGAAATGGTTGTCCTAACTCTTATTCCCCTTCTCCGAGCTCCTATTATGATTCTTCTATTATTTATGATATTGGCAAGGGTAATAAAATAGAGGATACAAACCACGATGCTCACCTTATTGATATATTATGGCAAATACAAGAGAATCTAGCACAACTACAAGAGAAACTAACAGAACATAGGAAAGTCACAGAGAAGACGAGTTCCTAACTAACAGAGATGTAGTCTATGGATGAAACTTGTAATGATCAGCAAGTTATAGTCTTAGACAATACCCAAAATGAACCCTTAGTAGAAGAAGAGAGTGAGTCCCTACTAGGAGAAATCTATGAGAAAAGCATACATAGTGAGCCAATCTTGACTAAGGTAACAAGCGCAACAAATAAAATTTCACGAGTTTCTCTATGATAGTCTTATAAACATGGTGAAACAACTAAGAGAAGGGAGAGTTGAGCTTAGATAAGAGATAGACTAATTTGGCTCAGATATTCATGACTTTGAGGATCACTTAAATAAAAAGGTTGAGGCGTCTGATGCTCAATCACCAATTACTGTGAATACTGACCAACTAGTGGAGCAGAAAGAGGAATTTCAACCATTCAATTATATTTTATTCATTAGTGCCGATATTAAGAATGGATACAAAAGTGAGCATGTTGTAAATAATGCAAGTTTGGAGTTAGGACGTGTTGGACCTCATTTTAATCATTTTTCTACATTATGTTTGGATGGTGACATGAGAATCGAGTCATCTGAATTGGTGGAGGAGTGTGTGGATGAGGAACACCCTTATATTCTAAAATTTGTCATGTCAAAAAGATAAAATGACATACCTAACTTAAGGTCCAAGAAGTACAAGATGCGACACATATTTCTTGGTTCCTTTATCTTTATACCACCTCCCCTTCAGCGGAGCAGAAAAATTAATGCTAAGTTAGGAGTGCAATTCATAAATTCTAAGTGGAAGGAAAAGTGGTGAAGTGACGGCATCCTGCCACAACGTTAAATTAGGCTTTTATTAAGAGGAAACCCAATTTGTAGTAGTAACTTATCATTTTTATTTTTATAGTGTTACATTTTTATTTATTTTTATTTTTTATAGATTAGGGAAAGTCTGAGTATTCAAATTTAAAGCTAAGGAGCATGGTTGAGCGTAAGTGTGGGATCGCGCGATCCTTGATGAAAATTGAGAAAACATGTTGTTAGCTAGGTCCTAGAGGGCTTCAGGGAGTATCTCTCACCCTTATTTTCATATTTTGTCATAAATTACTTTGAAGACAAAGCATGATTTTAAGTATGTGATGGAGATTCTTATGATATTTGTGAGTTTAAAGGTGAGTAAGCCATATAATTTTATTTTATTTGAGACAAAATTAAATACAAAAAATATATATAAAAAATACAAAAAGATTTTATGTTGTTTGTTTTTATTTTAGTTTTTTAAGTGACATTATCATCTACACCTTGGTTTATCTTATGCTTTTGATTCTTTTTTGAGGGGGCCCTTTTAATCAGGTAATTTTTATTTTTCTTAGTAGTAGTTTTAATTTTTTTCTAGTCATAGGTAGAGACTTTTTTCTACGATGAATGGATGACTATCCAGACCTGATTTCTGGGTCATGATGGCACCTACAACCCCTCAGTAGGAGAACCAATCCCCGTAGTCCAGAACGGTTAGTAATGGATTATTATTTAGCAAGTAAGCGGAAGAACAGTAAGAAACAACGGAAGCAAGGGCGATAAGTAAAGAAAGTGAACAACAGAAATATATATAACATATATACGGAAGCTAAACCAACCCAAAAGACCTGGTATCAAAGTATAGAGCATAAACTACATCAATAGAGTACAAAAGATCCAAAACAACATATACAGATGTCTCTGAATAGTAATAGAGTACATGATACAAAAGATAAACTAAAATATAAGCTCCGATCGCCAAGGGCTCACTCTCAGTCAGGAATGGTCAAAAAACTCCTCGCATGAGTCTCCACGAGCTAACAACAATGGCCCACACTAGGATCTACACTAGAAGATGCAGAAGTGTAGTATGAGCACCAATTGCTAAGCAACGGGTACCCAGTAGGTATCATAGACCGACTGGGCACATATAAGATAAAATAACAGTACTAAGCAGTGTATAAGCAAACAGTCACAGAAAGCAACGAATGAGTACACGAAAGCTAGCAAGGAAAGAATACAAGCAGAAAACAACAAACATGGCAAACTATATATATATATATATATATAATATATATATATATATATATATATATATATATATATATATATATATATACACACACATCACATACATAGGTGAAAGAAGGAAATAACGCATATGGGATCCTCGCAACAATATTATATAAGGAGGCATTTAGAAATAGGCAGTATACCGGTAAACTCAACTGAAAAGAGAAAGAAGAAGAAGAATAAAGATACTCTTGCTCGAAAACAAGATTGAATAGTCAAACTAAGCATATTAATCTCAAGTCAAGAAACTACCAACCGGCAGCCCAAGAATAACTTTATCAATATCCAATCTCATATGCAACCACAATAGGAACCCATATCTCGACATAGTAATAGTAAATCTTTCTACAGTCTCAACGGCCGCCCATACAACCCAAGAATGCAATCAAGTGAAAACAAACCCTTCGGCCGCCCATACAACCAGAGAGTACACTCAAACTGCAAACAAGGGTGGAATGTCAAACAAATGGATGATATGACATGATATGCTGAACTAAGTATGATAGCAGTGTTGTATGTTACCCCTTTGGTACCCCAAAGGTCTAATAGAGGCAGGATCCATGGAAGAGATTCCCCCGAGTACCTTTACTCCACCGTACACCCCTCTCCAATCACCGTCAGCCCGTAGCACTAGGTATAGAATGATAGGGTCCATGGAGGTCTACTTGTAGACCACATACTAAATCTCAAACCTCAACATAATAATCTAGAGCATAGATGAATCTAAATAAGTCCTCAAATCTAAAAAATGCACGCCTGGGGGTTCTATTCGGGTCTAAATCGGTGGTTCAACTCTCAAAAACCCCCAACAAGGATGGCCAGACATAACCAGGTCTAACCAATAATAAAACCAATTTGTAACTCGGTCCGATCGAGTCTAGTACCTTTTTAAATCAATAAGGAGTCAAGTCTAGCACCACAGCCCAATAGAGTCTAGTATAAGTATGAAAATAGTGACAAAATCATCCTTTTAACTTCCTTACCCCAAAAAGATCCATAAAAGTCAGTTCCAACCCTTTTAAAACCATTTTTACCAAAAATAGGCCCTCGTGGCCATGCAAGGTTTAGAAGATCATCCAGTAGTAGGCCCGAAACCAAAAACATAGTAAAATATGCAAAAAACCTCTTATATGCATGATAATGGCATGCTCAATCACAAACAGTAGCCCAACGGCTCACAATCAACCTATAACCCTGCAGAGGCACCAATGACTCTACAACACAGATAACAAGCCTAAGATCGGAATATCTATGTCTGGGACTCATGAACATTCCCATATAACCCACCATCTATGTTTCAGATACAATATGAGGTCACATATGACCACAAGGGTAATAATATCGTCATAACAAATACTACAAATATCGGAGGAAGAAAATGAGTCGGACATGAAGAAATGGTCAAGGTATATGGTACCAAGCTAATAAACCTAACCCAAGGATGCCAATTAGTACAATTTTATCCTATATATGCGAAGTCTAAAGAGTTAAACTGTAACCTACCTGTCATCTGATGATAAGCTGCTGGAACGACGATGTCCAAGCTTGAACTGCTCCGAGAAGTCTCGAAATGCAATCACACTATCAAGAACATAAACTATATATTTAAACGAGACTAACGATACCCATATTGCTATAGTAATAGCCGGGTCAAAATCTAGATCAAAAGCGGGCTCGCAAGGCCCACGACTTAAAACCAGAAACGAAAAAAAGCACAATGAGCATAGGACTCCCATGAGCGCATGCTCCATATTTGAGAAAAATTGGCCAAGAGAAAGGCACACAAACAGCCCGCTCAAGTCAAGAAATAAAGAATGGAAATTCAAGAAGTCAAACCAAAATTAATCAAAGTTACTTACCACAACGAGAAGAATAAGCTAGCGGACTGAAATTCCCACAATAACGAGCAAAAAAGCCAAGAATCAGATAAAACCCAAGAAAACCCAAGCTTTAGGACAAACCCAACAATGGAGGATTTTACAATAATGGTGAAGGATAATTTTGGGGAACAAGAAGCTTACCGGGATAATGATGAGAATTGATCACGAAGCAATGAGGATTTACCCCAAGAAATTAATGAGCAAAAGTGAAGTAAAAAAGGGGTTTGGAGCTAGTTTCTATGGGGAATTCGTAATATGGGTGTTAAGTTAAATGAAAGAGAAGAAAGACAATTTAAAGCTGTCAGTCATGCCTATGCGTACGCGGCCTAGGCGCTGCCTACGCGGCCTCGTGTACGCGGCCAAGGCGTCGCCTAGGCGATGGCATAGTAAAAGGGGCGCTGGCCTTGCCCTTCGCGTAGGCGGCCAACCCACGCATAAGCGAAGGCCAAGCGATGGGCGGCTAGCTTTGCCCTGCGAATAGGTGGCCAGGCCATGCATAGGTGAAGGCCAAGCTGTGGCCATGACAACAACAACTTGCCAATAACAAATCCAAAACATATTTTTCTCCGATGGACCCTCGGAAATACATCTGGGGTCCCGTGAACACAAATGAGCTGAGCTATTCAACTAAAAATAGAATTCCAGACTCAACGAAATTGATGAAAAGCCTAACGGAGGTCGATAGAATGATGAGTGGGCCCCACACCCAAGAACCAACTATAGGCCAAACTTTCCAAAACAGAACACCAAGGCCTAAAACGAGTCCGGAAGCCTCAGAACATGAACCAAAGGTCCCTCTAGCCCAAAGTTGGCATTCCCGAGCTAACAATGCTGTAAGAATTTTCATCCGAGGCCATCTTCTTCGAATGTTGACCAAAGTCAAACTTCCAAGTTCAACTTGGCTAGAAACACAAAAACCAAGACAATACTAAATTGAAATCTCCCACACCCCGACCAAGGGTCTATCTAGACCAAAATCTATACTTTGGATCTAACAGAACTGTCAGAATTTGATTCCGAGAATGTTTACCAAGAATGTTGATCAAAGTTAATGATATCCTAAGTTTAAGCTCTAAAATAGGCAAACGTCCATAACAGCCAAATGAACGGCCAGGGCACCAAACCACCGGTCCCAACAAGCCATAAATGACTTGGGGACGCTATTGGTAACCTCTAACAATACAAGGAAAGCTTTAACGCGAAGATGACCGTAAGGGTCATCAAAACATACACTACTAAAAAGACTTTTGTCCCTGAAAGTCAAAAAGAAAGGAGTAACTGAAGGCTCGAACAACTATGGATATTGAGCTCGCAACTCACTCTCGGTCTACCAGGTAGCCTCCTCGACCAGACGATGCCTTAACTGAACTTTCACAACCGAAATCTCCCTAGATCTCAAACTCTTGACTTCTATGGCCCTAATAGCAATCGACTCCTCAACAAAATCAAAACTCTCATCTAACTGAACCAAATCCCACTGCAGCACATGAGACTCATCAAGAACATACCGTCGCAACATTGAAACATGAAAAACTGTGTGCATAGCTGAAAACATTAGAGGTATAGCTAACTGATAGGCAACACTACCAACCCTCTAAAGAATCTTAAATGGCCCAATGTACCTGGGGCTAAGCTTGCCCCGCTGACTAAATCTCATCACGCCCTTCATGGGCAATACTCGAATAAATACTAAATCACTAACACTGAAATCCAAGGCACAAAGTCTATGATCAGCGTAGCTCTTCTGCCTGCTCTGAGCTGCTCAAAGTCTATCTTGAATCACTCAAACTTGGTCTAAGGAATCCCAAAGTAACTATGTACTCTATGGCCTAGACTCCAAACTATCAAACCAACGATCTGCAATGCCTACTATACAATGCCTCAAAAGGTGCCATGCCGATGCTCGAATGGAAACTATTATTATAAGCAAACTTGGCCAAGGGTACAAACTAATCCCAAGAACCTCCAAAGTCAAAAACACAGGCCTAAAGCATTTCCTCCAGGACCTGAATAGTCTTTTCAGACTGGCTATCTGTCTGAGGGTGGAATGCAGTACTAAGCTGAACCTCTGTACCCAAATCTTGCTAAATAGCCTAGCAAAACTAAGATGTAAGCTGACTATCGCGATCTGAAATGATAGAAGCTGGGACCCCGTGCAACCGAACAATCTCATGAAGGTAAATCTGAGCTAACCTCTCGGCACTGTAGGAAGTCTAAACTGGCAAGAAGTGCACTGACTTAGTCAGCCGATCCATAATCACCCAAATAGAGTCAAAACCCGTAGAAGTATGAGGCAATCCAACTATGAAGTCTATAGTAATCCCTTTCAACTTTCACTCAGGAATGGGAAGTCACTGCATCGATCCACCAGGTCTCATGTGCTCGAACTTCACCTGCTTATAGTTTAAGCACCGAGATACAAACTTCATTACATCCTGATTTATACCACTCTACCAGTAAAGCTGTCTCAAGTCTCTACACATCTTGGTTGCGCTAGGATGAATGGAATATCTAGAACAATGTGCCTCATGGAGTATCAGCTGAATCAAATCTCCAACTCTCGGAACACAAAGATGACTATCGAACCTTAGAATACCATCACAACCTAAACTAGCCCGACAGTCCTCACCCCAAACCACCTGATCACGAAGGTCACACAATCTCTGATCCTCAAACTGTCGGCTTTGAATCTGATCAACTAGAGTAGAACGAACCTCGATACTGGCAACAACCCTACTAGGATCCGACAAGTCAAGCCTAACCAAATGGTTATCCAAGGACTAGATGTCCAAGGCCAACGGTTTCTCTAAAACTGAAAGTGAAGCTAGGCTACCCATACTTACCGTCTTTCAACTCAAGGCATCCGCTACCATGTTTGCCTTGCCCGGATGATAAAAAATGGTGAAATCATAGTCCTTCAACAGCTCAATCCATCTCCTCATTCTCGAGTTCAGCTCTCGCTGACCCGTAATGTACTAAAGGCTATGATGATTGGTGAATATCTCACAATGAACCCCGTACAAGTAGTGCCTCCAGATCTTGAGCGTGAAAACTGCCACCGCCAACTCAAAGTTATGAGTGGGGTAGTTGCGCTCTTGGATCTTCAGCTACCTTAATGCATATGCTATTACTCGACCCTGATGCATCAACACACAACCAAGACCGACCCTAAAAGCATTATGATACATGGAGAAACTCTCACCCTCGACCGACAAAGTCAATACTAGAGCTGAAGTCAATAAGGCCTTAAGCCTCTGGAAGCTATCCTCACACTGATCCGACCACTAAAATGGAACATCCTTCCTAGTCAGCATATTCAAGGGTGATTCTATGGAAGAAAATCTCTCAACGAACCGTCTGTAGTACCCCGCTAACCCAACAAAGCTGCAGACCTCGGTAGTAGTAGTAGGTCTAGGCCAATCATGGACCGCTTAAATATTACCCGGGTCAACTCTAATCCCATCCTTAGACACCATGTGTCCTTGGAATGCAAATGACTCAAGCCAGAACTCGCACTTTGGGAACTTGGTGTAAAGATGATGATCTCTCAAAGTCTGAAGTACAGTCCTTAAATACTGCTCATGCTCAAACCTACTCCATGAGTATATCAAGATGTCGTCTATGAAAACTATCACAAAAGAGTCCAAATACAGGCTAAGCACCCTATGCATCAAGTCCATGAAGGCTGCGGGGAATTAGTCAACCCAAAAGACATCACCAGGAACTCATAGTGGCCATATCGTGTCCTGAATGCTGTCTTAGGGATGTCTTCTGCCCTAATCCGCAACTGGTGGTAGCCTAACCTTAAATCAATCTTCGAAAACATGGCTGAACCCTAAAGCTGATCAAACAAGTAATCAATCCGCGGTATCAGATACCTATTCTTCACAGTCACCTTATGCAGCTGCTAATAATCAATACACATCCTCATCGACTCATCCTTCTTCTTTACAAATAGAACAAGAGAACCCCAAGGCAATACACTTGGCCTAATGGACCCTTTAGCTAACAAATCCTGGAGCTGCTCCTTAAGATCCCTCAACTCAGCTGGAGCCACACGGTAAGGAGAAATGGAAATAGGCCTGGTGCCTGGCTCTAACTCAATAGCAAAATCAATATCTCTCTCAGGTGGAAGGCCTGGCAGGTCGGTAGGGAACACATCTAGGAAATCTCTAACCATAGGAACCGACTCAGGAGAAGAAGGATCAGCACTAGCATCTCAGACATATGATAGATAAGCCAAACACCCGCAGGAAATAAATTTCCTACATCAAAGACAAGAGATGATCCCAAATGGTGCATGGCTAAAAGAACCCTACCATACAACTAGGGATACACCGAACACGACTATGGTAACGGTCTTAGCATAGCAATCAAAAACTACACGGTGAGGGGATAACCAGTCCATGCCCAATATCACATCAAAATCTAACATATCAAGGATCATCTAGTCACCCCAAATCTCCAAATCACCAACAAAAATCATACACGATCTCACAATCTGATCCACTACTAAAGAGTCTCCTACTGGGGTCGAAACAGATAGAGGCACAAATAGTGACTCACTAGTCAACCCCAAACAAGGCATAAAGTAGGCAGATACATATGAACAAGTAGATCTAGGATCAAATAAAGCCATAGCTGACTGACGGCACACAAAAATCATACCTATAATCACAGCATCAAAGGCCTCTGCCTCCGGTCTCCCAAGGACCGCATAGAATTAACGATGACCTCCACCTGCCCGACTATCATCCCTACCACCTACTCTGCCATACGAGGCACCACTTCTAGCCTGAACACCACTTCATCTAACTGGTGGATGAACTACTCGCAAAGGCTCAACTGGCTGAGCGACTGACTGAACAGTACCCCACTGGGGGCAATCTCTAGCATGATGGCCAACAATACCACAATCATAGCAAGTCCCTGATGGCGTGAACTGTCGAGATGTACCAACAAAACCTATATGGCCTGATACCCTAGAAGCTGCACCCCTTAAAGACTGACCCTGCTCAAACTGAGAACCACCCGAAGTCTGAAGCGAAACCTGAACTGGTCGACTGGACTGACCCTGGTGCTGGTGTGGCTGATACCCCGACCCCACTAGCCTGAACCTCTACCACCATGACCAAAACCACTATAGCCACCCTGATTATGAGGCCTCTTATCTCTGGCCCCTAGATCATGATGATGCAAATCCTCCACAGTACGGACATAGTCTGCGATAACTTGAAATGATCGACCAGTAGATACTAATATATCAGCTGGCTATCTAAGCTCTATCCATAAACCCCAAAAAAATCTATGAATCCTGTCCGTCTCGGTAGGAATGATCATATCTACAAATGGAGCAAGCTGATGGAAGAAAATCTCATACTCAAATATAGACATGGATCCCTGCGAAAGCCTAGTGAACTGCTCCTTGCGATGCCCGCGATCACTCTGAGGCAAGAACTTAGCCATAAAGGCCTCATAGAGCTCAGACCAAGGCAATAGAGGTGATGAAGAGGGTCTGCATGATACCTGTTCCCTCCACCATAACTTCGCTGGTCCTTCTAGTCGATAAGTAGTATATCCAACACCGTGAGTCTCCAGTAAACCCAAATAATGCAACCTCTCCTTACAAGTAGTAATGAAGTCATATGGATCCTGACCATAAGTACCAGGAAACCTTGGAGGTGCCAATCTCAGGAATCTAGACAACACCTTATGCTCCATCTCTGTCATAACTGAGCGAGAAGCAAGAGCTGTACAAAAGCTGGAACTGGAATAACCTCGGCACGAGGAGCCGCAATAACAGGCTGCACTCTTGAACTTTGTGCACCCAAGGTTGCCCCCTGAGCTTATATATGTGCTACCTCAGAAGACCGCTCTTCAATCATACCCAAAAGCTGTAGAAGTAAACCCCAAATATCTGAAGACTGAGCTGGGGCTGACACAGAAGGTGGCACAGAAACTGGTGCTGAAGCTGGTGGCACCTGGGCTATCCTCGGGTCAATATGATTCTTCTCAGGAACAAACTCTGGCTCATAATCATACTCGAGCTCTATCCTAACTCTAGCAGCTCTAGTAGGTGCCGCTGCTCGGGGGCAACCTCTACCTCTACCCTTACACTACCTCGACCCCTAGCTGGAGTCGGAGGTACAGGGGTCAATGTTTCTCCTCTGCCTAAAGCTGACGACCTTGTACAAACCATCTGCGAAAGAGTTAACTAGAACAAGTGAGATTCAAGAAATTTTCAAGGATACTATGCGCAAGATAGAAGCAATAAAAGGTCCATGTTTTCTAAGATGCCACTATAGCCTCCCGAAGTTTGAGTATGGACGTCTCCGTCCTAATTGCAGGACTCTACTAGATATTTGCTCCTATACTGATGACAATGGTGAACCTAGAGCTCTAATACCAAGCTGTCACGACCTGATTTCTCGGTGATTATGGCACCTATAGCCCCCAGTAGGTGAACCAATCCCCGTAGCCTAGAATGGTTAGTAATGGGCTACTATCTAGCAAGTAAGCAGAAGAACAGTAAGAAACAATGGAAGCAAGGGAGATAAGTAAATAAAGTGAACAATAGGAATATATATAACATATATACGGAAGCTAAACTAACCCAAAAGACCTAGTATCATAGTA
Organism: Jaltomata sinuosa; assembly: GCA_003996215.1. Lineage (NCBI taxonomy): Eukaryota > Viridiplantae > Streptophyta > Magnoliopsida > Solanales > Solanaceae > Jaltomata > Jaltomata sinuosa. The sequence continues at coordinate 373,933 of QJPP01000225.1, read as the reverse complement.
TAGAGCTGGAACTACATTAACGGAGTATAAAAGATCCAAAATAACATATACAGATGTCTTTGAATAGTAATAAAGTACATGATACAAAAAATAAACTAAAAGCTAAGCTTCGGTCGCCAAGTGCTCTCACCCTCAGTTTGGAATGGTCCAAAAACTCCTCGCATGATTCTCCAAGAGCTAATGGTGATGGCCCATACTAGGATCTGCACCAGAAGATGAAGAAGTGTAGTATGAGAACCAATTGTTTAGCAACGAGTACCCAGTAGGTATCATAGGCCGACTGGGCACATATAAGATAAAAGAGCAGTAATAAGCAAAGTATAAGCAAACAGTCACAGAAAGCAACAAATGAGTACACAAAATCTAGCACGGAAAGAATACAAGCAGAAAACAACAAACATGGCTACATAATATATATATATATATATATATATATATATATATATATATATATGATATATATATATATATATATATATATATATATATATATATAAAGACACACACACACACATCACATACACAGGTGACAGAAGGAAATAACGCACTTGGAATCCTCGCAACAATAATATATAAGGAGGGATTTAGAAATAGGCAGTATACTGGTAACCTCAAGTGAAAAGAAAAGTAAGAAGAAGAATAAATATTGTCATGCTCGAAAATAAGATTTAATAGTCAAACTAAGCATACTAATCTCAAGTCAAGAAACTAATAACCGGCAGCCCAAGAATAACTTTATCAATATCTAATCTCATATGCAACCACAATAGGAACCCATATCTCGATAGAGTAACAGTAAATCTTCCTACAGTCCCAATGGCTGCCCATACAACTGAGGAATGCAATAAGGTGAAAACAAACCCTTTGACCGCCCATACAACCAGAGCATACTCTTAGCAAACAGTAAAGAAAGGTGGAATCTCACACAAATAGATGATATGACATGATATGCTAAACTAAGTGTGATAGCAGTGTCATATGTTACCACCTCCGATACCCCAAAGGTCCAATAGAGGCAGGATCCATGGAAGGGATTCCCCCGACTACCTCTACTCCACCGTACACTCCCCTCCGGTCATCCTCAGCCCATAGCACTAGGTCCTAAATGACAGGGTCAATGGAGGTCTACTCGTAAACCACATACTAAATCTTAAACCTCAACATAACAGTAAAGAGCATATCCAGATCCAAATAAGTCCTCAAATCTTGAAATTGCATGCTCGGGGGTTCTACCCGGGTCTAAATCGGTGATTCAATTCTCAAAAACTCCAACAAGGGTGCCCGAACATAACCAGGTTTAAAACAATCATAAAACTAATCTACAACTCGGTCTGACCGAGTCTAGTACAATTTTAAATCAATAAAACAGCCCAGCCGAGTCTAATATAGGTATGAAAACAGTGAAAAAATAATCCTTTTAAATTCCTTACCCTAAAAAGATCCATAAAAGTCAGTTCCAACACTTTTATAACCATTTTTACCAAAAATGGGCCCTCGAGGCTGTCCAAGATTTAGAAAATCATCAAGTAGTAGACTCGAAGCCAAAACCATAGCAAAACATGCAAAAAACCTCTTATATGCATGATAATGGCATGCTCAATCACAAACAGTAGCCCAATGGCTCACAATCAACCTATCAGCCCTAAATAGGCTCCAATCGCTCTACAACACAGATAACCAGCCTAAGATCGTAATATCAATGTTCGAGACTCATGGACATTACCATATAACACACCATCTATGTTCCAGAGGTAATACAAGGTCACACAGGACTGCAAGGGTAATAATATCATCATAACTAATACTACAAACATCAGAGGAAGAAAATCAGTGAGACATGAAGAAGCGGTCAAGGTCTGTGGTACCAAGCTAATAATCCTAACCCAAGGATGCCAATTAGTACAATTTTATCCTATAAATGCAAAGTCTAAAGAGTTAAACCATAACCTACCTGTCACCCGATGACAAGCGGCTGAAACGATGATGTCCAAGCTCAAATCGCTCCGAGAAGTCCCAAAATGCAATCAAACTATCAAGAACATAAACTACATATTAAAATGAGACTAACAATACCCATATTGCTATAGTAATAGCTGGGTCAAAATCCAAGTCAAAAGAAGGCCCGCAGGGCCTACGACCCAAAACTGGAAACGAAAAAAAGCACGATGAGCATACGACTCCCGTGATGGCAAGCTCCAATTTTGAGCAAAATTGGCCAAGAGTAAGGCACACAATCAGCCCACTCAAATCAAGAATTAACGAATGGAAATTCAAGAACTGAAATCAGAATTTAATCAAAGTTACTTACCACAATGAAAAGAACAAGCTAGCAGACTGAAATTCCCACAATAACAAGCAACAAAGCCAAGAAACAACAAAAACCCAATAAAACCCAAGCTTTAGGACAAACTCAACAATGGAGGATTTTACAGCAATGGAGAAGGATAATTTTGGGGAAGAATAAGCTTACCAGATTAAAGACGGGAATTGATCACGAAACAATCAGGATTTACTCCAAGAAATTGATGAGCAAAAGTGAAGTAAAAAAAGGGTTTTGAGCTAGTTTTTATGGGGAATTTATAATATGGGTGTTAAGTTAAATGAAAGAGGAGAAAGACAATTTAAAGCTGCCAGCAATGCCTATGTGTACACAACCTAGGTGCTTCCTACATAGCCTCGCATACGCAGCCAAGGCGTCGCCTAGGCTATGGCTTAGAAAATAAAGGCGCTGGCGTTGCCCTTCGCGTAGGCGGCCAACCCACGCGTAGGTGAAGGCTAAGTGATAGGGGGCTAACTTTGCCCTACGCATAGGCGGCCAGGCCACGCATAGGCGAAGGACAAGCTATGGCTATGACAACAACACCTTACCAATAACAGAGCCTAAACATATTTTTCTCTGACAGACCCTCGGAAACACATTTGAGGTCCCGTGAAAAAAAATGAGCTGCGATATTCAACTAAAAACAACATTTTGGACTCAACAGAATTAATGAAAATTCCAACGGAGATCGATAAAACAAAGAGTGGGGCCCACTCCCAATAACCAACTTAGGCCAAACTTTCCAAAATGGAACACTAAGGCAGAAAATGAGTTCGGAATCCTCGGGACCTAAACCAAAGGTCCTCTAGCACAAAGTCGACATTCTGGAGCTAACAACGTTATCAGAATTTTCATCCGAGGCCATCTTCTTCGAATATTGACCAAAGTCAACCTTCCAAGTTCAACTTGGCTAGAAACACAAAAACAAAGACAAAACAAAACCTACAGCTCCCAGAATCTGTCCAAGGGTCCATCTAGACCAAAATCCATGCTATGGAGCTAATGAAATTGTCAGAATTCGATTCTGAGTATGTTTACCAAGAATATTAATCGAAGTCAATGATATCCTAAGTTTAAGCTCTAAAACAGGTAAACAACCATAACAACCAAATGAACAGCCAGGGCACCAAACCATCGGTCCCAGCAAGCGATAAATGACTTGGGGCCACTACAGGTAAGGTCTAAAAGTAAAAGGAAAGCGTAAATGCGAAGATGACCATAAGGGTCATCACAGTGACGACCATTTTGAGGGAATTATTGTGTCTAGATTTTTAATTTTTTAAATTTTTATTAGGAGTAGTTTTTTTTAAAGAGAAAAGAAAAGATATTTTTGACTTGTTTGATACTAGTAATTTAGTCAAGTTTTAGTAGTACATTTCTGTGAATGCTTGAGTATAAAATAAAATAGCAGACGTTTTGACACTTAAGCTCATGGTAGTAACATTATATATAGCTTATTCCTTTTTTGTAATTTTCTATGACCCTATCTGTCTTAAAAGTAAAATTTATCTATCTTGATTAAGACTTGTGCCATATGTGGTGATAATTTCTTGAATATTTCATATTTTGCATCTTAATCTAGAACTTGCCCTGCATGTTGTTGAAGTAAAATAAAAAGTGTTGATTTATTTAGAAGATGCTAATAAGCTTTTTTTGATTTATCTTGTGAATTTTAGCTTTTTCAGATATTGTTACCACTAGTTAGCCCTTCGATCCTGTAGCCTTTTATTTGGTAGTCATAATTTTGCCTTGATTTTTTTATTGAATCCCTAGTTTTTGCATTCTGCTTCCTTGTGCATGCATAAACACTGATAAATTTGTTAAATCTAAAGAAAATACATGATTGAGTGAAAAAAGTGACCCATTATAGCTACAAAGTGATGAAAAGACCCTCTTAAAAAGAATGTGACATGAAAAAAAGAGAAAAAAATTTCTTAAAAAAAATATATGATTGAAACGTTCTTGATATGATAAAAATTAAATGTGAAAATAATTGAAGAGAGGGCTAAAAAACATAAAGTGATGAATGACCCTTTCATTCATCTTTGCGTTTACGCATTCATTATACTATTAGAGCTTTCCTATAGTGGCCCCAAGTCATTTATCGCTTGCTGGGACCAATAGTTTGGTACTCTGGTCATTTGTTTGGTTGTTTTGGCCATTTGCCTGTTTTAGAACTTTAACTTAGAATATCATTGACTTTAGCCAATATTCTAAGCTAACATGCTCGGAATTGAATTCTGACAGTTTCATTAGCTTGGGAGTGTTGAGTTTGGTCTATTAGGACCTTCAGTTGAGGCCTGAGAACTTCTGGTGTGAGTTTTGTGTTGTTTTCTCTATTTTCAGGCCATTTAGAGTTGGAAGTGTAACTTTGGATGGCTTTCGATGATTGGAGTGTCGGAGTCGAAATCTGACAATGCCATAAGCTCCAGAATGATGAGTTTGGGTTGGGAAGGTGATTGGTTCAGGTTCTGAGCTCATTTTGAGCCTTTGGGTTCTTATTCGTTAGTGTTGACATGGGTCAAAATTTCTCCGAAATGACCTCGTATGGAAGTTTCGTCGATTCGGTTTAGTCCGTAATGTCATTTCAACTCTGTTAGCATTATTGGTTTTTGAATATCAGTTTTCGATTGTGCCCGGATTGCCTCGTTGAGGTTTGAAAAGTTGAAAAATTTCTGGCTGTTGCCGGTGCAGGGCTCATGCCTTAATTGCGATCGCGAGACACCTTGTCGCGACCATGATGAAGTGCCTGGTTCATTGTTTTTTGAAATTGTGATGTCCCCTATCACGACTTTGATGAAGTCCTTCTTTCTTTGTTCTTCACGATCGCGTGGCTAGTCCTCATGATCACGATGATCTAGCCAGCGTGGTCCTCGCCACCGCGAGGGGTCCCATTATGATCGCGATGAAGGACCCCTGAGCAGTATATAAGTTTTTCAACTTTGTCTATTTTATTCAAAACCTATTTTCTCCATTATTGACAGCTCCAAACTCGTACAAACTCGGTAATTGATTGGGTTGCTAATTCCTTGGCCTTGATCGTTCCTCCATCATAATTGGTAAGTTTTATCTGCTTTAATCTGTCAAATTATCTCCTTTGATTCCCAAAATTTTCCTTGTGTGGGATGGCTGGTTTGAGCCAATTCCTTGGCCAATTTCCCTCTAAAATCTGAGCATGCACACCTTAGAGGGTAGTGATCATCGTGCTTCTTTTCATTTTTGGTTTCGGGTTGTGGGCCTGCTTTTGGCCCTGATTTCGACCCGTCTACAATTGTAGCGATATGGGTATCGTTAGACCCATTTTAACATATTATTTATATTTGTGATAGTTTAATTATTATTCAGGATCTCTCAAAGTGATTCGGGCTTGGACGTTGTTGTTCGGGCACCTTGTTGTTGGACGATAGGTAGGGTACAGTCTAAACTCCTTAGACTTCGCATATATCGGATAAAATTGTACTAGCTGGCATCCTTGTGTTGGGTTATTAGGTTGGTACCACAGACTTTGACTGTTTTTTCATGATTTGCTTCATTTCTTTCCTTCGCTGTGTGTAGTATTCTTCGTAGTTGATAGTATCACCCTTACGGTCCTGTGTGGCCTTGTTTGACTCTGGACCATAGATTGTGGGTTATATGGGGGTGCCCGTGAGTCCCGGGAATCGTTATTATGATATTATGCTGGCTATCTGTGCTATAGAGATATTGGAGCCTGTGTAGGGCCGATAGGTTATCTGTGGGCCAGGGGCCACTATTGTGATTGTGTATGCCATTCACCATGCATATAGATAGAGGGGATTTCTTCTTGATTTTTACTATGGTTTTGGCTTCAGGCCTACTAGGACTAATTTTCCAAACCTTGCATGGCCCGTAGGGCCCATTTTTTGTAAAAATGATCTAAAAAGGGTTTGGTAATGTTTTAATGGGTCTTCTTAGAGTAAGGGAGTTTTAAAGGATATTTTATCACTAGCTCTACGTATACTGGACTCGGCGGGGTCGAGTGCTATACTTATTTAGTACAGTTTTTGAGGTGCTGATGGACTAGGCGGGGTCATGTGATAGAACTATTGGACTTACTATTTTAGATCTGGATACCTTCCAGGCAGCTTTACTTGGGGATTGATTTGAGAATGCGGGATATCTAGTATGTTAGTCAGGGTCCTCCATGGACTTTGCCATTCCAGACCAGAGGCTGCGAGCTGCGGGTGCTGGAGGGGGGAGGGGTATATGGTGTAGTAGAGGTATACCGGTGTGATTTTCCATGGATCCTATCTTCTGGGCCTCACAGGTTGCCGAAAGTTGGTAACATACGGTACTACTATCACTCTTGACTTAGCATGGCATCATATTATTCATATTTGTGAGGTATCACCCTTGTTTGCTGGTTGTTGATTGTACACTCCAGTAGTATGGGATGCTAGAGGTTTTTTTTCTCACTTGTTTGCGTTCCTCGGTTGTATGGGTTGCTGGGGGTTTGTACGTAGACTCTTGTTACTTTATCGTTATACTACCCAATGTCACGGTTATGATTTTGAGATATTATACTGCAGCATTGTTAGTTCTGGTTTTGAGAGTGATATGATTAGTTTGGTTATTGATTTCTGTTTTTCGAGCATGTCTATCTTTACTCTTCTCTCCCATTACTTAGACTTGAGGTTACCGGTATATCGTCCACTTCTCAAAACTTATTATGTATATACTGTTATTGCAAGGATCCCAGGTGAGTCATTTCTTACTTTAACCTGTGCCTGTTGTGTATATATTCTAATTGCTAGCCTTGTATGTTATTCTTTTTTATCCCTCTGGGCTAGATCCTGTGTACTTTTCATAGATTTCTGAGACTACTTGCTTTTATTCTGTCTGTTACTACGTTTTTATCTTATATGTGCCCAGTCGGCCTATGATACCTACTTGGTACCTTATGCTTCACATTTGGTGCTCATACTACACTCTGCATCTTCTGGTGCAGATCCTAGTATAGGCCATCACCGTTAGCCCATGGAGACTCATGCGAGGAGCTGCGTTTGTGATATTCCAGACTGAGGGTGAGCTCTTAGCGATCAGAGCTTGACTTTTGTTTGTATTTTGTATATTTGTACTCTCTTAGCTTCGGAGGCATGATGTATATGTTATTTTGGACCCTTGTACTCCTTATGTAGATCCGGATCTTATACGATATGATACCAAGTTTTGGATTTGGTTTAGCTTTCGCATTGTATATATTATACCTGTTATCTATTTTCTAAATCTTGCTCCTTTGCTTCCGCTTATTAAACTTTTCTTCCGCTTAGATTGTTAGATAGTAGCATATTACTAACCGTTCTGGGCTATGGGGATTGGTTCACCTACTGGGGGTTGTAGGTGCCATCATGACCGAGAAATCAGGTCATGACAACTTGGTATCAGAACTCTAGGTTTACCGATGTCATCGGTATAGGAGCCAATGTCTAGTAGAGTCCTGCGGATCAGGGCAGAGACGTCTGTACTCAATCTTCAAGAGGCTATAGTGACATCTTAGGTAAAATTGGACTTTTCTTATTTCTATCTCGTGCGTAGTACCTTGAATGTTTCTGGAAATCTCACTTACTCTGGTTCATTCTTCCATAGATTGTTTGTACGAGATCTTCAGCTTCTGGCGGAGGAGAGCCTCCTGCCCCTGCACCTCTGACTCCAGCTAGGGGTCGGGTAGTCGCAAGAGTAGAGGTAGGGGACGTGGATGCCCCAGAGCAGCCACACCTGCTAGAGCTGCTAGAGTTGAGGTAGTGCTCGAGTATGACTATGAGTCCAAGTTTGTTCCTAAGCAACAACACATGGACCCGGGAACAGCCCAGGTACTACCAACTCCAGTACCAGTTTCAGCACCAGTTTCTGTGCCAGCTTTAGCCCCAGCTCAGTCCTCAGATATTAGGGGTTTACTCGTTCAGCTTTTGGGTATGATTGGGGAGAGACCTTTTGAGGTAGCACAAACACTCGCTCAGAGGGCAACCTTGGGTGTTCAGAGTTCCGGAGTGCAGTATGCTACTATGGCTCCCCGTACCGAGGTTATTCCGATTCCATTAGCTGCACAGCCTCTTGATCGTTTCCCAGCCATGACAGATGGGGAGCAAAAGGCGTTGGGTAGGTTCTTGAGATTGGCACCACCAAGATTTGCTTGTATGCCGGGTCAGGACCCACATGACTTCATTACTACCTGGGAGGAGATGTTACACCATCTGGGACCGCTAGAGACTCACGGAATTGGATATACTACATATCAACTGAAGGGTCCAACTAAGTTATGGTGGAGGGTTCAGGTTGCTTGCAGACCTTCTATATCACCTCAATTGACTTGGTCTGAGTTCTATGAGGCCTTTATGGCCAAGTTCTTACCACAGAGTGAGAAGGATCATTGGAGAGAGGAGTTCATTAGACTTGCTCAGGATTCTATGACTGTTTTGGAGTACGAGACTCGTTTCCATCAGCTTGCTCCCTTTGGGGCCATGATTATGCCTACTGAGGCTGACAGGATCTGTAAATTTTTTTAAGGACTACGAAGAGAGTTTAGAGAGCTCGCAAAGATATTGGTTGCTAGTAGTCGGTTTTTCCAGGCCATTGCAGACTATGCTCATACTGTAGAGGATTTGTGTCATCATAACATCGGGGCCAAAGATAAGTAGCCTCGACATCAGGGTGGATACAGTGGTTCCAGACACGGTGGTAGAGGTTCAGGCAAGTGGGACCAGAGTAATCAGCCACAACAGCATCAGGGTCAGACCAGTCAACCAGTTCAGGCGTCACTTTAGGATTCTGGTTCTCAGTTTGAGCAAGGTCAGAGTAGTAAGTGTGGTCACAGTGGTCAGTCTATGAGAGGTACTACTTTTGGGGCATCAAGCTGAGGTGGCCACATGGTTCAGTGGGTTCGTCTCGACAGGGTGGGCCGTCAGGTCCATGCTATGAGTGTGAAGTCAGCGGTCATTTTGCCAGAGATTTCCCCCAGCAGGGTATAGCTTGTTATAAGTGCAGAGGTAGTGACCATTTTGCTAGAGATTGCCCTCAGCGGGGTAGAGTTCATCCAGTCGCTCTGCTAGCTCAGCCTATTTGCTCATTTCAGCCACCAGCTCGAGGAGGTGGTTGACAGGGTAGAGTTGGTGCTCCATATGGCAAAGCAGGTGGTAGGGATGAAGGTCGGGCAGGTGGAGGTCATTGTCAGTTCTATGCGGTCTTTAGGAGACCGAAGGCATAGGCCTCGTATGCAATGATTACAGGTACGATTTCTGTGTGCCAACAGTCTGCTATGAATTTATTTTATCCTGGATCCATTTGTTCATATGTATCTGCCTACTTTCTACCTTGTTTGGGGTTGGCTAGTGAGCCATTATCTGTTCCTATTTTTGTCTTGACCCCAGTGGGACATTCTTTAGTAGTGGATCAAATTGTGAGATCCTGTGTGATATCTGTTGGTGATTTGGAGACTTGGGGTGATTTGATGATCCTTGATATGTTAGATTTTGATGTGATACTGGGCATGGACTGGTTATCCCCTTACCGTGCAGTTTTGGATTGTTATGCCAAGACCATTACCATAGCCGTGACTGGTGTATCCCTGATTATGTGGCAAGGTTCTGTTAGCCATGCACCATTTGGGATCATCTCTTGTTTACGAGCTAGGAAGTTGATCTCTCGCTGGTGTTTAGCTTATCTAGCATATGTCTGAGATGCTAGTGCTGACCCTTCATCTCCTGAGTCTGTTCCTGTGTTTAGAGACTTCCTGGATGTATTTCCTACCGACCTTCCAGGCCTTCAACCTGAGAGAGATGTTGTTTTTTCCATTGAGTTAGAGTCGAGCACCAGGCCCATTTCTATTCCTCCCTACTGTATGGCTCCTGCTGAGTTGAGAGAGCTTAAGGAGAAGCTACAACGTTTGTAAGCTAAGGGGTTCATTAGACTGAGTGTGTCACCTTGGGGTGCTCCTGTTCTCTTCGAGAAGAAGAAGGATGGGTTTATGCGGATGTGTATTGACTATCGACAGCTGAATAAGGTGACAGTGAATAATAGGTATCCGATGTCGAGGATTGATGACTTGTTTGATCAGCTTTAGGGTTCAGTCATGTTTTTGAAGATCGATTTGAGGTTCGACTACCATCAGTTAAGGATTAGGGTGGAGGACATCCCTAAGACAACATTCAGGACATGTTATGGCCACTATGAGTTCCTGGTGATGTCTTTTGGGTTGACTAATGCCCTCACAACCTTTATGGATTTGATGCATATGGTGCTTAGCCCGTACTTGGATATGTTCATGATAGTCTTCATTGATGACATTCTGATATACTTGATGAGTAGGGACGAGCATGAGCAACACTTGAGGATTGTGCTTCAAACTTTGATAGATCATCAGCTTTATACCAAGTTCTTAAAGTGTGAGTTTTGGCTTGAGTCAATTGCATTCCTAGGACACGTGGTGTCTAAGGATGGGATAAGGGTTGATTTGGGTAAGATTTCAGTGGTTCATGATTGTCCTAGACCTACTACTCCTATCGAGGTTCGTAACTTTATTGGTTTAGCCGGGTACTACAGACGATTCATCGAGAGATTTTCTTCCATAGCAGCACCCTTGACTATTCTTACTAGGAAGAATGTTCTATTTCAGTGGTCAGATCAGTGCGAGGATAGCTTCCAAAGGCTTAAGGCCTTATTGACTTCAACTCTAGTTTTGAGTTTGCCGATTGAGGGTCAGAGTTTCTTTGTGTATTGTGATGCTTCAGGGGTTGGTCTTGGTTGTGTGTTGATGGAGCAGGGTTAAGTGATAGCATATGCGTCGAGATAGCTAAAGGTTCACGAGCACAACTAACCCACTCATGACTTAAAGTTGGCGGTGGTAGTCTTCGCGCTCAAGATTTAGAGGCACTACTTATATGGAGTTCACTATGAGATATTCACCGATCACCGTAGTCTTTAGTACATTACAAGCCAGTAGGAGCTGAACTTGAGGCAGAGGAGATGGATGGAGCTACTGAAGGACTACAATTTCACTATTCTATAGCATCCGGGCAAGGCAAACATGGTAGCGGATGCCTTGAATAAGAAGGCAGTGAGTATGGGTAGCCTAGCTTCACTTTCAGTTTTGGAGTGACTATTGGCCTTGGACACCCAATCCTTGGCTAACCGATTGGTTAGGTTTGACTTTTCAGATCCTAGCAGAGTTCTTACCAGTGTTGAGGTCCGTTCTACTCTAGTTGATCAAATTTAGAGCCGATAGTTTGAGGATCAGAGTTTGTGTGACCTTCGTGATCATGTAGTTTAGGGTGAGGCCAACCGAGCTACTTTGAGTTATGATGGTATTCTGAGGTTTGATGGTCGACTTTGTGTTCCAAGGGTTGGTGATTTGATTCAGTTGATACTCTATGAGGCACATTGTTCTAGATACTCCATTCATCCTAGTGTAGCAAAGATGTATAGAGATTTGAGATAGCTCTACTGGTGGAGTGGTATGAAGCGGGACATAACGGAGTTTGTATCTTGGTGCTTGAACTGTAAGAAGGTTAAGTTCGAGCACATGAGACCGGGTGGCTTGATGCAACCACTTCCCATTCCTGAGTGGAAGTGGGAAACTATTACTATGGACTTCATTGTTGGGGTGCCTCGTACTTCTTGGGGTTTTGATTCCATTTGGGTGATTGTAGATTGGATGACTAAGTCAACCTACTTCTTGCCAGTTTAGACTTCTTATGGTGCAGGGAGGTTAGCCCAGATCTACTTTTGTGAGATTGTTCGGTTGCACGGGGTCCCAACTTCTATCATTTCAGACTGCGGCACTCAGTTCACATCTCAATTTTGGAGGGCTATTCAACGGGATTTAGGTACAGAGGTTCATCTTAGTACTACTTTCCACCCTCAGACAGATGGGCAGTCCTAGAGGACTATTCAGGTCCTAGAGGATATGTTTCGGGCCTGTATTCTTGACTTTGGAGGTTCATGGGATCAGTTTGTACCCCTGGCCGAGTTTGCTTATAATAATAGCTTGCAGTCGAGCATTGTCAAGGCACCTTTAGAGGCCTTGTATGGTAGGCGTTGCAGATTGCCGATTAGTTGGTTTGATGGTTTAGGGTCCAGACCGCAGAGTACAGACTTGCTTACAGATTCCTTAGACCGAGTTCATTTGATTCAGGATAGATTTAGAGCATCCCAGAGTAGGCAGAAGAGCTACGCTAATCATAGACTTTGTGCCTTGGAGTTCAGTGTTGGTGACTTGGTTTTCCTTTGAGTATCGCCCGTGAAGGGCGTGATGAGATTTGGGCGGTGGGGCAAGCTTAGCCCCAGGTTTATTGGGCCATTTGAGATTCTACAGAGGGTTGGTAGTGTTGCCTATATGTTAGCTTTGCTTCCGATGTTTTCAGCTGTTCACCTAGTATTTCATGTCTTGATGTTATGTCGGTATATGCCAGATGAGTCTCATATGTTGCATTGGGATTCAGTTTAGTTAGACGAGAGTTTATCATTTGTTAAGGAGCCGATATATATTTTGGCCAGAGATATCAGGAGATTGAGATCTAGGAAGAATATGGTTGTGAAAGTTTAGTGGAGGCATCGTCCGGTCGAAGAGGCTACTTGGGAGATCGAGAGTGAGTTGCGTGCTCAGTATCCACAGTTGTTCGAGCCTTCAGGTACTCCCTTCTTCTTGACTTTCGAGGACGAAAGTCTTTTAGTAGTGGATGTTGTGATGACCCTTCCGGTCATCTTCGCGTTTATACATTCATTGTACTGTTAGAGCTTTCCTGTAGTGGCCCCAAGTCATTTATGACTTGCTGGGACTGGTTGTTCAGTACCCTGGTCATTCGTTTGGTCATTTTGGCCGTTTGCTTGTTTTAGAGCTTTAGCTTAGAATATCATTGACTTTAGTCAACATTCTTAGCTAACATGCTCGAAATTGAATTCTGACAGTTCCGTTAGTTCTGGAGCATTGAGTTTTGTCTAGTTGGACCTTCAGTTGAGGCCTCAGAACTTTCGGTGTGGGTTTTGTGTTGTTTTCTCTATTTTTCAGGACATTTGGAGTTGAAAGTGTAACTTTGGGTGGCTTTCGATGATCGGAGTGTCGATTCGAAATCTGACAATTCCATCATCTCCAGAATGATGAGTTTGGGTTAGGAAGGTGGTTGGTTCGAGTTTCAAGTGAGCCAAACTCATTTCGAGCCTTTGGGTTCTTATTCATTAGTGTTGACTTGGGTCAACATTTCTCTGAAACGAGCTCGTATGGAAGTTTCATTGATTTTGTTGAGTCCGGAACGTCGTTTCCAATCTGTTAGCATTATTGATTTTTGAATATCGCTTTTTGATTGTCCGCAGAATGCCCCGTCGAGTTTTGAAAAGTTGCAGATTTCTGGCTGTTACAGGTGCAGGCCTCAGGCCTTAATTGCGATTGCGAGACTATATGTCGTGATCACAATGAAGTGCGTGGTTAATTGTGCTTCACGATCGCGATGTCCCCTGTCGTGACCGCGATAAAGTCGTTCCTTCTTTGTTCTTTGCGACTGCATGGCTAGTCCTCGCGATCGCGATGGTCTAGCCAGCGTGGTCCTCGCGACCGCGAGGGGTCCCTTCACAATCGTGATGAAGGACCCCAGAGCAGTATATAAGTTTTTCAACTTCGTCTCTTTCATTCAATACTCATTTTCTCCATTATTGACATCTCCAAACTCGTACAAACTCGGTAATTGAGCAATTCTGGGTGTTGGGTTGCTAATTCCTTGGCCTTGATCATTCCTCTACCATAATTGGTAAGTTTTATCCGCTTTAATTCATCAATTTATCTCCTTTGATTCCCAAATTGTTCCTTGTGTGGGCTGGCTGGTTTGAGCCAATTCCTTGGCCAATTTCCCTCTAAAATCTAAGCATGCACACCTTGGAGGGTAGTGATCATCGTGCTCCTTTTCATTTTTGGTTTCAGGTTATGGGCCCTGTGGGCCCTCTTTTGACCCCGATTTTGACCCAGCTACAATTGTAGCGATATGGGTATCATTAGACTAGTTTTAACGTATTATTTATGTTTGTGATAGTTTGATTATCATTCAGGATCTCTCGAAGTGATTTAGGCTTGGATGTTGTTGTTCGGGCATCTTATCGTTGGACGACAGGTAGGTTACAGTCTAAACTCCCTAGACTTAGCATATATCGGATAAAATTATACTATATAGCATCCTTATGTTGGGTTATTAGGTTGGTACCATATACTTTCACTGCTTTTCCATGATTTTCTTCGTTTCTTTCCTCCGCTGTGTGTAGTATTCTTCGTAGTTGATAGTATCACCCTTACGGTCCAGTGTGGCCTTGTTTGACTCTGGACCATAGATGGTGAGTTATTCGGGGGTGCCCTGAGTCCCGGGCATCATTATCGTGATATTATACTGGCTAGCTGTGCTGTAGAGAGATTGGAGCCTATGCAGGGCCGATAGGTTATCTGTGGGCCGGGGGCCACTGTTGTGATTTTGTGTTCCATTCACCATGCATATATATAGAGGGGATTTCTTCTTGATTTTTAGTATGGTTTTGGATTTGGTCCTACTGGGACTGATATTCTAAACCTTGCATAGCCTGTGGGGCCCATTTTTGGTAAAAATGATCTAAAAAGGGTTTGGTAGCATTTTGATGGGTCTTCTTGGGGTAAGGGAGTTTTAAAGGATATTTAATCACTAGATCCACTTATACTGGACTTGATGGGGTCGAGTGCTAGACTTATTTACTACAGCTTTCGGGGTGCTGCTGGACTAGGCGGAGCCGTGTGCTAGAACTATTGGACTTACTATTTTAGACATGAATACCTTCCAGGCAGCTTTAGTTGGGGATTGATTTGAGATTGTGGGGCATCTAGTATGTTGGTTGGGGGCCTCTATGGACCTTGTCGTTCTTGACCAGAGGCTGCGAGCTGCGGGTGCCGGAGGAGGGGTATACGGTGTAGTAGGGGTATACGGGTGTGATCTTCCATAGATCCTATCTTCTGGGCCTCAGTGGTCGTCGAAAGCCGATAACATACAGTACTACTATCACTCTTGACTTAGCATGGCATCATATCATTCATCTGTGTGAGGTACCACCCTTGTTTGCTGGTTGTTGATTGTACGCTCCGATAGTATGGGATGCCGGAGGGTTTTGTTTTCACTTCTTTGTGTTCCTCGGTTGTATGGGCGGCGGAGGGACAGTAGGTAGACTCTTGTTACTTTATCATGATACTACCCCCTATCACAGTTATGATTTTGAGATATTATACTGCAACGTTGTTAGTTCTGGTTTTGAGAATGATATGATTAGATTGGTTATTGATTCTTGTTTTACAAGCATGTCTATCTTTACCCTTCTCTCCCATTCCTTATACTTGAGGTTACCGGTATACCGTCCACTTCTCAAAACTTATTATGTATATACTGTTATTGCAAGGATCCCAAGTGCGTCATTTCTTACTTTCACCTATGCCTGTTGTGTATATATTCTACTTGCTAGCCTTGTATGTTGTTCTGTTGTCTTCCCTCTGGGGTAGATCCTGTGTACTTTTCGTTGATTTATGTGACTACTTGCTTCTATTCTGTCTGTTACTATGCGTTTATCTTATATGTGCCCAGTCGGCCTATGATACCTACTGGGTACCTTATGCTTCGCATTTGGTGCTCATACTACACTCTACATCTTCTGGTGCAGATCCTAGTATGGGCCATTGCCGTTAGCCAGTGGAAACTCATGCGAGGAGCTGCGTTTATGATATTCTGGACTGAGGGTGATCTCTTGGCGACCAAAGCTTGACTTTCATTTGTCTTTTGTATATTTGTACTCTCTTAGCTTCGGACACATGATGTATATGTTATGTTGTACCCTTGTACTCCTTATGTAGATCCGGCTCTTATACGCTATGATACCAGGTTTTAGGTTTGGTTTAGCTTCCTCATTATATATATTCTTCATGTTATCTATTTTCTTCATCTTGTTCCCTTGCTTCTGCTTATTAAACTGTTCTTCGCTTAGATTGTTAGATAGTTGCCCATTACTGACCGTTCTGGGCTACGGGTATTGGTTCGCCTACTGGGGGGTTGTAGGTGCTATCATGACCGAGAAATCGGTTCGTTACACTATGGTTCTTTGTGCATACATGTGAATTTATTTGTGAGTATGAGAGTTGTACTTTTTTCTAAGTCCTTAATTTATATTCGATTCTTTAAATTGAGTGTATGGACTATTCTTCTTGTGAAGGCACTTGTTTCATGATAGTTAGGTAATTTTATTAGCTTTTTTTGATGAGGTAGGCGAGCAAACTTAATTTAATGAGTTAGAGTCCGTCTTTGAGGTTAGGAGGTTAGAAATTTATTTTTTTATTATATATCTTGCATAATGATCGAGAAGTGTACTTGATGTTGTGTTTTGTTATATGGCATAAGTGTTTGTATCAACCAAAGTGGTGGCATTCCTAGTTGGATTTATTGAGATGAGCTTTAATGCTTTCTCGAGGACGAGCAAAAGTTTAAGTGGGGTGGTGATGTGAGGTCAAAAATATATATATTTAGTCATTTTTTGCCTCACATTTAGGCCTCATTTGTTTGCACTTAATGAAGGTCTGAATCTGAATCGTTGAGATTTTAGCCCATTAAGTGCATTTGTTTTTGTTCTAGATCTAACCACTTAATACCTCTGAAAGCATCTGACCGAATCAAATCTGGTATAGAGTCTGAAAATCATTCAGACCTGTTTATTGCTCTTTTATTTTCTTTAATATTAAGTTCTTATTATTACAAACTTCTTTTCTTCTCTGCTATTTCTGCAGAATCACCACATCCGTTAGACCATTACTAACCTGCACCTTCATTTATTTCTATATGTCTTCATCAAATCAGATTACTTATTATTTCTTCTTCCAAATCATCACACCACCATTGGCCAAAAAAATATATAAATGAATTTATTGACAGAAAAATCAAGCCGATATTAACTATTGATCATCCAATAAAAAAAATTCATGAACAATATCTAAAAGACGTTGAATTTTCTAAAAATACGTTGATAACCGCTTCAGTAGATTGCTACCACCCACCACCACCTTCATGGTGGTAGTTTTTGTTCAATTACGACGGCAAAAATTGTGGGTTCTCTAATAGTGCGAATAGGCAGACGGGTGGAATTTGAGAATTTGGAAAAAGAAGTGAGTTAAAATTGAACCTGTTTTCTTCTCTCTCTTCTTTGAAATCTTAGTTTTGGAGCTAAAAATTGATTTGAATGGAGATTTTGAAAGTTCAGCTTGCTGATGGATGTTCAAGTCTACGACAATGGGATATGCTGGTGTCTGAGACTAGAAAAGAAACTTTTTTTTTTAAATATTGAACTTTGTCTAAGAAAGTTCTCATAAAATGATTCTTAATTACACAGATGAAGGATGTGTTAGATTAATGATCTCCAGGGGTTAATTTGCCAGAAAGGACATGAGAAACTTGAAATTTGATTTGTAATATTTTTCTTTTTTGATTATTTTTATTAATTTTAAAATAAAATAAATCATGTGCATTTAGATGTTGAAAAACAAACAGTCTTAATCATTCAGTGTTCACATCTAGAAATAACATCTTAATCTTTCAGATGTGCATTCAGATTCAGACATCTTAATCTTAATGAATACAAATGAGGCCTTAGTCCTTTTTTTTGTCTTTTTGAGCATTTAATTTTATGAATTATTCTTATATTGAATATTTTTATGTGTAGGATTAAAATGGTGTGGAGATGTCATGATCCAACCGGTCATGATTCACACCCACCCTAGCTCTACAGTGGGAGAACCATCTAACACAACCCTTAACCAACTATCAAGAATTCACCTAAACCATCTTCATCAATTCACTACTATTTAGCTTACTAAACACAATATTAATCAAACCAAATTGTTACTAACTCATTTAATATCCAATACAAGAGAGTGTAGAAGTATCTCTAATTAGTATAACCCCGGACCTAAAGTCACCGTACAAGAACTCTAAAGAATTTCAAAAACTAAGTCTAATCAATATCTAGAATGTGGAATAAAAGGAATGTATCTGTCCAGAAACAAAGAACATAACCAGCATAAAGATGATCTGATGGTTGCCCGGACATGGTGCTTACCACGCTTGATTTGATGCATGAATCAAGAACTAGAGCCGAAGTCTTATCTTAAATGCTGAAACACGTGTGCACTCAATAAAAATAAGAGTAAAGGTAGTATCAGTACAACAACTAAGTACTGGTAGGTATCATCGGCCGAGTAAACTCAACACCATTCAAATAATCAAGTGAAATACAAGTAATATCAATCAAAATACAACTCACAATTAGTTGACAAGCAAGCACAGTTATAGCACTTTATCTCAACAGGATACATGTATACAAGTAATCAACTACACCTAGGGAGATTCCTTCAGCAATAGTCATCACAAATATAAGTTTAATAAAATGATGATTGCATGCATCCAAGATGTACACACATACTAGAGTCGGCAGTGACTCTCAGCTATGACCTGCAGGGGAGGAGCTCTTTTTATGTACCAGTGTCAATGTGACACACATTCCAATAATAGTGTCAGCGTGACACCCATTCCATATAACAGTGTAGGCCTGATACTCAATCCATATACACCTCAATAATATCTCAAAATCATATGTTTAATGCATGATACATTCAATAATCACAAGTAATGCTTGAAACCAACTCACAAACACTCAACTTATATATAAGCACAAAGTCAAGCAAGTTCTTACTACTATTAAACCATAACCTACCTCGATTCCTTGCCCAAAAATAATATTACACTACAGTCTTGCCCCTTCTTTCGATTTTTGCCCGTTCTTGATCAATAAACAATAGATACACAAACTTTAACACAACAATTCACCCTTCCTAAGCATTAGAAACTCACATTTATTAAATTAACTCATGAATTTAACCTAGTTCATCACCTTAAAGTTTTCTACCCTTTAAACTCTTTGAATTCTTTATTTCAACTAACAATCATGAATTCTACCATAGAACGTATTTTCTAACCTCCTAGAATTAATAATAACTGATAAAAATATCATTTCCCAGCGATTCCCATCAGTTTATAACTTAGGGATAAATTCTAAATTCCAGCATGGCTATGATTCTTAGAATCCTAAGAATCTAAAGGAGTAATTCAAGTTTGAAGTGTAAAGGAACCTTACCTCAAAGATAGAAAATCCCAAAAGTTGTGAAGAATCATCTCTGCTAAGCCCTTGAACACTTTTTGGAAAAGTGGGAATGAAAATAGATTTTTCTGATTTTAAAAATTGGTATTTTGCGTTTCCACTAGTGCAACAACATTTTTTTTGCTGTAGAAGCACCTCTATAGCGTAGGATCTATCGTTGCAGCGACATCTAGGCCAAAAAGAGCTGTCATTATGGTGATATTTTTGCCACTACAGCGACACTACTGTCGCTATAGAAACCCCAAACCAGTAGCTCGGGACGTGGTCCTAGCTCTAGACATTTCACAACACACCTCTAAAAATTTGATGTGATGAACTGACCCTTTCATGGTAGTTGGTATAATCGAAGTTCTACTAACCTGTTCTACGCACTGGAAGTTTCTACAACTTTCTAAACTCATCCTCTAACATAAAGTACAATAAAAAAGATAAACCAACACTCTGATAATTTCCATATTTCCCTAGACCACCACACACTCAAATTATGCGTAAAGTTAGGCTAACCTAGAATTTTCAAATTTTGGTTTAAGGGAAAACTAGGTGAAAGTTTTACTCTCTATTTCAGCTTAATGATGATTTGGGTTATTATATTAGATACCAATTTACCCCTAATTAATCTTCAACTGAAAACTAATCAAAATGATGCAACAAATGAGCAAAAGAATTACCCGAGTTGATGAAGAAGTGTGGATAGTGCTTGCGCATATCCACCTCTATCTCCCTTGTGGATTCCTCAACCAGACGGTTTCTCCACTGCACCTTTACCAACATAATAACTTTGGTCCTCAGTTTCCTCACATCCCTATCGAAGATCGTAATTGACTCCTCTTAATAAGAGAGCTCCTTATCAAATAATTTCGAATCCCAATGAATATGTAATCTCCATCTCTGTGATACTTCTTGCGTATTGACATATGAAATACTAGATCTACCTCTGACAAACTAGGAGGTATAGCCAATCTATACGCCACTGACTCTACCCTATTCAAAACCTCAAAGGGTCCAATGTACGTCAGACTCAATTTCTCCTTTTTTCCGAATCTCATTACAGCCTTTATAGGTGATACTTTAAGCAAAATTTTCTCACCTTTCTCAAATTGCATAACCCTTACCTTATTATTTGCATACCTTTCTATTGACTTTAAGCTACTACCAACTTCTCCCGGATGAATCTCACTTTCTCCATCGACTCCTTTAGCATATCGGTGCCCCAAGGTCTCACCTCAAAAGCATGAAATCATCCAATCAATGATCTACATCTTCTTCTATACAAAGCTTGAAAAGGAGCCATATCAATATTGGAGTGGTAGCTATTGTTGTATGCATATTCACATAAAGGTAGATCTTTGTCTCACTGACCACCAAAGTCTATCACACAAGCTCAGAGCATACCTTCAAGTGCCTGAATCATCCGTTCTGATTGCCCGTCAGTCTGTGGATAAAAAATTGTACTTAGGTCTAACCTAGTAACAAATTCTGACTGAAACTTCTCCCAAAAGTTGGAGGTCAAGTGTGTACCTTTATCTAACACTATAGAAATATGCACCCCATGAAGTCTCACAATATCCTTCACATAGATCGTAGCCAACTTAGCTGCATTGTAGTCCACTCTTACCTGAATAAAGTGTGCAGACTTGGTCAATCAATCAACGATCACCCATATGGAGTCACACTTCCTTAGAGTCTTAGGATGACCCATGATAAAATCCATGGTTATTCTCTCCCACTTCCATTTAATAATGGGTATTCTCTGGAAAGTGCCACCAAGTTTTTGATGCTCATACTTAACCTGCTGACAATTTTGACACTTGGTCAGAAAATTCACAATGTTTCACTTCATTCTGCGCCACCGATAATGCTGCCTCAAGTCTCTATACATTTTGGTTGCACCCAGATGAACAGAGTACTTAGAATTGTGAGCCTTAGCAAGGAATGTGAAATCAAGTTTCTCACTCGAGGCACACACACATGCCCCCGAATCCTCAACACCCATTCTTCATCAAGAATGACCTCCTTGGCATCACCTTGTAACACTTAGTCCCTAAGGTTATTAAACTTCTTATCTTCAAACTGCTTATTCTTAATCTTCTTAAAGAAAGTAGACTTATCTTCAAAGTGCCTATCTACTGAGTCTAATTCTATGAGAGAGTCTATTAACTAGAATAAACCACATGATCTAAACATGGAGTCTAATATATATGCCCCATCGAGAGGACCCAATATACCTTGCCAGGGTATAGAGGCATGACTGGCGTGATTACTAATTTGAGACCCAATTGAGGGCTAAGTGATAAGTTGGTAATCTACCAACTTATTGAGCCTATATCCATGAATTATTGCTATGTTTTGAATAGATTTAGAGGTTCTTATGGCCTTTATTGATGTCTATGCAAGTACTTTTGATAGATGATGATAAACAAGGAAATGGAACCAAAAAGAGCTCAAAAAGAGTAAAGTATGAAGTGTTCGGAAAAGCTAAAGATTTTGACCGGAGATGCGGTGGTCGTGTGACACGCACAGGCCGAGGTGCAAAATGCACCTCCTCCGTACAAGCTGCAAAAGTCACTGAAGAGTCTTTCAAGGGGTGCAGTCGCTGTGCAACATGCACATCTTGAGGTGCGAACCGCACCCCCTTCGCACGAAGCTCCCATTTCTAGCTGAAGTCACTGGTTCAACCGGAGGTAGTGTGCGACGTGCACTTCACAATGTGCGAACCACATGTCGCACCGTACAGTTCCCGAAGGGCATTTTTTCCCAAATTTTTAGTGACATTTTGGGAAATTATAAAAGGCCTATTCAGGCTTAATTGTAAATAACTTTTATTATTCTGAATATTTGGAAGAGCTTTTAGCTTGGAGACTAAGTTTTTCACCTCTATTGAGAAGAGGGTTTCAATCTAATTCTCTTGGTTAACACTTTTGTTCTCAAATTGAATCTAGAACTTGAGATTCAGCTCTAATGGAAGGGATTTTGAATTACCCAGCTAGTATCTCTTTCTCTCTTTCTATGAGTGGCTAAATTCGCTTGTCTAGGGGTGTATTGATGATGGGTGCTTAAAAAATGGGTGTGGGTGTTATCTATTCTAGCTTATAATTTCTTAATTGACATGGGTCTAGTAATTTCACCAAGTTTTAATCCTAAAATTGGTCGTTGCAAATATTAATTTACATTACTTGATTATGTGATTGCTTGAGAAAGGATTTCATAGTTTTGGATGTGAAATGACTAGTGGGAACTTGGGATTCCACTTAGATTTGAGCCTAGGAATAACTCTTATCATTGTATTCTCCCATTTAAGAGTCTAAGCTAGAGATGGTATGACTTCCCCAAGCTAGATTGATTGTTTATTTATCAAACCGATGATGCTCTATCTAAGATCATCAGATATAAGATTGTTGATCGAGAGATAAGCAAATCTTACCCATGACCAATGCTATTTATGTCACTAAGTGAGAATAGGTATGAATTGGTAATTACCCTATCCCATAACCAAATCCCCATCAGATATGCATCCCTAGTCATCTAGTTGACTTGGTACACCCGCTTTAGTTTTATTACTTTTTGAATTGAATTGCGATTGTAGTGACCACATTCCCAATTCCCCCATCCTTTTAATTGTTGTTTTGAGCAATTACTCTCACCTTGAACTCAATTCGTTGCAATCTCTATTTAGCTACCCCATGTCCCTTGGGTATGACCCTGACACTCGTTGGGATTATAAATTTTGTTTTGCTACACGATCACCATGACCTCCTACTTGGAGAGCACGATATGAGCATTAGGGACTTGAGCTTTTAGCTATTTTTGATTGTTGTTTTGAAGTCACCTTAAGAGTGCTTGCTTTTTTTACTTTTGTCTGTTGTTTGTGGTTGTTTTAGGTACATGTCACTCAAACATAAATGCATTTACTTCTCACTCCACCTAGTTGCACTTGATTTTACTATCGTGTTGGACGATAAGTTGGATTTTTCAGAGCCGAGGGAGCAATGGGTGTCACCTCCGCTAAAGAGATTGATGATTGGTTGAAAAATGATACACAGAAGAATAGAGCGTTATCAATCACTTCCACACTCCTTGAATTTATGGTAAGAAGTATCTCAAATGAGCGAGTTGAAACCATTAGCACTATTGGTGCTCTTGGGGGTATGAGAATGGTAGATGATGGTGAGAGTTCAAATGATGGTAGTGATGAAATGCATACAGTGGTTTCCCATGTCAACCCTCATAGTTTGGGTAGATGTGAGCATGGGAATCAAGGTCAGAATAAACAATATGAAGACTCTAGAATGGAAAGTATGCTTGTGGAGGTGTTACAAAAAGTAGGGGAAACCAACGAAGTCATTGAGGAGTTGAGCCATAACCTTGGAAATCTTGCCCAAACTGTTCAATCGCACTCTGTTGACATTGAACGTCTTGAAGATAAAATGCTTTGGCTGAATTCACAACTCAAATCTAGGCAAGCCGAGAATAAAGAGAAGGGTAGTGGTGTTGAGTGCTCCCTAGACCACGTTGAGGTTACAATGCCACTGATACGCAAGCCTTAGAAAATGCAAATTCAGGGAAATGGTGTGACCTAAGTTGTTCAACATGAGAGCAAGGAGAATAAAGTTTTAAAACCATTCCCCACTTGTACACCTCTATTCCCTTAATGACTTTTGCAAGAAAGAGTGGATGAGACTCCAAATGATTTTGAGTCTTCGTTGAAGAGAATCACCATCAATGTTCTTGAAAACAATGCTTTTAACAAAATGCCCGAGTATGCCAAGTTCGTGAAAGAATTATGCACCACTTGCAACTTAGAAGATGTTAGGGTAGTTCAACTATCTCCATTTAGTAGTGCATTTCTTGCGGGAAATTTCACCAATGAGGCGGTGTTGCCGGGTGTACACACGGTTTATGATTCGAAGGGAGTTCACAAGTCTGCTAGGATGGTGTGCTATAAAAACTCAAGTGTCAACTTGATGTCGGTAGCCACTTTCAAATGAATAGAGTTGGGGCAGCCCACTAACACAAATTTGGTGTTCGTCATGACAGACTGATCAATAAGGTGCCCCATGGGAATCAGTTGTGTCATTTGGATCAAGGTAGGGTGAATGGTGTACCCTGTGGACTTTGTGATACTTGATTGTAAAGTAGGATTTGAGATACCCATCATGTTGGGGCATCCTAGCCTAAAAACAGGGCACACTTTGAGCAAAATGAACTCGGGAGAGTTAAAGTTTGCATTGAATGATAAGGAAGCCACCTTTGATGTTAATAGATCTATTAGGAAACCAAGTGATCTCCAAACGATGTTCACAATTGAAAAAATTGAAGGAAGTGTCAATTTGCACATGAGAGAGGGATTCATTGATGAAGCCTTAGAAGCGGTACTATTAAATCATGATGGTGAAGGTATGGAGGAATTCGACGAGGTTTGTTGTGCTTTAGTGGGTATGGGATCTTACTCTTATCCCCAAAGAAACTTGATCTCGACCTGAAGAACAAGGAAATCCCACCATCTAAACCCTCAATCATTGAACCTCCTATCTTGGAGCTCAAACCATTGCCTTCCCATTTGAAGTATGCATACTTGGGTGCTAACGAGACCTTGCCAATCATTATTTCCAACAAACTAACTGACAAGCAAGTGGAAGCTTGGTTCAAAGTGTTAAAGAAGCATATCAGAGCTCTAGGGTGGACCATAGCGGATATCAAAGGTATACCTCTGAGAATATACACACATAAAATAAACCTCCAAGAGGAAAGCATTCCTTCCATTGAGAACCAACGACGGATTAACCCACCAATACAAGAGGTGGTAAAGAAAGAAATCATTAAATGGCTGGACGCAGGAGTGGTCTTTCCCATATCCGATAGCACTTGAGTTAGCCAGTGCAATGTGTGATAAAGAAAGGAGGAATCACCGTAGTTCCTAATGAGAAAAATGAGTTGATTGCACTTAGACCGGTGACCGGTTAGAGAGTATACATGGATTACCGGAAATTAAACTCTTGGACGAAAAAAGACCATTTCCCTCTCCCATTCATGGATCAGATGCTAGACCGGTTGTCAGGCCGTGGCTTCTATTGTTTTATAGATGGTTACTCCAGATACAATCAAATCTTGATCGCTCTGGAAGATCAAGAAAAGACCACCTTCACATGCCCATATGGAACCTTTGCATTCAAGAGGATTCCCTTTGGGCTTTGCAATGCCCCGACCACTTTTCGAAGGTGTATGATGTTGATATTCTCGGACATGGTGGAAGACACCAAGGAAATTTTAATGGATGACTTTTCTGTTGTTGGAGATGAGTTTAGCGATTTTCTGGAGCATCTAGAAGAGGTACTTAAAAGATGTGAGGAGACAAATTTGGTGTTGAATTAGGAAAAATGTCATTTCATGGTGAAGGAAGGGATAGTCTTGGGGCACAAGATCTCAAAAAAGGGCTTAAAGTTGATCAAGCCAAAATTGAGGTTATATCAAAACTACCTCCTCCGAAAACTGTGAAGGGCGTTCAAAGTTTTCTTAGCCACGCTGGATTCTATAAGCGTTTTATCAATGACTTCTCAACGGTAGCCTATCCTTTATGCAAGCTACTAGAAAAAGAGGCCAAATATGACTTCGATGATCAATGCATGAAGGCATTCCTCACCTTGAAAGAAAAGCTAACCTCTACATTATTATCATCTCTCCGGATTGGTCGAAATCATTTGAGCTTATGTGCGATGCCAGTGGCGTAGCTTTAGGGGTGGTGCTTGGCCAATAAAGGGAAAAGCTTTTCCACCCAATCAATTATGTGAGTAAGGCCTTGAACACATCCCAAAATAACTATACCATTATGGAGAAAGAATTATTAGTTGTGGTATTTGCTTTTAAAAAAATTCGGGCATATCTCTTGGGGAATAAGGTGATGGCGCACACTGACCATGCAGCTCTCAGATATTTGATGGCAAAGAAATATGCTAAACCCTGATTAATCTGATGGGTGTGACTTCTTTAGGAGTTTGATTTTGAGATGAAAGACCGGAGGGGGTGTGAAAATCAAGTGGTTGACCACTTATCGTATTTGGAAGAATAAGGAAGGCTTGTGGGGGAGCTTGAAATCAATGACTCATTCCCGGATGAGTGAATTTTGGATGCTTCTCATGATTTGACACCTTGGTTTGCAGATTTTTCTAATTACTTGGCAAGCGATATACTTTCGAAAGGATTGAACTCAAATAAGAAAAAGAAATTCCTCCACACATTCGGAAATATTATTGGGATGAGCACTACTTGTTCCAAATTTGTGCCGAGGGGATGATACGGAGGTGTGTACCAGAAATTGAAATGTTACCCATTCTTAGAGCATGCCATTCGTCACCCATTGGTGGACACCATAGAGGCATGCGCACGGCCTCTAAAGTGTTGCAAAGTGGGTTCTATTGGCCCACCTTGTTCCAATATGCCCATGATTTGGTAAAGGAGTGTGACAAGTGTCAATGTGGAGGAGGCAAATCTCAGCGTCACGAGCTTCCACTAACACCTATCCTCGAGGTAGAATTGTTTGATGTATGGGATATCAATTTTATGGGACCCTTCACAAGCTCACATGGGAACACCTATATTCTAGTGGTTGTGGACTACGTGTCCAAATGGGTCAAAGCGGTGCCTTTACCTAATAATGAAGGGAGAAGTGTGACTGCTTTTCTCAAAAAGCACATCTTTGCAAGGTTTGGCACCCCTCATGCCATCATTAGTGATGGAGGATCGCACTTTTGTAACAAGTTGTTTAGCACACTACTTGAGAAATACTGTGTCAAACACAAAGTGGCCACTCCCTACCATCCACAAATGAGTGGGCAAGTTAAGGTATCTAACCGGAAGATTAAGTCTATCCTATCAAAGTCGGTGAATGTTCACCAAATAGATTGGTCACGCAAGTTAGATGATGCACTATGGGCATATAAGATAGCTTACAAGATCCCAATTGGAAAGTCCCCCTATCAATTAGTGTTTGGAAAGGCTTGTCATCTCCCGGTCGAATTGGAACACAAAGCTTTGTGGGCCTTGAAGAAGCTAAACTTAGACTGGGAGAGAGCCGTTTGTGCTAGAGTAGAGGACCTCAATAAAATGGATGAATTTCGGATGTGAGCTTATGAAAGTGCCTCTGTCTACAAGGCCTGGATGAAGTGATATCATGATCAACAAATCTTAAGGCGTGAATTCCACCTTGGAGATTGGGTTCTCCTATTCAATTCTAGACTTTGGCTTTTACAGGGAAAGTTAAGGTCCAAATGGTCAGGTCCTTTCAAAGTGCATCAAGTTTTTCTCAATGGAGCAATAGATTTGGAGAATAAGGATGGCTCGGTATTCAAAGTCAATGGTCAACGAGTGAAGAAGTACTTGGGCATTCCAGAGGAAAGTGCAATGGTAGAATCCATTTACTTGGATGAGCCTTGAGATAGAGGTACCTTCATCGAGCCATGACGTTAAACCAAGCGCTTCTTGTGAGGTAACCCAAGCACTTTTTCGTTATACATTTTCTTGCTTTCTGGTTTTATTTTGTATGTTGTTTTTGTTAGCCTTGTAGTTGGGTGTCAAGAAAAATATATGGGAGCAATAATCAGATGGTGCGACCATCACCACTTCATGCGGTCGCACCACAGAGGGTGCGCATTGCACAACAAGTCGCAAATGCTTAGTAGAGGGCTGACAAATCAGACCACACAACATGCAATTGGTGTGGGATCGTATGAGAAGCTGTGTGCATCGCACACATGATTCTCACTTCATAGCATAAGCCTGGTAGTTTTCCCATAATTTCACACCGCTATGTGATCGCTAGGGAGTTTCGCACAACCCGGAGTGCGGGTCAAATAGCCTGTGCACAAGTAATAAGCAGAGTGAAATTTAAAATGGTTGTGTGACTGAGATGCGGCCGCATCACCTATAGTGCGCTTCACACAGCTGCCTCAGGGAGTTCTCTACCTTCTTTAGCTAATATCATTAGGGACAATGCTCCATTTTTGTTGGGGGTGCTTAGATGTTGCCTTGTTAATAGTAATTTAGAAATAAACTCCGAGGGTTTTCTTAATACCACGGTTCTTTCCCAAGGAGCTAGAATTTTAATTATATTCTTTTGTTTTTGTGTCAAAACAGGTTGGTGTTTACCTATGATAGATTGAGAGGCGACTTTCTTAAGGGAAAACGCCAAGTTTTAGTTTAGAATTGAGTCTGTAGTTGCTTGTCTCGAAATGGGCCCACCAAAAAATTTCTAGTGGCAAATTGTTTTGAAAATAAAAGGATGAAGGGAAATGAATTTTTAAGGAAAAACATTCTCTTTTCATGACTTGCACACTCTTGATTTGGCTTGATTGACTCACAAACGAGTGTGTAATAAACTCAGAATAGCTTGTCAAAAATCATTTTCCCCAATTGATTGAGAGACTAATGAAAGAGGTCTTGTGGCATGATGCCTTGTGTGGTGAGGCTTTACCTTGATTCTTGTGCATAAGTGTCATCTAGAACTTGCCCCGAATGTGATTCAAGGTGAAATTCTAGGTGTGACCGAGCTTTGAAGATGACCTTTGGCCCTTTGTGACAGCCACTTCACCCAAATGACTTCCCACGACATTAAATCCTAGCGAACCCCTTTTGAGCTTATGACCGTTCTTGGGAACCTTGTAACACCTTTACCTTCTTGGAACCTCTAGTTTGGCACCCATCCTCCCTAATGGCTTGAAAATGAAATGTAGGCAAAGCTTAAGTTTGGGGGGGAGAGAAATGAAATACAACATAGGCAAATGCCTATGTTTGGGGGTGCATGTGATCAAATGAGGAGAAGAAAATAAGTGAACTTCAAGTGCAAGGTAGCACCTTAATTTCGAATTAAAAATTGCTCCAAAAGATCAATCCAATGAGCAAATTGAAAAGCAAAAATAGGTGCTACCAAGTGAAGGTGGTATAAGGAGTTTTAATGATCATGAGTTGAAAGGAGAAATCTTGGGTTGTGTGAGGGAGGAATAAGGTGAAGTTGAAATTGAAAAATGTGAATGGTGGTCAAAATGAGAACAAAGAGCATTAGGGAGGTGTAGTCACTTGAACCAAATGATATACTCAACTTAGCCCTAGACAACATCGTAACCCTTAAGTCCTTAGTGATTTCGAGCTTGACTACCCTACATTAATGGTGATATACATGAAGGGAAAGTCTATGGTTCAACGCATATGCACTTGAACTTCCTTTAGAGAGTGGGAGTCTTCTTGGTTCTCCTATAATCCCGTGTTTTGTGAATTGAATGAGTATGAGTGGGATTCTCTCCAGTGGTTAGTGGCATCATGCACTCGAATTGAAACATAGAGTCTCCATTTCAATTGAGGGGAATGAATGAGACAAGTTTTATGGAGAATCTCTAGGCAAACCTTGACGGTCCATGCCAATGACTTGAGAAGATTAAATGTCTTTCTTTAAATGACAAAATTCCTTTGAATTTGAATGAGAAATGATGTCCTTTCGGAAAAGGTTTTGAATTGATAAATTGCCTTGAATTTGTGGTGGTCCAATTTGAGATGAGCATAGTAGTTGAGTCGTTTGTTTGAGTCTTTTGTGCCTTGATTGAGCCTAGAGCATAATTCATTCCTTGTCTTGTAAGTATCTTTCTTGAGGAAAAGCAATAGTTCAACTTTGAGAGTTTGATAAGTCGGTAATCTACAAACTGATTGACCATATATCCATGAATTATTGCTATGTTTTGAATAAGTTTAGAGGTTCTTATGGACTATATTGATGTCTATGTAGGTACTTTTGATAGATGATGATAAACAAGGAAATGGACCCAAAAAGAGCTTAAAAGGAGTAAAGTGTGAAGTGTTTAGAAAAGCTGAAGATTCTGACTGGAGATGCGGTGGCCGTGCGACACGCACAGGCCAAGGTGCGAAATGCACCTCCTCCGTACAAGCTGCAAAAGTCACTGAAGAGTCTGTCAAAGGGTGCGGTCACTGTGTGACACACACATCCTGAGGTGCGAACTGCACCCCCTTCGCACAGAGTTACCAATTCTACTTGAAGTCACTGGTTCAATCAGAGTCAGTGTGCGAAGTGCACTTCACAATATGCGAACCACACATCGCACCGAACACCTCCCAAAGGGCATTTTTGCCCTAATTTTTAGTGACATTTTGGGAAACTATAAAAGGCCTATTCAAGCACAATTGTAAATAACTTTTGTCATTCTGAATTTTTTGAAGAGCTTTTAGCTTGGAGACTAAGTTTTTCATCTCCATTGAGAAGAGGGTTTCAATCTAATTCTCTTAGTTAACACTTTTGTGCTAAAATTGAATCTAGAACTTGAGATTCAGATCTAATGGAAGGGATTTTAAATTATCCATCTGGTATCTCTTTCTCTCTTACTATGAGTGGCTAAATTCTCTTGTCTAGGGGCGTATTGATGATGGGTGCTGAAGAAATGGGTGTGGGTGTTATCTATTCTAGCTTATAATTGCTTAATTGACATGAATCTAGTAATTTCACCAAGTTTTAATCCTAAAATTTGTGGTTGCAAACATTAATTTACATTACTTGATTATGTGATTGCTTGAGAAAGTATTTCATAGTTTTGGATGTGAAATTACTAGTGGGAACTTGGGATTCCACTCAGATTTGAGGCTAAGAATAGCTCTTATTGTCGGATTCTCCTATTTAAGAGTCTAAGCTAGAGATGGTATGACTTTTCCAACCTAGATTTGTAGTTTATTGATCAAACCGATGATGCTCTAACCGAGATTATTGGATATAAGATTGTTGATCGAGAGATAAGCAAATCTACCCAAGACTAATTCTACTCATGTCACTAAGCGAGAATTGGTACCAATTGGTATTACCCTATCCCATAACCAAATCCCCATCGGATATGCATCCCTAGTCATCTAGTCGACTTGGTACACCCACTTTAGTTTTATTGCTTTTTGAATTGAATTGTGATTGTAATGACAACATTCCCAATTCCCCCATCCTTTTACTTCTCGTTTTGAGCAATTACGCTCACCTTGAACTCAATTGGTTACAATCACTATTTAGCTAGCCCAAGTCCCATGGGTACGACCCCGACACTCGTTAGGATTATAAAATTTGTTTTGCTACACGATCGCCATTACCTACTACTTAGAGAGCACGATTTGAGCGTTCATCACTAAATAGACCTACAATGCCATGTAGTTCTAAGACTTAGGGTGAAACTGGAGTCCAAGTCCAATTTTGTGCTAAGTACTACTCTCAAACTGAATATTGATAGGTCATTTTAAAATTGAAGTTCTGAAAGCTGGGTCAAAACTTAACTAGTCTGAAAATATATTTCTAAAAGAGTTGTAGACTGAAAACTGGCTAACCTCTTGTTTAAAACGTGCTATGATTCTTACAATCCTAAGAATCTAAAGGAGTAATATAAGTTTGAAATGTAAAAAAACCTTACCTCAAAGATGGAAAACCCCAAAAGTTGTGAAGAATCGCTCCTGCTAAGTCCTTGAACATTTTTTAGAACAGTGAGAAAGAAAAACAAATATTTCTGATTTTAGAAGTTGGTATACTATGTTTCCGCAGCTGCAACGACACTTTTGATGCTGCAGTGGCACTGCTATAGCGGAGGATCTACCGCTGCAGCGAAACCTAGGCTAAAAAGGGCTATCACTGCATCAACACTTTTGCCGCTGCATCATCATACAACTGTAGCGGAACTTCTGTCGCTGCAGAGACCTCAAACCAGTAGCTCGGGACTTGGTCCCAGCTATAGACATTTCATAACAAACTACTCAAAATTCAACATTACGAACTGACCCTTTTATGGTAATCGCTATAACCAGAGTTCTACTAACCCGTTCTACGCACCAAAAGTTTCTATGATTTCGTAAACTCGTCCTCTAACATAAAGTACAATCAAAAATACAAACCAACACTTTAATAATTCTCAGATTTTCCTAGACCACCATATACTCAAATTACACCTGAAATAGGCCAACTCAGAATTTTCAAATTTTGGTCTTAAGGGAAACTAGGCGAAGGATTTACTCTCTATTCCAGTGTAGCGACAATTTGGGTCATTATAGAAGATGAAGAAATTTGGATTAAAAAAAAATAAAAATAAGAAATTATATAAGAAAATCAAACATGCAACTCAATGGATTAAATTTAATATTATATATATATACACACACACACATACTAAATCTGGGAATGTGCTTTGCTTGTTTGTCGTCTACTGTCCTATAAATTTTATATAGGCCTAATGTCATATTGATAATTATATATTATATTATAGTTTTGTATATGTTTCTCTATACAAATATAATAGTGTCAACTAATTCTTTTTATTTAATTTTAGTTATTTTCTTTAAAATAGAATATATTGAATTATGTAAAACTAAAAAAAGATAATTTAGCATATAATAGTAGGTTGAAATATTTAAAATACTCAAATGCATTACAGGGTAAAAAGGATGTTCAACTTTTGATTGATATTTTGATAATTCAATTTTTAACTTTAAAGGTTCTTACTTTTAGAATAACAAAGATATGACACATAGAAATAAATTATTAAGAGGATGTTGTCTAATAAAAATAGCATTTGTAGAAGTTTTATAATTTTATTATTTTTATTTACTTAAAGGGTTAGATAACATGGCTGTGACATCACTGCAGAAGCTTAGAAGAGCGGTGAGTTGCAAGAATTTCTAGAAAGGAAGTTGTTCTCCTGATGGTTTTAGATGTATGTAGTAAATCAATTTTTGATGAGTTATGGACTATCAGGTATCTGCTATTCTTACTGCAAATGATAAGAAAGTTATATATATATATATATATATATGGATAATTGGAGAGTGCAAATAAGAATCTTCATCCAACATTACATGTTTTATTAATTTATCAAAATTGCAAAGTTAAAAGAAATTATGAACAAGAAATTTATAAAAAATGAAATAAAGAATCAAAGGTAAAAAAAAAAACCTTTCTAATATTGAGACAATCAACGTAAAAAGCGATAAGATATACTGTCATGATCCAATTTCTCAGGTCATGATGGCACCTACAACCCCCCAGTAGGTGAACCAATCCCTGTGCCTGGATATAAAGATAGACAAGACGGAAGCAATAACCGGAATATATACAAAATAAAACTACACCAACCCCAAAACTTGGTATCAATAGTACAAAAGCTTCTACTATAATACAAGTGCTAGAAGTAACAAACGATAAGTACATCTGTCTTTGAATATACAAAGAGTAATAGAACAAAAGATGAGATGTGGCCAAGCCCCGACCATCAAGTGCTCACCCTAGTCTCGAATATCCAAAAGCTGCAGGAGTCTCCAACTCAATTAATGATGAAAGCTCAAGTAATATCTCCACAAGGAAGATGCAGAAGTGTAGTATGTGCACTAATTGCTAAGCAATGGGTACCTAGTAGGCATCATCGTCCGACTGAGTGCATATAAAATATAAAAGCAGTAATAAGTAGAATACAAGGAAGCAGTCACAGAAAAAATGAGGAAGCAAAAGGAACTAGCACAACGAGTAACAAAAATACTGTTACAAGTATAACATGCTAGCACAGAAGTATACATACACTGAAACACATGTGAAAGAAGGAAGAAGGACGCACCTGGGATCCTTGGGAAAACAATACATATAAAAAGAGGCCGGTTTAAAGAGATGGGCGGTATACCGGTAAGCTCAACATAAAAGGGGAAGCAGGAGGGCAATTCAACAATCAAAATAAAAGCCATAAACTAATAGCAACGTACTTCAGATATAAATATCAAGATAAGAATAGACGAACAACGGTCCCTCAAGTATAACCCTAGGATGGTATAACTAAACCACAAGCACCAAAATCTGCTAATTAAAAAAACCATAACGAGGAATAGAATTCAATACCCCCACAACCGCTTAGAAGGCTACACAATTAGAGACTCAATAATAAAGGACTCACTAGCCCTTCAATACTCAAAGGCCAATTAATTGGAGCCTCAACAGATAACACTTACCAACCCACCAAGGACCAAGGACCGTAACAACCTTTATAAAATGGTGGAAGTGATATAATCTACCTACAGTCCCAATGGCCGCCCATACAACCGAGGAACACAATCAAGTGAAAATAAACCCTCTGGTCTCTCATACAACCGGAGCGTATACTGAACACACAATAAACAAGGGTGGAATCTAAGTGAAATATGCATGATGATATGATATGATGAATCTGGAACCAAGTGTGATCGCAGTGCCGTATGTCACCCCCTCTGGTGCCCTAAAGACCTAATAGAGGCAGGATCCATGGAAGGAATTCTCCCGAGTACCTCTACTCTAGTGTACACCCCTCCCTCTGATCACTTTTGGCCCATGGAACTTGGTCCATAACGGTAGGATCCATGGAGGTCTACTCGTAGACCACATACTAAACATGAAACTCAAACTAAAGCTCAACAATTGGGATCTCGTAGTACGTGCCTGGATTTGATCCGAGTCTAAATCAGTACTAGTAATCTCAAAATCCTCATCAAGGATGCCCAGAGTGTATCCACGTCGAAATCAGTAGTCATGTCTCAATAACCCTCATCAAGGGTGCTCGGAGCATATCCGGGTCTATAACAGTAATCCAGTACCAAACTCCCTAAACAAGGTACCCGACTTGTATTTGGATCTAAATCCATAGAATATAATATCTACCGCTACGGCCCAGCCGTGTTAGTATCAAAATGAAGACCAGTAATCAAATCATCATAATATCCTCTCTACTCTGAGAGGTTTCATAAAAGTCAGTTTAAAAGCCCTTTCAAATCGAAAGCGGGCCTTTGGGGCCATGCAAAGTTTATAAAATCAATTATAGTAGGCCCAAAGCCAAATCAGTAATAAAACATGCAGAGAAAACCTTTTTCATGTATGATAGGCTCACAAACAATAAAGTAGTCCAAAATGGCTCATATATATTCCTATCGGCCCTGCACAGGCTCAACAGCTCTAGAGCAGTCATAACCAACCTAGAATAATATCTCTATGTCCGAGACTCGCGGACATTCCCAAATAACCCATAATTTATGTTCCAGAGTAAATACAAGGCCACATAGGACCACACGGGTAATATACAATACTACACGAATACTACCATCACGTATGAAATAAACAGACAGAAAAAATGGGCAAGGTCTGGGGTACCAACCTAATACAACCCACCCAAGGATACTAATTAATGCAGTTATAGCCTATATACACAGAGTCTAGGTAGGGAAAGCTATAACCTACCTTTCATCAGATGACTAGCTGTGGGAATAGTGTCGGTCCAGGCTCGAACTACTCCGAAAAGCTCCAATCGCAAAAACACTATCAACAACATAATCTAAGCATCAAAATGACACTAACGATACCCATATTGCTATAATAACAGCCAGGTCAAAATCTGGGTTAAAAGCGGGCCCGAGGCCCACAACCTAAAATTGGAAATGAAAAATACCATAGTGTTCAACACAATCCCGGGAGCACATGCTCAAAATTTGAGCGAATTTGGCCAAGAGAAAGGGCTCAAAACAGCCCGCTCAAGTAAAGAATTAAGGATGGAATTTAAGAAAGAAAACTAGATATAAATGGAAAATTCTCTTTCCACAAGGGGAGGAAACCAAATCTACGGAGTGAATTCCTTGAAGTCACGAGCAAGCTGACCCCAGATGAGAACCTACAACAAAAATATTCTCCAAGCTTTCAAGAAATTCATCCATGGAGTTTACTTATGGAGAAGAAGCAAGTTGGGGGAAGAAGAAGCTTACCAAACCGACGAGGGACCAATGTGATTAGCCAACTTGAAGAATTCCCCAAAGCTTAGAACTATCTGGGAGCAATTTCTAGAGAGTGGAAACTGATTTGGAGCTGGGGAAATTATGAAACAAAGGCTAGAAAAATGAAGAAAGAGAAATTTATAGGCCTGGGCGCAGGCCAGCGCTATCGCGTTAAAGGAGCGTGATTGCGCTGAGGGGAAAAAATACAGGCTAGCGCGATCGCGCTGCCCGGGTGGTATCGCGCTGAAGGACACCAGAAGGAGAAAAACCAGCAATAGCCAAAACTTCTACGGGGCATTTCGAGCACAATCGAAACCCGATACTCAAAACCAATTATGCTATTAGAGTGGAAAAGATGTTCCAGTCATAACAAAATTGATGAAACTTCCATACAAGGTTATCTCGGAGGAATGTTGAATCAAGTCAACACTAACTAATGCCAACCAAACATCCAAAATGAGCCTGGCTCACCCGGGACCCGAACTAACAAACTAACTAACACAAACTCGATATTTCAGAGCTTACAACATTGACAGAATTTCCATACGAGGCCGCCTTCTCCGAAGGTTGACCAAATTCAACCAAACAAGCCCAACTGGCCTGAAAACACAAAATGAGAAAGAATTCCATGCTGAGTTGCTCCTGTATCCTGACCAAAGGTCCACCTATACCAAATTCCATGCTCCGGAGCTAATGGAATTATCAAAATTTGATTCCAAGCACGCTTACCAAAAATATTAACCGAAGTCAACGATTTCCAAATTCTAAAGCTCTAAAATAAGGAACGGCCAAAAAGACCAAACAAATGGCCCGAGCACCAAACTACTAGTCCCAAAAAGCCATAAATGACTTGGGGCCGCTACATGCAAGCTCTAACAGTACAAGAAAGGTGAAAATGCATAAATGACCAGAAGGATCATTACATCATCCACTACTAAAAAGACTTTCGTCCCCAAAAGTCAGGAAAGAAGGAAAGAGTAGAGATTTAAGAATAGAAGATACAAAGCTTGTAGTACACTTTTGGACACCCCGAGTAGCCTCCTCGACCGGACGGCACCCAATAGAACAAAACCATAAAAAGCAACCAAGCCTTAACTTCTTACTATCCAAGCTAGATTCTAAACTTAAACTCCAAAACTATAAGGGTCTGCCAACCCAAACTGAACCTTGAGAAACTCACTCGGATAGAACCAACACAACATCCAAGATAGAGAACCAAGGTGACCAACACACGGAACTCAAACCCTCAAAACCACAACCAAGTGCACCAAGAAAGCCATCAACCCAAAAACTCTAACTCATGAACCCGCTGATCCGCAAAACTCCTTTTTATTCTGAACTGAATCCTTTTGCACTACAACATGAAGCTTTATATAAGTCAAACACTCAAACCCCCATTCAAGCATCAACTGACACACCGAGATCAATAGTTCCCGCTTATACTCCACCACGAACGAAGTCACCTTTTTTTGCTCAAACTCTTTCTAAGCCAAGCTATAGTCTACCAGTCTTTCACATCCAAGATAACAATTTGAAGCATATCCTCGAGAGTTGGAGTTACCTATTGTGACTAACCATGAACCCACGAATAAACACTTTTTCTAACATCAAACTCGCAAATTAGACCCAACTGAACAACCCATCTGAACTCGACTGAAGTTTGCATGCCGAGATTAGGAAAGCATGCAAGAATAACCCATGCTGAAGGAGAAATTTTCAAACTATCAAACAAAACTGACCTCACTAAACCAGACCAATTCTGAATCAACTGAATACGAATGCACCAGGAAATCTGCTCAAGAGACCCAAAACAAAACCAAGATCCTGCAAGGAGTGTGGTAAGCCTACCACGAAGTTTGTAATCATCAGTGAGGCTCCAAATTCTAAGAAGTACTGCTGCTACTCTGAATACTGAAACACCCTTTGGATTTAAAATTGCCTTACAAATCTCTCTTCAGGAAGAAGTCTACAATGCCACGATTATGAAGTTCAAAACACCCCTAAGGCAAAGGAAAATGGTGCTTGGGGTTCAAAGTTGCCATCTAGCCATAGAATTTTCTGCAAACACCCCTAAGGCAAAGGAAAATAGTGCTTGGGGTTCAAAGTTACCATCTAGCCATAAAATTTTCTGCATATTCCATCAACTCATCTCTTTGGCTCGAATCAACTGCTCTACTGTATTAGCACACAAACCAACCATCTCGAAGCATACTGATAAGTCAATAATTTACCAACTTATTGAGCTTATATTCATAAATTATTGCTATATTTTGAATAGATTTAGAGGTTCTTATGGCCTTTATTGATGTCTATGCATGTACTTTTGATAGATGATGATAAACAAGAAAAAAGACCCAAAAAATAGCCCAAAAAGAGTGAAGTGTGAAGTGTTAAGAAAAATTAAAGATTCTGACAGGAGATGCGGTGGTTGTGCGACACGCACAGGCCAAGGTGAAAACCGCACCTCCTCTGCGCAACCTGCAAAAGCCATTGAAAAGTCTATCAAGGGGTGCGTTCATTGTGCGACACACACATCCTAAGGTGCGAACTGCCCCCCCTT
Organism: Jaltomata sinuosa; assembly: GCA_003996215.1. Taxonomy (NCBI): domain Eukaryota; kingdom Viridiplantae; phylum Streptophyta; class Magnoliopsida; order Solanales; family Solanaceae; genus Jaltomata; species Jaltomata sinuosa. Next base: position 335,069 of record QJPP01000225.1, on the reverse strand, counting down.
CGCATGGAGCTCCCAATTTTAGCTGAAGTAACTGGTTCAACTGGAGGTAGTGTGCGATGCACGCATCACAACATGTGAAGCGCACGTCACGCCATTCACCTACCTAAGGGAAATTTTGTCCTAATTTTTAGTGATGTTTTGGGAAACTATAAAAGTCCTATTCAGGCACAATTGTAAATAAATTTTATCATTCTAAATATTTTAAAGAGCTTTTAGCTTGGAGACTAAGTTTTTTACCTCCATTGAGAAAAGGGTTTCAATTCAATTCTCTTGGTTAACACTTTTATGCTCAAATTGAATCTAGAACTTAAGATTCAGCTCTAATGGAAGGGATTTTGAATTACCCAGCTGGTATCTCTTTCTCTCTTACTATAAGTGGATAAATTCTCTTGTCTAGGGGTGTATTGATGATGGGTACTTAAGAAATGGGTGTGGGTGTTATCTATTCTTACTTATAATTTCTTAATCGATATGGGTCTAGTAATTTCACCAAGTCTTAATCCTAAAATTGGTAGTTGCAAACATTAGTTTTCATTACTTGACTATGTAATTGCTTGAGAAAGGATTTCATAGTTTCGGATGTGAAATTACTAGTGGGAACTTGGGATTCCACTCAGATTTGTGGCTAGAGATAGCTCTTATCATCAGATTCTCCCATTTATGGGTCTAAGCTAGGGATAAAATGACCTCCCCAAGCTTAGTTTAGTTGTTTATTGATCAAACCGATGATTCTCTATTTGAGATCATCAGATATAAGATTATTGATAAGAGATAAGAAAATCTTACCCATGACCAATTCTATTCATGTTATTAGGCGAGAATAAGTATGAATTGATAATCATCCTATCAGATAACTAAAGCCCCATCGGATATGCATTCCTAGTCGTCTAGTCAACTTAGTACACCCGCTTTTGTTTTATTGGTTTTAAATTGAATTACGATTGTAGTGACAACATCCCAATTCCCACATCCTTTTACGTGTTGTTTTGAGCATTTACTCTCACTTTGAACTCAATTCGATACAATATCTATTTAGCTATGCAAATTCCCTTGGGTACGACCTCGACACTCATTGGGATTATAAATTTTTTTTGCTGTAGGATCGCCGTGACCTCCTACTTTGGAGAGAACAATTTGAGCATTCATAAAAAATGGAGCAGTTGCCGGGGACTTGAGTTGATAGCTATATTTGATTGTTGTTTTGAAGTCACCTTGAGAGTACTTGTTTCTTTTACTTTTATTTGTTGTTTGTGTTGTGACTAAGTAGGCTAGCCTATGAATAAGGCCGTTGAAAATGAGAGCGTTGACGGCTTCATGGAGGATGACAAGGCTAAGCCTATGATGCAAGGGGGTGTAGGTGCAATCCGCCTACCTCCCATGGTGGGAAATGATATCTTTTATGTGACTAGCACCATGCTTCACTTAATCCAAATGAATGGCCTATTTGGTGGAGCAGCACATGAAGATGCCAACCGGCATATTCAGAATTTTGTGGAGATTTACCAATGGTTCATCTTTCAATATATCTCCCAAGAGTCAATCCTATTGCGCCTATTCCCTTTTTCCTTGATGGGGAAGCCATAACATGGTTGGAAGAGTTGATGGATGAATCTATCAAATCCTGGGTCGAGTTGGTTGACATATTTACATCGAGATTATTTCCTCCATCTCGAATGATGAAGCTAAGAGATGAGATTACCAACTTTAGGCAGCTCCCGAATGAGCCTCTTCATGAAGTTTGGCTAAGATTCAAAAAAAAAAAGCTTCTCTTATGTCCAAATCATGAGTTGTCAAACAATGTGCTTTTACAAAGCTTCTATCGATCAATGAAATCTATGAATAAATCAGTGGACAACCTTGGAGGTGGCACCTTTATGGACTTAGAGTTTCCCAAGGTTGGATTCGAGATAAAGAAAGAGATGGAAGTTGGCGGGATAGAGACAAGGATGGTGATCATTTCATTCACCGAAGTTCAAGTTTGGTTATCTTTTGTTGTTTTTGGTGTTTTGTAGGGAATGCATGGATAGAAAAATGAACAAGGGAAAGCAAGGCAAAAAGCGGCTGTGCGGTGGACTGTGTGGACTGCACAAGCATTTGTGCATGTCGAAAAGCCTATCGCATGCCAGATCAAAAGGCCTGAAGGAAATTTGAAAATTTGGAGGCGACGTATGCTAGGCCGTGCGTACCGCACGAGCCCAAGTGTGTGTCACACCTCCATTTCATGGTGAAATAGATGCCTGGGCACACCCAGGGGAGAAAAAAATGGCATGTGCAAAATGCCATGAGGTACGCACCTTTTCTGGTGCAAATCGCATGTCACGGTGCACAAGCGGTAAGTTTGAATTTTAATTAACCTAACTCATTGACCGGCCTGACCCGGAGAGGACCCGGCTGACCTTTCTTCTTCTTTTTCTTTTAAAACAACCACTTCTCTTCTTCTTCCACCATTTTTTTTCTCAAACCCTCAAAATTATCTTCCAAAACTCTCCCTAAAACCCTCAAACCTCTCCAAAAATTGTCTCCTCCTCTCACTTACAATCTCCACCCTTCCATCACCACCGCCGTTATCATCTCTCCGGGAAGGTTTCTCTAGTCACCATTATTGAAGAACAAAAAGCTTCATTTTTCACTCCTCTCTTCATAATCTTCACTTGTGGTAAGTTCCCCAACGTAAATACTTGTTTCTATGAAGGTTTGGAACTCATATTGTGAAGCATGCTTACTAGAATTACCATGTTGGTTTTGGGTGAGATACGAAAATTTTGGGTCCCCAATTTTGAGTTGAATTGATGATTTTTCTTACTTCCAACTTAGTAGAACTTAAATTTTGTTAATGCATGTTGAATGATAGTGATTTTTAGCCTTGAACTATGTGTTGGGGTGAAGTCTGAGTAATCCACTTGTGATGAACAAATGATTTGTCCCGATGATAGATTGGGTGATGTCATTCTTAAGGGTAAATCTTCGTTTGTCATGAGGTTTTGATTAAAAGTTGACTCTTGAGGCTGAATTTTGCTGATTGTATACCCGTGATTATTGTTTAGCATTATACTTGGGGTATATGATCTTGTGTGGGGAGAGGGTAAATTATTGCTGAAATTGTGGATATTCATTATACAAGTGAGGGCTTGATATTCCCGATGATAGACGTGGTAACGTCCATCTTAAGGGAAGTCATTGAGTTCCTTTATTTCTTGCTATTATGTCAATGCAAATTCGAGAAAGTCTGAGTACCCGAAAGTTATGGTCATGAGATCCCTTGTCCCCCTTTGTTTCATGTTGATTGGGTTGTTGCATGGTGCCCAGTACCTGAGCATATCTTGCTTTAAGAATCACATGTGGAATTCACAAGAACACAAGGAACCAAAAATTCCAATTGTGCCTTTGTGCATTTCGCATGAGATGCATAAATCTTGATGTGTGGGGTACATGAAGCATCACATCATGTTTAAAAGAAAAAAACAGGTCACTGATCTGAGGGGCGACGCCTGGTGCGGCACACACTTTAGATGGTGCGAATTGCACCAGCTTCGCACGTCGACAAAAACTCCCTGTAGGATTCTCTTTGCTTGCGCGATAGCACATGCGATGCGCACTCTCTTTGGTGCATTTTGCATATGGTCCACACAAGCCAATATTCACCTACTTTGTTTCTCCAATCCTTTACATTCCACCCTTTGTGTTTGCTAACTTCTTCTTAGGTTTGTTTTTGTTTTTAGCTCACAATCCCTGTATGCAGAACTAGTCTTCTAACAGGGGTAACACCAAGAGAAGCTCACATAGGCCAACATCTCTCGCCCCCTCCAAGAAAATTGCAAAAGGGAAAAAGAAAGTCTCATATTCCCATGACAAAGTCTCAGAGGAGGATAGAGTTCGATTCAGAATGGAGGCATGAAAGTGATCTATGATCGTGATAGGGGAATGACCTTCAATGACAAACAAAGTTTCAACCTAAATAAGGTGGGGACAATCTACCCAACATTCCCACTCAGTTTGCCAACCGTCAGTGGCAACCATTTAAAGAAGTGCCCGGAACCTATTACAAGGAGTTAGTCCGAGAGTTCTTCGCCTTATATAATACCTCACAGGATGCTAAAGGCCACAAAGGAGGCTGTGAGAAATTCCCAGCATTGGACTCAGTTATGGTTTGGGGAAAAGAAGTCAAGATCACTCCAGCTGCAATCAATGCCATATATTGGAGCAATCTAATTGAATCGGCACCTGACCTCATGGAGAAGCTACTTCTCAAGCGTAAACCTCTCAAATGGGCTGCCTCTATCATTGCTCCTGACATACATCCCTGGGGCACTATGGGGGGTGAAATTCCCCGCCTGACTTTATACTTCGAGGCACGGTTGTGGTATGACTTTGTGCGCTCCCGTCTAATACCTTCTTAAAATGACGAAAAGATAACACATGATGGAGCCATGCTGGTAGCTGCAGTCATGGTACGAGATCATATCAATATGGGTGAGGTCATTGCATTAGTGATAATGAGGAAATCTCGAAGGAGTGGTTATGCATTTCCCTTTCTATTATTAATTAGCAAAAACTTTGTTTGCAAACCGGTGTTCCTTTCTTCGACTGTGACACTCCTATTCCGGCTATTGGCGTGTTAGATCTTGACAAGAAGACTAACCTGGATGCTCTTCGATTCAAAAGGCGTAGAGAGGATGAGTCAATGGAAGTCGAGGATGATAACGCTGATGTTGAAATACATACCTCTCCTCCGTCTCCTCTTGCTTCAGAAGCACCCACACCTCCAACCACCACACCTTATCCGATCACGTAGATCAAGAGCCAGATGATGATGTGAGTGAGAAACACATAAATGAAGAGATAGCTGATAATGATGATGATGATGAGGCTTAGTCCTTCAGGGAGTTCCACCCTCTTCCCATTAAACTATTATCATTGAGGGAAATGCTCCTTTTATGGGGAGGGGGTGGCTTTAATTTCTTTTGTTGGTGCCCATGAGTGGGTTTGAGACATTTTATTGCCCTTGTCGGGTCTTGTTGACATTCTACTGGATCTTATTTGGCCTTTGTCAGGCCTTGTTTTCATTCTGCTGGATCTTATTTGGCCCTTGTCGGGCATATTTGGATGATGGTGATATTTATTTTTGATTTTATGTTTTGTTTTGAGCTTATTTGTACCCTCGTCGGGCCTGATTGATATTATGTTACCGGGTTGGTCTTACATGCTCCATTGTCTTACTACCCGTGCTTTGCAAATGCGCTAAAGGCTTATGCCGAGGCTTGTTTTAAAATGAATCATGAGAGCATAATTCAGACATTTCCTTGTTAATAGTAGTTTAGAAATAAACTCCGAGGGTTTTCTTAATACCACGGTTCTTTCCCAAGGAGCAAAAGTTTTGATTATTTTTTTTCTTTTATTTTTGTGTCAAACCGGGTTGGTGTTTTCCTATGATAGATTGAGAGGTGACTTTCTTTAGGGAAAATAACAAGTTTTACTTTAGAATTGAGTCTGTAGCTGCTTGTCTCGAAATGGGCCCACCAAAAAATTTCTCGTGGCAAATTGTTTTGAAAATAAAAGAAAGAAGGGAAATAAATTTTTGAGAAAAAGCATTCTCTTGTCATGACTTGCACACTCTTGCTTTGGCTTGATTGACTCAAAAACGAATGTGTAATGAACTCAGAATATCTTGTTAAAAATCATTTGCCCCAATTGATTGTGAGACTAATGAAAGAGGCCTTGTGGCATGATGCCTTGTGTGGTGAGGCTTTACCTTGATTCTTGTGCATAAGTGTCATCTAGAACTCGTCCCGAATGTGATTCAAGGTGAAATTTTGGGTGTGACCGAGCTTGGAAGATGACCTTAGGCCCTTTTTGACAGCCACTTCACCCAAATGACTTCCCATGACATTAAATCCTAGCGAACCCCTTTTGAGCTTATGACCATTCTTTGGCACCTTGTAATACCTTTACCTTTTTGGAACCTCTATTTTGGCACACATCCTCCCTAATTGCTTAAAAAAATGAAATGTAGGCTAAAATCCTATATTTTGGAGGGGGGAGGGAACGAAAGATAAAATAGGCAAATGCCTTAGCTGGGGGTGCATGTGATCAAAGGAGGAGAAGAAAAGAAGTGCACTTCAAGTGCAAGGTAGCACGTTAATTTCAAATTGAAAATTGCTCCAAAAGATCAATCCAATGAGAAAATTGAAAATCCAAAATAGGTGCTACCAAGTGAAGGTGGTATAAGGAGTTTGAATGATCATGAGTAAAAAGGAGAAATCTTGGGTTGTGTGAGGGAGGAATAAGGTGGAGTTGAAATTGAAAAATCTGAGCAGTGTTCGGAATGAGAACAAAGAGCATTAGGGAGGTGTAGTCACTTCAACCAAATGATATCCTCACCTTAGCCCTAGCCAACATTGTAACCCGCAAGTCCTTGGTGATTCCGAGCTTGGCTACCCTACATTGATGGCGATATATATTAAGGGTAAGCCTATGGTTTGACGCATATGCACTTGAACTTCCTTGAGAGAGTGAGAGTCTTCTTGGTTCTCCTATAATCCCGTGTTTTGTGAATTGAATGATTGTGAGTGGGATTCTCTCTTGTGGTGAGTGGCATTATGCACTCGAATTGAGACATACTCTATTTCAATTAGGGGGAATGAATGGGACAAGTTGTGTGGCAAATATCGAGGCAAACCTTAATGGTCCATGACAATGACTTGAGAAGCTTAAATGTCTTGTTTTGAATGTCAATTCCCTTGATTTTGAATGAGAAATGATGTCCTTTTGGAAAAGGTTTTAAATTGATCAATTGCCTTGAATTAGTGGTGGTCCAAATTAAGATGATCATAGTAGGTGAGTCGTTTATTTCAGTCTTTTGTTTATTCTTTTTCTTAAATTTTTAGTTAGAGTAGTCTTTTTTGCCTTGATTGAGCTTAAAAAGAATTCATTCCTTACCTTGTGAGTATCTTGCTTGAGGACAAACAATAGTTCAAGTTTGGGGGTTTGATAAGTCGGTAATCTACTAAATTATTGAGCCTATATCATTGAATTATTGCTATGTTTTGAATAGATTTAGAGGTTCTTGTGGCCTTTATTGATGTCTATGCAGGTACTTTTGATAGATAATGATAAACAAGGAAATGGACCCAAAAAGAGCTCAAAAGGAGTGAAGTGTGAAGTGTTCAGAAAAACTGAAGATTCTGATAGGAGATGTAGCGGCCGTGCGACACGCACAGGCCGAGGTGCAAACCGCACCTCCTCCACACAATCTGCAAAAGTCACTGAAGAGTCTGTCAAGGGGTGGGGTCGCTATGCGATGCGTACATCATGAGGTGCAAACCGCACCCCCTTCGCACGGAGCTCCCAATTCTAGCTGAAGTCAGTAGTTCAACTGGAGGTAGTGTGCGACGCGCGCATCACAACGTGTGAACCGCACGTTGCTCCGCACACCTCCCAAAGGGCAAATTTTTCCTTATTTTTAGTGACGTTTTGGGAAACTATAAAGGCCTATTCAGGCACAATTGTAAATATCTTTTATCATTGTGAATATCTTAAAGAGATTTTAGCTTGGAGACATAGTTTTTCACCTCCATTAAGAAGAGGGTTTCAATCTAATTTTCTTTGTTAACACTTTTATGCTGAAATTGAATCTAGAACTTGAGATTCAGCTCTAATGGAAGGGATTTTGAATTACCCAGCTGGTATCTCTTTCTCTCTTACGATGAGTGGCTAAATTCTCTTGTCTAGGGGTGTATTGATGATGGGTGCTTAAGAAATGGGTGTGGGTGTTATCTATTCTTGCTTATATTTCCTTAATCGACATGGGTCTAGTAATTTCACCAAGTCTTAATCCTAAAATTGGTGGTTGCAAACATTAATTTTCATTACTTGACTATGTGATTGCTTGAGAAAGGATTTCATAGTTTCAGATGTGAAATTACTAGTGGGAACTTGGGATTCCACTCATATTAGAGGCTAGATATAGCTCTTATTGTCGGATTCTCCCATTTAAGGGTCTAAGCTAGAGATAGTATGACCTCCCTAAGCTTAGATTGGTTGTTTATTGATCAAACTGATGAAGCTCTAACCGAGATCATCGTATATAAGATTGTTGATCGAGAGATAAGCAAATCTTATCCATGACCAATGTTATTCATGTCATTAAGCGAGAATAGGTATGAATTGATAATCATCCTATCCCATAACCAAAGCCCCCTCGGATATGTATTCCTAGTCGTCTAGTCAACTTGGTACCCTCGCTTTTGTTTTATTGATTTTTAATTGAATTGCGATTGTAGTGACAACATCACAATCCCCCCATCCTTTTACTTGTTGTTTTGAGCATTTACTCTCACTTTGAACTTAATTCGATACAGTCTCTATTTAGCTACGCCAAGTCTCTTGGGTACGACCCCGACACTCGTTGGGATTATAAATTTTGTTTTGATGCACGATCGCCGTGACCTCCTACATTGGAGAGCACAATTTGAGCGTTCATCACATACCATAAACCAAAATTTTAGCCTATACTGGTCGAGTCTAACCAACATTGGAACCCCATATAAAAGACAACCCTTGAAGAATCAACTAAGCAAGCTTTCAAACTCTTAAAAAAAGAAGGCGACCACCAGTCTCAAAGTATCATTAGAACTCAAAATAGCCTTCACAGCCTCAACCCGCACAACCTGATCACATATGGCATACACCACTGTTGAATCTCGAACTTACGCCACTGAGTCTGTCCAACCAAGGTAGAAGCAAACTCGTACTAACCAGAGCACCGCTGAAATCGAGAATGTCCAGCCTAACTCAAAGGTTAGCCAAGGACTAGGTGTCCAAGGCACCTTATCACTCCACAACTGAAAATGGGGAAGCTAAGTTGTCTAAACTCATTGCCTTCCAACCCAAGAAGCTGCAACCGAAGAGAATCAACCACGAACTATCCGGAGTAGTTTACTAGCCCACAATTATGAAATTCAATCTCAATTGTCAATCAATGCCTCTGTCGGAACCTATAAGTATACCCATACACTGTCGATAAACATTCGGGTAACGGAGCCTACTAGGCTTTGAATATGCAAGTTGCCCAATCCGTAGATGCTACTGAAACTAGGTTCCCTAGAAGAAGATAACAAGGAAGCCAAGGCCGATGCAACAAGCTCCCAAAGGTAGTACTGGGAATGCCCACTACCTCAATCTCAGACTAGAAGGAATTCTGACCTCAGTCACCGATCCACAACCCATTCAACTCTCAGTCATCACCACAGTCAGCTGCTAGAACACACAAGCATGAGCAAGGTGTCATCTCCCTCCTTTTTCAATTAAATGAAACCCTTCCTTAGCGTATACTGAACCTTAAAAACTCTTTCTCAAGTAAGAACCTGGAGCCATTCCCTTAGCTCCCATACTTACATTGTAAAACTCAATAAGGCAAGAGAAGAGTGGGTCGGATGCCCGAATCACCCAAATGATACGAATACAACTCAACCACAAGGTTCTGGTCAACACTTAGTCGAAAATGCTAAAGACAAGACCTAATAACAATGCCATAATCAAAGCTCATCCAGAGAACTACGATCGAAAATCCTGCCAATTGGAACTGGGGAGAAACAATAAAACAACCCAACTGGACAAGAAACTGAAGGAGACTAAGGGAACAACCCACATCCCTGACAACCTCCTAAACCAACCAAACAAAGAGGGTTGACTCTAAACACTCGATAAAAACAAACCTATCAATGCACGCTAGCATAACCGACACCTCTCAACTTAAGACAAAAGCTCAAATTCTAGCACAACTACCGTCAACACCAACTAACACAAGATCTTCTAGCAACGCTAGATAATTGCCAAGGCAACAACCATCTAGGACCGCTCAACAAGAAAGACTCAACACAAGTCTAGAGGGAAAACAAAACTAGGAATAGAACTAACAATAAAAGGCAAACAAGAACTACCCACGGCCTACAACCCCGGGTAAACACCTATCAAGGATAACTCACCCCATCCACTACTAAAGAATAAACTACCAAGAAAACAATGCATAGATACTATAACACAAGTAGTCAAACAACTAAGCAAGTAGCTGGTAAGCATATAAGCAAATAAATGATAGAAGGGATAGAATCACAACGCAAGAAGGACTATCACAAGTCGAAGGTGACAAAAGCCTTACCTGGAGTAATGATATCAAGAACCTCTACCTTTGGTCTGGGTATCTCGAAAACTATCCTGGTGATAACATTTAATAATACTACCTCCATAAGCCTCATGACATAAACCCTCAATAGCCCAAGCATGATCTACTACCTGAAGGAAGGTCATCCCAACTGTAACCAAATGCTCGGTCGCCAAATGAAGCACTGAAATCAAACCTCCAACAAAGATCTGAACCCTATCAAACTCTGAAGGAACAGTCATAGCAGTACACCTTACAATCTCATGAAATCTCACCTCATACTCCAATACTGACAGACAACCCTGCTGAAGAACTAGTGGCTCAACCCTAGCTGAAGCACCACTCGATGAACCAGGTACTGAAACACCCACCGGAGGACTCAGAGTCCTAGCCATGGTTAACTAAGGAACAGGGGTAGCTATGAATCCAATCGGAGGTTGGACTGACCCCATACCCCCCTATCTGATGCGGTAAACTCTCACTTTGAAGTCCTGGCGCTGACGGAAGCACTAAAGCAACAGGCACAAAAGCCTCAACACCAATCACTGTCAAACTCAACTTAGACATCTGAGAAGGAATGATACAACCGAAGTTTAGAAACCAATAGAGCCAGGCATGCACGATAAGGATACAAAAGATGAAATTTATCCTAACAATACCCTATAGCCTCCCGCAGATAGAATACGGATATCATCATACCGATATGTGAGACTCTACTTAGACACTTACTTCTGTACCATAACACCGGTGAACCTAGGGCTCTGATACCAAACTGTCATAACCCAATTTCTCATGTCATAATGGCACCTACAACCCCCCAGTAGATGAACTAATCCCCATAGCCCAGAACGGTTAGTAATGGGCTACTACCTAACCAATACGCACAATAAGCAGAAATAAGCGGAAGCAGAATATAAAGATAGACAAGGTGGAAGCAATAACTTGAATAGATACAAAATTAAACTACACCAACCCTAAGACTTGGTATCGATATACAGAATCTTCTAATAGAATACAAGTGCTAGAAGTAACAAAAGTTAAGTACAACTGTCTCCAAATATACTAAGAGTAACAGTACAAAAGATGAGATGTGGCCAAGCTGCGAATGTCAGGCGCTCACCCTAGTCTTGAATATCCAAAAGCTGCACGAGTCTCCAACGCAATCAACAATGAAAGCTCAACTAATATTTATACCATGAAGATGCATAAGTGTAGTATAACCACCAATTGCTAAGCAAGGGGTACCCAGTAGGCATCATCAACTGACTGAGCGCATATAAAATATAAAAGCAGTAATAAGTAGAATACAAGGAAGCAGTCATAGAAAACAAGGAGGAAGCACAAGGAAATAGCACAAAGAGTAATCAAACAAGAGTTACAAGTATAACATCCTAGCACAGAAAGTATACATATACAAAAGCACAAGTGAAAGAAGGAAGAAGAATGCACCTGGGATCCTTGTGACAATAGTACATATAAAAAGAGAGTTTAAAGAGATGGGCAGTATACCGGTAACCTTAACATAAAAGGGGAAGCAAGAAAGAAATTTAGCAATAGAAATAAAAGCCATAAACTAATAGCAACGTACTTAAGATATCAATATAAAGATAAGAATAGATGAACAACGGTCCCTCAAGTATAACCCTAGGATGGGATAACTAAACCACAAGAACCCAGATCTTCTAATAAAAAAAACCATGACAAAGAATAGATATCAATACCCCACAACCGCTCAAAAGGATACACAATCAGAGCCTCAATAATATAGGACTCACTAGCCCCTCAATACTCAAAGGCCAATTAATCGGAGCCTCAACAGGCTAACACTTACTAACCCACCAAGAACCAAGGACCATAACAACCACTATAAAATAACGGATGTAATATAATCTACCTACAGTTCCAACGGTCACCCATACAATAGAGGAACGCAATCAAGTGGAAACAAACCCTTTGGCCACCCATACAACCAGAGCGTACACTGAACACACAACAAACAAGGGTGGAATCCGAGTGAAATATGGATGATGATATGATATAATAAATCTCAAACCAAGTCTGATCGCAGTGCCGTATGTCATCCCCTTCGGTGCCCCAAAGGCCTAATAGAGGCATGATCCATAGAAGGAATTCTCCTGAGTACCTCTACTCTGCCGTACACCCCTCCCTCCGATCACCTTTGTCCCGTGGCACTTGGTCTGGAATGGTAGGGTCCATGGAGGTCTACTCATAGACCACATACTAAACACAAAACTCAAAATAAAGCTCAATAATTGGGATCTCCTAGTATGTGCCCAGATTTGATTTGAGTCTAAATACTTAGTAGTAATATCAATAACCCTCATTAAGGGTACCCAGAGCGTATCCGAGTCTAAATCAGTAGTCATGTCTAAATAACCCTCATCGAGGGTGCCTGGAGAGTATCCGGGTCTAAAATACTAATCCAGTACAAAAATCCCTAAACAAGGTGCCTGGCTCGTATCTGGGTCTAAATACCATAGAAAATAATTTCTAGCGCTACGGCCCAGCCGAGCTTAGTATTGGAATGAAGACCAGGAACCAAATCATCATAATATCCTCTCTACTCCGAGAGGTTTCATAAAAGTCAATTTAAAATCCCTTTCAAAGTCATGTACTAAAAACGGGCCCTCGAGGCCATGCAAAATTTAGAAAATCAATTATAGTAGGATCAGAGCTAAATCAGTAATAAAACATGCAGGGAAAAACTTTTTCATGTATGATAAGATTGCAAACAATAGAGTAGCCCAAAATGGCTCACAAACATTCCTATCGGCCCTGTACAGGCTCAACAGCTCTAAGACGTCATAACCAGCCTAGAATAATATCTCTATGTCCGAGACTCTCGGACATTCCCAAATAACCCACCATCTATGTTCTAGAATCAATAAAAGGCCACACAGGATCACAAGGGTAATATACAATACTACACGAATACTACAATCACATATAAAATAATTGGACAGAAAAGACGGGCAAGCTCTGGAGTACCAACCTAATACAACCCACCCAAGGATACTAATTAATGTAGTTATAGCCTATATACGTAGAGTCTAGGTAAGGAAAGCCATAACCTACCTTTCATCCGATGACTAGCTACGGGAACGATGTCGTCCAGGCTCGAACTGCTCCAGGAAACTCCAATCGCAAAAACACTATCAATAACATAATCTAAGCATCAAAATTAGACTAACAATACCCATATTGCTATAATAATAGCCGGGTCAAAATCTGGGTCAAAAGCGAGTTTGTGGGGCCCACAACCCAAAATCAGAAATGAAAAACACCATAATGTTCAACACAATCCCGGGAGAACATGCTCAAAATTTGACCGAATTTGGACAAGAGAAAGGGCTCAAAACAGCCAACTCAAGTATAGAATTAAGGGTGGAAATTAAGAAAGAAAACCGGAAATAAATGGAGAATTCACTTACCACAAGGGGAGGAAACAAAATCTACATAGTGAATTCCTTGAAGTCATGAGCAAGAAGACCCCAGATGAGCAACTACAACAAGAATTTTCTCCAAGCTTTCAAGAGTGCGATCGCGTTGAAGGGAAAAAACACAGGCTAGCGCAATCGCGCTCCCCAGGCGCTATCGCGCTGAAGGCTACCAGAAGCAAAAAACTCAGCAATAACCAAAACTTTTACGGGGAATTCCAAGCACAATCAGAACCCGATACTCAAAAACCAATAATGCTATTAGAATGGAAATGACATTCTGGACTCAACAGAATCGATGAAACTTTCTTACGAGGCTGTCTTAGAGGAATGTTGACCCAAGTCAATACTAAGTAACGCCAACCAAACATCCAAAATGATCCCGGCTCACTCGAGAACTGAACCAACCAACTAACTAACATAAACTCGACATTCCAAATCTAACAACGCTGACGGAATTTCCATCTGAGGCCGCTTTCTCCCAATATTGATCAAAGTCAACCAAACAAGCCCAACTGGCATGAAAACACAAAATGAGAGAGAATTCCATGTTGAGTAGCTCTCGTATCCCAACCAAAGGTCCACCCAAACCAAAGTCCATGTTCTGGAGCTAATGGAACTATCAAAATTTGATTTTAAGCACGCTTACCAAGATTGTTGACCAAAGTTAACGGTTTCCAAAGTGTAAAGCTCTAAAGCAATGAATGGCCAAAAAGACCAAACAAACGGCTCGGGCACCGAACTACCAGTCCCAGCAAGACATAAATGACTTGGGGCCGCTACAGACAAGCTCTAACAGTAAAAGAAAGGCAAAAACGCATAAATGATCGGAAGGGTCATTACATATACCTTTTATCATATCATACAAAATGAGGAAAATATATTAATGAGAAAAAAAATGACCAACAAATAAAAAAATTACATAAGAATTATAAGAATGGTGAAACACAAAGTGTAGTTGACTAATATTTTCTATCCAATTTATAAAGGTACAAATTGTGTACATGAAAGATTGTGAATGAATGTGTTTAATGGCGGAAAATAAAAGGATTAACAACTAAATCTCATTAAGAAGTGGAAAATGATAAGTTATAATATCTAACCATGTATTTGATCTAATTTAGTTGTTATTATTGATTTAATTTTTAAAGTTAGTGAAGGAATATTTTTTAATTAAAAAATTTAGTAAAGGGAATTTTAATAATCCAACTTTGAACTTAAACTCTTTCCACTTTTAATATATATATATATATATATATATATATATATATATATATATATATATATATGTGTGTGTGTGTGTGTATGTATGCTATCAATTGCAATTCAGAATGACGTCTTTCTGCCATGTGCCACAAGTTGAAGACCCAAGTGAAAGAGAGCAGCAGGCGCGCCGCACTGAGTTTCTTCTTCGCTGGCCTTTGCGGAATGGAGGAATTTTTTATCTGGATTAATTTATCCCAATTTTTTTGGACTCACTAATTTTATTTGAGCCTTTTTATTACACCTATAAATATTTTATAAGAATAATTTTTACATAACTTTGAACCTAGGAAGAGCTAGAAGCCATCGTGAAGGTCGAAGAATTTTTATTTTATATTTTCTTCTGCTTAATTATTTATTTTTATGTTTAAATTTTGGAAGAATTATTATAATTGCTCTATATCTATGTGGAGTTAAACTTCTCAATCTAGAATTATGATAGTTAACTGCATGATTGTTTAGTAGACGATTGATTCGATTTGTGAAGATTATGATACTAGTTGTTCTTATATTCTTGTGCTGAATATTTCATGCTTATCTACCGTTGAAATAAATCTATATTCTCTTTGTGAACTATAAAGAAGAATAATTGGTATAGAACAAAAAACATAGGGAGTAAGATCTTATTGATAGTAAAATAAAGACTTGATTCACGACTAGGATAGGAATACACCTAGAACACCTTACTTGGTTACAAAATAGGAAGTGATATAAATCCGTTTGGAACAATACTCATGTCATTGACCCCGTAAATTAATAATTAGATAAAGAAATGAGTCGATAAAATTGCTTACTCGATATAATTGTTAGCAAATTCATAATCCTAGATCGATTTTATCATATTGATCACGTAAAAACTTACTCCTTATTTGGTTAATTATTCAATAGTTATTCTTTTTATTTTTAGTTTAGTTAATTCATAAATTTATCTTAGGGATCTACCTCTTGAATGAATAATTAGCATTAGATTAATTTAGTGAATAGTTAATCGACAAGTCTTTGTGGGTACAATATCTAGACTTACAATCCTATATTACTTGTATGACTGCATGCACTTACATGTACATTTAGACACAACAGTACACGTAGATTTATACCCACACTTATTTTCTTTTTGCGCCTTATTGTGCAAGTTCTGAGTTATGTACTTCAGGTCGATAATTGATAGTTGTGTTGGAGCTTATTCTTGAGATTCTGAGTACCTGCTTGGTTGATCCGCGTTCATCATGGATCTCCTCTATCATTAAACTCTTTGTTGTCTCTTTTGGATATTTCGAGTTTTAGAGTCGTATTCAAATTCTTAGAGGCTTGTACTAGTGACTCCAGATGGAATCTATGTTCATCTATCTCTCATCAATGCAACTATTATCTCAAGTCTCATCTTAATCCACAATAGCATCTCACCATGACTGACCATGAAACAATGCAATGATAAAAGAAAATGTGTACTCACATGCCAATGGGTCATATTTCTACTCAACTAGCCATGACCTGTAGGGGACATACTAGGATCCATGTACCCATCAGAACCATTTTCCATTAGCGCAATATCAATCCGTACCATCATGGTACCTGATCTTATGATAGGTGAAAATGTCAACCTGTATCGGCGTGATACTCGATCTCATATCAAGTAACAATATCAACCTGTACCAGGGTGGTAACCAATCCCATAACAATTGGCAATGTCAATGAACCTATGGTTCTCAGTCCTATCTCTCATGATGTACATAGTGCACTAAATCACACTTACATTTATTCACCTCAATTCATGTACACCAAGCTTATCCATTCAAGCATATCATGAAAACAAATACATTCCATACATGTCCAAAGACCAATCACAAGTTAAGTAATTCAACCACATACATGTACTAAAATAAGTCTCAACTCTAATTAAAATTGTAACCTACCTTGAGTAAAGAAATACCACCCGCAATCTATTCGCACCTTCCTTTCCCTTCATTAACACTTCAGATTTTTCAAGGTCTATAAACAACATTATACAAGAGTAATTGATTATTTACCCTCTATTTAGGCCTTGATAATCTAACCCACTAATTTTATCCTTATTCGAGGTATGTAGGATTCTACAAGGTTTAATTAGTCATTAGCTGTCACGGCCCAATTTCTCGATCATGATGGCACCTACAACCCCCCAGTAGGCAAGCCATTCCCCGTAGCCCAAAATAGTTGGTTATGGGCTACTATCCAATAGATACGCGGAAGAACAGTTTAAATAGCGGAAGCATGGGAACAACATAAATAAATAAGCAACAAAAGTATATATAACAATACGTGGAAGCTAAACCAAACCCCCAAAACCTGGTACCATAGTATAGAGCCAGAACTATATATAAGGAGTACAAAGGATCCAAAATACAATACACAAATGTCTCCGAGTAGTAATGGAGTACATGATGCAAAAGATACCTAAAAGCTAAGCTCTGGTCGCTAAGAGCTCACCCTCAGTCCGAGATATCCCCAAAACAGCTCCTCGCACGAGTCTCTAACGAGCTAACGGTGATGGCCCATACTAGGATCTGCACCAGAAGATGCAGAGTGTAGTATGAGCACCAAATACGAAGCAAAAGGTACCCAATAGGTATCATAGGTCGACTGGACACATATAAGATAAAAGCATAGTAACAGGCTGAATAGAAGCAAATAGTCACCCAATCAATGAAGAAATACACAAAAACTAGCCCAGAGGGAAGACATCCAAAAATAACATACAAGGCTAGCAAGTAGAATATATACACAACAGTCATAGGTGAAAGTAAGAAAAGACGCACCTGGGATCCTTGCAATAACAATATATAAGGCGTTTTAATAAAATGGACAAAATACAAGTAACCTCAATTAAAAAGAGAAGGGGGGGAAAAAAGTAACGATTGCATGCTCAACATAGGAGTAATAACTAAACCCAGCTACACAATACTAGTTCCAATATCGAGTCACAATATGAATTCAACATAGGGAATCACAAAGCTCGGTAAAGTAATAACAAGTCTACCTACAGTCCCAACGGGCGCCCATAAACTTGAGGAACACAACCAAGTGAAGACAAACCCTCCTGTAGCCTATACTACTAGAGCGTACATGCAACAAACAGCAAACAAGGGTAGAACCTCACACAAATGAATGGTATGATATGATATGCCGAACTAAGTATGGTAATAGTAACATATGTTACCTTCTTTCAGCGTCCTAAAAGGCCCAGAAGACAGGATCCATGGAAGGTCCCACCCGTATACCTCTACTACACTGTATACCCCATTTTGTCACTCGCAGCATGTATCCCCTAGCTTGGAATAGCAAGGTCCATGGAGGCCCCCGACCAACATAATAGATGCCCCGTAAATCTCGAAAGTCCCCCAAGTAAATCTACCCAAGGGTATCTGGGTATAAATTAGTAAGTCAGAAATTAGGTCTAGTGCACGGCCCCGCCGAGCCTAGTATTATCCCGAAGGTGGTAGTAAAACAAGTCTTACGCACTGCCCCGCCGAGTCTAGTATAAGTGGAAATAGTGATAAAACGCCCCTTTATTCTCTCTTACTCCAAGAAGATCCATTAAAACTGTACCAAACCATTTTACAATCATTTTTACCAAAATCAGCCCCACAGGCCATGCAAGGTTTAGAAAATCATGAATAGTAGGCCCCAAGCCCAAAGCCGTAGTAAAATCACCTAGAAATCCCTCTTACATGCATGACAAATGGTATATACAATCACAATAGTGGCCCACGATCCACAATCAACCTATTGGCCCTGCATAGGCCCCAGTCGCTCTACAACACAGATAACCAGCCTAAAATCTCAATAATGATATCTGGGGCACACAGACACCTCTGAGTAGCCTACCGTCTATGATCCAGAGTCAAATCAAGGCCACATAGGACCAAAAAGGTGATAATATCAACTACGAGGAATACTACACATAATGGAGGAAGGAAATGGGGTAAACATGGAAAAGTGGTCAAGGTCTATGGTGCCAAGTTAATAACCCAACCCATGGATGCCAATTAGTATAATTTTATCCAATATATGTGAAGTCTAGGGAGTTTATACCGTAACCTACCTGTCATCCGATGATAAGTTATTTGCACGATGATATCCAAGGCCGAACCGCTCTAAGAAGCTCCAAATGAGAATCAAACTATAATAATTAGAAATAACACACTAAAATGAGACTTACGACACCTATATCGCTATAATAATAGCTAGGTCAAAATTCGTGTCACCAATGGGACCCGTGGGCCTCGTAACTCGAAGCTGAACCAGATGAGTGAACAATGATCACCATACCCCTAGGTGTTGCATGCTCATATTATAGAGAGGATTTAGTCACGGAAATGGCTCAAACTAGCTAGCCAACTATAAGGACAATTAAAAATAAAGGAGGCGAATTTAATGGATTTTAAGCGTATAAAACTTACCAATAATGATGGGGGAATGATCAAGACCAAGAAATTTGCACCCCAACACCAATAATTGATTCAATATTTAGTTTAGACGAGTTTGGAGCTTAAATCAATGGGGAATTTGTATTTTGAAGTGAAGAAGATAAAGTTGGGAGTTTATATACTGCCCAGGTGTCCTTTATCGCAATCGCGAAGGGACCCTCGCGGTCTCGAGGACCATGCTGGCTAGACCTTAACAATTGTGAGGACTAGCCATGTGGTCGTGAAGAATAAAGGAGAGAAGGCCTTATCGCAGTCGCGACAAGGGATGTTGCAATTGCGAAGAATAAGGGACCAGGTGTTTCATCACGGTCGCGAAGGAAGAGGCTCGCGATCGTGATTAAGGCCTGAAGCCTGCACTTGCAATAGAAAAAACCTGCAACATTTCAAGAATTCTATGGGGAATTTCGGGCATGATAAAAAATCGATACTCAAAAACCAATAATGCGAACAGAGTGGAAATGACGTTTCAGACTCAATGGAGTCGACAAAACTTCCATACGAGGTCATTTCGGAGAAATGTTGACCCAAGTCAACACTAGCTAAAACCAACCAACTAGCCAAAATGAGCCCGGCTCACTCGGGGCCCAAGCCAACCACCAACCTTACCCAAACTCATCATTCAAAAGCTGATGGAATCATCCGATTTTGAATCTGACATCCGATCATCGAAAGCTAACCCAAGTTACACTTTTAACTCCAAATAGCCTGAAAACAGAAAAAGCAACACAAAACCCATACCAAAAGTTCTTAGACCTT
This sequence comes from Jaltomata sinuosa, assembly GCA_003996215.1. Lineage (NCBI taxonomy): Eukaryota > Viridiplantae > Streptophyta > Magnoliopsida > Solanales > Solanaceae > Jaltomata > Jaltomata sinuosa. The sequence goes on along the minus strand of QJPP01000225.1, from coordinate 314,967 downwards.
GACTAAAGGTCCAACTAGAACAAACTCAATGCTCTAGTGCTAGTGAAACTATCAGAATTTGATTCTGAGCACATTAGCAAAGAATGTTGACTAAAGTCAACTAATTTCTATGTTAAGGCTCTAAAATAGGAAAACGGCCATAACGACCAAACAAACGGCCAGGGCACGGAATCACCAGTCCCAACAAGCCAAAAATGACTTGGGGTCACTACAAGAAGGCTCTAATAGTACAAAGATGGCATAAATGCAAAAATGACCGAAAGGGTCATTACATCATCCACTACTAAAAAGGAACTTCCGTCCTCAAAAGTCAAGAAGAAAGAGGTACCTGAAGGCTCAAACAGCTGCAGATACTGGGCTTGCATATCTCTCTCGGTCTCCTAGGTAGCCTCCTTGATAGGACAATGCCTCCACTGAACTTCACAACCAGAATCTCTTTAGATCTCAATCTCCTAACATCTCTGGCCAATATAGCAACTGACTCCTAAACAAAGGACAAGCTCTCATCCAACTGAATCGAATCCCACTGCAATACATGAGACTCATCAGGAGCATATCGGTATAACATCGAAACATGAAATACCAGATGCATAGCTGAAAACATCGGAGGCAAGGCTAACTGATAGGCAACACTACCAACTCTCTAGAGGATCCTAAATGGCCCGATGTTCCTGGGTTAAGCTTGTTCCAACATCCAAATCTCATCACGCCCTTCATGGGCGACACACAGAGGAATACCAAATCACCAACACTAAACTCTAAGGTACAAAGTCTACAATCAGCGTAGCTCTTCTTCCTACTCTGAGCAGTTCAAAGTCTATCCTGAATCACTCTAACTCCTTCTAAGGAATATCGAAGCAAATCTATACTCTGTTGCCTGGACTCCAACCCATCGAACAAACCAACCGGCAATCTTCAATGCCTACAATACAATGCCTAAAAAGCTTCTATGCCGATGCTCGAGTGAAAGTAATTATTATATGCAAACTCAGCTAAAGGCACGAACTGATCCCAAGAACCTCCAAAATCAAGAACACTGGCCCAAAACATATCCTCCAAGACCTGAATAGTCCTCTCGGACTGGCCATCTGTCTAAGGGTGGAAAGCAGTACTAAGCTAAACCTCTGTACCCAAATCTCGCTAAATAGCCATCCAAATCTGAGATGTGAACTGAGTGTCGCAGTCTAAAATTATAGAAGTTGGGACACCATACAACCAAACAACCTCACAAATATAGATCTGAGCTAACCTCTTGGCACCGTAGAAAGTCTTAACCGGCAAGAAATATGCTGACTTAGTCTGCCTATCAATGATAACTTAGATGGAGTCAAAACCCTTAGAAGTACAAGGCAAACCAACTACGAAATCTATGGTAATCCCTTCCCACTTCTACTCAGGAATAGGAAGTCGTTGCATCAATACACCAGGCTCGAAATTCACCTACTGACAGTGCAAGCACCGATATACAAACTTCACTACATCTTGCTTCATACCACTCCACCAGTAAAGTTGTCTGAAGTCTCTATACATCTTCACCGCACCAGGATGAATGGAGTATCTGGAACAATATGCCTCACGGAGTATCAATTGAATTAAATCACCAACCCTCGAAACACAAAGTCGACCACCAAACCTCAGAACCCCATTTGAATCTAGAGTAGCTCAGCAAGCCTCACCCCGAACAACTTGATCACTTAGGTCACACAACCGTTGATCCTTAAACTGACGCCTCTGAATCTAATAAACCAAGGTAGACCAAACCTCAACACTGGCAAGAACTCTGCTGGGATCCGATAAGTCAAGCCTAACCAAATTGTTAGCCAAAGACTGGATGTCCAAGGCCAACGGTCGCTCAGAAATTAAAATTGAAGCTAGGCTACCCATACTCACTGTCTTCTGACTCAAGGCATCCGCTACCACATTTGCCTTGCCCAGATGATAAAGAATGGTGAAATCATAGTCCTTCAGTAGCCCAATCAATCTCTTCTGCCTTGAGGTCAGCTCTCGCTGACTCATAATTTATAAAAGACTATGATGATCGGTGAATATCTCACAATAAACTCCATATACGTAATACCTCTAGATCTTAAGCGCGAAGACTACTGCTGCCAACTCCAAGTCATGAGTGGGGTAGTTATGCTCATGAACCTTCAGCTACCTCGATGCATATGCTATCATTCGACCCTACTGCATAAACACATAACCAAGACCGACCCCAGAAGTATCACAATACATGGAGAAACTCTAACTCTCAACCGACAAAGTCAATACAGGAGCTGCAGTCCACAAGGCCTTAAGCCTCTAGAAGCTATCCTCACATTGATCCGACCACTGAAATGGAACATCCTTCCTAGTCAGCATAGTCAAGGGTGCTCATATAGAAGAAAATCCCTCAATGAATCATCTGTAGTACCCGGCCAACCCAACAAATCTGCGAACCTCAGTAGGAGTAGTAGGTCTAGGCAAATCACGTACCGCTGAAATCTTACCCAAATCAACTCTAATCCCATCCTTAGACACCACGTGCCCTAGGAATGCAACTGACTCAAGACAAAACTCACACTTTGAGAACTTGGCATAAAGTCGACGATCTTTCAAAGTCTGAAGTACAGTCCTCAAGTGTTGCTCATGATCATCTCTACTCCGGGAGTATACCAGAATGTCGTCTATGAAGACTATCATGAACGAATCTAAATATGGTCTAAGCACCCTGTGCATCAGATCCATGAAAGCTGCGGGGGCATTAGTCAACCCAACATACATCACTAGGAACTCATAGTGGCCATAACGTGTTCTTAATGCTATCTTAGGGATTTCCTCAGCCCTAATCCTCAATTGGTGGTAGCTTGACCTCAAATCAGTCTTCGAAAACACCGCTGAACCCTGAAGCTGATCAAATAAGTCATTAATCCTCGGCATCAGATACCTATTCTTCACTGTAACCTTATTCAACTACCGATCATCAATACATATCTGCATCAACCCATCTTTCCTCTTCACAAATAGAACAGGAGCACCCCAAGGCGACACACTCGGTCTAATAAACCCCTTAGTTAATAAATCCTAGAGCTTCTCTTTTAGCTCTCTTAACTAAGCTGGAGCCATACGATAAGGAGAAATGGAAATGGGCCTGGTTCCCGTCACTAACTCAATGGTAAAGTTAATATCTCTCTCAAGTGGAAGGCCTGACAGGTCAGTAGGGAACACATCTAGGAAGTCTCTAACCACAGGAATGTACTCAGGGGATGAAGTGTCAGAGCTAGCATCTCAGACATATGCTACATAAGCTAAACACCCATGAGAGATCAAATTCCTAGCTCGAAGACAAGAGATTATCCCAAATGGTGCGCAGCTAATAGAACCTTGCCACACAACTGGGGATACATCAGGCACGGCTATGGTAATGGTCTTGGCATAAAAATCCAAAACTGTATGGTGAGGTGATAACCAGTCCATGCCCAGTATCACATTAAAATCTAACATATCAAGGATCATCAAATCACCCCAAGTCTCTAAGTCACCAACATATATCATACAAGATCTCCCAATCTGATCCACTACTAAAGAATCTCCTACTGGGTCAAAACAGATACAGGCACAGATAAAGGCTCACTAGCCAACCCCAAATAAGGCATAAAGTAGGCAGATACATACGAACAAGTGGATCCAGGATCAAATAAAGCATAAGCTGGCCGACAGCAAACAGAGATCGTACCTATAATCTCAACATCTGAGGCCTCTGCCTCTCGCATCCCAAGGACTTCATATAACTAACGATGACCACCACTCGACTGATCGCCATCCCTACCACCTATATTGACTATGGGCCACCACCTCTACCCTGACTACCACCTCTTCGAGTCGGTGGCTGAGCTGAGCAAATGGGCTACATCGGCTAAGCAGCTGGCTGAATTGTACCCCACTGGGCGTAATCTCTAGCGAAATGACCATTGATCCCACACTCATAGCACGCTGAACCCTACTGAGTTCAGTCTCTGGCATAGTGACCCCTAATATTGCACCCATAACAGGACCCTGACAGCCCGCACTGTTAAGACAAATTAGCTAAACCTATGTGGTCACAACGACCTGATGCCCCAGAAGTAGTACCTCTTGAAGACTGACCACTGTGACCATGCTGACTGCTCTCACCCTGCTCAAACTTAGAATCAAAAGCCTTGAGTGATGCCTGAACTGATCGACTAGTCTGACCCTGATGCTGTTGTGGCTGATAACCTTTACCACCCTTTAGAGAACCACTAAAGCTACCCTAATAATGTGACCTCTTGTCTTAGGCCCCGGAGTTATGATGATGCAAGTCCTCTACTGTACGGGCATACTCTGCAATAGCCTGGAATGATCGACCACTAGCAACTAATATCTCTGCTGGCTCTCTAAACTCTCTCTGTAGCCCCCAAACAAACCTATGGACTCTTTCAGGCTCAATAGGCATAATCATGGCTCCAAACAGAGCGAGCTGATGAAAATGGATCTCATACTCTGATACGATCATAGAACCCTATGCAGGTCTAGTGAACTCCTCTCTCCGATGCTCTCTATCGCTTTGTGGCAATAACTTGGCCATAAAGGCCTCATAAAACTCAGACCAAGACAACGGAGGAGTTAAAGATGATCTGCAAGCAACCTGAGCCCTGTACCATAACTTAACTGGGCCCTCCAGCTAGTAAGTAGTATAACCGACCCTGTGAGTCTCTAACAATCCCAAATTATGTAACATCTCCTCACAAGTAGTAATGAATTAATGCAGATCCTGTCTATATGTACCAGCGAACCTTGGAGGTGCCAATCTCAGGAACCTACCCAACGCCTTCTGCTCCGTCTCTGTCATAGCTGGGCGAGGAGTAAGAAGCTGTGTAATTAATAGGACCAGAATAACCTCAGCACGGGGAGTCGCAGTAGCAGGTTGCGCTCTTAAACTCGGTACACCCAGGGCTTCCCCCTGAGTGGATGTCTGTGCTACCTCAGAAGGCCGCTCTCCAATCATACCCAAAAGCTAGGACAATAAACCCCAAATATCTGAAGACTGAGTTGGGGCTGAAGTTGGCACTGGAGCTGGTGGTACCTGCGTTGTCCTCGAGTCCACATGTTGCTGCTCTAGAATGAACTCTAGCCTATTCTCAGGCTCTATCTCAACTCTAGTAGCTCTAGCAGGTGCGGATGCTCAGGGACATCCTCGATCGCTACCTTTATGACCTCTCTAACCCCTAGTTGGATTCAGAGGCTCGTCTGTGCCCGACACTGACGATCTCGTACAAGCCATTTGTGGAAGAATGAATGAGAATAAGTGAGATTTCAAGAAACTCCCAAGGATTAAACATGATACAGAAGAAAATAAGAGAGTCATATTTCTAAAAATGTCACTATAGCTTCCCAAAGATTAAGTACGAATGTCTCCGCCCCAATACGCGGGATTCTACTAGACATTGGCCCCTATACCAATGATACAGGTGAACCTAGGATCTAATACAAATTTGTCACTACCCGATTTCTTTGTTATGATGGCACCTACAACCCCTAGTAGGCGAACCATTCCCTGTATTGCGGAATAGTTGGTAATAGGCTACTATCCAACTGTTAAGCAAAAGAACAGTTTAAATAGTGGAAGCAAGGGAACAAGATGAAGAAATAAGCAGCATGAGTATATATAACAATATGCAGAAGCTAAACCAAACCCCCAAAACCTGGTATCATAGTATAGAGACAGAACTCCATATAAGGAGTACCAAGGATCCAAAATACAATACATAAATGTCTCCGAGTAGTAATAGAGTATATAATGCAAAAGATAACTAAAAGCTAAGCTTCGGTCGCCAAGATCTCACCCTCAGTCTGAGATATCCCTAAAACAGCTCCTCGCACTAGTCTCCAATAAGCTAACAGCAATGACCCACACTAGGATCAACACCAGAAGATACAGAGTGTAGTATGAGCACCAAATGCAAAGCAAAAGGTACCCAATAGGTATCATTGGCCGACTGGGCACATATAAGATAAAATCATAGTAATAGGAAGAATAGAAGCAAATAGTCACTGATTTAATGAAGAAATACACAAAGACTAGCCCAGAGGAAAGACAGTCGAAAACAACATACAAGGGTAGCAAGTAGAATTTGTACACAATAGGCACAGGTGGAAGTAAGAAATGACGCACCTAGGATCCTTGCAATAATAATATATAAGGAGTTTTAGATAAATGGATTGTATACCGGTAACCTCAATTAAAAAGAGATGGGGGTACAAAGTAATAATAGTATGCTCAACATAGGAGTAATAACTAAATCCAGCCACACAATACTAGTTCCAATATCGAGTCACAATAGGAATTCAGCAAAAGGAATCACAATGCTCGGTAAAGTAATAATAAGTATACCTACAGTCCCAACGGGCGCCCATACACCTGAGGAACACAGCCAAGTGAAGACAAACCCTCTGGAATCCCATACTACCGAAGCGTACACGTAGCAAACAACAAAAAATGGTGGAACCTCACACAAATGAATGGTATGATATGATATGCCGAACTAATTATGGTAATAGTAACGTTTGTTTCCCGCTTTTGGTATCCTATAAGGCCTAGAAAATAGGATTTATGGAAGGTTCCACTCGTATACCTCTATTACATCGTATACCCCCCCTCCGACACTAGCATCATGTAGCCCCTGGCCCAGAATGGCAAGGTCCATGGAATGGAGGCCCCCATCCAACATACTAGATGCCTCACAAATCTCAAAAGTCCCCTAAGTAAATCTACCGTAGGGTATCTGGGTCTAAATCAGTAAGTCAAAAATTAGGTCTGGCACATGGCCCAGCTGAGCCTAGTATCATCCCGAAGGTGGTAGTAAAGAAAGTCTAGCGCACGTCCCCACCGAGTCTAGTATAAGTGGAAATAGTGATAAAACACCTCTTTATTCTCTCTTACCCCAAGACGATTCATTGAAACAGTCCCAAACCCTTTTACAATCATTTTTATCGAAAATGAACCCCACGAGCCATACAAGGTTTAGAAAATCATGGATAGTAGGCCCCAATTCTAAAACCATAGTAAAATCACCTAGAAATCCCTCTTACATGCATGACAAATGGTATATACAATCACAATAGTGGCCCATGTCCAACAATCAACCTATCAACCCTACACAGGCCGCAGTCGCTCTACAGCACAGATAACCAGCCTAAAATTGTGATAATGATTTCCGAGACTCACGGACACCCCCGAATAGCCCACCATCTATGTTCCAGAGTAAAATCAAGGCCACACAGGGCCACAAGGGTGATAATATCAACTACGAGGAATTCTACACACAATGGAGGAAAGAAACGGGGTGAACATGGAAAAGCGATCAAGGTATGTGGTGCCAAGCTAATAACCCAACCCAAGGATGCCAATTAGTACAATTTTATTTGATATATATGATGTCTAGGGAGTTTAGATCGTAACCTATCTATCCTTTGATGAAAAGTTGCTGGCATAATGATATCCGAGGCCGAACTACTCTGAGAAGCTCTGAATGAGAATCAAACTATCATAATCACAAATAACACATTAAAATGAGACTAATGATACCTATATTGCTATAATAATAGCTGGGTCAAAATTCCAATCACCAATGGGCCCATGGGGCCCATAACCCAAAGTCAAACCGAATGAGCGCACAATGATCACCACACCCTAGGTGTTGCATGATCAAATTATAGAGAGGATTTAGTCAAGGAAATGGCTCAAACCATCCAGCCAACTATAAGGACAACTAAAGAATCTAGGAGGCAAATTTAACTGATTTTAAGCGGTTAAAACTTACCAATAACGATGGGGGAATGATCAAGTCCAAGAAATTTGCACCCCAAAACCAAGAATACAGTCAATACTGAGTTTAGACGAGTTTGAAGCTTAAACCAATGGGGAATTCGTATTTTGGAGTGAAGAAGATGAAGTTAGGAGTTTGTATACTGCCCAGGGGTCTTTCCTCGCGATCGCGATTGTGAGGACTAGCCACGCAGTCGCGATTGTGAGGACTAACCACGCAGTCGCAAAGAACAAAGGAGAGAAGGCCTCATCACGATCGCGATACGGGACGTCATAATCACGAAGAACAAGGGACCAGGTGCTTTATCACAGTCACGAAGGAAGAGGCTCGCGGTCGCGATTAAGGCCTGAGGCCTTCACCTGCAATAACAAAAACCTACAACATTTCTAGAACTCTATAAGGCATTTCGGGCACAATCAGATACTGATACTCATAAACAAATAACGCTAACATAGTGGAAACGAAATCGATGAAACTTCTATATGAGGCCGTTTTGGAGAAATATTGACCTAAGTCAACACTAGCTAAAACCAACCAACTAGCCGAAATGAGCCCAGCTCACTCGAGGCCCGAACCAATCACCAACCTAACCCAAACTCATCATTTCGGAGCTGATGAAATCGTCAGATTTTAAATCTGACGCTCCGATCATTAAAAGTTGACCCAAGTTACACTTTTAACTCTAAATAACCTGAAACCAAAAAAGCAACACAAAACCCATGCCGAAAATTCTCAGGCCTCGACTAAAGGTCCAACTAGACCAAACTCAACGCTTTGGAGCTAATAGAACTGTCAAAATTAGATTCTGAGCATTTTTTCTAAGAATGTTGACTATAGTCGATGAATTTCTAAGTGAAGGCTCTAAAATAGGGAAATGACCATAATGACCAAACGAACGGTTAGGGCACCAAACCACCAGTCCAAGCAAGCCATAAATGACTTGGGGCCACTATAGGATGACTCTATTGGTACAAAGAAGGCATAAACATGAAAATAAACAGAAGGGTCATTACATTAACTAGTCTCTCAACATTCATAAAATCAACATCTAAAGGGTTTCTAATTAAGTTAACCCCTTTTTAGTCATTTTATGCCTCAAAGTCACATATTTATGGAACCCAAGGTTCCCCGTTAGCTTTAATCATGCTAAAACAATCAATTTTATGCTAGGAATCATAAAAATACATCCTAGGATTAATTCTAGGTGAAATTGCACCTACCCATAGGGTTTTCCCCAAGTTTCATTCTTTTTGGGCTCAAACTCAATAATTTCACCATTAATCTTCTCCTAAAGATACTACAAGAATAAATGATTGTTAAGTGAACGAGTTTACTGAGTTACTTACCTCAAATAAAGGAAAATGCCCTAGTTATTTAGAAAGACACCTCTTGGAGCTCTAGAACAAAGTAGGAGTTTTTTGGGAAAATAATGCAAAAATCTGAAATAAGTGCAGGTAATTTGCCTATCATCTCATCACAATGAGTTGGTTTTTGTCATAACGAGTCCGTACAATAGGGGTAATTCATCATGATGACTTATCACGATGAGAGGTCCCTTTATCATGATGAAGTGAAATTTTTTAGAACGTTAGAAACTCACCCAAAATCCCTCATTTAACAACATATTTTACTTTCTAGACATCACGAAATAACCCCAATGCGGTAACACCCATAACCGGAGTTCTATGAACCCAATTTTATCCCAACACTTCCTACAAAATCCTATGGTAGTCGTGTATCCATAAACATACACCATACCATCATTCCATGATCAACAAAACCCCAACCATCTCTAAGGCACCAAACACTAGATTTTTTTCAAACCTCTCCCTAGCCTGAGATTTTACCAACTCTCATCTTAGGAACTTTTCAAGCCGATTACTTATGCCCTTACTTTACCATAATGATGAACTAGGTCATTACATCAGATACCAATTAAAGAATAATTCATCCTTGAATGATAATAAGAAGAAAATAGGAGAAAATAAGGATTGCCTGAATTAGTGAACAAGTGTGAATACTTTACTCGCTTATCCACTTCAGTCTCCTAAACGGTCTCCTCAACAAGATGGTTCTTCTACTAGACCTTTATAGGTGCAATCTCTTTAGTCCTTAGTTTTTCATATATCTCTATCAAGAATGGCAGCGGCTTCCTCTTTATAAGAGAGGTTTTCATCCAATAGGACCGAATTCCAGCGAATTATGTAATTACCATCTTTGTGGTACTTTTTATGCTTGGACACATGAAATATGAGATGAACTCCCAACAAACATGGAGGCAACGCAAATCTATAGGCTACCGGCCCCACACTCTTAAGTATCTCAAAAGGGTAAATATACCTCAGACTTAACTTTCCATGCTTTCCAAACTGCATAACACCCTTCATGGGTGAGACCTTGAGCAAACCTTACTGACCTTCCATGAATTGTATATCCCTTGCTTATCTATCTTTGATCCATTAGAAACTTCTCTTAGTTGAAATTCACCTTTTCATAGAATCTCACAAAAGATCGATACTCCAAGGTCTCACTTCACAAAGATCTACATCTCCTCTCAAATGATGCTTCAAACAGAGCCATATCTATGCTCGAGTGATAACTGTTATTACAAGAGAATTCAGCTAATGATAAATACTTGTCCCAATAATCCCCAAAACTTATCACACATATGCGGAGTATATTTTCTAACACATGAATCATACACTCAAATTATCCGTCAGTCCAAGGGTGAAAGGTTGTACTCAGGTCCAACCTAGTACCTAACTCTTCATGCAAATTTTTCCAAAATTTATAGGTAAACTGAGTACCCCTATTAGAAATAATGGAAATAGGCACCCTATGTATCCAACAACTTCCTTAAGGTATATCTTGGCTAAATTAACCGCATTGTAAGTCACCTGAACAGGAATGAAGTACGCAGACTTCGTCAATCTATCCATAATAACCCATATCGAATCATATCTCCCTAAAGTCTTAGGAAGTCTAACCACAAAATCCATGTCTATTCTCTCCCACTTCCATTCAGGAAGGGGCATCCTCTGAAACATGCCACCAGACTTCTGGTGCTTATATTTCACCTGCTGATAGTTCTGACACTTGGCCATAAAATTGACTATGTCTCTCTTCATTCTACCCCACCAATAGCGTTGCTTCGAATTGCCTACATCTTTGTCACACCAGGATGTATAGATACTTAGAATATTGAGCCTCAGCTAGAATAATAGGGATCAACATATCAATACGGGGCACACAAACACGCCCTTGTATTCACAGAACACCTTTATTATCAATCATGGCCTTCTTGGCCTTTCCCCATAATACTTTATCACGAATCTTACTTAGCTTTACATTATCAAATTGATTCCCCTTAATATGGTCAATAAAAAAGGACCTTGCCTCAACACATGCCAATAATCCACCTCATTCAAACACTTCCAGTCTCATAAAGTTATTAGCTAAATCCTAAATATCCCTAGTCAACAAACATTTAGTAGCCTTCAAATAGGCCAAGCTACCCATATTCTAAATCTTCTTACTTAATGCATCGGCTACTACATTAGTCTTACCCAGATTGTATAGAATAGTAATGTCATAATCTTTGAGTATCTCCATCAACCTTCATTGCCTCAAGTTTAAGTCTTTCTAAGTGAAAGAGTGCTGCAAACTATGGTGGTCTGTGAACACTTTGTAATGAACCCCATACAAGTAATGTCTCCAAATATTGAGAGCAAACACCACAATAACCAACTCTAATTCATGAGTAGGATAATTATTCTCATGCACTTTGAGTTGCCTCGAAGCATAAGCAATAACATTCCTCTCCTGCATTAATATAGTACCTAAACCAGATCGTGAGACATAACAATACATAATAAAATCCGTACCTTCAATCGGCAAGGAAGGAATAGCAGCAGTAGTCAACTAAGTCTTGAGCTTTTAGAAGTTCTCCTCACATTTATCTGATTAAACAAATGGTACCTCTTTCTGAGTCAAGCGGGCCAGATGGGTAGCAATGGATGCAAAAACCTTCATAAATCTATGGTAGTAACTAGCTAATTTTATATAGCAATGAACCTCGGTCACTGAAGTGGGCCTAGCCCATCTCTTAACTATCTTAATTTTTTGTAGGTCAACAATCACTCCTTCTTTCAAAACCACATTCCTCGAGAAGGACATAGAAGACAACCAGTTATATTTAGAGAGTTTCACATATAACTTCTTTTCCTTTAATAACCCCAACACAATCCTAAGATGATTTTCATGCTCCTTATCATTCTTAGAATACACTAGGATATCATCAATTAACACAATTATGAATGAGTCTAGATAGGGCTCAAATACATCATTCATCAATCTCATGAATGCAGTCAGGGTGTTAGTCAGCTAAAAAGACATCACAAGGAACTCGTAGTGCTCGTATCTATTCTAGAAAGCAGACTTAGGAGTATCAGAAGGCCAAATTTTTAACTAATGGTATAAGGACCTTAGATCAATCTTAGAAAAGGCTGATGCACTCTACAACTGGTTGAACAAATTGTTGATACGAGAGAGAAGATACTTATTATGGATAATAAATTTATTCAAATGTCGGTAGTCTATGCACATATATAGACTACCATTTTTCTTCTTAATGAACAATACTGGAGCACCCCACGGGGAGGCACTCGGACAAATGAACCTTTTTGTAATGACGTATTCCATCGTTATTAAAATCATTCGTGGTAAATGTATACAAATATCATTCATCATAAAGTTAGGATCAATTCCTTGGTATTTGAGTGCATTCGTTATTAATTAAGTTCATACAATCCCCTTTGCATAAAGTTAAGTTGAAAATGCCCTTACCAATTTAGTTTCAGACTAAGTTTAAACTAAGGTAAACTTCAAATTAGTACTACCCCTAGAATATAAGGATTAATAGGGCCAAATACCTATCAAATTAATGATCTTTGAGTCCTCTTTTTCAATGCCACCAACCATTTGTTAATCCGCTTTTGGAGTAAAAAGTTATGATCATTTTACTGAAAACTGTCCGTGTTAAAAACTGAGGCCGCTATAGCAGGAATTAGGCTGCTATAGCGGGGCCGCTACAGTGGGATACGTGTAGTTAATTGCATTTTTCATACATAAAATGTTATTTTACTCCTAAAACTCATTCAAGCTCAAGATAGAGCAAGGGAGGGGCAATTTCTTCAGTATTCCATTGATTTCCTCCTTCAAGATGATTTAGCCTTCGAAAATATAAAGAAGAAGGAAGATCATCAGCAACATAACTTACTTGTTGCAGAATCTTGATGCCTAGGTAGGCTAGGTTTAACTAAGTAGAATAGACCTGCTTTTGATTTCATAATATCTTATAGAATGAATGGAGATTTCATGCTTAGGACTTTGGGCACGAGGTTTGGATGGCTAAAACATATTGTTTGTCTTATTGTTTGGGGTGGAATTTACTGTTATAAGTAATGTTGACCCTATGCTAGATTAATGTATTTATGTTAGGGTTTTTATTCTGTGGATAATCATATTAGGGGTGGGTTCTCAAAATTAGGGATGATCGATTGTAAAAGGGTTGCTAGATCATAGCGGATTCCCCGAGTTGGTAAATTTGGTGGGAAATTACTGTTGTGGTAATGATGAAGTCCTCTTAGTTAAGTGTTACCCTATGATTATTGACCCTTGGATAATTGGCTAATAGAACAGGGTCTTAAACCTAGGAATAACTTGAATGTAGGGATTGCTATATAATAGCAAAATTCTCGACCTTAGTTTCTATAGTACCGGGACAGGAGCAAGGAATGAAACTATATGTTGAATTAAAGTCAAATTTTATTAGGTTGAATGTGTACCTCAACATAAGTATTTGAATCTAAGGGATATGTCTTAATATGCTTACTTGTTTTAGCTGGGGGTTGGTCTTCAGACAGTCTGTAATTGATGAAATCAATGAATCATATCTTCTTGTGATTGGTGTGTCAAATAAAGGTTGTTGTTTACATAAATAATATCCTAAGTGTTAATCACATATAATGAGGTTATGTTAAAGGCGTATTGACTGTACAAGTATGACTACTTATTTCTTATTGTGGTTGTGATTGTTGTGATATCTGTTAGTATTGAAGGATGTACCAGTATTTGGACATCTTCATAGGATTGGTTGATGTTATTCATTGGTTGACTCAGGAACCACACTTGGTACAGTCCTATGATTTATTTCATGGTTTTCTTGGGTACCACGCCTAGTACAGCTTCATTGCATGGTTGGCTCGGGTATCACACTTGGTACAGATTCATTATATGGTTGGCTTGGGTACCACGCGTGGTATAGTATTATAAATAGTTGGCTCGTGTATCACACTTGGTAAAAGGTTGCATTGATATTCATTACATGTTGGTACCTTGAGTGAACCGGGCTTATCTGTTAATGATATTCGTTACATATTTGTTCCTTGAGTGAACCGGGCTTATCTGTTATTGATGTTCATCGCATGTTGGTTCCTTGAGTGAACTGGTTTTATCTGTTGTTAATGTTCATTAGGTATTGGTTCCCTGAGAGGGCTAGGATTTATTATTACTGGATATATATATATATATAGGTCCTTGAGTGACCGGGTGGTGTATTTATGTGATAAGGTGGTTTCTTCTGTAAACTGAGGTCACATGTTATATGTCATAGATGATGTCCTAGGGATCCTTGGGTGGTCCAGGTTACTTGCAAGATATGACACAATTATATATGGTCTTGTTACTTGCATATTTGGGCATGACTTATATAGTTGTTGAGTTCAGTTGTTGACTAGGGGTCTTACTGGTAGTCATATAGGCTTGGCAGATTCATGTTATCTGGTAATATTCTGTTAATGTTGTACATTCGCCATTCCTAGTTTGGCAAGAGTGACAGGCCGACTAGTGGTGATGTCTGGGCTAGTTGGTCACAAGACTAGGGATTGTGAGGTGTATTGCTTGGTGGGTCCAAGATGGGTGAGCTTGGAGGGACTAAGGTTCCTAGGGAGTCAGGTTTGAATGAGTTAGTAAAACTAGGCTAGTATTTTGTGAGTGCCTGACCAAATGGGATGTCAAGGGTAAGAAACCTTGGGGGTTGAATACACAGAACTCACAGGTAGTCTATTGTTTAGCTAAGGGCTAAGGGTCAAGGTGATTGACTTAGGATCTTAAATTAAGTGACAGACCTGCTAACAGGAATAACAAGTAATTTGATTATGGGAGTGAAACTAGCAAGGTATTTCTAGTGTCTGGCGAGATGGGCAGGCTTGGGGAGTCTTAGGGTTATAAGGGGTCAGGTTATGACCGGGATGCAAGGGTAGAATGCCTACTAATGGTGAAGTTGGCAGCGGAATGAGGTAGGGAGGCTTGGGAAAGAATGTATAAGGTCCATGGATGATTTACCTGGGTAGTAAGGATTGTTGATAAAGGACTTGGATCGTATAACTTCCAAGTTATATGTTTTCTTCTTATTATTTATTTGATATTATGTGGTGGATTCAGGTCGACCAATAATGCCTACCAGTATGTGTTATTTATACTGATACTACTCTTGCTATACTTTTTTGGGTATAGTCTGGTTGCAGGATCAGTTGTTGTTACTCAGGTGATGCAGATAGCAGTCTCCATCCGCTTCTACTCCTCTATTTCCTATGGTAGGAGATGTGTCATATTTTACTTGTATTTCTCCTTAGATCTCTTGTACCTATTTTAACTAGTTCCTAGGGAGGGTTTTATTTAAACTTTTTAATAGATTTAAATGCTCAAAGTTTTCGTAACTATTTTTAAATATTAAAGGAAAATTTCAAGTTTCTTATTTATTTTCGTAGGCCCGTTTTAAATGGGGTGGTAAGGGTTCTCCTTTCTAGGTGCTTAGATTAGGTGCCCGCACGGCCCGGTAGTTGGGTCATGACACCTTTACTGAACAACTCCTGTAACTGAAGCTGAAGCTCTCTCAACTCAGTCGGTGCCATTCTATAAGGGGGGATAGAGATGGGACACATATTCAACTCTAAGTCAATACAAAAGTCAATGTCTCAATCAGGTGGCTTGCTAGGTAAATCTATAGGAAATACCTTTTAGAACTCACACACCACAAGAAGTGACTCGATAGCTGGGACCTCTGAACTAGTATTCCAAAGATGAGCCAAGAAAGTCAAACACCTCCTTCCTATCAGACTCTGAGCACAAAGAAATGATACAAACTTCACAAGAGCAAGACTATAGTTACCCTCCTACTCTAGTCTATCCAACCTATGCATAGCCATTTTCACTGTCTTAACATGATAGTCTAGAATAACATGGTGCAGAGACGACCAACTCATTCCCAAGATGATGTCAAAATCCACCATGTTTAGAATCACTAAATCTGCCAAAGTATTTTGCCCCACAAATATAACTAAACAAGCACAGAAGACCCTATCTACAACCATAGAATCACCCACTGGGGTAGACACATTAACAGGATAATCAAGCAACTCACAAATCATGTCAAACCCCTCAGCAAAACTATTAGACATATATGAAAAAGTGGAACTAAGGTCAAACAAAACTTAAGTAATGTGATCACAGACAAGAATAGTACTTGTGATCACTGCGTTCGATGCCTCTTCCTATGGTCTACCTGGAAAAAAAGCATAGAAGTGGTTCTTACCACCTGCCTATGCACCACCTCTGTTGGGCTGATTACCTCCTCTACCATTACCACCTCCTCGATTGGGTAGGGTGCCACCCCTGCCAGTTGTGTGACCACTCTACTCGCTTTGTAGAAAATATTTTTCATATCTATTACCTCTATATGCCAGAGTCTAAGATCCAAGAGCCTAATGCTGAATTGCCTATCAAAATTGAGGATAATTTCTCTTAATGTGACCAATCTCACCGCACTTATAGCATGTAGAGTCTAAGGTAGGTTGCTGCACCCTAGCAGACGAAGTGAGATAACCACTAAACTCTAATGAAGGTTGACTGGTCCATAACGGACCCCCAATAGAAACCTCCTTCAGACTGGATGGGGTGCGCACAGTAATGCCTACAGACCCTAACCCATGGAACACTAACCACCAAAATTATCCCCTGACTGGGGCTTCTTTGAAGCCATCCTTGCTTTACCCCATCAACATTTTTTCACAAAAAATTGATCACATTCTAAAAAAGACCTGCTAGAAAATTCTACCTGTAAGTTGCAATCTGAAGCCCTGTGTTCAAACCCTTCACAAAATAGCAGATTCGTTCTTCCTCAGTATTGATAAACTGTAAAGAGTAATGGGCCAAAGCATGAAAGCGTGCCTCATAGGCTGCCACTAAGGAATTCCCCGACTCAATGTTAGTAAACTCATCCCTCTTTTTTTCCCTCATAGTACGAGATAAATACTTCTTCAGAAACACTTGGTAGAACTAACTCCAAGTTATAGGGAGTGTCCCAATAGGCCTGCATTCCACATATGCCCTCCACCACATTTTTTCATCCCTATGAAACTGAAATGAAACAAATTCCACACCATACCTCTCAATAATACCCAACCTTTGCAGTCACTCATGAAAATCCATGATGAATTCATAAGCATCCTCAGACTCCAACATATGAAATACCAGAGGTTTAATCTTTACAAACTTGAATAAAAGGTCATGCTTGCCACAAGTCATTACCGCGCCTATCACTGGTCACAAAAATATATTTATCTTAGTAGCTGCATCGATCTGAGGAGCCACTACTGCAATATGTTGGGTTAGTGAATGATGCCCCATGGGCACTATAAGAGTAGTCTTATTACTTACCAGTCCAGTTAGAAAACATAGAACCTGCTAGATCATATCAGATGACATCAGAATCGGTGTTGCACCTCCCAAAATAGGTGTCTCCCCTGTCCCCTAAACTAGTACTGCCTCATCATTCTGAATTTGAACCTCTTCTGCCTCCATAAACTCAGAAAGGTCCTCATGCTAGGGAGGATATGCTGACCTTTCCTGAGCCAGTGTTGTAGCTTGAGCTCCACCCCTGGCAGGTGTCCTCTCCTTCCCCTGGCTCTTCCCATCACTCGTACCCTTATTCGATCGCAAACCACAGCCTCAATAACTCATTAAGGTTCCACTACTCCAGCCTCTTATGCGCGTGTTCTCACCATCTGCGAGAATAAGAGTTAGATACTAATTTGGATCATCAAATACAAATTGGAATCAAGTAAAAGTACGAAGGAAGAAGGAAATTGAGATTTTCTAAATTTTTGTAGCCTCCCTAAGAAAAGTACAGATGTCTCCGTTCCATTTTGCAAGACAGAACTAGACACGTTCTTATACGATAATATAGATGAACTCGTGACTCTGATACCAACTTCATCATGACCAAACTGGCCGTGAGTGGCACCCACACTAACCCTCCGATGAAGAACCAATCAACCTGATCTTGGGAATATTTATACATATAATTGCTAATTATTTTCCATACTTGTGCCTATTTTGTGAGCTATATTGCATATATATTCATTTAAATAAGCTTAACTTATGTTCATAAGATGATGGATATGATTAGTGTTTTAGGTAGAGACTTTTGCAAAGATCGAGCTATATTTGTCATAAATGATGAGCTTATGGATGAGTGGATGCATTATGATCAATGCCAGGAAGCAAGACAAGCTTAAAGAGGTGTTTAAAGGCAGCTGCAAACCATGGAACACGAAGGAAGATAGAAAGATTTCATTAGAATGGGAAATTGGAAGCTAAAACATGCCCCGTTCCATGGAAGCTATGCTCAATTTTATTGGCGTGGCATGGAGATGGTCACAAACTAGATGGTAAATTCTAGTGAGCCTCCATGACAAGGGTGTGTCACAACAATTGATGCCTATGAAATTAAGGTGTCACAGAGCTTAGGCTCTATGATTTTAAAGTGCCACTGACTTGAATTTTTTTGGGTACACATTGCCTTACACTATAAATAGGACACTTAACTTCAATTGTAACTGTTCTTGGATGACTGGGGATTGAAAACACATGAGAGAGGCTTCCATTAAGGTTTTTGTTCGTATCTTTTTCATTTTTTAATTCTTGTATGAATGACATTAATTTTGTAAGTGCGAATTAGATTATAAGTGGATAAACACCCTCTTTCTAGGGTTGAGGCTACAACATGACTGTTTAATTATGGTTTTATAGCTGGTTTATATGTTTATCATGTTATGTAATTGTTCTTGCATTGTTGTTTTACTATTCTAAAGCGTTATGAACTTTAGGATAAATCTAAGCCTCAAAATAAATTGACCATAGGAGTGGAGGGATGGAATGAAGAACGTAAGGAGTGTGGATCATGTCTTTAATTTTTAGATATTAATTGTAAAGGATCATCAACGATCAGGATAGCAATATACCTAAACACCCCACTTGGTTAATAAAATGGGAAGATAGTTTAATGCATCCGAATTAACGACTCACATCCTCACTCAATGATACAGTTGTGAGATTATTTTAGGTAGATGACTTAGAGGATGACCATTCCCAAGTTGTAATATCAACCTTTTAGATAAACAATCATAATAAATACCAACACCGACTAGCAACCATAGTTATGCATAAATGTGAAGTAAATGATTGTTTACATTCCGAATTTCATATCATTGTTATTTCTAGTATTTAGTTTACAAAAGCAAAACTCAAACTCTTCTTGGTTACAAATCGCACTTGTTTAACTTCAATAGTAATAATTAAGTTGGATCATCTGCTACACACCAAGTCCTTGTGGGATCGATATTTGGCTCGCAAGAGCCACTTTATTACTTGCACGACCATGTACACTTTCGTGTGTGCTTGGAAGCAATATATTTTTAGCGCCATTGCCGGGGACTTTAAAATTAGCAACCTTTTAATTCTCAGTTTTAATATTTTGTTTGATAAGTGCTAATAACTTGGTCTCAACTACTTAATTTGCAGGTACATGTTTGAATCTTGAGCAAGCTGGCAAGGGAGAGGGAATTAGTTAAACCATATTTGGAACCTGAGCGACACTTGCACCAATTAAGAAGAAAAGTTGCACTTCTCTGTCCTATCCTGCAAGTTCAATAGGCTGAGACTATTCATGCATTCATGGGTGATGAACAACAACCATCCCGCAGGATAGTGCACAAAGTGGCAATCCTACTCCTAACTATTATGACCTCATGTATTCAGAAGCCGAATGCAGGAGGCATATTTGAACTAAAACAGAACATGGTGCAATTGTTGCACACAAGCGAACAATTTATTGGCTTTTCACATGAGGATCCACAGGTCCATCCTTGGTATTTTTTAGAGATAAGTGACACATTCATTCCCGCAAGAGTCTCCATAGACTACATAATGCTCACACTTTTCCCATTATCAATTGTGGGAGAAGCAAAGAAATGGTTGAAGGTAGAACCTTCAAACTCAATCACAACTTGGGACGACTTAGCAAAGAATTTCCTTACATGATCTTTCTATCAGGCAAAACTACAAAGTAGAGGAGCAAGATTTAAGTTTCAAGTAGAAGCTAGACAAAAATCTCTATGATGCATGGGAGAGATTTAAGTCTCTTCTCAGAGATTTCCCACATCACCAGCAGACTAACGAGGTATTAAATCACACTTTTGTTGAAAGTGTAGACCATAACACAAAAATTTTGCTAGATTCAGTGGCAGGTGGTCAAGCTTTGGAAAAAACCTCTGATGAGTTTTATACTCTCCTCAACCATATTGCACTAGGTAATCCAGAGTGGCATGGTGATATGTCCAAAAATATGATGAAGAAGCCTACAGGTATGCTCGAAGTAGATAGTGTCACTACATTGGCTGTACAGTTGGCCACTTTTCAGAACCAGGTGATGACTCAGTTCAACAAACTAAGTATGGCTCAACCTCAGGCTCATGTTAATGCATTGCAGCATGTTCAGACTAGGTCTGAAACTTGTGGTATTAGTGGTCATTTGGCAGACTTATGTGGAAAGAATTCAGAGTCAGTAAATTTTGTGGGCAATGCATAAAACATTAATCAAAACTATGGTGATGCCTATAATCTCAACTAGAAGAGTCAGCCTAACCACTCTTGGGGCAATATTCAAGATCAACCGCAGCAGTTTCAACAGCAGTAAGGTATTCAGAACAACACTCAGTCAAGCAATATAGAAAAAACTTTGAAAAAGATTCTGGCCAACCAAGAACAAATGGCTGCAGAGATCAAAAACCAACAATTGGCTCAAAAGAATTTAGAGATACAGATGGGTCAATTAGCTCAAGCATAAAATACAAGACCTCAAGGAGGTTTTCCTAGTGATATAGAAAATCCAAAGCAAGTGATACCAATCACCTTGAGGAGTGGTAGAGATTTGATTGATGCACCTCCAAAGAAACACCATGAGGTGCAAGAAGAGTTGATCACTCCCAAGAAGACAAAAAATCAAGTTGAGTCCAAAGAAGCTGACAAAAAAAGAAGTCTGAGTACCCTAATGAAAATCCAATTGTGCAGACTCAAGATAGACCACCACCACCATTCCCTCAAAAGCTTAAGAAAGCTAAAGATAATGATTATTTTAAGATGTTCTTTGACATGTTTAGAGAACTTCACATTAACCTTCCTTTGTTAAATGTCTTGCAGGGAATGCCTAAGTATGCTAAGTACTTGAAGGTTATGGTGGTAAATAAAATAAGGCTTGGGGATATTGAGACTGTGGCACTTACTGAAGAGTACAATTCGGTGGTTATGAGAAAGACGCCCCAAAACCTTAAGGACCCTGGGAGTTTCACCCTTCCCATAAAAATTAGTGAAAAGTGATGTTGTCTAAGATTTGAGTGATTTGGGGGCAAGTATCAACTTGATGCCCCTTTCAGTGTTTAATACTCTTGGGTTGGGTAAGACAAGGCATGTACCATTTGTTCAACAGATGGCGAACAGAACTAGAGTTGTCCTCGAAGGAATTATTTAAGATGTTCTCATCAAGGTTGGAAAGTTCATTATTTATGCTAACTTTATTGTTCTTGATTATGATGCAGATGACAGGGTACCAATAATCTTAGGGCGCCCTTTCTTGGCTACTGGTGGAGTGTTGGTAGATGTTAGAGAGCGCACGCTAAAAATGAGATTGAATGATGAAGAGGTGGTCTTCAGAGTGTACAAAGAACTCAACACACCCTCACACTACAAAGATTTATGTATGATCACATTGATGGAAGTGGATGAGTATCTAGTGGAGGAGAGAAAACCTCCCATTACCTCTTTGGACTCTCTCATGGAGTTGCTTGAGTTGACAAATAAGCTTGAGCCTATAAAACTTGAATGTAATCCTGAGAAGATAGGTGTAAGAAAATCTACAGAGCTCAATTATGAGCACACGAGAGGTCAGAAAATAAGGAGAAGATGGGCCCCGAGTAGGAGAAAGAGAATGAGAGAATGTGGATTAGAGTTGTGATATGAGTCATGTCGCAACAATAAATCAGGCACTGATTGGGAGGCAACCCAAGTTAAGGTAGAACTTTTATTCTTTTTAGTTTTTCTTTAGTATCACCTTTGGTTTGGTTGTTGTTTTGTGTTGATGGGTTGAAGGGAAGTCTGAGTACTTAAGATAGCAGCTAAGAAGCATGAAAAAAACAAAGTGTGGGATCCCCCAAACATCTTTGATGGACATGATGCTACTAGCTAGGCCTAGATGCCTCAGGAAGTATTTCTATCCTTATTTTTAATTTATACTTTGGGGACAAAGTATGAGTTCAAGTGTGGGGTGGGAAATATTCTGATCTATTTAGGGTGAAGTGTGCTATAGGATTTCTATTTCTATTTATTTGCAAGTTTATGACTAAATTAAAAAAAAATATAAAATGATTTTATCTTTGCTTATTTTTAGTCTTTGTGTTTGGTCTTTTTAGTAGAATCACACTTCACTCACCCATCGATTTATTGTTGGTTCTTTTCCAAGGGAGCCCTTTGAACATAGTGTCCTTGATTTTTAGGAGTAAATTTAAAAAAATTGTCATTAGGAATAAATTGAGATACTCTTGCTAGGTGCTACACATAATTACTTATTGCAAGTGGGTGTTAAATTCTAAGGAATGATTGGAAAAATGAATGACTACTGTGAGACACCTTGGCTCTTTTATCTGACTCTTGTTGTCTTAAATTTAGATTCTTGTAATTGCTTGGTTGAGAATCTATAGGTATCCTTCTTGACTTGAACATGTGCCAAGTGTGAGTGAGATTTTTTATATTCCATGTTGTATTTTGGTATCTAGAACTTGCTTCGTGTGTTTGCAAAGCGAAATAAAGAATATTGAATTTAAGAGATGATATAGGCATTTCTTTGATAGCCATGTTTTATACCCTCTTTATCTACTTTTTTTTCCATGACCTTAGTTATCCCCGTTGAACCTTTAGCCTATTCTTTGGTAGCCTCATATAAAGCTTATCCCTTTTCTTTCATTTTCCTGCAATTTGATCCAAAACTCCCAAGCGCTTTAGTTGAGAAATTAAGATGTTAAAGAGTGTACAATTGAAAAAGGAAAAAAAAGTGAAGTTGAAGCCCCAAGGAAATAGTTTTTGGTGTGTTGAAAAGGTTTATGTATTTTTGGTAGAGAGTAGTGTAATGAAAAAACAATTGATCAAAAGAAGTGAATCATGTGTTGATAGCAAATACTCCCTACTAAAGATATGTAAGCTAGCTTTAAAAGATGGGGGAAAACAAAAAATAGTTGGGAAGCTAATAGTGGTGTAAAATAGGTTGGTTGGAGAGGAGTTTAATGTAAAGTGTGATGACTTAAAGCGCTTAGGGAAGATAGTCACTATTCTTGACCAAATAATTCCTACCCGTCCCTTAGCCTACATTACAATCCTTAAAGTCCTACTTGATCTTGAGCTTTGACATTCTGATATTAGTGGAGTATGGAAATAAGGGGAAGGCTGTGGTTCATCTTATGTGACATGTGAATTCTTTGTGAGAGTGAGCAAAATTTGAGTTTTACACCCATTCTTGTGATAATTTGCATGTGTGAGTGAATATGGGTGACTCTCTTGTGGTGAGGGCGCATATTTAATGATGGATAGGTGACTTATATGATCTGTAAGTTAAGTAATGTGCATGAGTTTTCCAATTGGGTAGAGTCAATTCTTGAGGCTAGGAAGTCTTGAAGTAGTATTCATGTGTTTCAATTGCTATATGGTATGCCTAAGGTGGAACTTGCTATTCATGTAGTCGTTGTAGTTCTAGCTTGAGTGTTTTAGTTCAAATAGTGAGGTTAGAGTCTCCCTTGATTGTAAGTAATGTAAAACGTTGTTCGAGGACAAATAAGACTCTAAGTGTGGGGTGGTGATCTTGGGCGTATTTATACGTCCAATTGGTTATTATTGTCCATACCTGTTTCTATTTTGTGAACTACATGGCATATATATTCATTTAAATAAGCTTAACTTGTGTTCATAAACTGATGTATATGATTAGTGTTTTAGGTTGACACTTTTGCAAATATCAAGCTTGATTTGGCATAAATAACTAGCTTATGGATGAGTGAATATGTTATGATCAATGTCAGAAGGCAAGACAAGCTTAAACAGGTGTGTAAAGGCAGCTACAAACCATGGAACACGGAGGAAGATGGATAGATTGCATTAGAATGGGAAACTGGACGCTAAAATATGCCCCCATACCAAGGAAGCTACGCTCCATTTTATTGGCATGACACGGATATGGTCACAAACTTGATAGCAAATTCTAGTAAGCCTCCGTGACAAAGGCATGTCACGACAGCGTATGCCTGCGATATAAGGGTGTCACTGAACTTAGGCTCCGTGATTTTAAAGTGCCATGGATTTGGGTTTTTTTGGGTACACATTCCCCTAAACTATAAATAGGACACTTAACTTCAATTGTACTGTTCTTGGATGACTGGGGATTGAAAAAAACATGAGGGAGGCTTCCATTAGGGTTTTTCTTCTTCTCTTTTTTATTACTTAATTTTTATATCAATGACATTAATTTTGTAAGTGCGAATTAGATTATGAGTGGCTAAACACCCTCTTTATAGGGTTGAGGCTACAACATGGTTGCTTAATTATGGTTTTATAGTTGGTTTATATGTTTATCATGCCATGTGATTGTTCTTGCATTCTTGTTTTACTATTCTAAAGCGTCATAAACTTTATGATAAATCTAAGTCTCGAAACGAATTGACTATAGGAGTGGAGGGATAAAATAAAGAACGTAGGGAGTGTGGATCATGTGTTTAATTGTTAGATATTAATTGTAAAGGAATTGGATTATAGTATTGGTGCTTTGATTGAAATCGACTGGGAGGTGTTGGTACCAATCCAATGTAGCCTACAATTTCATATCAATTGTGTCATACTTCTATGTTCTGTTTATTTTATTTCCTTGCAATTTTGTTTAGAGTTTCCTACTTAAGATCCTATAATTTGTTGCACGACCTAATTTTCGTGATTGTATGAGAACCTACTCAACTCTATCTCGATAGAAGAACCCCTGATGATCCATTCCCTTTAAAATGTAAGTTCTTAAGAAGAAAAAATTTCATAATAAACATTATCAATTGAAAAATGCAAAATCAACTTTTTTCTTTCAAGATGACACAATTTTTCCCAAAGACCTAGTCTAGACATCTACTAAAGCTTCTAATACAGAACAATGACAAATAAAAGACACAGCTTCCACCTGAGTAGTGAAATACACAGAAGCTGATGATTAAGATATGTCGCTTAAGCTAAGAAACTTCAAACAACCTATTACACACCTACATCCCAAAAAGAATGTAGCAAGAGTAGTATCAGTATACCACACGTACTAGTAGGCATAATCGATTGACTAAGAATAGTTCATGTAATACGATATAAAATTAATAGAATCAAAAGATAATCTATGCAATAACTTTATGCCACTTATTCATACCTCACCATATTACCCCGACATGCTAATAGAAGATTAAAATTATATTTCTATGTTTTAAATCAGTCTCTAGCTATGATCCCTAGACATTCCTTTTTACTTGTGATAATTACAAAGATCACCAATGCTGTTACTAATACATAGCACCATCGTGATTACACACTCCTATTGCCATTTACTCAATAATTTAACTATTATGAAATATTAAACTCATGACACCTATTATTTTTATTAGAGACATCACCCATAATTGTAGCCCAACAACAAAAGGCAAAAGAACACATAAACACTTAACCTTAGGGATCAAGTAATCAACCAATGACTTAATAAGTAAATCAAATACGAATATATCAATATCAATTAATGCTGGACATAAAAGTCACAAATACCAGAAATACACAGTCATCACAAACTCTGCAAATACACAACAACTCAATACAATCATGGAATTAGCTCCACACTAAATCACAACTATATGGCCTCTTTATCTTATCAGCCTCACTTTATAACATATATGTACACAAATCTATCACACATTTATACACACATGCTAAAGGGTTTTATTTTTTCTAAATGAGTCATGACCTGCAGAGGAACCTAGGTGTCCATGTACCATACTAGCATGGTACCTGATCTATCACATAACTGCTCATCCATAAGCTCATATCAAACTCGAGCCACTCATATCGAAACCATATTTTATATTAGCATGGTATCCGATCCATCACACAACTGCTCCTCTATAGGCTCACATCAAACTCGAACAACTCATATATGATTAAGTATATATTTCTTATTCCTCTCAACATATTTTGGTATGCTCTTTTTTTGGTTATCTCACAAGATAGTAATGACAGGTACACATTGGTAATCACAAGTGCACACCATAATCAAAAATCATATTAATACATACTTTGACACTTTAAAAGCTTATTCATATAGGCATGGTCATATAAGAACATACTCAAATTTACCACAATTACTCAACAAGCATTATCATGCAAAGAAACATCAAATTCAGTTTTAAGTGTGAAACATAATCATGCATACTGTTATAAATTTCATAAAGCATCATATCATTATCAATTTCACAAGATAATTCATCAACACTCCAATCAAGTGTAACATTCTAGAAATTCTAAACCATGATCTGATCCATTCTTCATTTGTTGTTAGACCCAAACTAGATAAATTTTCTATGAATCTAAGTATTTAGATCGATTCGTAAGTTTTGAAGGATTATTAGATGTGAATTGAAGTAATAAAGGACCCCTAGTTAAAAGTTAAGTTAAAAGCCTTTCTACAGATTTAGTTCTCTTGTAAGTTCTTACTAGGGTCAACTTCAAACAGTTATAACAACTAGAATATAAAGTGTTAGGTGACCTAGTACCCTCCAAATTAAAGGTATTTGAATCTTCTTTCCAACTCCACCTACTTCTCGTTAATCTAAGTCCAGAGTAAAAAGTTATGGGCCTTTTAGTAAAGCACTGTCAGGTTGCCAAAGACCCAATGCCCGTTTTGATGGGCGTGGGAAGAGACAATGCCCTTGGAAACTGTGACGCCCATTTTTGATGGCCCGTAGGAGGAACGACATCCCGTGGGACCTCGGATGTTAGAATGGGCTAATGATCCATTTTTAACCCCAGAGTCCCTCGATTTGGTCCTGACGGCCGATGGGAGTTTTGACGACCAATCGGAGGGCCCGTCTGATGATATTCTGTAATTTTTCCATGAGTTTAATTAAGGGTATTTTGGTCCTTTCCCACTCTAAAATCCTAAACCTTATTGTTTTAAGCGTATAGGAGGGGTTTCATTCCCACTTAGCCTAGTTCTCTTCCATCCTCTCAATTCAAGCTCCCAAAAGAAAAAAGGATCCTCTTTTCAAGCTCCAACGTCTAGGGTTTCTTCTCCCATCCTCCATCCTCAGGTCCCAAGGTAGGAAAGCTTCAAGTTCATGTATGTGGATATTCAATAAGAGAATTCCTTCACCCTTATGCCCAAAACCCCAACCTTCTAATTTGAGTTTATGAAATTCTAAATTATGGTTCTTACCCAATTCTCATGGATTCTTCTCTAAATTAGTTCCTCATGATTCTTTTATGAATTCTGACTATAAATTGCATGATTTTGCATAAAATTTTATAAATGGTTTCCTATTCATGATTTGAAGACTAACCCTTGTCCAATTTGTAATAGTGTTATGAAATCAATTTATTAGCATCAATTCATGGTTTCTCATTCATTATCTATGTTTATTTAGGATTCCTTAAGTGTTTTCAAAATACCTTGCATAAACAAGGATTTCTAGTATGATTTCACTAAATTGCATGTTTTCAAGTGAAAATTAGTATGTTTAGATAACATGACCTCAGTTGTCACAACCCAACCTACTGGGCCGTGTGAGCGCCTACTCTATGCACCTAGATAGATGAACCCTTACCACCCATCCAACATATAAATGCGGAAAACTCAAGTATAATCATAAACCTTCATTTTTGATAGATGAAAACCTTTAAGAAATCTTTTACTCAGGAAAACTCCTTTATAAAGAATACAATAAACCATTTTACAACTTTAAAACACCCTCCCTAAGACCTAGTCTAAAACAGGTACAAGATCTACTACAGGATTTATACAGAAACATGTAAAAGAGACACAACTCCCGTCATGGAATTGAAGGACAGAAGCTGCTTGAGATCACCATTGTCATGTACCTATGAGACATCACCAACCCTGTAACCAGACTATACCCCAAAAGGTATAGCAAGAGTAGAATCAGTACAAACACACGTACTGGTTGGCATCATCGGTCGATCCGAATCCACTCATACTATCATATAAGAAAATCAGGAAAAACATGAAATAACCAATATAATTTTCTCCTCCAACATCCACTCCTATACGAACCCGAGGTCAGAAACCATATACTATAATTCATACCTCATTCCTTCCTATTCCTTCCGCTACTAACTCCCTCACTCTCACAACTTTCAAAGTCACCTTAGCCCTTAGACTTCCCAAGTCACCTTGTCACATAGACTTCCCAAGTCACCTTGACATTACCCTGCATTTGCGCCCATACCCGGACTTACATCCCCTTACCCCAGTCAACCATTATGACTCAACAACCCGGAGTAAACCCCACTACTTAGTGATGTAGACTACACCCATCGTACCACCGCTTACTAGTACAAAACTGCCCTAATGACCCCCAGGGCCATACCCTACAAATAACCACAGCCAACATTATAACAAGACCATAAGTCTCTTCCTTAGCTTATCAACCACATGTAACAAGTCTAACCGACATTGACAATTCTTAGTGACAACAAACCTGTACCCCCTTTTTACATAACCTGAACCAAACAAGGATCCCTAGGACATCATCTATGCTAATAACATGTGACCCCGGTTCAAAGAAGAATCACCTTGTCACTTAAGCACACTAACCCAACCCTCTAAGGACCAACTATACACTAAATAATATTAATAATAAATCCCTGCCCTCTCAAGAACCCATAGGTGCAGAACATGAATAATAGATAACCCGGTTCACTCAAGGAACCAACAAGTGAGGAACAACAAGTAACAATTAGAACCGTAACAATATAATTTCAGACTCTCAGTCTTCCTTCTAAACTTATCAACCACGTGGAGCAGGTTCAACAACCAACTTACACAGTGAGCAAGTTACAATAGCATATACCCTTTTTATCTTTCCCGGACCAACCAAGGATCCCTATACCAAC
Source organism: Jaltomata sinuosa (assembly GCA_003996215.1). Lineage (NCBI taxonomy): Eukaryota > Viridiplantae > Streptophyta > Magnoliopsida > Solanales > Solanaceae > Jaltomata > Jaltomata sinuosa. The sequence goes on along the minus strand of QJPP01000225.1, from coordinate 285,505 downwards.
ACCTATTGTTATTATGAAATGTCTGGCCCACCCCAGTACCAACCCCACAATTAAGTGTAACAACCCGCCCTCTCAAGGACCATATGAAATATCACAAATCATAAACACAACCCGGACCACTCAGAGAACCATTATTAAAAATGCAATAATATAATAAAGTAAACCCATACCAGGTGTGGTACCCGAGATAACCAGTTAGTATTCCGTACTAGGCATGGTACCTGAGCCAACCGTTAGTATTCTCGTACCAGGCATAGTACCCGAGCCAACCATTAGTATAGCTTTACCAAGCGTGGTACCCAAGGCAACCATTAGTATACCCGTACCGAGCGTGGTACCCGATCCAACCGAATGTCACACAAATCCATAGTCACAAACAATGAACTATCAACACTTGAAAACCAACAAGCAATAACACCTAGTTCATTTTGCAAGACTGATAACAGGACCCTTAGACATTCCTAATCATTCCCTAAGCATGCAATTCATACAATACTTAGACAAAAGTACACAAAGATACAATGCATACAGGAATAAATAACCATCACCTAAGTGTTCAACATGCCATCCCGGTCTACACTAAGACCAGCCCCACACTTAAGTTTAACCATTAAACCCAGTCCACTCATGGGACCATCAAAAAATTCAAATAACCGTGTATAATTAGACCCTTCTGAAGACTAACCCCCGACTTATCATTTAGACACATGTTCGCAGATACATTAATTTTGGACCATTCTTTTAAGACAGATACAACATAGGGAAGACGTCCTCCAACATTGGTTCTTTAACCGTTCTAGTTTACATCTACTTCCTTTATATCAGGAACATCCCCGAAACCCCCCTTTAAACTAGTCATTTAATCACCATGGCATTTCCTGGTTCCCCAAACCTTTCCAACGGTCTAAATCTTGGATTTCTAGCACACATATCACATAATTATTGTAAGCAACCCAAAATATGGCAACCCATCATTCCAACCCTATCATTTTACAATCCCAACAAATCCAAACACAACAATCCTTCAGACTCCGTGCTCGAGGGCCTAAGAATGAATTCCCCTTTTCCGTTTATGCAATAAATATAAATTGGAAGAAGGTCAATCTACTCTTAGAAGAAAACCTAGCCTACATGGATGCCAAGCAGCTGCACAATGCACTTTCTGGCTCCGTGAAGGCGTTCCCTGATGGATAATGAGTCTGAAATCCGTGGTTTTGCACTCCTTCAATCGAAATCTCCCTTCCCCATGGCTCCCAAGCTTTGGAGCAGCCTAGATGGGTTTTTAGAGCAACTCTTATCTATTTTTGACTAAAGAAGGGAGAATGGGATTATAAAACCCATTTTTGGGCTTTATGGTTCCGTCATTCCACTATAGCGGACTGCCAACCGCTATGGCGGTACTGCTATAGCGACCTAAATTTCGCTATAGCGGACTCAACTTTTCAGCACGGACAATCTTCAGTAAAACAGTCATAAATTTTTACTTGAAAAGTGGATTAACAAATGGTCGGTGGTTTTGGAAAGAAGAATTAGAGATCTTTAATTTGGTGGGTATTGGGACCCCTAAATCCTTATATTCTAGGAGGAATACTCATTTTAAGTTGACCCTAGTTTGAACTTAGCCCAAAACTAAATCTGTAAGAAAGCTTTCAACTTAACTTTGTGCCAAGAGTATTGTATGACCTTAGTACACACCAAATGTACTTTCATACTAATGGATTAATCCTAACTCTTATTACGAATAAGAGGCACCTGCCTTGATCACAAATATTTTCAGTAATGATAGAACAGGTCATTACAATAGATACCAATTTACCCATCATTCATCCCCGAACAATCTCAAAGGCAGAAGGAAAAGAATGAACCAACCCCTAGAATCTTAACACTCTACCATGACAGTGTAGAAACAGCCTTACGCGAATCAGCAAACTCTCAAATCCCTAGGGTCTACCCAAGCTCAACCAAAATTTAATTTGATTCTACTCTGTCAAGAAATTTCTTCCTTCGAGCTGTACGAGACCAGTTAGATTAGTCCTCCTCGAGTGACCAAGAAATATGGGGCCTCATTGAAATACTGGAGCAAAAGAATTTCAAACATAACGGACCAAAACTTAATTCTTATGCTACGGTGCTAACCGCCGTTGATTTCCACTATAGCGGTAATTTCTTCGCTATAGCAGAGGTCGCAATAGCGATGTGTAAACTGCTATGGTGGTGGACACAGGACAAAAAGTCATAAAGTTCCCCAAAAGTGCCTATTTTACAACACCCTTAATTTCTTGACATTCCAGAACAACCCCTTCATGTCAACCTTCGTACCGAGATTTCTACTTACACAAATTCAATTCCAAAAAGTTCCCCGGAATCCTTTATGTCTTTAATAAAAGGAAAACTAGCTCAATACAAGACACATTACCCAATCCTCACCCGGATTTCTCTAGACCATATCTTGCTCAGAAATCATCTGAGACTAGCCTAGCATTAAATTTCTAACTCTTAACCCGAGAAAAATCTTAACTGCGCAATTATACCCTAAACAATGATATACCAAACATAATATACCAAACACTACACTGTATTTTCCCTTTGGGACTTTTACCTTATGACCATTTTCACCCTTCCATGATCAACACATAAGGATAGACCATCTAGAGTATTACCACCAACCAATACACCACTATGGGTTTCATTAACGCATAGATTTTCCACCATCACTTACATTAGTGTATTGAATCCTCATCAATCAATCATTTATAACTAACCAACATTTTTTGTTATCACCCGAGGTCAAGCTATGCTTATTTAGCCTCACAACTAGCTTATAACTAGTCAAATTACCGACTCAACATGTCATAATTACTCAAGAAAAATAACAACCAAGTAATACCATATCTACCCATTTCCTTTTATCTCACATGGATATTAATCCTTGTAATTCATGCACTAGCTCATAGCTCAACTAGCGATTTAAAATAACCCGGGAATGAAAAAGAAAAACAAAATCGAAGAAAATAGGACAGGGATTCTGCCCCCCCCCCTCCCGCTATAGCGGCTTGCACAACACTATGGTAACCCCCAAAAGTAGTAGCCCAGAAAATTTACCATTCTCTAAAAAATTCTCTCATTCCCCTTCCCTGTTCTCGACGCTAACACCAAAAATGCGTTACAGTCTTAAAACATAACCTTAAGACAAACCTCAACTATGCATAGTTGAAAATTTAGCACCATATTATCACAAAATCAGTTACGAAATACACAAAATCGCATACAATAACACATTTCTGCTATCATACACTACCAGCTCCCCCTTTTTCCTTTCTATGGTTCCCAACCAATCCCGACTATCCTAAAACTGGAACTTTCCTACAGTCATAAGCCTTGTCATCCTACCATCTTAACCAATGATCAGTCCCATTTCAAAATGTAACACAGACTTTCCAATTAACACACATAGCTATTCATTACTAACCAAGTCACATAACAATCAAGTTATAACTACTCTTAGGCCAAAAAAAAAAAGTTCACAGTAAGGCAATCAATTACACACCAAAAAGTTGTTCACGACCTCATATTTACGCTATCATACAAGATTAGCATTTTTCCCCATGGTTCTCAACCAATCCCGACTGTCCTGAAACCGAAGTTTTCCTACAGTTATAAGCCTTGTTCCCTTACCATTTTTACCAATGGCAAGTCCATTTCTGAATTGTAATACCATTTTACAGATCAATTCAAGTACACATAGAAAGTTATTATCAACCCAAGCACACAAAATCAAGTTATGACCTTTCCCTGGCCATAATATTCACAGCAATTCAAACAATTACACACCACACATATCGCAGTCATTCAAATAATATCATTACACATAAGCATAATCTCAAGTCTCAAACTTCAACACTTAATCAAATTAGTTTCATTACCTTTTATTCTTTAAATGGATGACCGTTAGCCGATTCATCCATCCTTTACATAGCCTCCCCGGCCAGATACCAATTGGAACATCCTCGTTTCTAATTTCCCTTGCTTGTCTTACCACAATTGGAGTCCAATAACATCCTCCACTTTGTTGAGATACCAATTGGAATCGAGAGATACCAATTGGACTCAACCCATACAAGCAAGTGAATGAATTGCACGAAAAGGAATGAAAGAAGAGAGATGTTTCTTAGAATGCTTCATAGCTTTCTTGGATTAGATGTGGACGTCAACACACCAATCCGCAGGACTCTATTTGACATTTTTCTCTTGTACTAGGAGATCAATAACCTGGACTCTGATACCATTTGTCAGGACCCAACTTACCGAGCTGCGTGGGCACCTACTCTATGCACCTAGATAGACGAACCCTTACCACCCGTCCAATAGGAAAATGCGAAAAACTCAAGTATAACCATAAACCTTCATTTTTGATACATGAAAACCTTTAAGAAATATTTTAATCAGTAAAACTCCTTAATGAAGAATACAATAAATCATTTTACAACTTCAAAACACCCTCCCTAGGACCTCGTCTAAAATAGGTACAAGAGCTACTACATGATTTATACAGAAAAATGTAAAAGAGACACAACTCCCGTTATGGAATCGAAAGACAGAAGTTGTTGAAGATCACAATCATCATGTGCCTATGAGACATCACCAACCCTGCAACCAGACTATACCCAAAAAGGTATAGCAAGAGTAGAATCAGTAAAAGCACACGTACTGGTAGGTATCATCAATCGACCCGAATCCACTCATACCATCATATAAGAAAATCAGGAAAACATGAAATAACCAATGTAATTTTCTCCTCTAACATCCACTCCTATACAAACTCGAGGTCAGCAGCCATATACTATAATTCATACCTCAATCCTTCCTATTCCTTTTGCTTTTAACTCCCTCACTCTCACAACTTTCTGAGTCACCTTATCCCTTAGACTCCCAAGTAACCTTGTCACCTAGACTTCCCAAGTCACCTTGACATTACTCGGCATTTACTCCCATACTCGGACTTACATCCCCTTACCTCAGTCAACCACTATGACTCAACAACCCAGAGAAAACCCCACTACTTAGTGACGTAGACTACACCCGTTGTACCACCGCTTACTAGTACAAAATCGCCCCAATAACCCCCATGGACATACCCTACAAGTAACCACATCCAACATTATAAGCAGTCCACAAGTCTCTTTCTTAGCTTATCAACCGCACATAACAAGTCTAACTGACATTGCATATTCTTAGTGACAACAAACTTGTACCCTCTTTTTCCATAACCCAAACCAAACAAGGATCCCTAGGACATCATCTATGCCAATAACATGTGACCCTAGTTCACAGAAGAATTACCTTGTCACTTAATCACACTAACCCGACTCTTTAAGGACCAACTATACACTAAATAATAATAATAAATCTCGGCCCTCTCAGGAACCCACGTGTGCAGAACATCAATAACAGATAACCCTGTTCACTCAAGGAACCAACAAGTGAGGAACAACAAGTAACAATTAGAACCATAACAATATAATTTCAGACTCTCAGTCTTCCTTCTAAACTTATCAACCACGTGGAACAGGTTCAATAACCAACTTACACAGTGAGCAAGTAACAATAGCATATATCCTTTTTATCTTTCTCGGACCGACCAAGGATCCCTATACCAACACCTAGTGTTAATATGAAATGCCCAGCCCACCCTAGGACAAACCCCAAAATTAAGTGTAACAACCCGGCCTCTCAAGGACCATATGCAATATCACAAATCATAAACACAACCCGGTGCACTCAGGGAACTATTATTAAAAATGCAATAATATATAAAGTAAAACTGTACCAGGCGTGGTACCCGAGCCAACCAATTAGTATCCCGTACCACTCATGGTACCCAAGCCCACCATTAGTATTCCTGTACTAGACATGGTACCTGAGCCAACCATTAGTATACCCATACTAGGCATGGTACCCAAGCCAACCTTTAGTATACCTGTACCTGGCATGGTACCCGAGCCAACCAAATGTCACACAAATCCATAGTCACAAACAATGAACAATCAACACCTGTAAACCAACAAGCAATAACACCTAGTTTATTTTGCAGGACTAATAACAGGACCCTTAGACATTCCTAATCATTCCCTAAGCATGAAACTCATACAATACTTAGACAAAAGTACACGAACATACAATGCATACAGGAATCAATAACCATCACCTAAGTGTTCAATATGTCATCCCGGTCTACACTAAGACTAACCCCACACTTAAGTTTAACTATTAAACCTGGTCCACTCATGGGACCATCAACAATTACAAACAACCGTGTATAATTAGAGCCGCCTAAATACTAACCCCCGGCTTATCATTTAGACACATGTTCGCAGATACATCAATTTCAGACCATTCTTTTAAGACAGTTACAAAATGTGGAAGACGTCCCCTAACATTGGTTCTTTAACTGTTCTAGTTTACATCTACTTCCTTTATATCAAGAACATCCCCGAAACTCCCCTTTAAACTATTCATTTAATAACCATGGCATTTACCGTTTCCCCGAACCTTCTCAACAATCTAAATCCTTAATTTCTAGAATCACATATCACATAATTATTGTAAGTAACCCAATATATGGCAACCCATCATTCCAACCATATCATTTTACAATCCCAACAAATCCAAACACAGCAATCCTTTAGACTTCGTGCTCGAGGGCCTAAGCGTGAATTCTCTTTTTCTGTCTATACAATAAATATAAAATAGAAGCAGATCAATCTACTCTTTAGAAGAAAACCTAGCCTAGCTGGATTCCAAATGGCTGCACAATGCACTTTTTGGCTCCGTGAAGGCGTTCCTTGATGGATAATGAGTCTTAAATCTATGGTTTCGCACTCCTTCAGCTGGAATCTCCCTTCCCCGTGTCTCCTAAGCTTTGGAGCAGACTAGAAGGGTTTTTGGAGAAACCCTCATCTATTTTTGACTAAAGAAGGGAGAATGAGATTATAAAATCCATTTTGAGTTTTATGGTTCCATCATTCTGCTATAGCAGATTGCCAACCGCTATGGAAGTACAACTATAGCGACCTAAATTACGCTACAACAAACTTAACTTTTCAGCACAGACAATCTTCAGTAAAACAGTTATAACTTTTTACTCGAAAAGGGGATTAATGAACGGTCGGTGGCATTGGAAAGAGAACTCAGAGATATTTAATTTGGTGGATATTGGGACCCCTAACTCCTTATATTCTAGGAGGAATACTCATTTGAAGTTGACCCTAGTTTGAACTTAGCCCAAAACTAAATCGGTAAGAAAGCTTTCAACTTAACTTTGTGCTGGGAGTATTGTATGACCTTAGTACATACCAAATGTACTTTCATAATAAAGGATTAATCCTACATCTTATTATGAATGAGAGGCACCTGTCTTGATCACAAATATTTTCAGTAACAACAGAACAGGTCGTTACATCAGTATTATGAAATTGCATGCCTAATTCTTTAAGTTATGACTTTAGAAAGAAAAGTATATTTTGAATTATGGCTATGCTATGTTTTAAGACTTATGAATTGAAATTGAATGATATCAGATATGTCCTTATGCTTTTCAAACAGATTTGACCTCAAATATGTCATTAGTTATGATTAGTTCTGGCATCAAATATGCCCCAGTATTATATGAGCTATACATATATTTTGGGAGTAGTATTTAGCACAAAGTTGGACGGGGTGAGTGATCCTTAGTCCCAGAACTATGTGCCTCTGTAGGTTGATTAACCCCTATGTTGGACATTAGAACTAGTGATCACGCAATAGTCATGCCTTTATACCCTGGCAAGGTATATTGGATCCTCTCGATGGGGCGTATACATAGGATTCCATGTAGCTCACATGGTGTATGTTGGTTAGAGAACCTCCCATAGAAATTGTTTCAAGCTTTTAATGTATTTGACTCTTTGCTTTTAGATTTCAGACTTTCTACTATTACTATGATTCTAAAGGTTTTTTCACCTTATGATATCATATTGAGTCATTTTATTACAGATTTTACTATCATTACATGATGTTAGTTTTAGTTAGCTTTAAGTATGTTTTACCAAGATATATGCATGATATCAGTTTTAAGCATGCTTTCATGTATATTTTATCATGACATATGCATATCTCTCATACTCAGTACATTTCATAGTACTGACTGCATACCTCTTTGTGTTGTATCCTATCATGATGTAGATTCAATAGCTCGCCCCAGATTCTAGGCTAGTAGATCAGCAGCACACCCAGCCAGCTTGGTGAGTCCTCCTCATTCGAGGACTTGGAGTTTAGCTTCATTTTAGACTATTAGTTCTTTCATTCAGTTTTTAGTATTTAGAGTTAGCTGGGGGCTTGTCCTAGCAGCTCATCAGTAGTAGAGGCTTTCAAATATAGAGTTAGATATTCAGCATAATTCAGATTGTCTTTTTTTTATAAAATTATATTTTTATAATAGATTAAGTTGCTCATTACTTCAGTTAAGCTTCCGATCTTATGTTTTGTTCAGTTTTTAAGTCATGCTAATGCTAGAGGTTATCTTGAGATCACTTGTGATATTGGGTCCCGTGTAACATACAGGGGGTAGGATCGGGGTATGATAAACTTGGTATCAGAGCATTAGGTTCAAGAGTCCTAAGGTGTCTGAAAGCCGCATTAAGTAGTCTTTCTCATGGGTGTGAAGCGTGTCACATTTATGAGGGAGAGGCTATGAAATGTTTTTAGGAAAACTCCAGTTCTTTATCGTGCGATAGAGTTTAACTCTATTTACCCCTATATTTATGTGTTGTTCCCAGTTCCATTGTTTGTACTTCATATATAAGGTTCCAGAAGTAGTAAATGTCAGATTATCTATCAACGAGGTGCTCTTGTTACTAATTATTCCTTAATAAGGGAAAATGTGTACCTAGATCCTTGGGTAGTGTTTACACCTGACAAATGTTGTGTTGTAACCATTAATAGTAGAATGGACATAGAGCTAGAAATATGAAGTACGGAGTGTAGTAGCTTAGAGGGAAGAATAGCATTTGGTTGGAGCATGCATTCAGAGGTGTTCTATTAGATAGGTGATGGTATTATACATCCCTTGGTGCAGACTAAAGAGTAATAATTTATTGTGCTAGTACATACCAAGTATAAAATGTGAACGAAAGGATGATAGTATGAGAGTGATAATGATGGTTTTGTGGGATTTATCTAGTAAGTGTGGTACAATGTAAGAGTTTAAGTTGATGAAATTTCAGCAAGTGTGAATATGTGAGAATGATATATATATATATATGGTCCATAGAAGGATATACGATTTTGAGCCTCTTAGTATAGGCTTTAACGCATATGGTGTAGTTGGTAGTAGAAAGAGAGGACTTTAAGAGTTAGAACCATGTAAGCTTGACATGTTATTGTGAGGGATAGATTGACAGTTATGAGTATGATATGGATAGCCCTTATATGAGATAGAAAGGTTGAGGCCAAGACTTTTAGGCTAGGGAGAGCCTTAAACTATAGAAGGAAGTATACACTAAGACTAGCTTCTAGAGTAGTGTTTGCTCTGTTAGGGTAAAATGATCATAGTTCAATTGAGAGGCTAGTGAGAGGTCCACAGACTTAGAAAGGTAGCACGAAACCAAGGGGGAGATATTGTAGCAACCCCGGTATCCGGACCAACATTCCAACTTAGAACCCCGAGAAAATTTCTGCAACTGTAAGTCCCTACGGGCGACCACCACGGGCATCAGAGTTTCGATGGGCCATGGGGCTCATCATGGGAAGTAATTCAATATACTTGAGACACAGTATTCCCAGCCCGATGGCCTAGGGTGATGTGCGGGGCATCCTCCATGGGACATTGGCCCAGCAGTGGGAACCCTCCAGTGCCCTTTTCCCTAATCCCTTTGTTGTTCCAATGGGCGGTCACCACGGGCTTCGCGGTTGCGATGGGCCATGGGAACCCACCATGGAAATCCTCCAGTGACCCCAAGCCTTAGCTAGTTTTCCTGATGACTTGGTCCGATGGGCCGTCGTGGTTCTGACGCCCATCGGGTAGCCCGTCTAACGAATGTTTTTCTGTAATTTTTCTTTAAGTCTGGGGTATTTTAGTCTTTTCCTCTATTCTCTTAACTCCTAAGTGAGGCCGTTTTGACACTTGTAGTGGGTTTTTTTTCCCTTATTAGCCTACACCTTTCCCATTCACCTCATTCTAAATCCCAAGGGGGAAAGAACTCTACTCCTCCAAGCTTCAACCTCCAAGCTAAGGATCTCCATCTTCATATTTCCATCCTTCAAGGTTCTAGCTTAGAAGTCTTCAATTCTGTTATGTCTCATTGTAGAAGTTCTTCAAATTGCAGCTCCTAGATATGCTAGGGAATAGAGGAGAAGTCTTGGATAGTGTAAGATACAAGAAACCATAAGGTGACCATAGTTATAAGCTTGAATATCCGGATAAGATACATATGGGCTATTGCTTCATGCGACTATTGATCCCATTGGTTAAGATCCCAAGGTTAGTTTATTTTCATGATATGAAGGAACATTATTCTTATAGGATAACTCTAGATGCAAGAGATCTAGTTGATATAGGCTTGAACATGGTTGAAGAAGGTAGTCAGACTCAAAGCTTAGTATCTGTATGTGCGCTGGTGAGAATTTTAGTTGCAAATGGTAAGTATGTTATTCAGAGAGTCAGTGTAGTTAAAAAGTTTTTCTTAAGCTTAAAATCTATCAACTGTGTTATTTAGGTAGGAATAGTCTTGTTCTTACTCCCTGCCCAGGGTGATCTTATCATATCAGTTCAGATGAGCAGGAAATCATTCCTAAGGCCAGGAGACCCTATGTTCAGCTAAGTCCATGGTAGTAAGTTCAGTTAAGAAGAGAATAGTTTTATTGTATAGCTACTCGTCTCAGTTTGATGTTTCATTTAGTTGACTATTATCCCTATGAATGTGTTCGTTCTCTATGAGTTTCAGCTGAGTCCCGACTCTTAATTCAGACAAGTTATCATATTAGATATTCAGCTTCGCGTTCCATCAGTTATGCTTATGCTCTCAGTATGCATACATGTTCCATGAATCCATCTCAGTTTATATTTTAGTCAAAAATCTGTTACTAAGAAATACTTCAGCTATTAGAACTTCGTTGATAGGATTGCAAGCCTTTTCTCCTCAAATATCAACTTAGTAGTCTTCATTCGAGGACGAATGATCCCAAGAGAGAGATATTGTAACACCCTATAAATTCTAAACCAAGATCCGATCCGTTCTTTATATGTTGTTAGACCCAAACTAGATGAATTTTCTATGAATCTAAGTATTCAGATCAATTCCTATGTTTTGAAGGAGTATTAGATATGAATTGAAGTCATAAAAGACCCCTAGTTGAAAGTTAAGTTGAAAGTTTTTCTACCGATATAGTTCTCATGTAAGTTCTTACGAAGGTTAACTTCAAACTATCATAACTCCTATAATATAAAGATTTAGGTGGCCTAGTACCCACCAAATTAAAGGTATTTGAATCTTCTTTTCAACACCATTGACCGCTTATTAATCTGAGTCTGACGTAAAACGTTATAGGCATTTTAGTGAAGAACTATCAGGCTGCTGAAGACCCGACGCCCGTTTTGACGGGCGTGGGAAGAGACGACACCCGTAGAGATTGTGATGCAAATTTTTGATGGCCCATGGGAGGCACAATGTCCCGTGGGACCTCAGACATTGGAATGGGACAGTGATCCATTTTTAACCCCAGAGTCCCTCGGTTTGGTCCCGACGGCCCGTGGGTGTTCTGACGGCCCGTCAGAGAGCCCGTCCGATGATTTTCTAGGTAAGTTTAGTAAAAAAAAAAAATAGCTAAATATATGTATATTTTGGCCGAACATCACCACCCTAAACTTAGACTCTTACTCATCCTCGAGCAATCTTTAAAGCTCATTTCACTAATTCAAGCCTAAAAATATTATCACATTGGTTGATAAAAAGAATTAGGCCATCCAAAAATTCACAAGATGAAGTATCATTCCGGATCATCATGTACAATCTACAAAAAAAAAAGAACTTCTAACTCTCAAACCTTATAGATGGATTCTAACTTAACAAATTTAAGCTCACTCACCTACTTTATCAAACAAAGCTAATTGAATTACCTATTTTTCATGAAATAAGTTCTCTCACAAGAAGAAATAGTTCACACACTCAATTCAAGGAATCAAAAATAAATTGAAGGACATAGCATCAAAGCACAACTCCCGCACTAACAAAAAAATTCACATTTATGCACAAAAATTTATAGACTTGCCCATTATATATATCCCTACTAATTAAGCATGCTAGAATAAATTTAAATAGAACTTTAACGGGTTATAATATTTGCTAGGGGGTAGAAAAATAATATAATAGTGACTTACTCTTGTCTATGTACTTAGCACTTTCTAGACTTCATACCCCTTTTTTCAAAAAAAATCAGCCCTCTTTTCATCTATTATTTTCACTAGTATTTTCATAATTCAAGAATGATTTAATCATATTGTTTTCAATATTTTCATTAACATTTTTTTCATTTTACATTCTTTCAAAGAGGTTATTTTCATCACTTTGCAGCTATCATTAGTCATCATTTACACTTGACCATTCTTTTTCTTCAGATTTAATAATTTTATCACAGCTTATGCTACCATGCTCAAGGAAGCAGAGAACAAAAAGTAGAAATTCAACAAAATGGATCAAGGCAAAAATACGACTAACAAAAAAAGGCTACATTCTCAAAGGGCTAACTAGCAGTAATAATATCTGAAAAGACTAAAATTTACAAGACATGCCAAATAAAATCTATTATCATATTCTAAATAGAGAAATACTTCTTATATCGCTTGAATAATATGCAGAGCAAGTTCTAGACTAAGATGCAAAATATGAAATATATGCAAGAAATCCTCACATCACATGGCATAAGTCTCAATCAAGATGGATCAATCCTATTTCTAAGATAGACATGTTCATAGCGAACTAAAAAAATAAGAAATATTATATACAAAGTCACTACCATGAGCCTAGGTGTCAGAAAATATGCTATTTTATCAAACACTCAAGCACTCACATAAGAGTACCACTCAAGCTCAGGTCTATATTGCTAGCATCAACCAAGTGAAAATGGTCTTTTATTTTCCCTCCTTTACTACTCCTAAAAGAATAATAATAATAAAAAACTTATTGATTATTTTTTTCTTAAGACGATCATTGAAAAAAAATTCTACCTATGACTAAAAGAAAAACTAATAATCGGTTCAAGCTACATCTCTCAGAAAAGAATCGATGCACAAAGAAAAATTAAAAGAAATTATTCACTTCCTAGCATCCAAGAATTTTTTTTACCCCACACTTGAAATCGTGTACTGTCCTTAGTTATAAAATGCAAGAGTAAATGAAACTCTTTTAATGGCTAAAGTCTGAAGCATTATTAACTCATGACATAGAATACTCCAATTTTTCCCTATAAGACTTGGTTTTTATATGGGCACCACACTTAGTTTCAACCATGTTAATCACTTTTGCATACTTCTAATGGCTTTGTTTCCATGCTCATATTCCTACAACAACAAAAACTACTATAAAAAATAATATATAAAAATAAATAAATGAAAGCAGTAATTTGGTTGACTCTCAACAAGCGTCTAATATAATATTGCCATACAATATAAGTAATTCTTTCCGTCAGCTTGAGGATATGAATCGCATTCCTAACATTGTGTCAAGCTTGCGGCTGTGTTCCAGGGGTAGAGGTACAAATAGAATTAGACCAAGAGACCAGTATAGTTTGTCCCACTTCTTGGCGTTCAGATGGGAAATATAGTTGTGTATTTTTGGCATGACAACTTCTCAGAGAATGTAATTACGTGTTCCTCATTCCTTGATTCCTCCATAAGTTCGAGTGGATCAATATCACCATCCAAACATAATGTCAAAATATGACTGGAGTAAGGTGATTATGCTCTAAAGCACTCTCCCGTAGGAGGTGGTAGATCGTCAAGCAAAATAATAAGTAACCCAATGGGATACCGGGGATGAATCCATGGAGAACAATGAAAAGGCTATTGAGATAATAAAGAATTAAAGAAACTTATTAAAGTTAAAGGAGCAAAAAGAAGTAAAATGATTGGGGGTTTTATTAATTGAAAACACGAACGCTAGTTGCAAGTGCTAAGTTGACCAATCTTCCCAACGCAAGAATAGAAAGAGATATTTGGGAATGGAAATTACTTCAAATCTGTATGATCCATTACAAATTTATCGACTACTTATGTCATGCACCGAGGTTACTCCATAGACGTAACATGGGACTTAGGACCACAAGGATCCCAAGCTAACCCTTGGTTATATCATTCTCAAGAATAACAAAGATAAGCAGAAGCATAATAGATAAAGTCGAAATAGCATAAATGGATAATCAAGTAAATAGGAATACAAGATCCATAAGAAGACTCGAATATTGTCTATGTCTGAAAATCCACTACATAAGACATAAGGAGTTCCTGGGACAAGTACCCAACTAACTCTAAGTACTAAAGGGAAAATACTAAACTAGACTCTACTAGCCCACGAACTCTAGCCATGTGTCTACGAATGGAAACCTGGATCTGCATCATCAATAAGATGCAGCGCAAATATGCGTCAGTACTATAGGATGTAATGAATATGTGAGATATGCATAAGTAATACAGAAAGCATGCTTAAAACATAACTGAGAATGGAGTGGGTGCATAATAAGGGTATCATGAGTAAATATCATAATCCTGAGTAATAAAACAAGAGCTTAGAAGTCGAAGCCTCGATATAAGACATCATAAGGTTTAGAAAACTTGAGAACGTTCATAAGGGAGTTTTTACAACCAGCATTAGACCGTAAGAGCTACATGGAATTTTACTTTCATAAATAACTGAGGAGACACTCTCAACTAACAAGGACTCCCTTTCATAGAAGATATGACACTCTCGACTAACGAGGTCCTTATTCAAAAACATGAGGTGACACTCTCCACTAACGAGGTCCTTAGGTGACACTCTCCACTAACGAGGTCCATGGGTGACACTCTTTACTAAAGAGGTCCATAGGTGACACTCTCTACTAACGAGGTTCGTAGGTGACACTCTCTACTAACGAGGTCTGTAGGTGACACTCTCTACTAACGAGGTCCTTATGTAATAAACGTGAGGAGACACTCTCCACTAACGAGGACCCTCTTTCATAAACATGGAATGACACTCTCTACTAATGAGGTCCTTCTTTCATAAGCATAAGGAGACACTCTCTACTAGTAAGGACCCTCTTTCCCTACTTTGGTAACATAGTTTTAGACTTGGGTTACCAAGACCCTCATCGCTCGGTGCTAAATACTACTCCCAAAATATACATATAGCTCATATAATACTTGTGACATATCAAGTGTTAAACAATTGAGAATCACTTGAAAAGAAGATTCAGTAAAAACCCCAACTTAGAAATTCATAATTTGAAAAGAATCATACTAAAATCAACTTTGTAGCATGGGATTTTGAATTCACTTCAAGAACACTAATCAAATCACAACTAAATCATAAGGAACCATATATTGATTCTTAGAAACTGGTTCTATAAATTATCCCCAAATTGGATCAAAACCCTAATTTCACATGTTCATAAAACTAATTAAGAATTGGGGATTTTGGGCTCAAGGGTGAAAGGAACCCATTGTTGAATACCCATATACCTTGATTGAAGCTAACTCACTTGAATTGAAAAGCTTGATTGGTATTTGTCATTCGATCTAACAAAGTCGAGGCTATAGGAAATTCCAAGTCCATTAAGGTACCACCTCCAAGATTGTCAGCCACTGATTTGTTCATAGAGTTCAATGACCGATAAAAGCTTTGTAGCAGCACATTGTTTGATAACTCATGATTTGGACACAAGAAAAGCTTCTTTTTGAATCTTAGCCAAACTTCATGAAGAGGCTCGTCCGGGAGCTGCCTAAAGTTGGTAATCTCATCTCTTAGCCTAAAGTCCTTAGGTCTGATTCCACGAGTTCATTCTACGGTCCGTAGAAAGAACCACGATCTGTAGAACCCACTTGTGGTCTCAAACAGGAGACTAAAATTTACAAGTCTAGGACCACGACACAGAACCATGACTCATGGTTCAAACCACTAACCGTAATTTGGACCCGTGATTTATGGAAAGCTGGATGTTTCTACAACTCTAAGTTTAAAAAGTTGAATTGATTCTCGGGGTCTTACAATATCCCTCCTTTGGTATCATTCGTCCTCGAATGAAGACTAAACAATGGAGACAAGAGGGGTAACAACCCAACCAAACATCAAAACATGAAAATTGCAGAATAATCATGAAAACTGAATTTGTTTCTCTAAACATAACTGAACCAACTTTGGAAAACATACATGCATGCTAGGGTCATGAAAGAAACCGGTAGAGTAAGATCGGAGGAACATATTAAGGATAAACTACTACTCCAAACTGAGACCGGACGAATCATCTCCAAACCTGGTGATACTCCCAACTTACACGCAACACTACCAACTCTCCTCAACCTCAAACTCCGACCAATCAATATCAAGAGTAGCATTAAATCAATCATTTCAACTCTACTAGACCCGCTGAAGAGATTCTAGGAAGGACTGAGATAGGGAAATTCCCAACAAATTCTTTTGGCTAAGACTGAATTGCCAACCGGAATGAAACACAACAGGGGTCCTAAAAGCCGCTAAGGACTAACTTCGAACTTGCAGGAAATGAAGGAAGTCATACAAGAGTAAAAAGGCATCGGTGGTTAATAAAACATACACATCTATAGGGAAGACTTTCAGTGTACTAGTAACAACTTCTGAGGAACCCTCCTGGTCCTGGTTGGATGACATAGAATAAAGGCAGTTCTGGTGCTGACCGCTACCGAAACTAAAAGTTGTACCCTGCTGGGCTGGTTGACCTCTTGAGGCTGCTGAAGTGAACTGGGTACTACCACCTCTCTGTCCCTTCTTAGCTGAAGGGCAATCCCTAAGCTTGTGCCCAACCTGACCATACCAAAAATATCCTTCTGAACAAGCTAGACACTCACCATGATAACTTTTACCATATGTGTCGCAAGTAGGGTAAAGAGTCCCCTTTGCAATACTACCCTGCGAATAAGAACCTGATCCACCACCTTCCTGATCATGAAGAAGCTCGGGGGCCTGAGTAGGAGCACTAGATGAAGAATGCATATGTCCTGATGACCTCTTCTGAAAAGAAGAACGATGTTTGTCCTCGGACCTCTGATGGCTAAAACCTGAACTCTCAGATCTGAC
Source organism: Jaltomata sinuosa (assembly GCA_003996215.1). Lineage (NCBI taxonomy): Eukaryota > Viridiplantae > Streptophyta > Magnoliopsida > Solanales > Solanaceae > Jaltomata > Jaltomata sinuosa. The sequence goes on along the minus strand of QJPP01000225.1, from coordinate 268,166 downwards.
CCTCTTTTGCTCCCTAGATATCTCTCTCAACTTGTCTCCCTCGATCTGATGAGCATGAGTCATGAGTTGGTAAATATTCATATCACTAAATAACATAGCAGACCTACATTCTTTCTTCACAAAATCCGACACTCCGTAGATGTACTTACTCATTTGATCCTTTGGGTCCACTACCATAGACAGAGCATACCTAGACAATTGAGTGAACCTCAAATTGTACTCCTAAACTGACATTGATCCCTGCCTCAAGTTCACAAACTCCACGACCTTAGCTTGTCTCAACTCTTGGGGAAAGAACCGGTCGAGGAAAGCTCTCTCAAAACACTCCCAAGTTATAGGGACCACGTCCCTAGCTCTAGCCTCTCTCCACTGTGAAAACCAGATATGAGCCACATCCTTTAACTAGTAGGATGATATCTCCACACTCTCAAGTCCAATCACCCGCATCACACCAAAGATCTTCATAAGTTTATTTACAAAATCCAATGGATCTTCACCAACTCTCGAACCCCAGAACTCGGGCGGGTTCATGCGAACGAACTCTCAAACTCTGCGAGCAACTGCCCCACCTATAGGGTGCATGGGGATAGGCACCTGCCGGTTGTCCTGAGTGACCAAAGTCTGGGCTAGCAAATGGATGGCATTTCTGAACTCCTCATTCGTGACATCGATGACCAGAACGGGAGGAGCAGCATTCTGAGAGGCTCGGGGAGGCATAGCACGTTAAGGAGGCATAATCTAAAACGTACAAGATAAGGATTAGAGTTAAGCTTTATAGCATGATGTGATCATGAAAGAAGTGAAGTTTTCTAAGATACCTCATAGCTTTCCTCTCATATGTGTGGCGCGCTTCACATACATGAAATAAACTCTACTCGATGCGGCTTTCAAACATCCTAGGACTCTTGAACCTCAGGCTCTAATACCAATTTTTCATACCCCGAGGTTACCCCCTAGACGTAACACGAGACTTAGAACCACAAGGATCCCAAGCTAAACCTTGGTCATAGCATTCTCAAGCTTAACAAAGATAAGGGAAAGCATAATAGATAAAGTCAAAATAGCATAAATGGATAATCAAGTCAATAGGAATACAAGATCCATAAGAAGACTCAAATATTGTCTATGTCTGAAAAGCCTCTACATAAGACATATGGAGTTGCTGAGACAAGCCCCCAGCTAACTCTAAGTACTAAAGGGAAAATACTAAACTAGACTTTACTAGTCCTCGGAAAATAAGGATTCCCCAACCCTCACTGAATGGCCCACGAACTCTAGCTACGTGTCGGCAAATGGAAACCTGGATTTGTATCGTCAATCAGATGTAGCGCAAATATGAATTAGTACTATAGGATGTAATGAATATGTGAGATATGCGTAAGTAATACAGAAAGCATGCTTAAAACATAATTCAGAACGAAGTGGGTGCATAATAAGGGTATCATGAGTAAATATCGTAATCCTGAGTAATAAAATAAGAGCTTAGAAGTCGAAGCCTTGATTTAAGACATCATAAGGTTTAGAAAACTTGAGAATATTCATAAGGGAGTTTTTATAACCAGCATTAGACCATAGGAGCTACATGGAATTTTACTTTCATAAATAACCGAGGAGACACTCTCAACTAACAAGAACTCCCTTTCATAGAAGATATGACACTCTCGACTAACGAGGTCCTTATTCAAAAACATGAGGTGACACTCTCCACTAACGAGGTCCTTAGATGACACTCTCCACTTACGTGGTCCGTGGGTGACACTCTCTACTAACGAGGTCCGTAGGTGACACTCTCTACTAACGAGGTTCGTAGGTGACACTCTCTACTAACGAGGTTTGTAGGTGACACTCTCTACTAACGAGGTCCTTATATCATAAATGTGAGGAGACACTCTCCACTAACGAGGACCCTCTTTCATAAACATGGGATGACAGTCTCTACTAACGAGGTCCTTCTTTCATAAGCGTAAGGAGACACTCTCTACTAGCGAGGACCCTCTTTCCCTACTTTGGTAACGTAGTTTTGGACTTAGGTTACAAAGACCCTCATTGCTCTATGCTAAATACTACTCCCAAAACATACATATAGCTCATATAATACTTGTGACATATCAAGTGTTAAACAATTTAGAAGAAAATAAGGACATGTCTAGTGTCACGCACAATCAACCCATAAGTTCTTAAAAACATAGCATAGCCATATTTCAAAACATACTTTTCTTTCTAAATTCATACTTGAAGAATTAGGCATGAAATTTCCATAAGGTACTTGATATCATAGTATCTATGCATGAAGTTGAACGTAAAATCCATGGAGGAATCATGAGAAAACACTTAATAGGAAAGCCCAAGAAGATTGAGTAAAAGAGTAAAAACCCCAACTTAGAAATTCATAACTTGAAAAGAATCATACTAAAATCAACTTTGTAGCATGGGCTTTTGAATTCACTTCAAGAACACTAATCAAATTACAAATAAATCATAAGGAACCATATATTGATGCTTAGAAACTGGTTCTATAAATTATCCCCAAATTGGATCAAAAACCTAATTTCACATGTTCATAAAACTAATTAAGAATTGGGGGTTTTGGGCTCAAGGGTGAAAGAAACCCATTGTTGAATACCCACATACCTTGATTGAAGCTAACCCACTTGAATTGAAAAGCTTGATTGGTATTTGTCATTCGCTCTAACAAAGTCGAGGCTATAGGAAACTCCAATTCCATGAAGGTACCACCTCCAAGATTGTCAGCCACTGATTTGTTCATAGAGTTCAATGACCGATAAAAGCTTTGTAGCAGCACATTGTTTGATAACTCATGATTTGGACACAAGAGAAGCTTCTTTTTGAATCTTAGCCAAACTTCATAAAGAGGCTCTTCCGGGAGCTACCTAAAGTTGGTAATCTCATCTCTTAGCTTCATCATTCGATATGGAGGAAAGAATCTCAAGGTAAATGCCTCAACCAACTCAGCCCAAGATGTGATAGATTCATCCGGCATTTCTTCCAACCACGCCGTGTCTTCCCCCGTCAAGGAAAAAGGGAATAGGCGTAATCGGATGGACTCTTAGGAGATATGTTGGAAGATGAATGGTTTGAAATCTCCACAAAATTCCGAATATGTTGGTTGGAATCTTCATGTGTTGCTCCACAAAATAGACCTTTTATTTGGATTAAGTGAAGCATGGTGCTAGTCACATGAAAAATAACATTTTCCACCGTGTGGGTAGGCGGATTGCACCTACACCCCCTTGCATCATAGGCTCAGCCTCATCGGCTTCTACGAAGCCGTCAACGCTCTCGTTGTTGTTGGCTTTGTTCATAGGCTAGCCTGCTTAATCACAACACAACCAACTAAAAAAATTAAAAGAAACAAGTACTCTCAAGTTGACTTCAAAACAACAATCAAAAATAGATAACACTCAAGTCCCCGACAACAGCGCCATTTTTTATGAATGCTTAAATCGTGCTCTCCAATTAGGAGGCCACGGCGATCGTGCAACCAAAATAAAATTTATAAACCCAACGAATATTGGGGTCGTACCCAAGGGACTTGACTTAGCCAACTAGAGATTGTATGAGTTGATTTCAAGGCGAGACTAATTGCTTAAACAAAAAGTAAAAGGCTAGGGGGAATTGGGAAACTTCCTTCATCGTGGTCGCATGACATTACCTCGCGATCGCGAGGCTTTAACTTCTAGTTGATTGTGATCGCGTGCATAGTAGCTCGTGATCGCAAAGAACACTTCACTGCCAGTGATTGGGACTCTCCAAATATCTCCACTTTGACTTGTTTTCATCTAAATCCTTAGCGTCTAAGTCATATAAACCTGCAAAATAGAAGTAATCCGTATCAATTGCACTATTTTTTAAAATTATACTAGCAAAAGCATAAGATTAATAGTTAAATCAGTAGGTAGAATACCAACTTATCAAACTCCCCAAACTTGAACTATTGCTTGTCCTCAAGCAAACACAAAACTCTTATTCAAAAGACACAAAACACAAGTGCAATGACATCACTGCAAATCACGAAGACTCACTTCAAGCACAAATGCATGACTTCGATTGGTACTAATGATTAGTCGATCACATGTTAACTTTATCTAAACAATCCCCTCTATTCAAAATACTTTAGAAGAATGTAATGGAACTACAAAAATAATCAAGTGACAACAATCAATCCTCAAGAAGTGACTCAAAACCACTAGTTTACCAAGCATGCTCATTTGACTCATTTTTGGAATTTATCAACATCACACAACTATCCTAGTTCATATGCCCTCACAAGAATGAAAGTCTCAAAATACACTATGCACAAGGGTAATACAAGGGACAAATGCACAATTACTCACACTCACAAAAGAGTTTCAAGTACCAACAAGTGACAAACCATAGGCTTGCCCTTATTTTCATTCTCTATTAACTCAAAAGCAATCGGTTGGAGATCTTAAAGGACTTTTCTAATCTTGTAATGTAGGCTTGGGGAAGGGTAGGATAAGTATTTTTAGATTAGAGTGTAATAACCTGTTCCATCAATATGGATAAACCATTCGTGCAATGTTTTGGGTTAGAAAACTTCTGGGTTTGGGAGTTGAAAAATTTGGGCTAAGCTAGTCTCGAATGATTTGTGAGTGAGGTATGGTCTCGGGAAATAAGGTTAAGGATTGAGTAAAGTATCTTATGTTGAGATAGTTTTTCCATTATCTAAGACCTTAAGAAGTTTGGGAAACTTTTTAAAAGTGAATTCAGGCGAGTAGAACTCCCGATATCAAAGTTGACGTAAACGAATTGGTTTGGAACGTCAGGAGTTGAGGTGTGCTGTAAAATAGGCACTTTTGGGGGATTTTATGAGATTCTATTCCATATCAACCACTATAGCGATTGACAGCGCACTACAATTATGAATGCTATAGTAGAGAAATTCCCTCTATAGCAAAAGTCAAAGTCGGTCAGCACTGTCATAGCGGTCGAGTCCATTACGGCAGCAGTGCTATAGCAGAGTGGGAACTGCTATAGCAGAATAAGTTAGAATTAATGCAAAAACTTTCCCAAAAACATTCAGAAATTCTCAAGAACATTTTGGGGAAGGGCATTGGCAAAGGGAGGCAATTTTCATTAATCTTTCACCAAACTCTGTCAAAAAGGTAAGGATTTTGCTCCCCACTTTAGTATTTCGATTCCCAGATCTTAAAAATGATAATTTCGGTCTTGGGGGAAAACTTGGGTTGACTTAAAAAGGTAGAACTCGGTGAAAAAGAGGATTCTAAAGTGTAGAATTCTTTAGTTGTGATTATAATTAAGCAATTATGTTTAAAACACCATTATTTGCTTAATGTATCCATAAAAATGATAGTTTTAGGTGAATTAATGGTGGGAAAGCCCTGGAATGGGTGGAGTGATCATAAGTTAGCCTGGGGATTAGGATTCGAGTATAATTCGAGTAATTTTAGGCCATTTGGATTGATTGTGGTTATGTGTAATTATTTTAGACCAAGGGCGAGTGGAAGCTTAAGGGAACAGAAAGGCTCAGGTCTAGTAAATCTTTCATGCTACTCGAGGTAGGTGATGGTTATTGTGTTTCAAAATTGTAATGACCCTTTCGGTCATTTATGCATTTTCACCTTTCTTGCACCGTTAAAGCTTACCTGTAGCGGCCCCAAGTCATTTATGGCTTGCCGAGACTGGTAGTTAGGTGCTCGGGTCGTTGGTTTGGTCTTTTTGGCCGTTCCTTGTTTTAGAGCTTAAAGCTTTTGAAATCATTGACTTCAGTCAACATTCTTGGTGAACATGCTCGGAATCAAATTTTGACAATTCCTTTAGCTCTGGAGCGTGGACTTTGGTCTAGTGGGACCTTTGGTCGAGATCCGGGAGCTTTTTAGCTTGGACTTCTCTCTCGCTCTGCGTGTTCAGGCTAGTTGGGCTTATTTGGTTGACTTTGGTCAATATTTAGGGAAGATGGCCTCGGATGGAAATTCTGTCAGCGCCGTTAGCTCTGGAATACTGAGTTTATGTTAGGTAGTTTGTTTGTTTGGGTCCTGGGTGACCCGGGCTTATTTTGAATGTTTGGTTGGTGTTAGTTAGTGTTGACTTGGGTCAACATTCTTCGGAACTGACCTCGTATAGAAGTTTCATTGATTTTATTGAGTTTGGAACGTCATTGCCATTCTAATAGCACTATTAGTTTTTGTGTATCGGGTTCTAATTATGCCCGAAAAGCCCCGTAAAAGTTTTTAGCACTGCTGGTTTTCTGTTGCTGGTATGGCTTAAAATTGTTCATCGCGATCTCGAAGGGTTCATCGCAATAGTGATGAAGGAATTCCTTGGTCATCGCGATCTTGAAGGGTTTTCTCGCGATAGCGATGAAGGCCCTGTTCCTTTATTCATTGCGATCTCAAAGGCTGACCCTTGCGATTGCGATGAGTTGGCAGTTTGTTCATCGCGATCTCGAAGGTTTTCTTCGTGATAGCGATGAACAAATCCATGTCTGTATATATACCTTCTTTTTTATTTTTTTCACCCACAATTTGTTTCCTCCATTGTTGTAAAGCTCCAAACTCCCAATTTTTGTGTGAGATTATTCTAAGGTGTTGGGGTGATTATTTTGCTGTCCGTGGTCAATTTCTCGCCTTCAATTCTTAAGTTCTAACCTTTAAATTCCATAAATTCTCCTTTTAATTCTAGTTTGTTCTTGAGTTGTTAGGGCTATTTTGAACCCCTTTCTATGGTCCATTTCCTCTTAAATTTTGAGCATGTTTTCCCGGGATGGTAAGGAACACTTTGGTGTTTTTCATTTCTAATTTTGAGTTGCGTGGCCCACGGGCCCAATTGTGACCCAGATTATAACTCGGTTATGTTTATGGCATTATGGGTATTGTTAGTCTTTTTTTGACGTGTAAATTATTGTTTTGATATTAGTTTTGCGAATTGGAGCTTCTCGAAGCAGTTCAAGCCTGGACAACGCTGTCCCTGTAGTTATTCATCAGACAACAGGTAGGTTATGGCTTTCCCTACCTAGACTCTGCATATATAGGCTATAACTGCATTAATTAGCATCGTTGGGTGGGTTATTTTAGGTTGGTACCCAGACCTTGCCCGTCTTTTTTGTCAGTTTATTTTATAGGCTGATTATAGTATTCATGTTGTGTTGTTTATTACCCTTGTGGTCCTGTGTGGCCTTGTATTGACTCTGGAATAAGATGGTGGTTTATTCAGGAATGTCCGTGAGTCCCAGACATAGAGATATCCTTTTAGGCTGGTTATGTTTGCTGAGTAGCTGTGGAGCCTATGTAGGGTTGGTAGGAATATTTGTGAGCTGTTGGGCTAATTTATATTTGTGTGCGAGTATATCATCCATGAAAAAGGTTTTCCCTGCATGTTTACCTTTGATTTTGCTGCGAGCCACTATAGATGGTTTTTCCTAAACTTGCATGGCCCTAGGGGCCCATTTTTGGTATAATCTAATGATGACATAAGATTTTGGATGATTTCGCACTGATTTCCTACTGATACTAGGCTTTGATGGGCAGAGCACTAGCCCTGATTTCCTACTGATACTAGGTTCTGCTGGGCAGAGCACTAGACTTGATTTCCTACATATACTGGGCTCTGCTGTGCAGAGCACTAGACCTGATTTCTTACTGATTTAGACTCGGATACTCTCTGGGCAAATTTTAAGAGGGTTATTGAGACTTTATCACTGATTTAGAATCGAGTATACTTCAGGCACCCTTTGAGAGGGTCTTTTAAGATTACTACTACTGTTTTAGACTCAGTTCAATTTTGGGCACATAATTCGAGGCTCTGATTCTCTGAGATTTCGCGTTTGTTACTGTATATGGTCTAGGACCTCCATGCGCCCTTCCGTTCTAGGACCTAGCCAAAGGGCCGAGCATGTCGGAGGAGGGGTATATGATGTCGGATGATGTATAGTGGGTACGTCCCACCATGGGTCCTCCTACCAAAGTGCCAGGGGGAGGTGCATATAGGGTTACTATTACCGGTTCCATCATTATCTTCATCCTGCATATTTCACTTGAATTCCACCCTTGTTTGCTATGTGTTCAGTGTACACTCTGATTGTATCGGCAGCCGGATGGTTTGTTTTCACTTCAGTGTGTTCCTCGATTGTATGGGCGGCCGTTGGGACTGTAGGTAGTTTAGATTACTCTTGTCACTTTATAGAGCTGGTTATGGTCCTTGTTCTTGGTGATTTAGCGGTTATTAGCCTGTTGAGGCTCCGGTTGTAGGATTTTGATTATTGAGAGGACTAGGGAGTCCTATCTTATTGAGGCACTTTTGTGTGGCCTTCTGCGCAGATTGTAAGTTTCTGGTTCCATCCTTATCAGGATTTGAGTAGTATTTTATTGGTTATTGTGGGTTAGTTATTCCATCCTAGGGTTGTACTTGAGAGGTGGATTCCTGTTTATGCTATCTTGAAGTTGGATTTGTGTTATGATTTCCTTATGCTTGTTGATTCCATCTTGAGTATGCTAGACTGCTTTCCTTCTTTTCCTTTACTTTAAGTTACCGGTATACCACCATTTTCTGAACTCTCCCTCTTTATTTACTTATATTGTTGTTGCAAGGATCCCAAGTGCGTATTTCTTTCTTACACCTGTGTTTTCGTGTAATGTATATCTTCTGTGCTAGCATTGTTTGCTTATAACTCTTAGTTGTCTATTCTTTGTGCTAGTTACATGTGCTTTCTCTATTTGCTTTCGTAACTGCTTTCTTTCTATCTGCTACTTTGGTTTTTATATCCTATATGCACTCAGTCGGCCGATGATGCCTACTGAGGACCCGTTGTCTTGGTGCTCATACTAAACTTCTGCATCTTTCTGGTGCAGATATTAGTTGAGTTTTCACCGTTGATCGCGTTGGAGACTCGTGCAGCTTTTGGGAGGTTCAAGACTAGGGTGAGCACCTGACGGTCGGGGCTTATCTACATCTCATCTTTTGTATTGATACTCTTTGTATATTCGGAGACAGTTGCACTTATCTGTTGTTACTTCTAGCACTTGTACTCTATTAGGAGCTTCTGTACTGTCGATACCAAGTGTTGGGGTTGGTGTAGTTTTCTTTATGTATATATTCGAGTTATTTTCTTCCGCATTGTCTATCTTTAAATTCTGCTTCCTCTTATTTCCCCTTATTATGCATTTTTGTTAGGTAGTAGCCCATTACTAACTGTTTCGGACTACGGGGATTGGTTTGCCTACTGGGGGGTTGTAGGTGCCATCATGACCTGAGAAATCAGGTCATGAAACAAATGCAATGTGTGTGCATGTAATTGTATCTTAGTACTATATGTACATTACATGCTTTAGGGAATGGAATTATGAATCTGTAAATATCCAGATGTCAATCATGTGAAATGAAATTGGTTTGTTTCTTATTGTTTTACCAGTGTGATTTTGTTCATTAATTTTTGACTTGTTGGATTGTGTGTGACATTCGGTTGGCTCAGGTACTATTGCTGGTACGGGATACATATTGGTTGGATCAGGTACCATGCCTGGTATGGGATACTTATCGGTTGGCTTGAGTACTACGCCTGGTACAGGTTCTGTAATGGTTGGCTCAGGTACCATGCCTGGTACGGGTTTAATTATTTTTATTGATTGTATTTGTCGATGGTTCCATGAGTAGACCGGGTTGATTGTTAAAACTGTGATTGTTGCATATTAGTCCATGAGAGGCCAGGTACTTGTACTTAAATGTGTGGCTGGTCCTTGTGTAGACTGGAATTACATGTTAAACACTTAGGTATTATTCTAGGGATCCTTGGTTGGCCGGGGTTACTTAAAAAGGGTATATGCTTATTGTCATTGTTTATTATTATGGTTGTTGTTGAACCTGTTTCATGTGGTTGGTAAGTTAGAAGGAAGACTAAGAGTGTGGGGTTATAATGCTGGCATGTTATTACATGTTTTGTACTACTTTACTCAGCCTTGGCTTACTGTTCATATATTGTTTATTGGAGCTGGACGATGATCCTACCAGTACACTATAGTTGTGTACTGATTCTGCACTTGCTTTCCTTTTTGTGAGTACAAGAAATATTTCGGCAGCTACTACGCGACCTCAGTTGTAGACCTAACGATTCGAGATTCCAAGGGTGAGCTATTCTTCCGGGCTACCATGGTTTCATCTAGTACATCTCTAGTCCATTGTTTCGGATTTGGGATCTTTTGTTTTGGGGTCGCATGCAACACCTCAAAGATTCTAAGCTAAGACCCAAACTATTTCAATGAGTGCAATGATCATTTACATAGTGTGGTGAGTGCTTTTGATTCGAACCATGTTCATAAGAAACTCTTATCAACAAGTTAAGTTGAAAGCACTCCAAACAAAGAAGTTTCCATGCAAGACTAAACTAGGGTCAACTTTAAACAAACATTACTCCTAGAAAATAGGAAGTTAGGTGTCCTAGTACCCACCAAATTAAAGGTCTTTGAGTCTTCTTTCCAATTCCACCAATCGCACATTAATCCGAGTCCGGATTAAAAAGTAATGGGTATTTTACTGCAGCATTGTCAGTTTCTACGGATGTGAGACGACCCGTAGAATAGAACCACGGTCAGTAAAGGACAGAAAAATGGACCGTTATTCAGAAAAATGGTCCATTCCTTGGGACGTTGCCAAAACCAAAGAGTAGTTAAAATTTCAAAGTTACAAAAGCCACGGAAATGGTCCGTTATTGGCCAAAACAGACCATTTTGGTGACCGTTTGTCAGACACGCCTTTCCTTTCCTAAAACCATCTAGATTTAATTTGGAATTGCCTATAAATAGGACCCCTAGGGTATTTCTATAAATACTTCATTTTTTTTTGCAATTTTCTTTAAACAAGTTAGTTTTCTCTCAAGTCAGTTTCAAGAAGAAAAAAAAAGCGTTCTTCTCCAAGTTCAACCTAGGGCTTCCTTCTCTAAAGCTTCAGAACTCCTTCACTAATTCAAGAATCAACTTCTACCAGGTATGTGGGTGTTCAGTAAAGGTTTAGTTAACCAAAACTTTAGTCTTTCTTCAAATATTCATGAATTTATCAATTATGGCTCCTACCCAATTATGCAAATTATTCCAGAATTTAGCCTTTATGATGCCTACATGATTTATATCCTACTTTATATGAATTGTACTATGTTTAAATGGTTTGCATGAGTTTTTACCATGATTTGAGGAATTAAGAACTTAGCTCTAAATTTTGTAGTATTTTCCCATGTCTTAGTTTTCTGCAAGATTTAACCTAGACTAATAGTTTTGAGTTAAAAACAAGAACTCACTCAGAATTCAAGGTACTACAGTACTTCAGAAATACAATATTTTTCAGATCAATTTAGTTCTGACTCAGAAACTCAGGACACCAGTTTTAAAATGAGCTATTAGTATTTAGTTTGGGATTAGTTTTTAGCACCGAGTTTGACCAAGGTTCAGTATACTCTTAAAGTCCGAGAACTACGTGCCACCGTAGGTTATTTAGCCCCTCAGTTGGGCCTCAAAAATCGTGATCACATCAGCCATGCCTTTATACCCTGGCAAGGTATATTAGGTCCTCTCAATAGAGTGTATACATTGGACTCCATGTTTAGCTTATGTGATTTATTTTGGTAAATAGATTCCCCCACAATATTAGTTTAAGTAAAGTATGTTAGGCCCTTAATTTATGTTTACTTCCAGTTTTCAGTATGTTATTAGATTATTCCTACATTTCAAATCTTCTTATACATGACTACATTTTTAGGCCTGTGTACTATAGTTGAGCTCAGTTTTTATAGTTACCAATATTTTAGCACATTTACATACTCAGTCAGCTTTGCATATCCCTCATGCTCAGTACATTCAAAGTACTGACACATGCTCTATGTACTGCATCCTATCATGATGCAGGTTTAGGTTCTAAAATTCAGCCCCGCGAGTAGTCTGTAGTGGTGCCAGCATAGCGACAGCCTGTTATGAATCCTCATCATTGATAAACGCTCAAATCGTGCTCTCCAAGTAAGAGGTCACGGCGGTTGCGTAGTCAAAACAAAATTTATAACCCAAAGGATGTCGCGGTCGAACCCAAGGGACCTGATTTAGCTCATTAGAGATTGTGCGAAATGATTTCAAAATGAGAGTAGTTGTTCAACAAAACCAAAGCAATAAAATGGGATAACTGGGAAAGTTGTCACTACTAACTCAATTCAAGTAAAAGCTGTAAAAACAAGATGGGTGTACCAAATAGAATTAGATGACTAGGGGTGTATTTCCGATGGGGCCTTTGCTATAGGATAGGGTGATCACTAATTCATTCAAATTCTCACCTAGTGACATGGGTAGCATTGGTCATAAGTGTGGAATGCTATATCTCGATCAACATCCACATATCCAATGACTTCATTTAGAACATCATTCGGTGTGCTAAATAACCAACCAACATTTGCTTGGGGAGGTCATCCTATTTCTAGCTCGGACCCTTAAATGGGAGATTCTGTGATTGGAGCTATGTTTAGCCTCTAATCTAAGTGTATTCCCAAGTACCCAAGTAAGATAAATTCATGTTTCTAACCATAAATTATTAGATTAAAACACGGTGAAATCACTAGACCCACATCAGATAAGCAATTATAAGAGTGATTTAGCAACACCCACACACATATTTATGCATTATTAGATCCAAGGGCTATGCTTTCATTTGTAACTCCTTATATAGCAGTAAATTTCAATGTCAGACTAAAAATTATCCTAGAACCCTTCTCATTCTCTACTCTAGTTGGTGACCCAGTTATAGCTAGATGGGTATACAAAAATTACCCTGTCACAGTTTCCCAGAAAGCCACCTCAGCAGATCTTGTAGAGTTAGAAATGGTAGATTTTGATATCATTCTAGGCATGGATTGGTTACATTCCTATTATGCCTTAGTCAATTGTAGAACTAGGATCATTCGGTTTCAGTTTCCTAACGAGCCAGTCTTAGAGTGGAAGGGTAGTAACTCAGTGCCTGCAGGTCAGTTTATCTCTTACCTTAAGGCCAGAAAAATAATTTCCAAAGGGTATATTTATCATATTGTTCGGGTTAAGGATTCAAGCTCCGAGACCCCAACTCTTGAGTCAGTCCCAGTAGTGAATGAGTTTCCAGAAGTGTTCCCAGAAGATCTTCCCAGAGTTACTCCTGAAAGGGAAATAGACTTCGAAATAGATCTCCTTCCAGATACCCAGCCTATTTTGATTCCTCCTTATAGAAGGGCTCTAGCTGAGCTTAAGGAATTTAAAGAACAGTTAAAAGACCTTCTAGATAAGGGCTTCATCAGACACAACATCTCTCCATGGGGTGCTCCAGTTTTTTTCGTGCATAAGAAGGACGATTCTCTCAGGATGTGCATTGACTACCATCAGTTGAACAAAGTCACAATCAAGAATAAATATCCTATCCCCATGATTGATGACTTGTTCGACCAGCTTCAGGGTTCTATTTGCTTTTCTAAGATAGACCTTAGATTTGGCTATCTTCATCTCAGAGTCAGAGATAGTGACATCCCAAAGATAGCCTTCAGGACTCGGTATGGTCACTACAAATTTTTAGTCATGTCTTTTGGACTAACCAATGCTCCTGCAGTTTTCATGGACTTAATGAATAGGTTGTTAAAATAGTATTTGGATTTGTTCGTCATTGTTTTCACTAATGATGTCCTCATTTACTCTCGAAATGAGGAGGAGCATACGACTCATCTGAGAGTTATTCTGCAAACTCTAAAAGATTGCCAGCTATTCGCTAAGTCCAGAAAGTGTGAATTCTGGTTACAGTCTATTGTTTTCCTTAGTCATGTGTATCCATAGAAGGGATCCATGTTGTTTCCCAGAAAATTGAGGCAGTAATGCACTGGCCCAGACCCACCTCTCCGACTGATATCAGAAGTTTCTTAGGTTTGGCTGGTTACTACCAGAGATTTTTTGAAGGATTTTCATCCATAGCTGCCTCATTGACCAAGTTGACTCAGAAAAAGGTCAAATTTCAGTTCTCAGATGAGTGTGAGAAGCATTTCTTAGAACTGAAAACCAGGTTGACTACAGCTCATCTCTTGACTCTACCAAAGGGTGCAGATGGTTATGTGGTTTATTTTGATGCGTCCAGAGTTGACCTAGGTTGTGTTTTGATGCAGCAGGGTAAGGTCATAGCTTATGCTTCTAGACAGCTTAAGGTCCATGAAAAGAATTACCCGACTCATGACCTCGAGCTTGCAGCAGTTGTGTTTTTCCTAAGGATTTGGAGACACTATTTATATGGTGTTCATATTGATGTGTTCACAGATCATAAGAGCCTCTAGTATGTGTTCATCCTGAAAGAGTTGAATCTTTATTAGAGGAGATGGATTGAGTTCCTCAAGGATTATGATATGAATATGCTCTACCATCCGGGTAAGGATAATGTAGTAGCTGATGCCCTTAGCAGGATGTCCATGGGTAGTGTGTCACATGTTGAGGAAGAGAAGAAAGAATTAGCCAGAGATGTTCATAGGCCTGCTCGCTTAGGAGTTTGCCTCATGGATAGGCCAGATGGTGGTGTGATAGTCCAGAATGGGTCAGAATCTTCATGGGTAGCGGAAGTTAAAGAGAAAAAGGATAGTGATCCCATATTGCTTCAGCTGAAAGGTGCAGTTCAGCAACAGAGAGTCAAGGTTTTCTCCCAAGGGGGATATGGTGTGCTCCGTTACCAGGGTTGCTTATGTGTTCCGAATGTGGGTGAGTTGAGGAAGCAGATCCTTACCAAAGCCCATAATTCCAAATATTCTATTCATCCAGGTGCCACTAAGATGTACCGTAATCTACGGGAAGTCTATTGGTGGAAAGTCATGAAGAGGGACATCGTAGATTTCGTGTCTAAGTGTCCCAACTGTCAGCAGGTTAAGGTGGAACATCAGAAACCAGGGGGTGTGACTCAAAAGATTAGCATTCCTACTTGGAAGTGGGAAGTGGTCAATATGGATTTCATTATAGGTTTACCTCGTACTCGCAGGTAGCATGACTCCATTTGGGTGATAGTGGATAGGGTTACTAAGTAAGCTCACTTCTTGGCAATCAAGACTACAGATTCAGCGGAGGATTATGCCAGACTCTACA
Organism: Jaltomata sinuosa; assembly: GCA_003996215.1. Taxonomy (NCBI): domain Eukaryota; kingdom Viridiplantae; phylum Streptophyta; class Magnoliopsida; order Solanales; family Solanaceae; genus Jaltomata; species Jaltomata sinuosa. Next base: position 253,068 of record QJPP01000225.1, on the reverse strand, counting down.
TCAGTGAGATAGTCAGGTTGCATGGGGTTCCCTTGTCTATCATCTCAGATAGAGGTCCTCAGTTTACGTCTCATTTCTGGAGATCATTTCAGAAAGGTCTTGCTACTCAGGTGAATCTTAGTATAGCATTTCATCCGCAGACAGATGGTTAGGCAGAACATATCATTCATACCTTAGAGGATATATTGAGAGCTTGTATGATTGACTTCAAGGGTAGTTGGGATGATCACCTGCCTCTTATAGAGTTTGCCTATAATAACAGCTTCCATTCTGGCATCCAGATGGCCCCAGATGAGGCACTCTATGGGCGTAGATATAGATAACCTATTGACTGGTTCGAAGTAGGTGAAGCAACCTTGATTGGGCCAGATTCGGTTCATGAGGCTATGGAGAAGGTTTAGCTCATTAGAGATAGACTAAAAACAGCTCAGAGTTGTTAGAAGTCCTATGCAGATGTTAGGAGAAGAGACTTAGAGTTCGAAATTGATGATTGGGTTTTCCTGAAAGTGTCACCTATGAAGGGAGTGATGATATTTGAAAAGAAAGGGAAGCTCTGTCCTAGGTATGTAGGTCCTTACAGAATCCTGAAAATGGTTGTTAATGTGGCTTATGAGTTAGAGTTTCTAGCAGAACTATCAGCGGTTCATCCAGTCTTTCACATTTCCTTGTTGAAGAAGTATGAGGGTGATCCAGCATCGATAGTACCTTTAGAGAGTGTGGATGTGAAGGATAGCCTCACCTATGAGGAGGTTCCAGTTGAGATTCTTGACCATCAGGTTCGTAGGTTGAGAAGCAAAGAAGTTGCTTCAGTGAAAGTTTTGTGGAGGAATCAGTCCGTAGAGGGAGCTACTTAGGAAGCAAAAACAGCCATGATGTCAAAGTACCTCACCTCTTTCCCTCCGATTCAGTTTCAGCTTGAGGTAATAGTTCTTCTCCAGTCTCTCAGTTTACTCTTGTGTAATTCAGTCTTAGTACCTTGTTCCCTCAGTTATACTTACATTTCAGCATGTTTGCATGTTCATGGGACTCAGTTCTGGTAGATATCAGTTTCTAGTACTCAGTTGGAGGGGATTGCAACCTTTTTCCCTCCATTCTCATCTTATTTAGTCTTCATTCGAGGACGAATGATCCCAATGGGGAGATATTGTAATACCCCAGAACTTCCACGCCCAGACTAAGCTTAGAAAACCAGTAGAAAATAAAAATTTCAAAAAAAAAATAAAGTTTCCAAGAACTATGGTTCAAGACCACAGACCGTAGTTTGGAACCACGGTCCGTCATCTCAAACCGTAGTCCCAAATCTAGTAGACCCCCAGTTCTAGTCTTAGTAACCACGAGTCAGACGATGGACCGTAGTTTGGAACCACGGTCCGTACTGTCACTCGTGGTTTCCCTTAATCAGAGGACCACTAGTCCAAGGCTTAGGGACCACGAGTCAGACCACGGGCCATAATCCAGGACTACGGATCGTCCTGTTGACTCATGGAAATAGAACCTCAGAAACCCTTAGCCCTTGTCGTAGGAATCATGAGTCAGGTCACGGACCGTACTTTTGAACTACGGTCCGTCCTTTGACTCGTGGAATCCCCAGACCAGGACTTAGACCCAGGAACCATGGGCCTAATGACGAACCATCTTCCAGGAGTACGGTCCATCCTATGGAGTCATACTTCCTGAGACCAGAGAACCCCTAAAACTCCTAGGTAGGACCATGACTCAGTTGACGGTCCGTCGACTAGGAGTACGGTCTGTCATTTCGAGTCGTGATCCCTGAGTTGCGATTTTCTGCAGAATTTCTTTTAACTTTCCCAGGGGTATTCCGGACTTTTCCTACCTCTTTCAAAGCCTAAGCTATGACGTTTTGACTACTCTAAGCCTAGTTAATTAGTCACAAACTGCCTAAAACATCTATTATCCTAAATTCTTCAACCTTAGAAAGAAAATAAGAGAAAGAGGTGACAGTTTCTCCCAAGAACAAGCAGAGGTCTTCATCAATTTCAGCCCCAAAAATCCAAGGATTTCTCCACAGATTTCTTCACCAGGTATGTGGGATTTCACTAGTTGGTTCCTTTCACCAATTAGGTACCTAGATTCCAGTCCGTCTTCAATTTTCTCCATGAATTGTTCAGACCCAGGGTTCCAAAATCTTAGGGATTTATTGAAATTCAGTTCCTACAACCTTTATGGTATAGGCTACATGTTTCTTGGAGAATTTGTATAGTTCTATGTACAATGTTCAGAAACCCTAGTTTGTATACTTACAGTACTTCATGAATTAAGCTTAGTAGGCAGATTAGTTATATGCTCATTCATCAGAACTCGAATGCCATATCCCTCAATATATTTATGTTGCATTCTCAGTTGATTTCCAGTATTTTGAGCTATCCATCATTTCAGTACATTGTTGCTTATATTCAGTTGGGAGTAGACTTAGTTCTGAGGGGATGAGAGGATGAAGGTTTAGCTATCAGTTTAGGCTAAGACCTTTAGTAGCAGTCCCCAAGTCCCAGGACTACGGTGCCACTGTAGGTATTGAAGGAGTCAGCTGTCAGACAAGGTTGCACCTCCTCATCCCTTGTGGATATCAGTAGTGGATCCACATCAGATTTATTTGTACCCTTGGCAAGGTATGAATGCCCTTCCATCTAGGGTTACAGGTTGGCCCCACAGTTAGCTCATCTTGGGGTATGTTGGTTAATAGTAGCTCCCACAGTCATACTCATGTTGCATTGACCATTTATCCAGTATTTACTTCAGTATTCAGTTCAACATGTTTTATCTTTATGATTTATAATTGGTCATTGCATCTAGCTTAGATCTCAGTTATGTTCCAGTATATCTATTTCTATGCTCAGTTATTATGTTTTTCAGCTCAGCCTATATCCCGCATGCTCAGTACATTCAAAGTACTGACGCATACTTTTGTGCGACACTATTTTATGAAGTAGGTTCAGGCACTCAGCATTCAGACCGCGCTTAGTTTGACTTCCAGTTCGTACTCAGCAGTTCAGTGGTGAGTCCTCATTAGTTCGAGGATGATAGACATGCTTATATCTTCAGTATTTACTTTCAGTCTAAGATTTGTTAGAGTTAGTTGGGGGCATGTCCCAGCAACTCCTATTTAGTTAGAAGGCTTTCAGACATAGACTAGTTTCAACAGTTGTTAGTATTGCTTTTAAGTCAGCACTAAACTATTTATATATTCAGACTTTTGGGTTCTTCCTCGTTTTCAAATAATCATTGTTTTAGCTTCCGCACAGTGCAGGTTTTAAAAATTGAACTTGTATAGATATGTCATGCCATGGGTTAGCTTGGGGTCACTTGTGACACTAAGCATCGTGTCGCATCCAGGGGTAGCTTTTGGGCGTGACAATACTAATTTACCTTCCCCTCCTCTAGGCCCTACAACTACCACTACCTCTACCACTCATCACTTCTGAAACTCAAGATACAACTAATGAAAAAAATCATAACATAGGAATGCAATATGAGATGAACAACACAATACATAGGCTCAACCTACGGAATAAACTCACGCCTTACGTGAGAGCAATACACAAGGAAGGCCATATGGAAAAATATTCACGCTTTATATATCCTCATAATGCTATGTACTTGACCATGCAGAAAGTTCTCACGCCTTATAGGTCTTCGTAAAGCCACGGGCTCGACCACGCAGAAGGGTCTCACGCCTAACAGGTCATCAGATCCCTCTAAGCAATCACAATAAAAAACAAAATACAACAAAATATAATACAATATGCAGCAATTCAATATAATACAAGCTCGTAAGGTATCTCCCAAGTACCCAAGAACAACCGTACTACCTCCATACTACCAAAATTAACCCGACAATCACTGTAATCATATATTCACAATCATATATACACCACCTCTTACTTCTAACTTAACACGTAACTGACATCACCGTATATGAGTTTATAACATGAATAATACAAAAAATAATTAAGAGACTTCTTCTCACGACCCAACCTATCGTGAGTGACACCCACCCAAAACCCCCCGAATGAGCGACCAAATAACCCAACTCAACACTTAGTGAAACTAATAGCTCAAAACCAGATGCATTAAAGTAAACTAACAATCATAGCCAAAATACTAATAAATAAGATCCTGCGGAAATACCCCTAGAATCCAAAAGTTATTGTACCAAAACATCTACTAATGTCAAAGAGTACGTGGATGCAACCATAAAACAAGTGAGTCTAAGTCCAAATATGTACTGTACTCAAAAAAAGGAAAGCAAGTGCAGAATCAGTACACAACCACAGTGTACTGGAAGGATGATCAGCCAGCTCCAATAAACAATATATGATTAATAAACCAAGGCTGAGTAAAGTACGAAAAACATAAATAAACAAGTCATCAATATCATTCCAGACTCTCGGTGTTCTTACCAGCTACACGAAATAGGTTCAACAACCACCACAACACTAAATAATAACAATAAGCATATACCCTTTTTAAGTAACCCAGACCAACCAAGGATCCCTAGAACAACATCTAAATGTTTAACATGCAATTCTCAATCTATACAAGGACCAACCCCACATTTAAGTACAACTACCCGGCCTCTCACGAACCAATATGCATCAATTAAAGTTTCAATAATCAACCCGGTTGACTCATGGAACCATCGACAAAATACAATCAACAAGCATAATTCAACTCGTACAAGGAGTGGTTCCCGAGCCAACCATTATAAAATTTGTACCAGGCATGGTACCCGAGCCAACTGATAAGTATCCTGTACCAGTTGTGGTACCCGGGCCAATAAATATGTATCCCATACCAGGCGTGCTACCTGAGCCAACTGAATGTCACATATAATCCAACAAATCAATAATCAATGAACAAAATCACACTTGTACTCATCCCACATATCCTTCTTGATTTCCCAAGTGGCTTTCTTAACTGGATGATGTTTCCATTAAACTTTTACCGATCTAATTTCCTTTGTCCTTAATTTCTGGAAATCTCTATCAAGAATAGCAACTGGCTCCTCCTAGTACTAAAGATCCTTGTCTAATTTATCGAATCCCACTTGATTATGTACTCTCCATCCCCATGGTAATGCTTTAGAGATACATAAAAGACTAGATGGATCCCGGACAAACTAAGCGGCAGTGCTAACCTATAAACCATTGGCCCTATAATCTCAAGAACCTTGAATGGTCCAATATACAGAGGGTTATGCTTGCCTTTCTTGCCGAATCACATTACCCCCTTCATTGGTGACACCTTTAATAACACTTGTTTACCAACCTGAAATGCCATGTCCCTTACCTTGTGATATGGATACTCTTTCTGCCTGCTTTGGGATGCTAGAAACTTGGTTTGAATGCCCCTCACTTTTTCCTGAGCTTTCCTCACCAAGACTACGCCCAAAGATTTCATATCACCTACCTCAAACCACCCAATAAGTGATCTATATCCCCTCCCATAAAGTGCCTCGAATGGCACCATGACGATACAAGAGTGATAGTTGTTGTTGTATGAGAACTCACACAATGGTAGAAACTTGTCCTAATGACCCCTAAAGTCAATTACACATGCTCTCATCATGTCCTCAAGTAACTGAACTGTTCTCTTTGACTGACCTCTCGTCTGAGGATTAAAAGTTGTGTTGAAACTGAGTTGGGTGCCCAACTCTTTGTGCAACTTGCCCCAGAACATGGAAGTAAATTGTGTACCTCTTTCTGAAATGATAGAGAGTGGCACCCCATGCAATCTCATAATGTCCTTAACATAAATCTTGGCCAACTGTTGTGAGTTATAATCCACCCTGACTGGAATAAAATGAGTTGACTTGGTTAGACTATCCATGATGACCTAAATAGAGTCATACTTGCCCAAGGTCTTAGGAAGACCCACCACAAAATCCATGGCTATCCTTTCCCACTTACATGCAGAAATGTGCATCCTTTGGAGCAATCCTTCAGGCCTTTGGTACTCATACTAAACCTTCTGACAATTCTGATACGTAGACACATAGTCATCTACGTCTCTCTTCATCCCAGGCCACCAATAAAATCGCCTCAAGTCCCGGCACATTTTTATTATGGCCGGATGAATAGAATACCGCAAACCATGAGCCTCTACCAACACATTTTGAATCAAGTCATCAACTCAAGTAACACAAATCCTCCCTGTGAAACTCATCACCTCTCCAGCGTCCAATGTGGCATCCTCATACTCTCCGGATACCACCTTGTTTCGAAGCGTATTCAACTGCACATCTTGAAACTGTTTGGCTTTAATTTCCTCTTGAAATATGGATTTAAACTCAATACTAGCCAACACTCCACCCTATTCTGAGATTCCCAACTATATGAACTTAGATTCTAGAGGCCGAATCTCCCTAGCCAAAGGTCGTTTGGACACCCCCAAGCAAGCTAAACTGCCCATGCTAACCGCTTTCTGGCTCAATGTGTCTGCCACAAAATTAGCCTTGTCCTGATAATACTGGATGATCACATCATAATCCTTCAATAGATACATCCACCGCCTCTATCTCAGATTCAAATATTTTTGGGTAAACACATGTTGCAGGCTGCGATGGTCTGTGAACACTTTATACTTGACACCATAAAGGTAGTGTCCCTAAATCATTAGCGTAAAGTCCACCACTGCCAACTCCAAATCATGGGTTGGGTAATTCTTCTCATGGGGCTTCAACTGCCTTGAAGCATAAGCTATAACATTCATGTACTGCATCAACACAACACCCAATCCCGAATGATAAGCATCACAAAACACAATGAAATATTTACCTTCAACCAAAAATGATAGGATGGGGCTATAGTTAGAAGTGTCTTGAGATTTTTGAAGCTCTCCTCTCAGTTGTCAGACCAAACAAAAGGTACCTCCTTCTGAGTCAACCATGTCAAGTGAGTAGCAATGGAAGTAAAGTTGTTGATAAACTACGATAGTAGCCAGCAAGCCCCACAAAACTTCTAATCTCTGTCACCGAGCTAAGCAAGACCCAACTCTTAACTGCCTTAATCTTTTAAGGATCCACCATCACCCCCTTTTTCTGAAACCACATGCCCTAAGAAAGAAACCGAAGACAACCAAATTTCGCACTTCAAAAACTTGGCATAAAATTTTTGGTGCATCAATATCCCTAGAACAATGTGAAGATGCTCTACATGCTCCTCCATACTCTTAGGGTAAATCAGAATTTCATCTATAAAAATAATGATGAACAAATCCAGAAATAATTTGATGACACCATTCATCAAACTCATGAACGTTGCTGGTGCATTGGTCAACCCTAATGACAATACCAGGAACTCATAGTGTCTATACCGAGTCTGGAATGTCGTTTTAGGTATATCCTTTAGCCTAATTTTCAGCTGATGATACCCTTACCTCAAGTCAATTTTGAAAACACCAAAGGACCCTACAACTGATCAAAAGAGTATAACCCCCGGTAGGCAAGCCAACCAAACAATACAAAAGATAAATAAAGAAGTTCAATATAAGGAAGGCAGAAGAGAAAAATAAGAGAAAAGGGCCAATAATATATATACGTACCAACTGTAATAAATATACAACAATGGCCCTAAAGTGACCAAGAAGAAAAAATATAACAAAAGAACCAATCCAGACCTAGTTTCACCGGTACAAGAGCGTCTAAACTATGGAGTAGCTGTACAATAGACTCTTTCTATCCAGAACACAAAATATAGATAGAAATGTAAAAAGAAAGAAGTAAAAGTCTCTAAAATACTGGGAGCTCACCACGGTCCGAACAACAGCTGACCTCGAATGAAAGGGGGAACGATGGGGATGGCCCGTACTAGGTGATGCATCAGAAAAAGATACAGAGTGTAGTATGAGTATCAAAATAATGGGTACCCAGTAAGCATCATAGGCTGACTGAGCGCAGAAAATTTATATATAATATAATTTATAGGAAAGTAAGCTAACTACAGGAATCCACCTAAATCTAGTGATAAAAAAGAAAATTGAACAAATCGGGCTAACAGAGAAGAAGGTAACAACAATAATTAAATCAAGGCAATAGACCATCTAAGTAAACTGAAGCATGATGCAATGCGATGACGGATGATGTGATGCATGAGTGTATAAAAGTAAAAAGAGTAAAACCGCAATATCGGACACTCGGGGCACCCAAAATTTAACATCGAGCTCATCAACCAGTGCATAAAAGTAAAAACCCAAAATGACGCATTAGGCGCCCAGAAGTGAACATCGAGCTTATCAACAATTCATAAAAGTAAAACATGAAGTAATGCATCAAGCATCCGAAAGTGAACATCGAGATTATCGACAATGTAAAAAATAAGGAATTTCCCTTTCCTTTCCAAAACCAATAGTAAAACCCGAAATAGTTCCCTTAAAGTTTGAAAATCATAGTAAATCTCATGTTTGGAACTAAAACCTCAAAAATCATTCTTTTTTATACCGATAGGCATGAGAATGCATCCTGAGCAGGTAAATTTCCACATTCAGAGTATGCAACACATAACAAGGCAAAACATGGAAGAAATGACCTAGAAGATCCGTCCGAATCTAGCTATGGCCTCAGGCCCACAGTTATACGTACAACCGATAATAAGGCAAAATAATGGAAAATAATTACGAAAGAAACTACAAGCCTCTACTCTACCTCTAAAACCTCCTAAAAGCATACTAAGGATCCTATGCAAGCCATAACAATACTACGAGCTCCTAGACTAAGGATAACAGGAATAATCCTAATTTATGATCTGAAATGGTCAGTTTATTACAAGTTACAAGATTTAAGCATGTGTCTATCAACATTCCAAGCTAACATTCTAGTAACATATAATATATAAAATCTAACTAAACTCAGTCTAGGAAAGTAAACTGTAACCTACCTCGAGGCTGACCTGCAAGCATGAATCATCCCTAATGTTCCATCCCCTTCTAAACAGCCTCAAAAAGTTGTCATGCTATCAAGAATATAATCCAGGTGTGAAGATGAGAAGAATGACACTCATATTGCTATACGGAAATTTGGGCCAAAAATTAGGTTGAAAAATGACCCTCGAGGCCTGCACGACAAAATAAAAAACAAATTCCACCATTTTGTTTGCAACGGGTCCAAGAACCCATGACCAAATATTGAGCACGAATGGGACTTATTTTGGGGCTCAAAACAGCCCCGAAGTCCTGCTAGTTCAAGGAGAAATCAAAGGGAAACCCATGGAATTCTAACGGAAGTAAATAGAAATTAACAACAGAAAAAAAAAAAAAAGAAAAAAAAAAGAGGGATTGAAGGGACTTACCAGACCAATAAAGATGAATAATTGAGCTTAGACCAAAGCTTGGGAGCTTAAAATGGGGGAGTTTCATAATGGAGGTGAAGAAAATGAAGTTGGAAATGTTATATATAACTCAACAATTTTCGCAAATGCAGACATTGCAAAAGCAGCAAATCCTGCACAAATGCGGAGGTCACTATTCCTCTTTGCCTCCGCAATTGCGGAGATTTCTTCGCAAATGTGATGTCTGCAAAAGCGGACATTTGTCTGCAAAAGCGGACTTTCCGCAAAACCGGAGAAAGTCCACAAATGTGGCCATTTCAAATGCGGTGAAAAGTCCACAAATTCGGACCCACCAACAATAGCAAAAACCAGCAGAAAATAAAACTTCTATGGGATGTTCCTGGCACAATCGGAACCCGATACTCACAAACTAAAAATGCTACTAGTTTTATTTTAATGGAGTCAATTAAAACAAATAAAATTCTAACGGAGATTGTTTTAATGAAAAGTATGCCTCACGCCCAAGAACCAACTTTTATCAAAACGGAACTCAAAGGCCAAAAACAAGACCAGAAGCCTCGTGACCCGAACTAAAGGTCCCTCTAGCCCAAAGTTGACATTCCAGAACTAATCGAGCTGACAGAATTTCCCTCCAAGGCTTTCTTCTCAGAATGTTGACTAAAGTCAACTCTACAAGCCTAATTGGCCTAAAAATGCAAAAACCAAGACAAAACCAAATTGAAAGCTCCCAAACCCCGACCAAGGGTCTCACTAGATCAAAATTCCCATTTTGGAGCTAATTGAATTGTCAGAATTCAATTCCGAGCACATTTACCAAGAAATTTGACCGAAAGTAAGGATTTCCTAAGTTCAAGTTCTAAAACAGGGAAAAGGTCATAACGACCTCACGAATAGCCCGAGTACCAAACTGTTAGTCCCAGCAAGTCATAAATTACCTGTAGTCACTGCGGGAAAGCTTGAAACACGAAAAAAGCACAAAAAATAGAAAGTTACCTAGAGGGTCATTACAACATCCATTACTAAAAGGACTTTCATCCGCGAAACTTAAAAAAGGGAAACACCTAGAGACTCAAACAAAGATGGATACTAAGCCCGACCCACTCTCTCAGAACCTCGAGTAGCCTCCTCAATCGGACAGAACCCAATAGATCTGAACTAAAGGAAACCTAGCAAACCTTAACTCCTTACTAGCCAAGCTAAACTCCAACCTTAAAGGCCAAAATTCCAAAGGTCTATCAACCGAACTGAAACTTATGAAACACAACTGTAATTCACCGACACAACACCAAAACCAAGTGAACTAAGGCGATCAACACACGGAAATCAAAACCTCTATACCACGACCAGGTCCACCCAAAAAATCACCAACCAAACCTCTAACTCATGAATCCATTGACCCGCAAAACCCTTTTATCTAACCTGAATCCCTTGTACCATAAATATGAAGCTTCACACCTATCAGACACTCGATCCACACTCGAATTATCAACTAACCACCGGATATCCATAGTTCTCGCTATACTCAACCGTAAATAAGGTCACCTTCATACTCAAACCCTATCCAAGCCAAGCTCTAGTCTACTATCCATGGACATCCGAAATACCAACCCGTAGCATATCCTTGAAAGATGGAGTAACCTGCTTTGACTGACCATCAACTAACGGACGAATACTTTTGCTAAGATCAAACTTGATACCTGAACCCAACTAAACCAACTATCGGGGCTCAACTGAAAATTGCACACCAGGGTAAGGAAGGACATGGATGAACACTCTGTGTTAAAGGAAATATCTCTTAATGTAGAACAAAACCAGCCTCACTGAACCATGTCAAGTTTGAATCGGCTGAAAGTGAATGAACCAGGGAAACCTGCTGAAGAAGACTCAAACACAAAAATCCAATCTTTGCAGCGCATGTGGTAAGCCTAACACGATGCCCACAACCATCAACTAAGCTCCAAACTCTACTCCCAATACTCAAACCCCATCTGGATTTAAGATCACCTTACTAGCTTTACCCAAAAAACACATCCACCATGCCGCAAATATCAAGTCAAACCACCCTGTAGGCAAAGGAAAATATGTATGATGTCCAAGGCTCCCACCTAGATGTTGAAAATTTCATTATCTCCCAACTCACCCTCTAGCACAAAACACCCGCTCTGCTGCACCCATACACAGGCCATAAACTTTGGAAGAATTCAATATACCAAAACTCTAGGCCCACACTGGCAGAGCCTAATCAATGTTGGAATCCCATGTAACAATAACCTTTTGGAGAATCAACTAATTTAAACATCCGACCCTCGAAACACAAAGGTGACCAATAACCTAAAGGTACCATCAGAATCTAATGTAGCCTTACAGGTCTCAATCTGTACAACCCAACCACACACACCGCACAACCATTGGTCCTCGAATTAACGTTGTTGAATCTCTCCAACCAAGATAGATAGAATCTCCCTACTGGCAAGAACACTATTGGGATCTGGCAAGTCTAACCTAGCCAAACGGTTAGCCAAGGACTGGATGCCCAAGTCCAATAGCCACTCCAAAATTAAGATAGAGAAGCTAAGTTGTCCACACGTACTACCTTCTGGCTCTAAGAAGCTGCAACCAAAGAGAACTTCCCAAGAACCACCTAAAGTAACCAGCTAACCCATGATTCTAAAACCCCACTCCAATTTCAAATCAATGCCTCTGTCAAACTCCTGAGTAGTCTCGCACACCGCCAATGAACACAATAGGAATTAGAGCTAACAAGGCCCTGAATATATAGTTTGTTCAATCCATAGATGTTGTTGGGACTTGGGTTCTCCAAAAAATATAACAAGGCAGTCACCGCTAATACAACTAGCACTCCAGAGGTAGTGCTTGAAATAGCCACCACCTTGATCTATACTAGAAGGAATCCTGCCCTCGAATTTATCTATGGAAGATGCCACTTCACTCTGTACTCGGTCAAAACAAGTCATCAATACACCAACCAAAGCATACCCTCAGTCGTCACCTATGTCAGCTACTAGTAACCTATACATATATACAAGGAGTTATCTTGCTCCTTTTTCAAACTAACGAAAACCTTTCCAAAGAAATACTAAACTCTACAAAATCTTTCTCAGAAGAATCCTCGACTTGTCCCCTTAGCTCATATATATCTACTGGCACACTCGACAAGGCAGGAAAAAAGTAGGCCAAATGCCCAACTCAATCAAAATACTATAGTCAAACTCAACCACGATGCCACAGTCAGAACTCAACCCAACAGAAAACTGAGAAAGATAATGAAAATGACCTATATACCTGACAACTGCCCAGACCAACAATTAGAGAAGTTTAATTCAAATTCCCAAGAAAAGCAAAATCGTCCAATACCCACTTGCATAACCAACACCACACTCCATAAGGCAAAACAAGCATCCTCTGGTACACAACCACCGGTACACCACCATGTAAACAGGAAGACTTTGTAGCAAAAATTGGATAACAACCTCGTAAACAACCTCTTTAAGATCGCTAGTAATTAAGATACTCAGACCAACTCTTAGAACTACAACAAAGACAATAAATAATGCTAACAAAACCTACCAATGACTCAAAAGACCAGGTAGACACCTTCAAAAGTCAACACAACCCATCAACTACTAAAGAATTCAACTACCGAGAAAATACACGCAAAAACACTAACTCATAAGTACTACCATAGGATAGCATAAGTTGATCCACAAGGATCGGAAAGCCATTAACCAAAACTACGATAAGATAACGTAAGCTAATCCACCTACAGTCCCACATGGGTCCCATGCACCCGAGAAATACGTATAAGTGAAAATAAACCACCCGGTATTCCCATACTACAAGAGCGTACACTAAGCAAATAGCAAACAAGGGTGGATCCAAACATAATATGAATGATATGATGAACGAGGTGTGACAGTAGTGTTATATGTACCTCCCCTGACACTCGCAATACGTAGCCCCTGGTCCAAATTAGAAGGTTTTATGGAGTATTTTTGAGTCTAAATCCATCATAAAAATATATGTCTCGCGCTATAGCCCAGCCGAGTCTAGTATTAGTGAGAAAACCAGTTGTAAAAACATCCTTTAATCTCTTTTATATCAAGAAAATCCATAAAAAGTCTATTTTAAAACCATTTAAAATCCTTTCATACTGAAAATGGGCCCATGAGCTACGCAAAGTTCTAGAAAATGGTAATAGTTAGGCATGCAGCCTAAGTAATAGTAAAATAATACAGAAACATCCTTTCCATAAATGATATAATCACAAGCAATAGATTATCCCAATGGCTCACAGTTGACCTATCGGCCCTACACAGGCTCAAACTGCTCTACAACACAGATAACCAACCTAGAATCACAACTCGATGTCCGAGGTTTGTGGACATTCCCAAAATATCCCACCATTTATGGTCCAAAGGTATATACAAAGGCCACACAAGTCCATAATGGTAATACTACATTATTAGATCAAATACGATAACCCAAGCAAGAAATAAGATGGACGAAAGAAGCGAACAAGGTCTGGGGTGCCAACCTAGAATACCCAACCCAAGGATACTAATTAAAATATAGTTATAGCTGATAAATGCAAGGTCTAAGGTAAGTAAACTTCAACCTTAAATATAGCCGAAGACCCACTTGAAAAACTGGGTTTTGCCCCTACCCGAGATACAAATACACCCTTTGGAAGACTCCTAGACCTAATACTCCTACTGAGGTTCGTAGCTTTGTTGGGTTAGTAGGGTACTATAGACAATTTTTTAAGGGATTTTCTTCCATAGCAGCACCCTTGACTATGCTAACTAGGAAGGATGTTCCATTTCAGTGGTCGGATCAGTGTGAGGATAGCTTTTCAGAGGCTTAAGGCCTTGTTGACTTCAGCTCCTGTATTGACTTTGTCAGTTGAGGGTCAGAGTTTCTCTGTGTATTATGATGCTTCTGGGTTTGGTCTTGGTTGTGTTGATGCAGCAGCATTGAGTGATAGCATATACGTCGAGGCAGCTAAAGGTTCCCGAGCGTAACTACTCCACTCACGACTTGGAGTTGGCGGCGGTAGTCTTCATGCTCAAGATCTGGAGGAACTACTTATATAGTGTTCATTATGAGATATTCACCGATCATCATAGTCTTCAGTATATTACAAGTCAGTGAAAGCTGAACTCGAGGTAGAGGAGATGGATTGGGCTACTGAAGGACTATAATTTCACCATTCTTTATCATCCGATCAAGGAAAATATGGTAGCGGATGCCTTGAGTCAGAAGATGATGAGTATGGGTAGCCTAGCTTCACTTTCTATTTTTAAGCGACCACTTGACTTGGACATCTAGTCCTTGGCTAACCATTTAGTTAGCTTGACTTATCGGATCCCAGCAGAGTTCTTACCAGTGTCGAGGTTTGGTCTACCTTGGTTGATCATATTCAGAGCCGTTAGTTTGAAGATCAGCAGTTGTATGACCTTTGTTATTAGGTTGTTCGGGGTGAGGTCAGTCGGGCTACTCTAGATTCAAATAGGGTTCTGAGGTTTGGTGGTCGACTTTGTATTCTGAGGGTCGGTGATTTGATTCGGTTGATACTCCATGAGGCATATTGTTCCAGATACTCCATTCATCTTGGTGCAGCAAAGATGTATAGAGACTTGAGATAGGTTTACTGGTGGAGTGGTATGAAGTGGGATATAGTAGAGTTTATATCTTAGTTCTTGAACTACCAGCAGGTGAAGTATGAGCATATGAGACCTGGTGGTTTAATGCAACGACTTCCCATTCCTAAATGGAAGTGGAAAGGAATTACCATGGATTTCATAGTTGGTTTGCCTCGTACTTCTAGGGGTTTTGACTCTATTTGGGTGATCGTTGATAGGCTGACTAAGTCAGCATATTTCTTGCTGGTTCAGACTTCCTACAGTGCCGAGAGGTTAGCTCAGATCTACATTCATGAGTTTGTTCGGTTACACGGGGTCCCAGCTTCTATCATTTCAGACTGCGGTACTCAGTTCACATCTCAGTTTTGGAGGGCTATTTAGCGAGATTTGGGTACAGAGGTTCAGCTTAGTACTGCTTTCCACCCTTAGATAGATGGCCAGTCCGAGAGGACTATTCAGGTTCTGGAGGATATGTTTCAGGCATGTGTTCTTGATTTTGGAGGTTCTTTGGATCAGTTTGTCTCTTTGGCCGAGTTTTCATTTAATAATAGCTTTCATTTGAGCATTGGCATGGCACTTTTTGAGGCATTTTATGGTAGGCATTTTAGATCATTGGTTTGTTGGTTCGATTGGTTAGGTTCTAGGCCACAGAGTACAGATTTTCTTTGAGATTTCTTAAACGGAGTTAGAGTGATTCAACATAGACTTTGAGCTGCTCAGAGTAGGCAAAAGAGCTACAATGATCGTAGACTTCATGCTTTAGAGTTCAGTGTTGGTGATATAGTATTCCTCCATGTATCAGCCATGACGGGAGTGATGCGATTTGGACGTCGGGGCAAGCTTATCCCTAGGTATATCAGGCCATTTGAGATCCTCTAGAGAGTTAGTAGTATTGCCTATCAGTTAGCTTTGCCTTTGATGTTTTCAACTATGAATCCAGTATTTCATGTTTCGATGTTACACCAGTATGTTCCTGATGAGTCTCATATATTGCAATGGGATTCGGTTCAGTTGGATGAGATCTTGTCCTTTGTTGAGGAGACGGTTGCTATATTAGCCAGAGATGTTAGAAGATTGAGATCCAAAGAGATTTCGATTGTGAAAGTTCAGTGGAGGCATTGTCCGATCGAGGAGGCTACTTGGGAGACTGGGAGAGATATGTGGGACTAGTATCCGTAGCTGTTTGAGCCTTCAGGTACCTTTTTCTTCTTAACTTTCGAGGATAAAAGTCCATTTTTAGTAGTGGATGATGTAATGACCCTTTTGGTTATTTTTGCGTTTACGCCTTCTTTGTACTATAAGAGCCTTCTTGTAGTGGCCCCAAGTCATTTATGTCTTGTTGGGACTGGTGGTTCGACGCCCTGACTGTTCATTTGGTCGTAATGGTCATTTCTCTGTTTTAGAGCCTTAACTTAGAAATTCATTGACTTTAGTCAACATTCTTAACTAACGTTCTTGGAATACAATTTTGATATTTCTATTAGCTCCGAAGCATTGATTTTGGTATAGTTGGACCTTTAGACGAGGCCTGAGAACTTTTGGTATAGGTTTTGTATTGCTTTTTCTATTTTCAGGCCATTTGGAGTTGAAAGTGTAACTTGGGTCAGCTTTCGCTGATCAGAGCGTCAGATTCGAAATCTGATGATTCTATCAGCTCTGGAATGATGAGTTTGGTTAGGTTGGTGGTTGGTTTGGGCCTCGGGTGAGCCGGGTTCATTTTTTCTAGTTGGGGTGTTTTAGCTAGTGTTGACTTGGGTCAACATTTCTCCAAAATGACATCGTATGGAAGTTTTGTCAATTCTGTTGAGTCTGCAATATCGTTTCTACTCTGTTAGCATTATTGGTTTTTAAGTATCGATTTTTGGTCGTGCTCGAAATGCCCCGTAGAGTTCTAGAAATATTGCAGGTTTTTGCTATTGTAGGTATAGGCCTCAGGCCTTAATCGCGATCACGAGCCTCTTCCTTCGCGACCACGATGAAGCACCTAGTCCCTTATTCTTTGCAATTCGAACGTCCCTTGTTGCGACTGCAATGAGGCTTTCTCTCCTTTGTTCTTCGCAACCATGTGGCTAGTCCTCGCGATCGCGATGGTCTAGCCAGCGTGGTCCTCGCGACCGTGAGAGGTCCCTTCGCGATCGTGATGAAGGACCCCTAGGCAGTATATAAACTCCCAACATAGTCTTCTTCACTCCAAAATACGAATTCCCCATTGATTTAAGCTCCAAACTCGTCTAAACTCAGTATGGACTTAATTCTTGGTGTTGGGGTGCAAATTTATTGGCCTTGATCATTCCCCCATCGTTATTGGTAAGTTTAATCCGCTTAAAATCCGTTAAATTTGCCTCCTTGATTCTTTAATTATCCCTATAGTTGGCTAGTTGGTTTAAGCCATTTCCTTTACTAAATCCTCTCAATAATCTCAGCATGCAACACCTAGAGGTGTGGTGATCATTGTGCGCTCATCCGGTTTGGCTTTGGGTTGCAGGGCCCACGGGCCTATCGGTGACCCAAATTTCGACCCTGCTTTTAGTATAGTGATATGGGTAGCATTAGTCTCATTTTAATGTGTTATTTGTGATTATGATAGTTTGATTCTCATATGGAGCTTCTCAGAGTGGTTCAACCTCTGATATAGTCGTGCCAGCAGCTTGTCATCGAATGACGGGTAGGTTACGGTCTAAACTCTATAGACTTTGCATATATCGAATAAAATTGTACTAATTGGTAGCCTTGGGTTGGGTTATTAGCTTGGCACCATAGACCTTGACCGATTTTCCATGTTCGCCCTATTTCCTTTCTCCATTGTGTGAAGTATTCCTCGTAGGCCTTGATTTGGCTCTGAACCATAGACGGTGGGCTATTCGGGAGTGTCTGTGAGTCTCAAACATCATTATCATGATTTTAGGCTGGTTATCTGTGTTGTAGAGCGATTGGGGCATGTGCAGGGCCGATAGGTTGATTATGGGTCGTGGGCCACTATTGTGATTGTATATACCATTTGTCATGCATGTAAGAGGGATTTCCAGGTGATTTTACTATGGTTTTGGGCTTGGGGCCTACTATTCATGATTTTCTAAACCTTGCATGGCCTGTGGGGATCATTTTTGGTAATAATGATTATAGAAGGGTTTGGTACTGTTTTAATGGATCTTCTTGGGGTAAGAGAGAATAAAGGGATGTTTTATCACTATTTCCACTTATACTAGACTCGGCGGGGCTGTGCACTATACTTGTTTTACTACCACCTTTGGGATGATACTAGGCTCAGCGGGGCCGTGGGCTAGACCTAATTTTTCACTTACTAATTTAGACCCGGATATCCTCCAGGAAGATTTACTTGGGGAACTTTCGAGATTTGCAGGGCATCTAGTATGTTGGTCGGGGGCCTCCATGGAGCTTGTTGTTCTAGGCCAGGGGCTATGTATTAGGAGTGCCGGAGGGGGGATATACGGTATAGTAGAGGTATATGGGTGGGACCTTCTATGGATCCTGTCTTCTGGGCCTTATAGGATGCCAAAAGCGGGTAACATACATTACTATTACCATAACATAGTTCAGCATATCATAGCGTACCATTAATTTGTGTGAGGTTCCACCCTTGTTTGTTGTTTGCTGCGTGTACGCTTTGGTAGTATGGGATGTCAAAGGGTTTGTCTTCACTTGTTTGTGTTCCTCAAGTGTATGGGCGTCCATTAGGACTGTAGGTAGACTTGTTATTACTTTACCGAGCTTTGTGATTCCTTATGCTGAATTCTATTGTGACTTGATATTGGAACTAGTATTGTTTGGCTGGCCTAAGGCCTTAATCGCGATCGCGAGCCTCTTCCTTCGCGACTGTGATGAAGCACCTGGTCCCTTGTTCTTCACGATCACGACATCCTTTATCGCAACCGCGATGAGGCCTTCTCTCCTTTGTTCTTCGCGATTGCATGGATAGTTCTCGCGATTGCGATAGTATGGCCAGTGTGGTTCTCGCGACCACGAGGGGTCCCTTTGCGATCGCGATGAAGGACCCCTGGGCAGTATATAAACTCCCAACTTTGTCTTCTTCACTCCAAAATATGAATTCCCCATTGATTTAAGCTCCAAACTCATCTAAACTCAGTATTGACTCAATTCTTAGTGTTGGGGTGCAAATTTCTTTGCCTTGATCATTGCCCCATCATTATTGGTAAGTTTTATCTGCTTAAAATCTGTTAAATTCACCTCCTTGATTCTTTAATTATCCTTAAAGGTGGCTAGCTGGTTTTAGCCATTTCCCTTACTAAATCCTCTCAATAATCTCAGCATGCAACACTTAGGGGTATGGTGATCATTGTACTCATCCAGTTTGGCTTCGGGTTGCAGGGCCGGTGACTCGAATTTTGACCCAGCTATTACTATAGTGATATGGGTATCGTTAGTCTCAATTTAATATGTTATTTTTTATTATGATAGTTTGATTCACATTCAGAGCTTCTCAGAGCGGTTCAGCCTCGGATATGGTCGTGCCAGAAGATTGTGATCGGACGACAGGTAGGTTACAGTCTAAACTCCCTAGACTTTGCATATATCGGATAAAATTGTACTAATTGGCATTCGTGGGTTGGGTTATTAGCTTGGCACCACAGACCTTGACCGTTTTTCCATGTTCGCCCCGTTTTCTTCCTCCGTTGTGTGTAGTATTCCTCGTAGTTTATATTATCACCCTTTTGGTCCTGTGTGGCCTTGATTTGACTCTGGACCATAGACTGTGGGCTATTCGGGGGTGTATGTGAGTCCTAGACATTGTTATCGCAATTTTAGGTTGTTATCTATGTTTTAGAGCGACTGGGCTTGTGCAGGGCCGATAGGTTGATTGTGGGATGGGGGCTACTATTGTGATTGTATATACCATTTGCCATGCATGTAAGAGGGATTTCTAGGTGATTTTACTACAGTTTTGGGCTTGTGGCCTACTATTCATGATTTTCTAAACCTTTCATGGCCCGTGGAGCCCTTTTTGATAAAAATGATTGTAAAAGAGTTCGGTACTATTTTAATGGATCTTCTTAGGGTAAGAGAGAATAAATGGGTGTTTTATCACTATTTCTACTTATACTAGACTTGACGGGGGGCCGTGTGCTATACTTTGTTTACTACAACCTTCGGGATGATACTAGGCTCGATGGGGCCATGTGCTAGACCTAATTTTTAACTTACTGATTTAGACCCGGATACCCTCCAGGCAGATTTACTTGGACTTTCGAGATTTGTGGGGCATCTAGTATGTTGGTTGTGGGCCTCTATGGACCTTGCCATTCTGGGCCAGGGGCTACGTGCTGCGAGTGCCGGAGGGGGGTATACGGTGTAGTAAAGGTATGCAGGTGGGACCTTCCATGGATCCTGTCTTATGGGCCTTATAGGACGCCGAAAGCGGGTAACATACGTTACGATTACAACACTTAGTTCAGAATATCATATCATACCATTCATTTATGTGAGGTTCCACCCTTGTTTGTTATTTGTTACGTTTATGCCCGGTAGTATGGGATGCCAGAGGGTTTGTCTTCACTTGGTTGTGTTCTTCAGGTGTATGGGTGCCTGTTGGGACTGTAGGTAGACTTTTTATTACTTTACCGAGCTTTGTGATTCCTTATGTTGAATTCCTATTGTGACTCGATATTGGAACTAGTATTGTGTTGCTGGGTTTAGTTATTACTCCTATGTTAAGCATGCTATCGTTACTTTGTTCCCCCCCCCCTTCTCTTTTTAATTGAAGTTACCGGTATACCATCCATTTTTCTAAACCTCTTTATATACCGTTATTGCAAGGATCCCAGGTGCATCTTTTCTTACTTTTACCTGTGCCTGTCGTGTATATATTCTACTTGCTAGCCTTGTATGTTGTATTTGGATGTCTTCTCTCTGGGCTAGTTTCTGTGTAAATCTTTGTTGATTCGGTGACTATTTGCTTCTATTCTGCCTGTTACTATGATTTTATCTTATATGTGCCCAATCAGCCTAGGATACCTATTGGATACCTTTTGCTTCGCATTTGGTGCTCATACTATACTCTGCATCTTCTGGTGTAGATCCTAGTGTGGGTTATCGTTGTTAGCTCATTCGAGACTCGTGCGAGGAGCTATTTTGGGGATATCTCAGACTGAGTGTGAGCTCTTGGCGATCGGAGCTCAGCTTTTAGTTATCTCTTGCATCATGTACTCTATTACTACTCAGAGACATTTGTGTATTATATTTTGGATCCTTTGTACTCCTTATATGTAGTTCTGGCTCTATACTATGATACCAGGTTTTGGGGGTTTGGTTTAGCTTCCGCATATTGTTATATATACTCATGTTACTTATTTCTTCATCTTGTTTCCTTGCTTCCTCTATTTAAACTATTCTTCCGCTTAATTGTTGGATAGTATCCCATTACCAACTGTGCTAGGCTACGGGGAGTGGTTCACCTACTGGAGGGTTATAGGTGCCAGTATGACCGAGAAATCGGATCGTGACAGTCTTGTGAACCTTAGTTTAGGTTAAAAGCAAAGTAATTATAATAGTAGTTATTAAACATATAATAACCATTAAATATGTGATGTAATTATTAGAAGCAAAGTAATTGTAATAATAATAACTAAATATATAATAACAATTAAATATTTAATCTAATTATTATTAGCAAATTAATTGTAATAATAATTAAATATATAATAACTAATTATATAATAGTTATTAAATATATAATAATCATAAAATATATAATCAAATTATTAGTAATTATAATAATAGTTAAATATATAATAGTTATTAAATATATAATAACCGTTAAATATGTAATCTAATTATTAGAAGCAAAGTAATTGTAATAATAATTATAAAATACTTAATGTATAATAATTATTAAATTATAAATTTGATTATCAATATAAATTAGTTAATCTAATAAATTTGATAATGAATCTAATTTATATTTGAATTTTTGAATAATTATTAAAATACTCCCTTCGTTTCAAAAAGAATGATTTACTTTTCTTTTTAGTCTGTTTCAAAAAGAATGACCCTTTCCTTTTTGGTAACACTTTAATTTCAACTTTGCACATGGTACGTTTAAGACCACAAGATTAAAGGATATTTTGGTCATTTGACATAACTTTAATTTAAAACCACAAGATTCAAAAGTCTTCTTTATTTTCTTAAACTTCGTGCCAAGTCAAAACAGGTCATTTTTTTAAAAATGGAGGGAGTATATAATAACCATTAAACCTGATTTTTTTTACATTTAACGTAAATCTACATACATATGTCATCAGGTGATGGTGATCGAGGTCGTCCTAGTAAGAGTAGCAAGTCTAGTAAGTCTAAGAAGAAGTGCTCTAGGAGGCCTATAGAGCCTGGCAATATTTCAGACCGTCTTTAATCTATGCCACAGATTCACTTTTCTCCACCAATGTCTTATACCCCTATGGCACTGTGAATCTTATAGATTATCATGGTCATAGACATAATATTTCTACTTCTCATTGCACTTTCATTTCTACACCCAATACTATGCCTCTGCCACAGGGTAACATGATTATCAGATTATCATCTGGTACTCCATCCCCACATAATTCATTCTCCCACCTATCAGGCTTACGACTTAGAGATACTAGCTCTGAATCTCACGCACAGACATTTACTCCCCCATTGACTTAGTGGTATCCACTTCCTCCATTGGCACCTGCACCTCTTGAGGAGGAGGAAGAGGATCCGATCAATCTGATACCGGGCAAGAAGGACATAATTGGTAGAATCATGATTCAGCTTGATGGATCATCGAAAGTTTATTCTCTAAATTGATACGTTTAATTTGTTTTTTAATCTTAATTAATCATTTATGAGTTGACATACTTATAATAATTTTTTTAAGACGCTGCACGTACTCTAAAGGAGTCAGTTAGAAGGCTTTATCAACAACCTTGGCACTCGTGGTGTGATATTCTAGAAGCGATACGATATGCCATGTTTGTTGAGTTTAAGGTATATATCATCTAACGCTAGTCACTTGATTTTCATAATATATATCATCTAATAATGCTAGTGACTTGATTTTCAGACAATGTGTACTTGAAGGTGAGAGTACAATAGGGTCATTTTCACCACTTTTGAGAGGAAGGCCAGTGTCAGGCTGTCCAATTGGTTTAAAAGTGCTTAGGATAACAAAAGGTGTGGATCCTGGCTTCTACCTCACTTGTATGAGCAGCTTCAATAATATTGGGATACGGATGAATTCAAGGCATTGTCTAAACAAGTCAAGAGTACCATAAATAGTGTCAAAGGTGGATCGTTGCACACCGGGGGTGCAAAGAGCGTAGGGTAGATTGAAAGGAAAATGGTAAGTAATAATATTAACCTTTTAATTTATATGTTTATATAAATTTGATTAAAAATTACTTGATTATGTTAAATTTTATTTTGTTTGTAGGAGATGGATTGGGGAGTCCTCTGACTCAGGCTGAGTTCTTTCGGAGATGCCACATTGAAAAAAATGAAAGTGCTCTGATCCAGATGCATGGGATGAGCAAACGGCTAAACGAGCCTATGTAAGTTTTAAATTTTAGATATTAAGTACTAATATATATATATATATGCACATATATATCTATTTATTATGTATATATGATAACTATTATTTTTATTTGCATGATGAGTTTGGATATTCTTGTCTGAGTAGAGCCAGACTCAGCAAGCTCAAGGCTTGACGACTCAGCCTATAAGGGAAGAAACCACTCAAATTTGGACTTAGAAATTGGTAGGGGTAGATACAAAAGGGGAGAGTCTATCATCTATGCTCTAGGAATAATTTGCCACCTCCAGTTAGGACTGGAAGGTATTGGATCCTTATGCCAGGCCGAGATGATTAACGATGTTCATCTTGCCCATATGTCACAGCAGATCGCACAGCTTACGTGTTCCTTGGCAGAATCCAAGAGAGAACGGCTTGAGAAAGATAAGGATATGTGCATGACCATCGAGTCTCTCAAAAAATAAGTGAATATCCTGATTGGTCATCGTCGGTGTAGTGCATCCCGTTCTTCTACCTCTTTGTCATCAAGTGATGAAGTGACTGAGCATTGTGATGGGGAGGAGTATGTGGCCACTACCCTCCCTTAGGATTGACTTTCTTCTATCTTGTTATGTGTTTTGACACTTTGTGGATTTTTTTGAACTTTTGAAACACTTTGTAGATCCTTTTGGTGGATTTTTTATGTGATTAGTTATGATTAAATAATATTTAGTGTGTTGTCGATGTTGTAATAACTCTATGATTGTTTTGGCTGAAACTACTGCTGTTTGGGGCTGTATATTGAATTAGTTTATATTTGACAGGTGGTGGATGCAGAAAATATAGGTTTCTGCATCTGGGAAAAATGCTGAAAAGCGACGGAAGGGGACTTTTTTATCCGTCGCTTTTCTGGAAAAAACATATTCTCATCATTTTAAATTTGTCTCTGTCTGTCATTTTTTAAGTGATGTCTTCCATCACAAATGGAAACGGATGAATCACTTTACCATAGAAGTGAGTCCATCATTTTTCCATTGATTTAGGCAAAAAAAAAAGCGATGGGCGGTGTCTCTTTTGGCCATTACTTTTTAGCTAGTTTTTAGTAGTGAAGGGCTTCCAACGTCTAGAAGATTAAAACCTAAACATTGGTACATCGATCAACTGAATAAATCACGTCTCAATGATGAACCACTGCAGCGAGATGAGTCTCACTACGTCGAGGTCGCTGCAGTAAAAAATAAGGTCATTTCTATACTTTTACAACACAAACCTCCACACTCTCTTCGAAATTCTTTCAACCCAAACACTCTCCTCGTCTATTTCTCAAGGTAAATCCTCGTATTATCGCTTTATATCATGGTTAATACATCTGTATTTCATTGATTAAGCATGTTTTGCCTGAATTGCTATAAAAATGAGGGTTTGGGGTGTGGGTTTCTATTGTCCTTGTAGGGATTAGTTTTTGAATCATGCCCACTAGATTTATGTGATTAACTTATTTACAACACCCCTTACGTTGTTCCCACGGATTTCATGGAGTTCTAGACTCTAAAATAGAGTAGAATAATAGAATGTTTTTTGAAAAAAAATTACAATTACTTGGGGCTTAATTTCAGAGTCTTTAATCACCATAAAACAAGGAATAAGTGTTGAACACTAACACATTGTGCCCGATCTATGAGAAAACTTGATAAAATAGAGCACTTTTGCAAAATCGCCATTTTTAAAATGGTTGGCTGGCTAGGGACGATGGCCTCGCTACAATAAGATTCATTTCATCGTGGAAACTTTTCCATAGCAGACTATTCTCATCATGGCAACCTCGCTGCAGTGAGAAAACATATCGTAGGCACCAATGCAGAATGCCTTCTGGGGACTGAAAAATTTTCAAAACAATTTCATTTCTACATCCTAGCTTCATTTCTTTAGTCCTTGTTATAATTTTTGAACTTTCAATAACATGATTATTTTATTTTTTGCAGAGATCATTATCATGGCAAGCAAGGATTAAGGGGATTTGATAAGGTTCGTAAGCCAACAAAGCCAAAGGCTCAGAGGGTTCACTCGGGTAGAGGAGCTTTTTGGGATTAACTTCGGTGGATAATTCACCGAGGTTAGAGATTGAGAAAGAGGAACTGAAGTTCGACCACTATTTGAGGGATATCGGGTGATTACCACTGGTACAGGTACCGATCAAGGCTAATGAAGGTTGGGTCAGGGATTTTTATGCTCTTCTCCATGCTATTAACTGGTACATCTCGAACCCCATAATGTATGTACTAGGTGAGAGCATTGGAATTTCAGTTGCGGATATCAACCAGGCTATGGGGTTTCCATATCCCCCTAGACTGAATATAAGGCAAAGAAAGCTGCTAGGGATGGGCAATGGTTGGCAGATACACTCATTCTAGAGGAGCATAGGGCCTCAATTACTTGGGCCGGCCATTATACGGGAATAACTAGCCTCCACTTCACTCTATATGTTCGAAAGTGGCTAAATTTTGTGTCTAGGAGGATTTTCCCTTCTAGCAACACTTTTGATGTGATCTACCCCCGAGCACTAATAGTGGCTTTCTTGCTAGATGGGGTGCTGATAAATATGGGAGCACAAATTGTGGACAAGTAGAAATATTTTGTGGTGCTACATTCCAAGGACCTACCCTTCCTCTCACTAATCACTACCTTGTGCCATAGGGTTAATGTGCCCAGCAAACAAGGAGACCGCATGCTTTCCCCAGACAAGCCCTTTGACCTACTGAAGGTGAAGGGTGCTTACAAACATGATAAGAAAAATAAAAAGACAAGGTCAGAAAGGGGTAGTAGTAGAAGTCAGGGCTGCGATGGGGTTGGGACTAGTTCTACACCGGCCACGGTTACTTTGGGCGGATACGAGTAGATGTGTTTGTCCTGAGGATGATGCTGGAGGGATTCCCATAACCTCTACTGCAGACAGTGCCTCCTCCGGCGCCCAGACCATCAAATGCTATAGGTCTATCGGTCCCTCATGACACATTCGAGTCCCTGGCACAGACCCATATTGAGCTCCGAGAAGAGCTGAATGCGGAGAAGAAGAAGGGACGCTCTCGAGACAAAATGTTGGTTTTCATGTAGAAAGGTATTAAGTCCTTATTCAAGCACCTCATCCAACCTAGAAAGTGCCTAAGGTGAGCCTGGCAGGATGCCCAGGAGTTCTCCTTCCTCAGTGGGTTGGACGAGGAGGAATCCAATGACTCAAGCACCGGTAATTGATGGAGTGACTATAGAATCTCTCGCCCTTTAACCCCCTCTTTATTACATTGGTTCACTTGCCCTTTTAGGGCCCTTTCTAGACAATTTCTTTACTTTTTTGCATTTTTGAATTATCTTTACTTCCTTTCTCATTGTTTTTGATGTCTACAGGTGCCGTTGGTGGCATTCGAAGGATGATGGCCTTGTTTATAGGATGGTACTTATTATGACATTGGTTTCATATCTTTTTAATTCTAAAAAAAATTCACACAGGTGACATCCCAAATAGGAGACTAATAACTTGGCTCACTGGTTTGCGCCATCTCGCTGTAGAGGATGAAATCTCTCTGGGGCGAGCTTGCTATGGACGAGATAGGTTTGTTGTTTCTGACCCTCTCTCTATAGAGGACCATTCGTCATAGTAGAGGACTCACTGTGATGAGGCTATCTTCGCTATAGCGAAGCAATTGGGTAGAATAACAGCTAGTCACTGAGAATGTTTTTTAAACCATGCAACAACACAATTTCCTTCACGCTATCTCATTAGAACCAAGAAA
Source organism: Jaltomata sinuosa (assembly GCA_003996215.1). Taxonomy (NCBI): domain Eukaryota; kingdom Viridiplantae; phylum Streptophyta; class Magnoliopsida; order Solanales; family Solanaceae; genus Jaltomata; species Jaltomata sinuosa. The sequence goes on along the minus strand of QJPP01000225.1, from coordinate 225,806 downwards.
GCACTTGGCATTAGCTTAGCGCACTCTAAATTTCTATTATATCAACACGTGATAACTTCATTATTTCTTCTAGAAATTAACAATTCGATATCACTTTAGCACATAACAATCATATCATTGTACTTATCATTTCATCACACAGTCACAGAATCAATTCATTAACATGACTTTTAAGGTCAGATACCAATTATACCTATCCAGTACTAATTTTCTTTGTCATGATACCAATTGTAATCGGCTAGATAGCAATTGGACTCATCCTAGGGAGATAACAAACTTGGATAGCACGGTAGGAAAGAAGAAAGGGAAACTATTCCTAAATGCCTCATAGCTTCCCGAAGATTTGATGTGTACGTCAACACACTAATCCATAGAACACTACTTGACATTACTCTTGTACTCTTGAGATCCATAACCTAGGCTCTGCTACCAACTTTCACGGCCTAAATTACGTCAGATCGTGAGATCACCTACTTGATTCTAACTCGATAGGAGAAACCTTCATTTTCCAAAAATCATCAATTATAGCGAAAGTCTTTTAACCGTTTAACATATCAATAACCAAGAGAAATCCATAAATTTAATTTCCATTAATTTAAAAAGTATACAATCATTTTTAGAGCAGTAAATACAACCTTTTCCAAAACTTAGTCTAGACGTACATAAGAGCTTCTAAGTTAAAGAGTATGACAAGAAATATACAGGACACAACTTTCGTTTGTAAAATAAAATATGGAGATTGCTAGTGGAGACTCTTCAATCTAAGCACTGAAACTGCAATCAACCTGTCACACATCTACACCCAAAGAGGTGTAGCAAGAGTAGCATCAGTACACCACACTTACTAGTAGGTATCATTGGTCGACTAAGATTTATTCACATAATACTCATATACAAGTCAACATATGATAGATGATCTCAATATAATACTTACAGCGGGACTATAAATCACACACATCAATAACACCATACCTCAATCTTACCTATTACAATTAACTGTAATTGCTTTAACCTTTTACGTTCCAATTAGCCTTTGTAGTTATCTCTAGGCCTTTCATTGTAGTCAGGTGATACCATATACTTCACTCATTCTTATCTCAAATGTTCGAATAACATTTGTAATTTATTAGTCTTCAACCAATTACAATCATTATTATAGACTCTCACCCACATCCCTAGTTTATTCGGAAACTAATATAATCAAACAATAACCCTCATTTACATTCATGGAAAGTGCCAACAGACTAAGACATAATAGCCATCAATAACCACAACAAGTATAACAGTCAAGGACATAATAGTCACCAATAACCATATCAAATCTAATAGTCAAGGACATAATAGTCACGAACAACCACAACAAGTATAACAGTCAAGATATAATAGTCACCAGCAAGCATATCAAGTCACGCAAAATCTGCAAGCCCTATTATTCATAACACAACATGAGTCGCATGTCCACTTCAATCCCTCAGACCTATAGTCTCTACATCTTAACTATCGCAAGTACCAGAACCATACTCATCCAGTTCACTCATCTGTAGCTCAATAACCTCAGTCTCATCATAATTTACAGTTTTATCTCTCAGTATCAGAAAATAAATGTAAAGGTGTACACATATGCTAAAGGGACTTATTTATGCCCAACTAGTCATAACCTGCAGGGGACACACCAGGATCCATGTACTATACTAGCTTGTGGTACCCAATCTATAGTAACCAAATAAATGATAATACACATACCAGTTTGTGGTACCCAATCCATAATAACAATAATCAATATCAATATCTATACTCTCTCGTAGTACCTGCTCCAACTAAAAATATGAATCTGTGGTTCTAAGTTTTTACCTTTCAGGATAAATATAGTGCACTAATCTCATGTACACTCTATCATTCAAATTCTTTTGATCAATATCATGTAAACACAGCTTATTCATTCAAGCATACAACATGATCATAATTATGAACTCAAACACATTAAAGATCAATCAGAAGTCATTTAGTTCAAACACATACACATCCTGAAATGAGTCTCAACTCCAATTAAGCACATTATTGACACCAAGACCCATAACCACCGTCACTAAGGGTGAAGACCCACCCTTCTTGATATTAATTGTTCTCAATTACCTCAATATTATCCAACTATCGGACAAATCACCCATATTATATAGACCCCAAAACCTTATTTCACCTTTATTACAGATCAAACTATGACATTAACCCGGTTATCCTTTTATAATAATTCTCACTAAGACATTATTTTAACTACAACTCAGGGATTATAACAAGTAGTTTATTCGATCAACAGTTATCTCAACCAAGAGCGCAATGTCTGAAATAACATATAAGTCACCAAGAAGTAACACAATAATCATGAATTTACATTCAGAAGTGTTATCACTTCCTCCTTCTTTTCTCCAACCTCTAACAGTAAAATTTTGACTTTCTACAACATAATAATCACATAATCAATCATCATAATTCACATAGCCTTAACTCATATACATTCACCTCATACCATACATAACACAAGTATGTCAATCACAAAGATTCTATTCACAAAGATTCTAGTTTTATCACTACACTATTAGATTTTGTCTGGACTTCGTGCTTGTAGGCCTAAACATGTTGTCTTCGTCAATCTCTACACAATAATTATAATCACACAATTAAAGTCTTTACTTCAATTTAATCATAACCTACCTTGATGTTGTGCTACTGCTAAAATTGTATACAAATTTATCCTTGCTATCATTCCATGAATCTAGAGGGTGGAGCCGCGAGGAGGAGGGGGAACCCACATTTTTAAGAGCTTTTCCTCTCTTTTCTTATTATTATAGGGTTAGAACAGGTATGATATGTTATAAGAAGAAAGTATCCTTTTTAGAAAAGAGCTAGGAGCTCAAAATATTAAATCTCATGATTCTGCCTTGTGAGCATCCCTACATGAGAACTTTTCTTACCGTGGCGAGAATACGATCTTCTATGGCGGGCTTCACTAGGCAGTCCTATGTTTGCTCTTCATTTTTAATCTGTACTTTATTAAGCAAAACCACAAACACTTCCACACAAGGTCCTTAACACAAAATTTTAAATTGCTTCATTTTACTAAAAATTTTTCAATAATGACGGAACGGGTCATTTATGATGACCTTTTCGGTCGTCTTCGTGTGTATGCTTTCTTTGTACTTGAATCGATGCACAAAGAAAAAATTACAGAAATTATTCACTTCCTAGCATCCAAGAATATTTTTCACCCCACATTTGAAATCGTGTACTATCCTCAGTGTAAATTATAAAATACAAGAGTAAATGAAACTCTTTTAGTGGCTAAAGTCTGAAACATTAGCAACTTATGACATGGGATACTTCATTTTTTTCAATAAGACTTGGTTTTTATGTGGGCACCCACACATAGTTTCAACCATGTTAATCACTTTTTCATACTTCTAATGGCTTTGTTTCCATGCTCATATTCCTACAACAACAAAAACAACTATAAAAATAATATATAAAAATAAAAATAAATGAAAGCAGCAATTTGGTTGACTCTCAACAACCGTCTAATATAATATTGCGATACAATATACGCAATTTTTTTCGTCAGCTTGAGGATATGAATCGCATTCCTAACTTTGCATCAAACTTGCGGCTGTTCTCCAGGGGTAGAGGTACAAATAGAATTAAACCAAGAGATCAGTATAGTTTGTCCCACTTCTTGGCCTTCAGATGGGAAATATAGTTGCGTATTTTTGGCATGACAACTTCTCAGAGAATGTAAGTACTGATTCCTCACTCCTTGATTTCTACATAAGTTCAGGCGGATCAATATCACCATCCAAACATAATGTCAAAATATGACTGGAGTAAGGTGATTATGCTCTAAAGCACTCTCCTGTAGGAGGTGGTTGCGATCGTCAAGCAAAATAATAAGTAATCCAATGGGATATCGGGGTTGAATTCACGGAGAACAATGAAAAGACTATTGAGATAATAAAGAATTAAAGTAACTTATTGAAGTTCACAGAGCAAAAAGAAGTAAAATGATTGTGGGTTTTATTGTTTGAAAACACGAACGCTAGTTGCAAGTGCGAAGTTGACCAATATTCCCAACGCAAGAATAGCAAGAGAGATTTGGGAATAGAAATTACTTTAAATCTATACGATCTATTACAAATTTATCGACTACTTACTAGATTAACCATGGATCAATTGAAGTATGCCTTGAAATCTCAATTATCTACCATTATCTCTCGATAATTTGCAAATATTTCTCAACTAGTTCTCTCGAATTTAGCTAAGTATCAACAAAATTATTTCAATTATGGCAATACTAGAATCACTATTTCTAGCTCAATTCCTTAAATGAGGTTTAGAGCCTCAAGTTAGCGCCAATTAACCTTTTCCCACTTTGATTCACTCTTTCAAGCCGAATCAAAGAAAAAAAGGCAAGTCCAAGGGTTGATCACTCCTTTTAGAATCAATTCAAGCACAAAATTAATTAGAAAATCAAAGACTCAATTTATAAACTAGAAAATATTTAATAAATTGTAAAAGTACAAGGTAAGAAATCAAATCCAAATATTGTTTATCTATAACACAATATCCAAATCTCAAATAAACCAATACACCTATGAATTTAGCAATATAAAGCAAGAGTTGAAAAAAGGAACTAAAGATATTACAATAAAAGCTTCCAATCTTCACTCCAATGGTGTTGGATGATGAACTTTCTCTCCAAGCGAGCCAAAAGTTGTTCACTCTTTGGCTAAGGATGAATTGGTTCCTCCTTAATGATGAATAATTGAAAGATATGATAAATCTCTCCAAAACGGCTGGGATGTGCTTTATGTGGATTGGCGTTTCCAAAAAACTGTGATTTTTTAAATCTTCCCAGTAGCTGATAATTTCTTTATCGCAATCACATTAGTATTCATCACGATCGCAAAGGTCTATTACTTCCTTCATTACGATCGCATGACATTACCTCGCAATCGCGAGGCTTTAACTTCTAGTTGATTGCTATCGATGGAGGCCCCCGACCAACATACTAGACGCCCCGCAATCTCGAAAATCCCCAAGTAAAGTTTCCCGAAAAGTATCCAGGTCTAATTACTAAGTCAAATAGTCCTAGCGCACGGCCCTGCCGAATCTAGCATCACCCCAAAAGTTCTAGTAAAACAAGTCTAGCGCTCGACCCTGCCGAGTTTAGTATAAGTGGGATAGTGATAAAACATCATTTAATTCCCCCTTACCCCAAGAAGATCCATTAAGATAGTACCAAACCATATTTTAATCATTTTTACTAAAAATGAGCCCCACGGGCCATGCAAGGTTTAGAAATTTAGCAATAGTAGGCCCAAAGCCAAAACCATAGTAAAATCATGAAGAAATTCCCTCTATATGCATGATGATGTCATGCTCAATCACAATCAATAGCTCAATGACTCACAATTAACCTATCGGCCTTGCACAAGCTCTAATCAGAGCCAGTTCTATAACAATAATAACGATGTCCGGGACTCACAAACATTCCAAATTTCCCACCATCTATGTTCCAAAGTCAATATAAGGCCTCACAGGACCACAAGGGTGATAATATGATCTATCGCAAATACTACCACCATCAAGGAAGAAAGGAATCGGACATGAATAAAGCAGTCAAGGTCTATGGTACCAGCTAGTAAACCCAACCCAAGGATGCCCATTAATACAATTTTATCTTATATATGCAAAGTCTAAAGAGTTTAAACCATAACTTACCTGTCGTCCGACAACAAGCTGCTGGGACAACGATATCCAAGCTCGAATCGCTCTGAGAGGCCCCAAATGATAGTCAAACTACCAAAAACATAAATAACACATCAAAAGGAGTCTAATCATACCCATAGTGCTATAATAATAGTTGGGTCGAAGTTTGGGTCATCGATGGGCCTGTGGACCCTGCAACCCAAACCCAAAAATGAAAAAGTGCACAACGATCACCACACTCCAAGGTGTTCATGCTCAGATTTTAGAGAGAATTTAGCCAAGGAATTGGCTCAAATCAGCCAGCCCACTATAAGTACAATTGAAGAATCAAATAAGCAAATTTAACAGAATAAAGCTGATAAAACTTATAAATAATGATGGAGGAACGATCAAGGCCAAGAAATTTGCACCCCAACACCAAGAATCAAGTTAATACTGAGTTTGGATGAGTTTTGAGCTCACAATAATAAAGAATTCATATTTGGAATGAAAGAGACGAAGTGGAAAAACTTATAAACTGCCAAGGGGTCCTTCATCGCGATCGCGAAGGGACCCCTCACGATTGTGAGGACCACGCTGGCTAGAACAATGTGATCGTGAGGACTATCCACGCGCTCATGAAAAACAAAGAGGGAGAAGCTTTATCGCGATCACAACAGGCAATCACGCAATTGTGAAGAACAAGGGACTAGGTGCTTCATCATAATCGCGAGGGAGGAGGCTCGCGGTCGTGATTAAGGCCTGAGGCCTGCACTTGCAACAATAAAATTTGCAACTTTTCCAAAACTCTATGAGGCATTCCAGGCACAATCAGAAATCGATACTCAAAAACCAATAATGCTAATAGAGTGGAAATTACATTCCGGTCTCAACAGAATTGACGAAACTTCTATATGAGGTCGTTTTGAAGAAATGTTATCCCAAGTCAACACTAACTAACAAGCAACCAAACACTTAAAATGAGCCTGGGACACCTGGGACCCAAACCAACCATCTACCTAACCCAAACTCAACATTCCAGAGCTAATGGAATATCGGATTTTGAATCTGACACTCCGATCATCGAAAGATGACCAAAGTTACACTTCCAACTCTAAATGGCCTAAAAACATAGAAAGTAATATAAAACCCACACCATAAGCTCTTAGGCCTCAACTAAAAGTCCAACTAGGCCAAACTTAATGATCCGGAGCTAACAGAACTGTCAGAATTCAATTCTGAGCATGTTAGTTAAGAATGTTGACTAAAGTTAATGATATTCTAAGTTAAAGCTCTAAAATAGGCAAACAACCAAAACAACCAAACGAATGACTAGGACACCAAAATACTAGTCCTAGTAAGTCATAGATGACTTGGGGCCACTACATAAAATCTCTAACAGTACAAAGCAAGCATACACACGAAGATGACCGAAAGGGTCATCATAAATGACCCATTCCGTCATTATTGAAAAAATTTCAGTAAAATGAAGCAATTTAAGATTTTGTGTTAAGGACCTTGTGTGGAAGTGTTTGTGGTTTTGCTTAATAAAGTACAGATTAAAAATGAAGAGAAAACATAGGACTGCCTAGTGAAGCCCACCATAGAAGATCGTATTCTCGCCACGGTAAGAAAAGTTCTGATGTAGGGATGCTCACAAGGCAGAATCATGAGATTTAATATTTTGAGCTCCTAGCTCTTTTGTAAAAAGGATACTTTCTTCTTATAACATATCATACCTGTTCTAACCCTATAATAATAAGAAAAGAGAGGAAAAGCTCTTAAAAATATTGGTTCCCCCTCCTCCTCACGGCTCCACCCTCTGGATTCATGGAATGATAGCAAGGATAAATTTGTATACAATTTTAGCAGTAGATCAGCATCAAGGTAGGTTATGAATAAATTGAAGTAAAGACATTAATTTTGTGATTATAATTATAGTGTAGAGATTGACGAAGACAACATGTTTAGGCCTACAAGAACGGAGTCCAGACAAAATCTAATAGTGTAGTGATAAAACTAGAATCTTTGTGAATAGAATCTTTGTGATTGACATACTTGTGTTATGTATGGTATAATGTGAATGTATATGAGTTAAGTCTATGTGAATTATGATGATTGATTATGTGATTATTATGTTGTAGAAAATCAAAATCTTACTGTTAGAGGTTGGAGAAAAGAAGGAGGAAGTGATAACACTTCTGAATGTAAATTCTTGATTATTGTGTTACTTCTTGGTGACTTATATGTTATTTCAGACATTGCGCTCTTGGTTGAGATAACTGTTGATCGAATAAACTACTTGTTATAATCCCTGAGTTGTAGTTAAAATAATGTCTTAGTGAGAATTATTATAAAAGGATAACCGAGTTAATGTCAGAGTTTGATCTGTAATAAAGGTGAACTAAGGTTTTGGGGTCTATATAATATGGGTGATTTGTCTGATAGTTGGATAATATTAAGGTAATTGACGAACAATTAATATCAAGAAGGGTGGGTATTCACCCTTAGTGACGGTGGTTATGGGTCTTGGTGTCAATAATGTGCTTAATTGGAGTTGAGACTCATTTCAGGATGTGTATGTGTTTGAACTAAATGACTTCTGATTGATCTTTAATGTGTTTGAGTTCATAATTATGATCATGTTGTATGCTTGAATGAATAAGTTGTGTTTACATGATATTGATCAAAAGAATTTGAATGATAGAGTGTACATGAGATTAGTGCACTATATATATCCTGAAAGGTAAAAACTTAGAACCACATATTCATATTTTTAGTTGGAGCAGTTACCACGAGAGAGTATAGATATTGATATTGATTATTGTTATTATGGATTGGGTACCACAAACTGGTATGGGTATTATCATTTATTTGGTTACTATGGATCGGGTACCACGAGCTAGTATAGTACATGGATCCTGGTGTGTCCCCTACAGGTCATGACTAGTTAGGCATAAATAAGTCCCTTTAGCATATGTGTACACCTTTACATTTTCTGATATTGAGAGATAAAACTGTAAATTGTGATGAGACTGATGTTATTGAGCTACTGATGAGTGAACTGGATGAGCATGGTTCTGGTACTTGAGATAGTTAAGATGTAGAGACTATAGGTCTGAGGGATTGAAGTGGACATGAGACTCGTGTTGTGTTATGAATAATAGGGCTTGCAGATTTTGCGTTACTTGATATACTTGCTGGTGACCATTATATCTTGACTGTTATACTTGTTGTGGTTGTTCGTGACTATTATGTCCTTGACTATTAGATTTGATGTGGTTATTGGTGACTATTATGTCCTTGACTGTTATACTTGTTGTGGTTGTTAGTGGCTATTATGTCTTAGTCTGTTGACACTTTCCATGACTGTAAATGAGGGTTATTGTTTGATTATATTGGTTTCCGAATAAACTGGGGATGTGGGTGAGAGTCTATAATAATGATTGTAATTGGTTGAAGACTAATAAATTACAAATGTTATTCGAACATTTGAGATAATAATGAGTGAAGTATATGGTATCACCTGACTACAATGAAAGGTCTAGAGATAACTACTAAGGCTTATTGGAACTTAAAAGGTTACAGCAATTACACTTAATTGTAATAGGTAAGTTTGAGGTATGGTGTTATTGATGTGTGTGAATTATAGTCCCGCTGTAAATATATTATTGAGATCATCTATCATATGTTGACTTGTATATGTGTATTATGTGAACAAATCTTAGTCAACCGATGATACCTACTAGTAAGTGTGGTGTACTGATGCTACTCTTGCTACACCTCTTTGGGTGTAGATGTGTGACAGGTTGACTGCAGTTTCAGTGCTTGGATTGAAGAGTCTCCACTAGCAATCTCCATATTCTATTTTACAAACAAAAGTTGTGTCCTGTATATTTCTTGTCATACTCTTTAACTTAGAAGCTCTTGTATACGTCTAGACTAGGTTTTGGAAAAGATTGTATTTACTGCTTTAAAAATGATTGTATACTTTTTAAATTAATGGAAATTAAATTTATGGATTTCTCTTGGTTATTGATATGTTTAACGGTTAAAAGACTTTCGCTATAATTGATGATTTTTGGATAATGAGGATTTCTCCTATCGAGTTAGAATCAAGTAGGTGATCGCATGATCTGACGTAATTTAGGCCGTGACATTTGATATCAGAGCCTAGGTTATGGATCTCACGAGTACAAGAGTAATGGAAAGTAGTGTTGGATGCTAGGAAGTGAATAATTTCTTTTACTTTTTCTTTGTGCATCGATTCTTTTATGAGAGATGTAGCTTGAACCGAGTAGTATAGTCTAGAACTTACTCTGCATATTATTGAAGCGATATAAAAAGTATTTCTCTATTTAGAATATGACAATAGATTTTCTTTGGCATGTCTTGTAAATTTTAGTCTTTTGAAATATTATTACTTGTCACGACCCAACCCATCATGAGTGGCACCCACCCAACCCCCGAATGAGCGAACCAATAGAGTTCAACCCTTTGCCTAGACTAACAGCCTAAACAACAGAAAGTAAACTAGCAATCAAAATAAGCAAAAATTATAGCATAATCATTAACCTGCGGAAAATCCCACCTAGGAACTGAAAGTCTTTGTACCAAACATCACTACCAATATCTAGAATAAGGGGATGAAACCCCATAAGAAAATATGAAGTAGTTTTAAGTCCGAAAAAAGTAGACTGGAACTCTAAAGATAACCCAAGGTAGCTCTAATCAAGCAGCTCACCCTTGAAAGTCAGAAATCATCGGCGCTAAAGGTGAGGACACGTCTCAGCCGCTGGAATATTTCCTGTACTCACCAAAAGACAAGCAAGTGCATTATCAGTACACCACCACTGTATACCGGTAGGATCATCAGCCAGTTTCCAAATAAACAATATATAATAGTACAACAATATCAAGTATAAGGTATGGAAAACATGCATAAATAGCCACAGACACACTTAGACTACCAGTCTGTACTCAGCCTGTTCCCGCATGAATCCACCACCTAACTCTAAGCAACAACCATATACGATTAACTATACCTTTCCGTCTAGCCCGTACCCACCCTGGGATCCTCTCTAGACTACACACATGTACCTTGAATCAACCTAGCCTAAATCAAGACCAACACAAATGTCAATGAACAACCCGATCTAAACCAAGACCAACACAACAGTTAACCAGAATTTCCCTGGCCTGTCAAGGACCATCAAACCAATAACATATTTCAATAAGCAACGCGGTCCACTCATGGAACCAATATCAATCAATGAACCACAATAATAACAATGCAATGATGCAACAAAAGTAAACCCGTACCAGGCGTGGTACCCGTGCAAACCATTTGTTATACCCGTACCAGGCATGGTACCCGTGCCAATAATTTGTTATACTCGTATCAAGTGTGGTACCCGAGCCAATCGAATGTCAATAATCCACAGTCAAATGCATGAACACACAACTTGTAAACCAACAAGAAAATACCATTCAAATCACAGACTGTAAAGCAGGAACCTTAGACATCCTACACAACTTCCCTAAGCAATGTAATTCATATAATCACTTAGATATGAGTACAAGAATACACAACATTCACAGAAATTATAAGCTATCACCTACCTCGAAATGATCCAAGCTCTATTCGACCTGAGCTTTCCCGTGTTCTGGATTCCTCTCTCGTTCTTGGTCTAAAAACAACACACAGTACATACAATTAACACAGAAGGCCTGCACATTACTCGGATTATAAAAAATCCCCAAACCCCAGGCTACCCATGATCATCCCACCCTTTTCCCGGTCTTTTCCACCGTTAATTCTCCTAGTTGTATCATTTTTACGGATAAAAGTAGAGAATTTAACAACCTATGATCATTTTAACATACTTTTATCAACACCCAAGAATGTACATGCTTGGAATCCCCTTTGTTCCCCGAATTCTACCATTCCTAAGTTATTCCAACCTTCCCCAAGTTCCCCGAATTCTACCATTCCTAAGTTATTCCAACCTTCCCCAAGTTCCCTCCTAGCAATTCTACTGCATAGGAAATGTATTACAAAGATTAGGGAACAAGAACCTTACCTTAGGAAAGAATTTCGACGGAAAAAGGAAGAAAAATGTCTGGAATCGCCTAGCCCTTCTCCCAAAATGAATTGTAGGAAACTGAACTGTTTTAGGAAAGTTTTTGCATTAAAAACCCGTTGTCACGCTATAGCGGTCCCCGCTCAACTATAGCGCTCCCGCTATAGTGGATGACTTCCGCTATAGCGAACTTAAGTGGGTGTTGACCGCCTTGACCACCACTATAGCAGTATTTTCCATCGCTATAGCGGAGGTCGCTACAGCGGACCATTGCGCTCATCACGGATAGAATGTCCGGGAATCTCCCAGTTTTAGCCATTTTACAACACACTTGCTTTCCCCGATGACCCGAAACAACCCCTTCATGTCAAATGCAATTCCAGGAGTTCTACTTACCCAAATTCGATGCCGAAAAGTCCCCCAGACTTCTCTATGTCTTGGCTACATGTAAAACTAGCTCAAACCAAGACACATAAACCAATTCTTACCTGGATTTCCCTAGACTCTACCTCAGTCCAAAACCAGTCGAGGCTAGCCTAGCCCAGAATTTCAAACTCCCAAACTCGGAGTTTTCGAACTCTAAAACTTGGCATGATTGGACTACCCATAACGACGGACCCGGTTGTTACAACAAATACCAATTTACCCATCGTTCGTCCCCAAATGATCAAACCCAAAATTATGGAAATAAAAGGAAGGAAGTGTAGTACCTAAATTCTCAAATAGTTGAGGGTACTTGTCCCTCATGTCCTTCTCAGTTTCCCAAGTCGCTTCTTCAATTGGATGATGATTCTACTAAACCTTCACCATATCAATCACATTTGTCCCCAACCTCTGGATATCCTGAACAAGAATCAAAACTGGTTCCTCGTCATAACGAAGATCCTTATCGAAAAGTACCTCATCCCACTTGATGATATAATCCCCATCCACATGGTATCGCTTAAGCATGGATACATGGAATACCGGATGGACGCCCGACAAACTAGGTGACAGTGCTAACTAGTAAGCCACTGGCCCCATAATTTTAAGAACTTCAAATGGACCGATGAACTGAGGGATAATCTTGCCCTTCTTACTAAATTGTATAACCCATTTTATTGGTGATACCTTCAACAATACTTGTTCACCAGCCTAAAAATCCATGTCCCGGACCTTGCGGTCTGCATACTCCTTCTGCCTACTTTGAGCAGCCAGCAACTTGGCCTGTATGCCCCTTACCTTTTCCTGTGCTTCCTTCACTAAGTCTACACCCAGAGGCTTTACATCACCTTCCTCAAACCACCTAACCGGTGATCTGCAGTTCCTCTCATACAGTGCCTTGAACGGTGCCATGTCAATACTGGAGTGGTAGCTATTGTTGTACGAGAACTCACACAATGGTAGAAGTTGGTCCCAATGACCCCGAAGTCCATCACACATGCTCTCAGCATGTCCTCAAATACATGGATCATCCATTCCGACTGACCATCAGTCTGAGGATGAACGGTTGTGCTAAAAGTGAGTTGTGTACCCAACTCTTCATGTAACTTGCCCCAGAACTTAGAAGTAAACTGCGTACCCATGTCTGAAATGATGGACAGTGGTACCCCATGCAGTCTCACAATCTTCTTCATGTAGATCTTAGACAATTGCTATGAATTGTAATCTACCCTGACCGGAATGAAATGAGTGGACTTGGTCAGCTTGTCAACAGTGACCCAAATTAAGTCATGCTTACCTAATGTCTTGGGAAGACCCACCACGAAATCTATGGCTATCCTTTCCCACTTCCACTCTGGAATTCGCATTCTCTGAAGTAATCCTGTAGGTCTCTGATGTTCATACTTTACCTGCTGGTAGTTCTGACATTTGGACACAAAATACACTATGTCCCTTTTCATCCCGAGCCATCAGTAATGCGGCCTCAAGTTCCTGTACATTTTGGTCACAAAACCATGGGCTTTCGCCAAAATTCTCTGAATTATATCATCAACCCGAGGAATACAAATCCTCTCCCCAAAATGCAACACTCCACCAGAGTCTAACATGACGTTTATGGACTACCCGGATATTACCTTACCTCGCAACTTACCCAGTTTTGGATCCTGAAACTATTTTGCCTTTATTTCCTCTATGAAGGTGGTCTTGTTCTCAATGCTGGCCAACAATCCACCTTCATCTGAAACACCCAACTGCATGAACTTGGCCTCCAAAGCCCAAATCTCCTTAGCCAATGGTCGTTTGGACGCCCCCAAACAAGCCAAGCTACCCATGCTAATAGTTTTTTGACTTAATACGTCTGCCACCACATTAGCCTTACCTGGATAGTACTGAATGGTCACATCATAATCCTTCAATAGCTCCATCCTACTCCTCTGCCTCAGATTCAAATCCTTCTGATTGAAAACGTGTTGTAGACTGCGATAATCTGTGAATACCTCACACTTGACACCATAAAGGTAGTGTCTCCAGATTTTCAATGCAAAAACCACCGCTGCCAACTCTAAATCGTGAGTCAGATAATTCCTCTCATGCACTTTCAACTGCCTGGATGCATAGGCTATCACATTCCTATCTTGTATCAACACAGCACCCAAACCAGAATGTGAAGCATCACAGTAAACAACAAAGTCTTTACGTTCAACCGGCAAGGACAAAATAGGGGTTGTGGTCAAAAGTGTCTTGAGCTTTTGGAAGCTCTCCTCGCACTTGTCGAATCACACAAATGGTACCTCCTTCTATGTCAGCCTGGTCAGGTGAGTAGCAATAGAAGCAAAATTCTTAACAAACCTCCGGTAGTACCCTGCGAGCCCAATAAAACTCCTCACCTCGGTCACAGAGCTAGGCCAAACCCAATCTTGACTGCCTCAATTTTCTGGGGATCCACCATCACCCCCTTTTCTGACACTACATGCCCCAAGAACGACACAAAAGTCAACCAAAACTCGCACTTAGTGAATTTTGCATAAATCTTTTGGTGCCTCAAGATATCCAGCACAATACGAAGATGATTAGCATGCTCCTTCCTACTCTTAGAGTAGATCAAAATATCATTGATGACCACGATAACGAAGGAATCCAAGTAAGACTTAAACACCCCATTCATAAAACTCATGAACTCTGTCGGGGCATTGGTCAAACCAAATGACATTACTAGAAATTCATAATGCCCATACCGAGTTTGAAAAGTAGTTTCTAGAATGTCCTCGGGTCTAATCCTTAACTGATGGAACCCTGACCTCAAGTTGATTTTTGAGAACACTGATGCACCCTGAAGCTGGTCAAACAAATCATCTATACGGGGTAAAGGGTACTTATTTTGGATGGTCACCTTGTTCAACTGCCTATATTCTATGCACATCCGCATACTACCATCCTTCTTCTTTACAAATAAAATCGAAGCACCCCAAGGCGAAGCACTGGGATGTATAAATACCTTATCAAGGAGTTCCTGCAGCTGAGTCTTAAGTTCCCTTAACTCTGCCAGAGCCATACGATACGGAGGAATGGAAATGGGATGAGTGTCTGGCTCCAAATCAATACAAAAATCTATATCACTGTCCGGAGGCATGCCAGGCAAGTCTGCTGGAAACACCTCTAAAAATTCAGAAACTACTGAAACTGACTCAATAGGCGGGGACTCCACACTATCATCCCATAGATGAGCCAAGAAGGCTAGACACCTCTTCCCCACTAGCTTCCTAGCCCGGACAAACGATATTATCTTAACTGGCTTAGGCCTGTACACACCTTCCCACTCTAGTCTATCCTTACCCGGAATCTCTAGAGCCACAGTCTTGGTGTTACAGTTCAACACAGCATGATAAGGAGATAGCCAGGTCATACCCAAGATAATATCAAAATCAGCCATATCCAGAATTACTAAGTCTACCCAAGTGCATAACCCCACAAACATAACAAAACAGTCACGATATACATGAGTTACAACCACAAACTTTCCAACTGGGGTAGAAACATAGATAGGGGAATCAAGGATATCGCAAGTCAAACCCAGCCCTAAAGCAAAACTCACAGACACATAAGAATAAGTAGAGCCTGGGTCAAATAATACCGAAGCCATTTTATCAAATACTAGAATAGTACCTGTGATCACTGCATCTGAGGCTTCTGCCTCGATCCTTCCTAGAAAAGCATAGCAATGAGCCCGATCATCAATCCGGGAAACTTCCCTGGCCGGCTGCACCGCACCCTTACCTGCGCAGCCGTTCCCTCGGTCTCCCCGGCCTCTCTGAAAATTACCTCGCCCACACTGTGGATGACCTCTAGTATTACTGCCTCTGCCTATCGGAACCACTGCTCTAGTCTGCTGCTGACCCTAATTACCTGTCTACCTATGTGGACACTCCCTCTTAAAGTGGCCCAGCTCACCACAATGGAAGCAACCATGGTCAAAAGTAGGTCTGCTAGCTGATGTATAGGACGCTCCCTGGCCTCTAGGAGCTGAAGACCGAGCTCCCTGACAACCACTTATAGTAGCTGGCAAAGCTGACTGAAGAGGACGGGCCGGATAAGCCTACTGATGCTGGCCCCTAGAGTATGAACCACTTTAGTTTCCCTCATTCCGGGGCTTCTTGGCTTAAGTCTTAGCCTGCCCCGCTTGCCTAACTCCCTCAATCTTCTTCACATAATCCACCACATCATTAAAGCCCTTTTCTGAAGAAGTCATATGCACTGACAGTACCTACAGTTCACTATTCAGACCCTTGACGAACAACTGGATTTGTTCCTCCTCGGAACCCAACATCTGTGTAGCAAAATGAGACAACGCATGGAACTTAGCCTCATAAGCTGAGACCGACATGCTACCCTGCTCCAAGTTCATAAACTCATCCTTCTTCCGGTCCCTCAAAGTATGGGGAATGTACTTCTGTAGAAACAATGCGTGGAACTGCTCCCAAGTCAGTGGAGGCAAAATAGAAGACCGACACTCAACACGAGATCTCCACCACTGCTTGGCATCACCCTGCAGCTGAAAAGTGACAAACTCAACCCCATGCTGACGTACAATACCCAACTTGTGTAACCTCTCATGGCAATCCAGAATGAACTCATAGGCATCCTCCTTGTCTGTACCCTAAGACGTCGGAGGTTTCATCTTAAGGAACTTAGTCAGCATCTCATGCTCATTTCCTGTCATTATTGGGCCTAGCATTAGCCTGAGGAGATCATTTGTGCCCGAAGTTGCGTCAATCCTGGGTGTTGTAGTAACCGTTGGCTGAGTATCCAAGGCCTAATTTGCATAAGCTGCGGGTATGGCTCCATCCCCAAGCAACCCACTCAGAATATCCCACGCCTGCTTAAAAGTTTCCGGTGTCATGGTAGGAAGGCCTGCACCCCCAACCAGTGTCTCCTCCGCTTGAGCCCCTCACTCCTCTACAACCACTTCTTCTACGTCCTCAGCCACATGATCTTAAGGTGGGGAAAGGGTTACCTCACGTGCAGCAGCAGCTCGAGCTCCACCCCTGGCGGGTGCGGCTCCAGCTCATCCCTTGCCCCTTCCCCTACCTCTTCCATGAACTGTTGGCTCGCTGCTGGGACCGCTGGACTTTCTCCATTGTTCCTTGTAGTAACCATCTGTGGACAGAAGAGTGAATAAGGTTAGATAACAATTTGTATTACCAGATACCAATTGGAATCAAGTTATAGCATGAAGGAAGAGATACTTTTTCCTAAAGCCCCATAGCCTCTCAAAGAAAAGTACGGACATTTCCGCACCATTCCGCAAGACTCTACTAGACCTATTTGGTACGATGAGATCAACGAACCTAGGTTCTGATCCCATCTTTGTCATGACCTAACCCATCGTGAGTGGCACCCACCCAACCCCTGGATGAGCGAACCAATAGAGTTCAACCTTTTGCCTAGACTAACAGCCTAAAACCAAAGACAGAAAGTAAACTAGCAATCAAAATAAGCAAAAACTATAGCATAATCATTAACCTGCGGAAAATCCCACCTAGGAACTCAAAGTCTTTGTACCAAACATCAATACCAATATCTAGAATAAGGGGATGCAACCTCAAAAGAAAATATGAAGTAGTTTTAAGTCCGAAACAAGTGGACTGAAACACTAAAGATAACCCAAGGCAGCTCGAATCAAGCAGCTCACCCTTGAAAGTCAGAAATCGTCGACGCTAAAGGTGAGGTCGCGTCTCAGCCGCTAGAAGATTTGATGTACTCACCAAAAGACAAGCTAGTGCAGTATCAGTACACCACCACTGTGTACTGGTAGGATCATCAGTCAGTTTCCAAATAAATAGTGTATAACAGTACAATAATATCAAGTACAAGGTCTGGAAAACATGCATAAATGGCCAAAGACACACTTAGACTACCACTCTCTACTCAGCCTGTTCCCGCATGAATCCACCACCTAACTCTAAGCCACAACCATATACCATTAACTATACCTTTCCATCTAGCCGGACCCACCCTGGGATCCCCTCTAGACTACACACATATACCTTGAATCAACCCGGCCTAAACCAAGACCAACACAAATGTCAATGAACAACTCGGCCTAAACCAAGACCAACACAATAGTGAACCAGAATTTCCCTGGCCTCTCAAGGACCATCAAACCAATAACACATTTCAATAAGCAACTCGGTCCACTCACGGAACCAATATCAATCAATGCAACACAATAATAACAATGCAATGATGCAACAAAAGTAAGCATGTACCAGGCGTGGTACCCGTGCCAACCATTAGTTATACCCATACCAGGCGTGGTACCCATGTCATCCATTTGTTATACCCGTACCAGGCGTGGTACCCAAGCCAATCAAATGTCAATAATCCACAGTCAAATGCATGAACACACAACTTGTAAACCAACAAGCAAATACCATTCAAATCACAGACTATAAGGCAGGAACCTTAGACATCCTATACAACTTCCCTAAGTAATGTAATTCATACAATCACTTAGATATGAGTACAAGAATATACAGCATTCACAGAAATCATAAGCCATCACCTACCTCGAAATAATCCAAGCTCTATTCGACATGAGCTTTCTAGTGTTCCGGATTCCTCTCTCGTTCTTGGTCTAAAAACAACACACAGTACATACAATTAACACACAAGGACTGTACATTATCCGGATTATACCAAATCCCCAAACCCCAGGCCACCCATGATCATCCCACCCTTTTCCTGGGCTTTCCCACCATTAATTCTCCTAGTTCTATCATTATTACGAATAAATACAGAGAATTTAACAACCTATGATCATTTTAAAATACTTTTATCAACACCCAAGAACGTACATGCTTGGAATCCCCTTTTTTCCCTGAATTCTACCATTCCTAGGTTATTCCAACCTTCCCCAAGTTTCCTCGTAGCAATTCTACCACATAGGAAATGTATTACAAAGATTGGAGACCAAGAACCTTACCTTAGGGAAGAATTTCTACAAAAAAAGAAAGAAAAACGCCTGGAATCGCCTTGTCCTTCTCCCAAAACGAATTGTAGAAAACTGAATTGTTTTGGGAAAGTTTCTGCATTAAAAACCCATCGGCCCGCTATAGTGGTCCCTACTCTGCTATAGCAGTCCCTCTATAGCAGACGACTTCCACTATAGTGGTCCCACTATAGCAGACGACTTCCGCTATAGCTGTCTTAAGTGGGTGTTGACCGCCTTGACCACCGCTATAGCGATATTTTCCACTGCTATAATAGAGGTCGCTACGGCTGACCGTTACGCTCATCATGGATAGAATGTCCAGAAATCTCAAAGTTTTGGCCATCTTACAACACACTTACTTTCCCCGACGATCTGAAACAACCCCTTCACGTCAAACGCGATTCCGAGAGTTCTACTTACCCAAATTTGATGCCGAAAAGTCCCCCGGACTCCTCTATGTCTTGGCTACATGGAAACCTAGCTCAAACCAAGACACATAAACCAATCCTTACCCGGATTTCCCTAGACACTACCTCGCTCCAAAACCGGCCGAGGCTAGCCTAGCCCAGAATTTCAAACTCCCAAACCTGGAGTCTTCTAACTTTAAAACTTGGCTCGATTGGACTATCCGTAACAATGGACCCGGTCGTTACATTACTGTTAGTTAGCCCTTTGAGCATGTAGCCTTTTTTTGTTAGCTGTATTTTTACCTTGATCCATTTTGTTGAATTTCTACTTTTTGTTCTCTGCTTCCTTGAGCATGGTAGCATAAGCTGTGATAAAAATATTTAATCTGAAGAAAAAGAATGGTCAAATGTAAATGATGACTAATGATAGCTGCAAAGTTATGAAAATACCCTCTTTGAAAGAATGTAAAATAAAATAAAAAAGTTAATGAAAATTATTGAAAACAATATGATTAAATCATTCTTGAATTATGAAAATACTAGTGAAAATAATAGATGAAAAGAGGGCTGAATTTTTTGTGAAAAAAAGGGTATGAAGTCTAGAAAGTGCCAAGTACTTAGACAAGTGTAAGTCACTATTATATAATTTTTCTACTCCCTAGCAAATATTATAACCCGTTAAAGTTCTATTTAAATTTATTCTAGCATGCTTAATTAGTAGAGATATATATAATGGGCAAGCCTATAATTTTTTGTGCATACATGTGACCTCTTTTGTGAGTGCGAGAGTTATGCTTTGATGCTATGTCCTTCAATTTATTTTTGATTCCTTGAATTGAGTCTCACTACTAAAAGTAACTCAAAAAGGGACGGATAGGAAAGCGATGGACAGCGTCGCTCCTGAAAAGCGACGGAAAAGCGATGATGTCCGTCGCTTTTCTATTTTTTTAAATTATAATTATTTTTTTACAAAAGCGACGGACAGCGTCTCTTTGTCCGTCGCTTTTTTTGGCGGATTTTTACGCCAAAATTATTTATAAATAATTAATTTTTATTTTTTATTATAAGTGACGGACAGCATCGCAATTATTAAAAAAATTTAAAAAATAATTTATATTAAAAAAATAGAAAAGCGACGGACAGCGTCGCTTTTGTCCGTCGCTTTTTGGTCAATACGCGGTCAACACATTTAAAAATGCGACGGACAAAAGCACGTTGTCCGTTGCTTTTTTAATTATATAGAGATCCAACTGGGTCTCTTTCCCTCATTTATCTCTTTCTCTTTTCTCTCCTCCTCTCCTCCTCTCCTCTCCTCCGCCGCTCCCTCCACCGCCACTCTCGCCACCGTCAGCCTCCTCCCTCCAACCTCCTCTGATTTTGAGGTTAGTTATTTTATTTATTTGAAGGTTAGGGTTTAATTTGGGTATTTTTATTTTGAAAAATTGATAGTGAATTCTAGACTAGGGTATGTTATTGTTGTTGAATTCTAGACTAGGGTGTCTATGTTGTTGTTGTTATTGTTGAATTCTAGACTAGCATTTTGAAAAAATTATAGTGAAAATTGATATATGAAAAAATTTATAGTGAAAAATTCCTTTTTTAGATTATATTCTTAATTTATGAACTTTAATTAGTTTAGGCCTGCTATTAGTTTGTGAACCTTAGTTTAGGCTTACTATTAGTTTGTGAACCTTAGTTTAGGATTGTTATTAGTTTGTGAACCTTAGTTTAGGCTTGCTAATAGTTTGTGAACCTTAGTTTAGGTTTGCTATTAGTTTGTGAACCTTAGTTTAGGTAATGCTTGCTATTAGCTTGTGAACCTTAGTTTAGGTTTGTTTTTGAATTTGAACTATATAGGTTCTTGAATTAGCTAGGTTCTTGAATTTGGAATTAGGTTCTTGAATTAGATTATTAACTTGAATTTGAGAACTTTGAATTTGAAATAGGTTCTTGAATTATTTTTGGGTGTTGTTTTAGAATCTTGAATTAGTTTTCAACTTTAACTTTTTGAATTAGGTTCTTGAATCTTAGTTTTTTTTAAGTTAAGTTTTTTAAATTAAGTTTGTTAATTTAAATTGTTAGTTTTGAGTTAAGAATTGGTTTTCAACTTTAGGTTCTTTTTTGAACTTGAATTTGAAATTAGGATTTGGAATTAGAATTCGGAATTAGGTTTTTGAATCTCAGTTTTTTTAAGTTAAGCTTTTTTAGGTTAAGTTTGTTAGTTTAAATTGTTAGTTTTGAGTTAAGAAATTAGTTTTCAACTTTAGGTTCTTTTTCGAACTTGAATTAGGTACTTGAATTTGGAACTTGAATTTGGAATTAGGATTTGTAATTAGGTTCTTGAATTAGGTTCTTGAATCTTAGTTTTTTTAAGTTAAGCTTTTTAAGTTAAGTTTGTTAGTTTAAATTGTTGGTTTTGAGTTAAGAATTAGTTTTCAACTTTTGGTTCTTTTTTGAACTTGAATTAGGTACTTGAATTTGAAATTAGGATTTGGGATTAGAATTTGGAATTAGGTTCTTGAATTAGGTTCTTGAATCTTAGTTTTTTTAAGTTAAGCTTTTTAAAGTTAAGTTGTTAGTTTAAATTGTTAGTTTTGAGTTAAGAATTAGTTTTCGACTTTAGGTTCTTTTTTGAACTTGAATTAGGTACTTGAATTTGGAATTTGAATTTGGAATTAGGATTTGGAACTTGAATTTGGATTAGGTTCTTGAATTAGGTTCTTGAATGTAAGTCTTCTTAAGTTAAGCTTTTTTAAGTTAAGTTTGTTAGTTTAAATTGTTAGTTTTGAGTTAAAAATTAGTTTTCAACATTGGGTTCTTTTTTGAACTTGAATTTGAAATTAGGATTTGAAACTTGAATTTGGAATTAGGTTCTTGAATTAGGTACTTGAATTTGGAATTAGGTTCTTGAATTAGATTATAATTTGAATTTGAGAACTTTAAATTTGAAATAGGTTTTTGAATTAGTTTTGGGTTTAGTTTTTATACTCTTGAATTAGTTTTTAACTTTAGGTTTTTTTTTGTGAACCTTCAATAATGCTTGTTAGTTGAGGATAGTCTTGTGAACCTTAATTAGTTTAGGTTAGTCTTGTGAGTTATATGAATATTTGTATGTAAGTGTTATTGTTAAGAAAATGAGGAACGTTGAATTAGGTACTTGAATTTGAAATTAGAATTTGGAACTTGAATTTGGAATTAGGTTCTTGAATTAGGTACTTGAATTTGAAATTAGGATTTGGAACTTGAATTTCGAATTAGGTTCTTGAATTAGATTATAACTTGAATTTGAGAACTTTGAATTTGAAATAGGTTTTTGAATTAGTTTTGGGTTTAGTTTTTATACTCTTGAATTAGTTTTCGACTTTAGGTTCTTTTTTGTGAACCTTGAATAATGCTTGTTAGTTTAGGATAGACTTGTGAACCATAATTAGTTTAGGTTAGTCTTGTGAGTTATGTGAATATTTATATGTAAGTGTTATTGTTAAGAAAATGAGGAACTCTGAATTAGGTACTTGAATTTGGAATTAGGATTTGGAACTTAAATTTGAAATTAGGTTCTTGAATTAGGTTATTAACATGAATTAGGTTCTTGAATCTTAGTTTTTTTAAGTTAATCTATTTTATGTTAAGTTTGTTAGTTTAAATTGTTAATTTTGTGTTAAGAGTTTTTCAACTTTAGGTTCTTTTTTGAATTTGAATTATATAGGTTCTTGAATTAGCTAGGTACTTGAATTTGGAATTAGGTTCTTGAATTAGATTATTAACTTGATTTTGGGAACTTTGAATTTGAAATAGGTTCTTGAATTAGTTTTGAGTTTTGTTTTAGAATGTTAAATTAGTTTTCAACTTTAACTTCTTGAATTAGGTTCTTGAATCTTAGTTTTTTTAAGTTAAGCTTTTTGAAGTTAAGTTTGTTAGTTTAAATTGTTAGTTTTGGGTTAAGAGTTTTTCAACTTTAGGTTTTTTTTGAACTTGAACTATATAGGTTCTTGAATTAGCTAGGTACTTGAATTTAGAATTAGGATCTTGAATTAGATTATTAACTTGAATTTGGGAACTTTGAATTTGAAATAGGTTCTTGAATTAGTTTTGGGTTTTGTTTTAGAATGTTGAATTAGTTTTTAACTTTAACTTCTTGAATTAGGTTCTTGAATCTTAGTTTTTTAGGTTAAGATTTTTTAAGTTACGTTTATTAGTTTAAATTGTTAGTTTTGGGTTAAGAAGTTTTTAACTTTAGGTTCTTTTTTTAAACTTGAATTATATACGTTCTTAAATTAAGTACTTGAATTATTTAGGTTTTTTTTAAGTTAAGTGTTAGTTTATTACATTAATGTTAGTTTGTGAACCTTGAATAGCTTGCTACTTTAGGTTAGTCTTTGTGAACCTTAGTTTAAGTTAATGCTAGCTATCATTTTCCTATATTTTTTGACATTTTGACAATTTTTTAAGTTATTGAATACTTTATAGGTCCTTTTGGTGGACCTTTTATGTGTTTAGTGATATTATTACATCGTATTTAGTTTCTTGTTATGATTGAATCTTATTATGAATGTTGTGGCAGCAATTAGTGCTGATTTGAGCTGTATTGAATTAGATTTTTAATTGGCAGGTGGTGCATATTGAAAATACAGATTTTTGCAGCTGGAAAAAATGCGGAAAAGCGACGGACAGCGTCTTATTTGTCCGTCGCTTTTCTGGAATTTCTTTAAAAAATTCTCAGAAAAAGCGAGGTTGTCTGTTGCTTTTCTAGAATTATTTAAAAAAATACCCAGAAAAAGCGACGGACAGGGTCGCTTTTCTGGAAAAGAATTACCAGGAAAAGCGACGTTGTCCGTCGCTTTGTTCTTCAAGTTCAAGAACAAAGCGACGGCATACGTCGCTTTTCTGGAAAAAATAATTAAAAAAAAATCATCGCTTTTTACTTGGCGACGCAGTCTGTTCCTTTTAAAGCGACGTTGTCCGTCGCTTTTGGAAAAGCGACAAGCCATTTTCCCATGGAAGTGACGCCGTCGCTTTTGGCCAAGAAAGCGACGGTCAGCGTCCCTTTTGACCGTCTCTTTTTAGCTATTTTTTAGTAGTGTGTGTGAACTATTTCTTCTTGTGAGAGAACTTATTTCATGAAAAATAGGTAATTTAATTAGCTTTGTTTGATAAAGTAGGTGAGTGAGCTTAAATTTGTTAAGTTAGAATCCATCTATGAGGTTTGAAAGTTAGAAGTTTGTTGTTTTTTTGTAGATTGTACATGATGATCGGGAATGATACTTCATGTTGTGAATTTTTGGATGGCCTAATTCTTTTTATCAACCAATGTGATGGTATTTTTAGGCTTGAATTAGTGAGATAAGCTTTAAAGATTGCTCAAGGATGAGTAAGAGTCTAAGTTTAGGGTGGTGATTATTTTTTTTACTAAACTTACCTTCCATATCTAGCTATTATTTACCTCACATTTTAGTACTTTTAATTTTTTTAGTATTAATGATATTATTAAGTGTTTGATAATATATTTTATTGTGTAAGAATAAAGCAGTGCAAAGATAAAAAGATTTGGAGCAAAAAAAATTAAATAGAAAAAATAAATAATAGGAGAAGACATCAAGGGGATAACTATTAATGGTTGTCACCCAATTAGAAGACGACCAAAATGGAGAAAGAGGATACATGGAATGAAAATAAGACAAGAGGCAAATTTGATTAAAGACAAGCAACAATTGACAAGAGGCAAATTTGATTAAAGACAAGCAACAATTGACCGAAGTGCACAATGTACAGATAGTAGCAACATTAAGTGTATCTCGCGATGTGAAGGTGACAGTCTCATGAAGCGAGGCCTGATTATCTAGACTTGGATTAATGTTGATCGAAGTCAACACTTTTCTGGATTTTCTTAAAAGCCACCCAAGTATCTAAAATGAGTTCAGAAGTCTTGGAGCCTGGACCAAAGGCCCCACTGGCCCAAAGTCCACATTCTAGAGCTAATGGCGCTAAGTGAATTCTCATCCGAGCCTATTTACTCTGAATATTGATAAAAGTCAAATATTTTAACTTTAAGAGTTCTAAAACAGGAAAACTCCTCTAAAACCCAACTGAACACCTTGAAAAATATGTCATCCATCCCAACAAGTTACATAAGCAGTGTTGAAGCTACGGGAAAAGTTGAAATAGTAAAAACATATGAAAATGAAAAAATAACCATGAGGATCATTACACACATATGATAGCTTGCAATCACTATATTACTTGAATGACTACTTATACATGCGTGTGAAATTAGGAGCAATAAAAATATATTAAGGAACTTCTCCATAGATTTGACATGGGAAATTCCAAGATAAATGATACACTTATTGCAACTACTACCATGCTTGATACGAATGAACTTGGTTCACCTATTGGAGAAACAAAGTATAGAGGAATTATTAGGTCATTATTGTATCTGTCTGCAAGCCTTCAAGCAAACCAAACATAGTATTCAGGATAGGAATCTATTCTTGCTTTCACTCGTGTCTAAATGAACCTCATCTGAAAGTTGGTAAGTTAATCTTGAGATAACTGTAAGGAACACATGACCTAGTTCTATAGTACCCAACCGAAGACACTTTTGACTTGGTAGGTTTTTGTTGATACAGATTATGTGGGATACTTGGTTGATAAAAAAAGTACATATGCAATGGTTTATTTCTTGGGACAATTCCTGGTGTCTTGGTGTCACGATTTGTAATGACCGGGTCTATCGTTATGCGTAAACTTTTCGTACCATGTGTCAGGTTAGAAAACTTTCGGGTTTGGGAATTGGAAATCTGGGCTAAGCTAGTCTCGGAAGGTTTCTGAGCAAAGGATGGTCTAGGGCAATCCGAGTAAGGATTGGGTGATGTGTCTTATAGTGAGCTAGTTTTTCCATTATCTAAGGCATAGAGGAGTTCGGGGAATTTTTCAGAAGTGAATTCGGGTAAGTAGAACTCCCGGTATTGAGGTTTACGTGAAGGGATTATTCTAGAACATCAGGGATTTAAGGTGTGTTGTAAAATAGGCACTTTTCTGGGATTTTCTGAGTTTCTGCTCGTGATGAGTGTTATCACTGCTCCATACCAGCGACCATTATAGTAGTAATATGTTTGCTATAGCAGAAGTCAACTTTGATCAGCACCGCCATAGCAGTTGGTTCCACTATAGCGGTGGAGCTATAGAGATGTATGGATACTATATCGGACTGAGTTGGGATTTAATGCAGAAACTTCACCAAAACATTCTATTTTCATCAGGAACGTTTTGGAGAAGGGCAAGGGCGATTTTGGGCGAACCTTACTCGTTTTTCACCCTTTTTTGTACCAAGGTAAGGTTTCTACTCCCCTAACTTAGTACTATCTTTCCTACATTGTAGAATTGTTGGTTATGGACTTGGAGAAAGGTTTGCGTTGACCTAGGAATAGTAGAATCTGGGGAAAAGGGGGATTCTAGGGCATAGAAGTTCTTGGGTCTTGAATATTCTTGTAGGGTTATGATCAATTAGCCATAATTCTCTAAATGTATCCATAAAAATGATAGACTTAGGTGAACTAATGGTGGGAAAGCCCAGGAATAGGTGGAAGATCATAGTTTAGCCTGGAGATTGGGATTTTTCATAATCCGGGTAATTAGTAGGCCATGTGAACTGATTTTAGTGTCTTCTAATTATTTTTAGACCAAGAACAAGCACAGGCTTCAGAACACGAAATGCTCCGGTCTAGTAGAGCTTTTGTGTAACTCGAGGTAGGTAATGGTTATTGATTTCCCAATATGCAATGTGTGTTCATGTACTATCGCTTAGTATTGTGTGAGTTTGCATGCTTAGGGAATGAGATTATGAATGTCTGTTATTCGGTTATCAGTCTTGTGAAATGAACTTGTTTGGTTGCTTGTTGGTTTACAAATATGTCTTTGTTCATTGTTTCTTGATTGATTGGATTTTGTGTGACATTCGGTTGGCTTGGGTACCATGCCTGGTACAGGTTACATATTGGTCAGCTCGGGTACCACACCTGGTATGAGATACTTTTTGGTTGGCTCGAGTACCCCGCCTGGTACGGGATTCACAATGGTTGACTCGGGTATCACGCTTGGTACGAGTTTAATTTACTTGCATTGAGTGTATTCTATCGATGGTTCCATGAGTGGACCGGGTTGTATTCTTGAATTGTGATTATTACATATGGTCCATGAGAGGCCGGGTGATTCTATTCTTATGTGAGGTTGGTCTTGGTGTAGACCGGGGTTGCATGTTTAACACATAGGTAGTGTCCTAGGGATCCTTGGTGGGTCTGGGTCATGTAAAATGGATATAAGCTATTGTCATTGGGGATTGTCAATGGTTGTTAATTGGTTATATGTGGTTGATAAGCTAAGGAAAAGACTTGTAGTCTAGTTATATTGTTGGCTTGTTTACATGTTTACTTTGCTTTGCTCAGCATTAGTTTATTGTCCGTATCTTGTTTATTGGAGTTGACCGATGATTCTACTAGTACACGATAGTTGTGTACTGATTCTGTACTTGCTTTTCTTTTTGTGAGTATAGGACATCTTTCGGTGGCTGACACGTGACCTCACCTGTAGTTCCAACGATTCCAGATATCAAGGGTGAGCTGCTTCAGTCGAGCTGCCTTGTTTTCTTAATTTAGTTATAGCCCACTTGTTTCGGGCTAAAACTCTTATTTAGTTGGGGATGCATCCCCGTTTTCTTTTTAGATGATTGGTAGAATATTTTGGTACGGTGACTTTCATATTCTAGGGGCTGCTTTCTGCACGATTCTTATTTAGTGTTGATTCTGAATATTAATGTTAGTTTACATTTTTGCAACTGGTTTTGAGCTGTTAGATTTTGCTAAGTATGGGGTCGGTATTGGTCCACTCATCAAGGGGGTTTCGGGTGGGTGCCACTCACGATGGTTTGGATCGTGATATGATCTAAATAGGGTCGTGATGGGCACCCACACTAACCCTTCAGTGAGAGAACCAAACACCCAAAAACTAACTCTAGATTTAACTAATCCCATAAATAATAGATAAAGAATTCACTCAATCATAAATGAATCAATATTGAATAACTAATAAAAGAATGTGCAAAAAACATTCAACTAACATATCCCCAGAACCTGAAAGTCATCGTCCAGAACTATTAAGCCAACATAGTCTAAGAATCTAACATCAATTAAAAATAGTAATAATAAGGATTTTCATTGCCCGGAGGAAGGACAACAACTCATGGAAGATCCATGGTAGCCTGAAAGATAGTGCTCACCCTTGAATCTGCAGTCGGTCACTTTACTATAATCGAGGTTGCTTCTCAGTCTCGGAAACATGGTTTGCACTCAACAAAAAAATATTAGATGTTTGTATCAGTACAATATAATATGTACTGGTAGGTATCATAGGTTAACCCAACAGTATAACATAAAGCAGTAAAACATATTACAAGGAATTAAAATTCAGCATTTAACATATAAGCAATCAACAAATAGTTTGTAAGTCAAATCAACAGCAATTGAGTCAATTTCATAATTCATAGAAATAATATCATAATATGCAACAAAAAAAAGGTGTACACACATATTATGCGTCATATAGCTTCCCACTAATTATGACCTGCAGGGGACTTTAGAATGTCCATGTACCATACTAGTGAGGTATCCACTTCATATACCATACCTGGAGAGGCATCCACTCTATATCAATGTATACATGTCAATGTATGGATAGCTGGGTTCTCAGACCCATATTCTCATCAAATATTCGGTGCTCAAGGAACTATTTATGCTTAGCCATTTCAGCTTACTTACCACTTCTTGTTCATTTAGCCATTTCATACAAGCATAAACAAGAAAAGCATGCATAATACAATCACATTCGAAGATCAATCACAAATTATATCATTTCACTACAAACATGCAACAATGTGAGTCTTAACTCCAATTCAAACCATAATCTACCTCGAGTGAAGATATAACACCCACAAGCTAGTTCACCAATGTGTTGTCCTTTCTTAATTTTTCAAAATGCACAAGGTCTAGAAATAGCAATGTATAAGAGTAATTAGCTAATTATCCTTCATTTCAGGTCTTGAGAATCAATCTCAACCATTCTACCCATTACATGAGGTTTCTAGTGTTCCCCAAGGGTTTAATAAGTCATGTTAAGAACTAATAATTTCATGCTAGAACTCAAAGAAACACAATATAAGATCAATTTTAGGTGATTTTACACTGATCCATAGGGTTCTACCCCAAGTTCATGCTTCTAAGGCTTAATTGCAAGAAACCCACCATTAATTCTCCTCCCCAAGATCTAAGAAAAATAATTAATCAATAAAATAAGTGTTCTATGAATTTCTTACCTCAAACGATTGAGTTTTTCCTAGTTTTCTAGGGAGAACCATCTTTGAGATCTCTAGAACAAAGTTGAGTTATGTGGGAAATAACTTAGAAAAATTACAGGATGCTCAGGTATACTGACCATAATCTCATTGTGATGGATGATTCTCCATCGCGATAGATCATCACAATGAGAAACCGCTCATCGTGATAGACTATCGCTATGAGGCATCCTCCATCGCTACGAGCAATAATTTCTAATAGATGGTGTTCTTGATCCTAGACCCTTATTTTACAACACACCTTATTTCGTAGACACCACAAATTACTCTCAACGCGGCAACTATCATATCTGGAGTTCTATAACTCTAATTCTCGTCCCAAAATTTCCTATGGGATTCTACGGCAGTTGGCTATCTTAAAACAAATACCACACTATCACACAGTAATGTATGAAGTGCAAAATACCCCCAAGTCATATAATACTATAATTTAGTCTAAGCTCACCCTAACCTGAGATTTTTAATTCTCACCTAGAGATTATTTTAGCCGGGTACTAAAGTCTTAATTCAGTATAACAATGATGTAGGTCATTACACTTGGCCCATAAAAAGAGAATCTAGTCGCATTATCTACAACTGAATCTTAATATGGGCATTTACCTTATGTTGTGCAAATATTTATGGATCAAGCAACAACTGCATGACTATAGGGTGTCAATTGGATGCAGACACATCATGTCTGAAAACATAAGTGCAGTAAACATGGCCAAAAATTCAATTCACCACAACAGAACCAAACACATTGATGTTCAATATCACTTTCTTAGAGACAATATAGAAAATGGGTTTATTATCATACAATCATCTAGTACAGAGGAACAATTGCTAATATCTTTATCAATGCTCTAGGTAGGGAAAGGGGAAATTTTGAAAAAAAATTGCCTAAAACTTAGACTTATCAAACAACATTGAAGTATCACAATGACATCCTCCATTCCTAGCTAGAATTTTTTTAATTTGTACATTAGAATTAGAAAATTAATGAACACATGCTGACTCAGTCTCATACTATTATGAGTACACCCACAACATTACTCAAAAAATGGCACAATAGTTTGATGATATTACCTTTACTGTCTTGATAAATATATCTAGTCAATATTAAGGAACATTGGAGGGAACCTAGTTCTCCACAGAAAAGTATTTAGATATGCACACTCCTTCAAAATTCATGATATGATGCAATACAATATTACTATCAAAAAGGTGAACTTGCTCCACCATAAATTCTAATCTTTGGTATCTCTGTTAGGCGGGAAAATAAAAAAGGGGCGCTTTTCTGCCTGAACTCATTACTGTCTCACCCTTCGATTCTAATAAATAATCACTTCATATTCCCTTACCTCTCAACCAAAATAACAATACTCTCTCCTCAACCATCAAACACCCAGACAAAAGCTCTCTTTCCCAACTTCGATCAAGATTATCCATAAACATTGTCCTCCTCTCACAATCATTATTGGGCTTCATCGACTAGTCTGTCTCTGCCCTACCTACTGCTTCATCACCTCCACTAAGAACCATTGCCTCAAAAATCATCTTTGTTGCTTAGTCAAGCCAAAAAAACCCTAACTCTCTGATCGTCTTCCCTTTGATGAACTATTCCAATGAGATTGATATCATAGACACACCTGAAAGCCACTACTCAGGGGGAACTACCACCGATCTCATCAGATATTTTTGCTCCACTCATTTCTACCCTAAAGACTCTCAACCCAAATATCTCTAATTCCACTATCAAAACCCTAGTTAAATCTCCAACTAAAAAACCTATACCCCATCAATCTCCGTCCAAAAATCTTACTCCTAAAATCAGTCATGAGAAAACCCTACCCTCTAACACTGTTATTTCAACCCAAGAACCCAGTTCTAAAACACTTCTCACAAGTGCCCTATTCAGGTGACTCGATGAGATTTAGCTGGTCCTTTTCTAAGAAAGAAGGGTCTGTACATCCAGTTGATGATTCAGAGGTAACAAAATGCACCCTTGTACCAAACAACTCTTATATTACGAATGGTAAGATATCTTTGAGTGACAAACTTCAACAACTGAAAGTTACTCCCCAAAGGCTATTAGAAACACATTGCTAAGAAGGACAAGTCTATTTTTTCCCTCTCTCAAGAAATAAAAGAAAAATTGATCTATACAATGTTGCTGAAGCGAGCAAATAATGTCGATCGGAGAAAGGGAAATATAAATTAAGGGACGAAGATAAGGTTTTCCAAAGTGAGATAGTGAATATGGTGGAATGTTTTGAGGAAGACCTGGTTGCTCTATATGATAAATCCTTTCCACGAAAAAATACACAAGCGCTCCTCCCAGGCTTCCAAGGTTCCAGAACAGTCTAAACCAGTTCCATCTTCCTCTAAGGTAAACAAATATGTTGCTAAGTTTTTACTATGAGTAAGGTTAGGTATTTTGGGTGTTAAAAGGTACTAAAAACATGTTGTTGATCTTTCTATTATTACCCCCCTCCCCCCGAAATGACTAAGTTAATTGATAACCTATTTATTTTTAGATTCTTTTTTAGTGGTGTATGAAGATGTTATGTTTGATAGTGCTAGATTGGGAAGATCTTGTAAGTCCCTGAGTCTTGGTTTGAAGAGTATGCCTGTCATAAGGATGTGAACTGCAATTGTCCAAGAAATCAACCAAGGGAGAGTTTAGAAGAAGGCAAGACTAGTACTGAAGGGAGAAATGAAGTCATTTTATAAACTTATGTTTGAGTTTGTGAACAAGGGCATCCTCCCCCGAGGTAAGAGGCAACGTGAATATATTTGTCAAGTTTTTATTGTAATAGATGCATTGGACTTAGATAAGCACATAAAGCTTCCAACACTTATGATAAAGCACATGTAAAGGGTTTTCGATCTTTCCTCTGGTCCCCATGGCCTGGCTTATGGGTTCCTTCTTTCTTTTGTGTTTGATGCATTTCATGTGTTGTTGGTGTCAGGCAAGGTTGAGACCAAGAATGAGATATTTTACAAAAGCACATTGATACAGTGTGACTGTCATCCTACTGGAGGACCAGGTTCAAAGTCAACAAGCCTTGTTACACAGCTATTGCTTGACCTACAGGCAGCCAATGACCACATAGGATCTTAGTAGAGAATATTTCTAGGCTGAAACGCGAGTTGTCATCTTCCCATGCTGAGAATGTTAGGCTCATATGATTCAATGACAAATTCCTCATAACAACCGCATTGACATGCTCCTACTGATTGTTGAAAAGAACTCATATTCCTCTCATCCTCCTTGATTCTTTCTCCCTCATGTTTTTGCCCTTTCTAACATCCGTCTGTCTCCCTTATAAGAACTTGGTTCACTTTGTTTTTGTGAAATATGTGTATTTGTATTGATAGTTATATCATGACTTTTTAAGGGTCATGCAACATAATGTAGTGCTATTTCTGAATGCTTAATCGATGTTTCTTGTACATGCTACTTATTCTTTTTGAGATGATTAATATCCTCGAATTAATGTTCTTGTCTATTGTGTATGTATCAGTGTAGCCTCAGTGACCATGAGGCTTCATTGTTGCACTCATTACTTTTCTATTCTAACTACTCTGTCAATTTTTTTAATGATGTCAAAAAGGGAAAGATGTACAATATGTTGTCAGTATATGTTAATGATAATGCCGTGCATGGTTTGTCATCATCAAAAAAGGAGAAATCATTGAAAAACTTATGTTTTATATCTGATTCATATTCATATGTAATGTTGTTTCGATGAATGACAAAGGTTCTATGAGAATCAGGTCCACCCACAGGTCAGGAGCAGGCCGATCAGGTTCAGGCGAGAAATTTAATTATGGTAAGCGAATAAAGTACAAGATACAGCAAAGGAAAGAATCCGATGAGGACTCTTCTTAAGGAAACTGTATTTCGCAAGGAGTACAATTCCTTGCCAAATAATTCTAGGTCGCGTAACAACAATCCAATTATTCCACACACATATAAAAGCATAGCAACAAGGCAGATTTGAAGTAGCTATTGCATCTCATACAAAGAATGTTACGACGAAGCAATAGTCAAGGAAGTTGTTCATTGAAGTCAAGTGCTGGAAGAGAAAAACTAGATTGATTAGGGTATTTTCTATCTAGTTCGATGACAACAACATATAGTACGGAGTATATCTTTGTGTACATTTTTTATGTTTTTAATCATGATTGTTCATCATATATTTTGAAGTATTTTAATAATAGAAAATCAAGACTATAGAGTACTTTCTTCATAATTTTTAAACATTAAAGGCTTACTATCAAATACAAGGAAGGAAGCAGTGTATCCTAAAATTTAGCATTTTTGTTCCGATACTTTAAACTCCGCTATCCTTTTAGACAAAAAATAAAAAACACACTGTATAGTACAACTTATTTGATAGTTCTAAGCATATATTAGGCACTCGACTTATCATACTCAACCTGCATATACTTTATTAATTAAGTTTACTTGTTCAAAGACTTTGGTAGAGTTCCACAGCCAATCTGGTGGAAAGGAGTGGTTGAAGAGGCTTCACTTTAGGCAAGGAAATGCCTAGGCCCTCACTTAGATCTAATGGTTCCTCCCTTGGCATTGTTATGTTGAATCCATGAAGTAATCTTGCTAACGTCAAATGCACTACTTGGGTTCCAAACATCAAACCAGGGCACATCCTTCTTCCAGAACTAAAAGGAATATACTCAAAATTCTGTCCTCTAAAATTAATGTTTGTATGTTCCTTCAAGAACCACCTCTCTGGTTTAAACTCATCTGGATCTTCCCAGATTCTCGAGTCTCGTTGAAGCTTCCACAAGTTGACAATCAAACGAGTGCCCTTTTTAATATGATACTTACCGACGTAACAGTCTTCGATGGCTTCTCGAGGCCCTGCCAAAGGACCAGGTGGGTAGAGACGTAAGGTTTCTTTTACTATGGCTTGCAAATATGACAGGTTCTTGATGTCGGACTCTTCAACCCATCTGTTTCTTCCTACGTGCTCATCTAGCTCATCCTGGGCTAATTTCAATGAATGAGTGTCATTCAGTAGCAGAGATAGTGCCCATATTAATGTCTCTGCAGTGCTCTCTGATGCCGTCATGATAAGTATCTGCACAAGTGCATAAGAAGACATGATTAGCTAAGTAATTGGAGATTCGAAATAACAACTAAACCTCATCTTAATCTATGTAACACTAGCTAGTTGATTGAACACAATTTTTTTTTAAGAAATAAAAGATTTTTGAAACTTGTAATCCTTTAAAGAGATTAGCAATTGCAAGGCTATAAATAATTTCATTAAATATAAAATAGAAATTCTAAAGTTAAACTGTATCGAAAGGTAACATTCTTTTCGTGACAAATTAACATTAAAGTGTGCAAGATAAATTGGGACATAAAAAAAATACTTTATCTGTCTCATAATTTTAGTTTTACATAGAGCATATATTGGTAGTCAATTTTATTATTGTTCAATTTAATGTCTACACAGAATAATTTTCTTTTATGCTCTTGTTAATTATGTGAAAATTAATAAGAAAAGAGATTGATGTTTCTTTATTTTGTTACTTTAATATTCCTAACTCTTATGAATTATGATACACCAATCTTATTAGATTGTCAGTAAAATTATTTGTCTTTAATTTTTTGGAATGGCGTGTTTCATGTCATACATGAACTCGAACACACGAATAATTTATTGTATATATAAGTAATATTCTACATAAAATGATTTTTCAGCTAGGTGAAAAATATAGGATGTTTATAGCATATAGGAGAAGATAATTCTTAATAGGAGATTGGGACATCAAATTCTTCTGTGAAATGTCCAGCCTCTAAAGATATTTTTACAAGTAACAAAACTAATGAAGACAAGATCATTAATTGAATTGTTCCTCCAAGTTTGTGTTCCTCATCAGCATGTGATTGAACTTGACAATAAAATTGATTCAATTCAAGTTTTCTTTTTAAAAAAGATACTATAAATGTAAAGAGTGAAAATCCAAATATTAAAGTCCTATTGAGTAGCCTTTTGCATATCCGATCCCTTTCCACAAATCACTTTATCAAGCCATGTGATTAAGTAGTGTTATGTTTTCTTGTAACCTATCATATCTACTTCTGTTTATTTTGTAATTTAAAAAAATACTCCTATTTTTATGAATATGACCTGTTTTTTAAAAAAATTTAGAAAATTTCCAAATAAAAGACTAAAAAGGGAAAAGGTAATCATCCAAATATTAGGATTTAAGCCTTCTGCGATCAAGTTTTTTGGGTATACGTTATTTCCTTTGAATATAGACTATAGTTACTGAATAAATTGTCTCCATAAAGTTAAAGAATTAATAAAAAATTAACGATTAAAATGTCGCTATTCAAACCAACAATTGCACGAATTTACTTATATTGTTGAGTCTTTTGTGCTCTTTGTTAATTATGTGAAAGATAATAAATAGAAGAAAAGGGAGAGATTGATATTTTGTTAATAAAATCATAAGATGAATCATATATATATTTTTTAATTTTGTTACTTGGGACATCCCTAACTCTTATGAATTATGATATACACCAAATTTGATTTAATTGTCTGCAAAGTTATTCCTTTTTCTTTTCCTCCTTTTATTACGGTGAAAATATGTTCCATGCCATAGATGAACTCGAACAGACTAAAAGAATTGCATTTAAGTAATGTGCTACATAAAATAATTTTCAACCGGGTGAAAATTATAAGATGATTCTTCATTTCTTAACATTTTAAATCATATTCTTTCACTTAAATGTTATTAAGTGCAACTCTTATATAGTCAACTCAGTTTAAGCGGGTCGGGTCAAGAATTGTGTCGAATTTAGATTGGATTACGTCCTAAATAAATCTAAGTACTGACTTTAATTTTCAAAATATTCTTTTCCTATGTAATAATTAAGTACCGAAAATGATGACCATGAAAAAACTAACTTAGCAAAGTTGAATAATTTTTAGAAGATAAAACAAAATTAAGTGACATTAATGGTCAATTTTGATAAATGAGTGACCATTCAAACATTCAACTTGAAAAATATTAGGTGAAGTATATGATGATTTTTCAAAATAAGGAATTAAAAGAAAATTTGAGGAACATAAATTTGGGATAAAGCGACAAATAGCAGCTTACCAAAGCTGTTGCCTTGATAATGGCATTACGATCGTATCCAGACTCCATGGTTTCCTCTGGAAGAATGGAAAGCATGACATCAATAAAATCGGATTGGTCTCCAGTAGAATGACAATCTTTTCTTTTCTGTATGTGTTGTTTTAACCAGCTATCAAAGACACTATCAACTTCCTTAAAGGTCTGTTTCATGGCTTTAATGTGCCCACCAATATCCATCCATTCAAGGGACGGAATTGTATCAGAAAAGACGAAAGCTCCACCGAGGAACAAAGCTTTCTTTATAGATTCTTTGAAATGCATTTCCTCCGTGCATCCAGTAAATCGCTTCCCAGAAAGCATTCTGATGATTATATTGCACGTTATGTTCTCAAACCAGCTACTTAGGTTCACTTGTGCTGGAAGATTATTACTACTACTACAATTTGAGTACAATTCTTTAATACAACAATTCACTTCTGATGTACGGACGTGCTTCAGCTTCTCAAGGCGACTGTTGGTTAAGAGTTCAAGAGTCACCATTTTACGAATGTGGCGCCAGTATGGTCCGTAAGAGGCCAAAGCAAAAACGGCTCCATTGTAGCCTAAATACTTGCTTATTGCCATGCTTGGTCGACTAGCAAATATTTTGTCATTGCCAGCCGTGAAGCAATCTTTAACCATTTCCCAACTGCTAACGACAAGAGCTGGATGGGCTCCAAGCTGCAGTTGAAAAATAGGTCCATATTTATCAGCCATGAGTCCAAGGGTTCGACAAACGGGAAGCTGGCCGCTAAGCAAATGGAGATGACCTATGAATGGCCACGCACCTGGGGCTCTAGGTGCCCCTATTCCTGCACTTGCTCTCTTTCTAATTTTGTATTTGCGAGCAACAAAAAGGGCTAAGAACCAAGCAACTAATAGTGCTAAGAGATGACAGAGAAAATACATGTTGATTATATTGTAGCTAAGTAGTGGAATGGGAATATTTGCGTCAAATTTTTGAAGCTATTGAGGTTATTTTACAACTAGAGGAAGTCGTATTTATAATAAAACCGCTGGTTAGAAACGCTTCAGATTTTTTTTTCTTTGTGGCCTAAAATTAAAAGAGGTAACAATCTGTGGACCACGACCTAGACATCTGCAGTGGAAATTGATGAATTTGCCTAAAGTACATGAATATAGCCCAACCGGACCTATGTCTTTTAATTTTTACTGCATTCCTAAAATTCATCATGAAGTTACGTGTCAGTATACTAATCGTGCAGTTACGTGTCTTGTATGACAGCTCAAATTGAGCGTAATTTAGCCCTCGTTTGGCCATAAAAAGTAGAGTAGTTTTTGA
The DNA here is from genome assembly GCA_003996215.1 of Jaltomata sinuosa. Lineage (NCBI taxonomy): Eukaryota > Viridiplantae > Streptophyta > Magnoliopsida > Solanales > Solanaceae > Jaltomata > Jaltomata sinuosa. Next base: position 187,309 of record QJPP01000225.1, on the reverse strand, counting down.
GAAAAAAATTGGCAAAAAGTATTTGATCATACAATTTGTCATTTTTTGGCAACCCAAATTCCCCAAAACTAGAAAAAATTAGTTTTTGGGCCAAATGTTTGTGAGAACTTTTAAAAATTTAAATTTTACCCCAAACTTTTATATTTTATAAAAATATCCCATCATTTATTAATCCCAACTAATATCAATCTCTCAACCAATCCCATTAATAAACCTTGTTATTTGACTCAAGTATGTAATGATATTGTTGCATAACATTTGTTAAAAATAATGTAAATAGAAAAATTGAATGCTCATTTATGAGTTGAGAAAACTTCAGTAGCTTCTATACTGATTTATGAAATTGTTTATAAGCAGGTTGGAGCTTACAATCTATGAGTTTAGTTTTTATCATGAAACATGTTCATTATAAAATTATAATACAAAGTTATGTATATTTTTTAATAGTTTTAGAACTTAAGGGTATAAATCATATTTCTTGAAAAAGTCAAATATATTTTTCAAAAACTATGATCATACACATGGTGAAACTTCACCCAAAACTTCATCCAAAAATAGCTTGCCAAAAATATTTAAAAATTTATGGCCAAACGCTAACTTAGTTTTAAATATTTTTTATTAAATTTAAATTTGTAAGTTTAACATAAATTCGTGAAGTGGGAATAAAATTTAAATTGAGGACCGAAGATCATATAATTTTTGTCAGTGATTCACGAACTGGTTAACTGATTGCTTCTGGTAATGAAATTTGCAACTAGTATTTTCAAGAATATCGCTTTAGCTACTAGTATATGAACCAAGGAAATTAAAGAGATGGAAAGTTTTAGCAGAAAACATGAATAAAATGGTTGGCTAGCTTTTGGTTTTGTACGTTTATGTAAGAATGCATTTATTAACAATGGAAAGGAAGGGACGTTGGAACTCCGTACGTAGCTGTTGGAACTTAGGGTTGGGACTACAGTTCACACAATTATGGGGTTATTCTAAGGTGTTTAGAAAGCCACATGAAAATGCATTTATGTAAATATATAATTTGATTATTTGGCCAAGTAATTACTTGATTAATAGAAAATTAGATATAATTGAGAGAGAGGGTAATTACACTTTTAATTCTGGAGGTGGAAGGGGAGGAGAGAGGGATGAGAATTGCTAGTAATTACACTAATTAATTATAAAGTTACTTTTTAATTTCTTTCTTTTTATTTTTATTTTAAGTTTTTTTTCTTTTAAATTTATTTCTTATTTCTATTATTCTAATTTTTTTTTTTACTTTTAAAATTTTTAAATATGTTTTTTATTTTTATTATTTATATTTCTTTCTTTTTCTTCTCATTCCCAACCTTTACTTATTTGTGATTTTATATAATTGTTCGTATTTTTTCTTCTTCTTTAACTTTATCATTTAGTATAATTGTGTTATTATACTATTTTTTTTAATTTAAGTAGAATTTCATTGTTGAATGAAGTTATAGATTTGTGTTTTTTTTTGAATTATATTTACTAAGTTATGTTGGAACTTATTATATTATGTTGAATTTGATGTAAGGCAATTTGACTTAATTTATTTTCGAATCCAATTTATTTGCTTTAGTAGTATTGACTTGTTAATTTACATTACATGTCATTTATTTTAAATTAGAATTGATAGATTTTTTTTTTTGTCAAACATGTGAATAATTTTATGACATTATATTTATAACATTGATTTTTTTGTCAAACATGCAGTCCATGATGTTCTTACGAAATTTGTACTTTTAGTTTATAATTAACTAAATTAAAATAATATTAATTTGAAATATATATATATATATATATATATATATATATATATCAATTATATTTCACAATATTATTTAAAAATATATGTTTAGTAATTAATATATTTCAAGAGATAATATGTATCTTAAATACCTAATTTAATAACATTTATAAAGGCCCATATTTTTCAAGTATTAACTTTTATTTTAAAATTTTAATTTAGCTGTGTAATTATATTTGTGCTATCAAACTTGTAATTTCATTACAATTATATTATCAAAATAAATAGAACATCGTAAATACTATATTGTGTAATTATTAGATTGTATAATTATTATCTTAGTAATTACACCAATTCAGTTATCAGCTGACTTTTCATTCACCAAATATTCGATTCTCTCTTTTATTTAAGTGTAAACTATTCATTTCATTCAAAATCTTCTTGTTTTCAAATAATCTTTGGTACTGAATATTCATCTAGATTTGCAGTGAGTCAGATTCACTGAAGAAAATATCGCTCTCTATAATAATTTATTTATTTTCAGAAGTCAAATTTTTAATTTTTAATTAAAAATAAATGAATTTGATATATTTTAATTTTTACCGTGCTCTTATATTGGATGGCTCAATTTTTCTTTTTCTGTCTATATAGTTGGTTTTTCAAAATCTAAAAAATTTCCATTGGTTGAGCGAGAAAGTGTGTCAATCAATTTTGACAGAAAAGGAAGTTCTATCCGAACTTTTCGAAGGTAGTTAGATAAAAGAGCCCAAGGACAGAGCATATTCCTATGAAATTATTTTTAACAACCTGTTGGTTGTTGCTTCTTCCATCTTTCCCATCGCACTGGAAAATTTTCTAAAAATGCAAAATTCAATTCTAACAAGAAGTTAAACCAACAAAAGACCTTAAATTTATTAATAACAAATTATATATATTTTTGTTTGAAATTTTATTGTAAATAATTATATTGTAAATATTATTATCACTAAATTATGGATGTTCATAACTCCTAGATGTAATTCTCTTTGATGAGTAGTAACCTTCACACTTATTACTTCCTTCATTATGAAGATAACCTTAACCATTCATCACCATTATTTTTGTAACTTTACACCTTCATATCCTCCTCCGATCCATTATCTCAATAGTAAATGTCATCTTATTGATAACCTTTTGTATGCCTCTATTAATACTATAAAAAGAGGCATATGAATACATATTGTATACATTTGAAACACTTGATACTTGGAAGAATAATAAAAACTCTCTTCTCTTGTCTACTTCTTACTTCATATTGTTACTCTTTTAATTTAGTTTTACAACACGTTATCAGCACGAGACTCTAGCCACATACCTACCATCTTTAAGTTATGATTGTCTTCATTTGTCAAAGGAAACCTCAAATACGTCACACAAATTGATGTACATCAAATTTTGTGACACGATCTTTGTATATTAGCCATGAATACAGGTGATGTTGCAATTCCCAGGTATGTTTAAATACATAACAATTGTAATGCTTCAAATATATATTAGTTAAGAAATAATTTAGTTATTATTAATGTTAAAATTAAAGTGCTTGTTTCCAGCCATATTTATTTACTTAAATAGTGAAGTGAGAGAAAGAGTAAAGAAGGAATAACTAGTAAAAGTTCCTTCCATTGAAATATTCAATTTTCTTTCTCACTTCTCTGTATGTCCAGTAACGTTTTCTATTTCAATAGATAAGTATTGATCTGTTAGTAACAAAACCAACTAGGCATTTTCGACTCTCATTTTTCTTATGAGATGAAGATATTTCAGAAGCAATTTCTTCTACAGGCAAGATAATAATTTTTATACTAATAAAATAAAAGAGAGTTTTATTGCTCGACGGAAGGACAATGACCAAAGTGAAGATCCATGGAAGTCTGAAGATGGAGTGCTCACCCTTGGATTGAAATCAACTGTCTCTGTTAGAGATGAGGTCGCGTCTGAGTTTCTGTAACACGGTCTGCACTCAACTAAAAAAGAGTACAGAGTAGTGTCAGTACAAACCACTGTGTATTTGTAGGCATCATAGGCTAATCCAATTTTAGAACAAGTATACATTAATCAAATAACAAGTAACGTGGAACTTCAATACTTAGCACGTAATTTAGTCAACAAATAATCACTTCAAGTAAAGCCAAACAAGGTCCGTAACGTATTATATAAGTTACCAGAATTCATCACAAAATCAAGAACTCTCCATCTCAACAGTCATATCTCACATGGATGTATGTCCACCTCACTTCCACATATGTAACTTAGTAACCTGAGTTTCACCTCACTAAACCGTTCCAACTCACCATATCAAACAGAAATGTAAATGTGTGCACACATGCTAAAGGGGCTTATTTCTGCCCTACTACCTCACTACTTACTTAATGGATATATGGTTCTATCTACTCGTTTCGGTCAAACACTACCCTCCGCTCTATTGGCTACTACACTTCTAAATTCATACTTCTAACTCTAGATCATTCTAACGCTCATGGCTCATAACACCGAAACCACACTATCTTTCAAGTGATAAATTACCCAAGCATCCTAAACATACTTTCCCTCTTAAAGGTCTTACTTGTACTAGGGTTCCGAAAAAGGTCTGAGAGAATATCACACTTTGGCTCAAATGCATGATTCACATGAACAAGAGTGAATTCTTTCGAATCATTGAACATAGAAGCATTGCTGGTCTCCTTTCAAGTCCTTGGACAGTCTTGTAACTGTGTGTAGGCTTTGTTTGAGAAAACTTTATCAGTAGGTATTTAAGTTTGACTGCTTTTATTACCTCAAAAATGAGGCATAGTCAATGTAAATAGAGCAATGCTCAGATCTGCATATGTTTCTTAGGGGATAACTCTCCTGCATAACCTGGAGTATGAAAGAAGGGAAAACATTTCCTAAATGACTTTTAGCCTCCTGATTATGAGTGTGGTGCACAGCACACCCATAAGAAAGACTCTACTACACACGACTTCCCAAAAACTCTAGGGCACTTGAACCTAGTGCTCTGATACAAAGTTTGTCATGACTCAAGTCTATACTATGGATGTAACACAATGCTTGAAACCATAAGTGATCCCAAGTTAACCTTTGACACGGTCATAGTACTAAACATTTAACAAAACTAACTAAGCGAAAGCTATAGCACAAAAATGGGCAAACTGAAAATAAGTTGAATTTTTGAAAAGAATAACAAACTGAAACTCAATGAAAGCTGAACTGTCTGACTATGTCTGAAAGCCTTTACTACTAATAAAGATGAGTTGCTGGGACAAGACCCAAATAACTCTAAATATCTGGAATAAAGTCTCAAATGAATAACTTAAAAGGGTTCCCGTTGGCCCTTTTGTGCTCCATTTGTGGCCCACAAATGGTCCACAACCATTTCCATAATGTCGACCCAAAATTCCTCCCATTTCCCCCATTTGTGCTCCATTTGTGGCTGGCAAATAAGCATATGCTGCCGCAACTAGTCCACAACCTATTTCAAGAATGTCAGTCAAAACTAAAATGACCATAACTTATGAATCTGACCAAGCGGTCGATGGTGTTGGAAAGAAGACTCAAATGTCTTTAATTTGGTGGGTTATAGGCCATATAACTCTTTATATTCTAGAATGAGTGATCATTTAAAGTTGACTCTAGTAAAGACTTATACAAAAACTAAATCGGTATAAGGGCTTTCAACTTAAATTTGAGTTAGAGGTTCTTTATGACTTTAATTCATATCTAATACACTTTCTACACTTATGAATTGATCTTAACACTTATGTATACTTAGAAATCATCGGGTTTGGGCATATACATAAATGAAGAATAATTCAGATCTTAGCTTAGAATTTTTAGGGTGTTACAATTAGCTAAACTGATTTGAATATGGGAAGATTTTTGCTACTGTTGGATTGAAAACTAATATGGCACCAAAACCGAGAAAAGGTAAGAAAAGTTCCCACGGCCACCAATAAAAGAAGAGGTCCCCGAAAGGGAAAAGCACTGGGCTCTTTATATTTATCCAGCGGAGCCATCAAGAAGATTTGGACTAAAATGGGTAAAGGAGAATGGCTAAGACTGGTTTAAGAATCAAAAGAAATCTAAGTATCACCCTAATGAGCAGATCGATAAAAGGAGTCTCCAATTGGAGTTTCTTGATATTTGGGCTATGGTGCGCCAATTGGGGTTTGGCCATATCTTTGAGGATCCAACTGATTGTAACCACAACATGGAGAGGGAATTTTATGCAAGCTGGGACACCTCACATATGAGGTATGCAGTAATGACCGGGTCCTTCGTTATGGTTAAACCTTTTATGCCAAGTTTTGGGTTAGAAAACTTTCGGGTTTGAGAGTTGAGAATTTTGGGCTAGGCTAGTCTCAGATGGTTTCTGAGCGAGGTATGGTGTAGGTCAATTCGGGTGAGGATTGGGTAATGTATCTTGTGTTGAGATAGTTTTTACATTAGCTAAGACATTAAGAAGTCCGGAAGACTTTTCGGAAATGAATTTGGGTAAGTAGAACTCCTGGTATTAAGGTTGATGTGAAGAGGTTATTCTGGAATGTCAGGATTAAAGGTGTGTTGTAAATTGGGAACTTTTGGGGGATTTTCCAAGGTTCTGTCCCGCATCAATCGCATAACGATTGACACTACGCTACAACAATCACTGCTATAGTAGAGAAATTCTCGCTATAGCGGAAGTCAACATCGGTCAGCACTGCCATAGCGATCGGTTCCGATACAATGACACCGCTATAGTGGTGTACAGAATTCTATAACAGACTTAGTCGGAATTAATATAAAAACTTCCCCAAAAACATTCATAATTTCTAAAGAACGTTTTGGGAAAGGGCATAGATGAAGGGAGGCAATTTTCAGTGAATTTCCACCAAACTTCATCAAAAAGGTAAGGTGTTCGTTCCCCATATCCGTATTTTTATTTCCATACCTTAGAAACTATAATCTCGGGCTTGGGGGAACATTTGGAATGACCTTGGATGATAGAATCCAGCGGAAAAAAGGGAATTTTAGGTGTAGAATTCGTGGGTTACGATTATTATCGCTTATGCATATTTAAAACACCATTATTTGCTAAATGTAACCATAAAAATGGTAGTTTAGGGAGAATTAATAGTAGGAAAGCCCGGGAATAGATGGAATAATTATAGTTTGGCCTGAGGTTAGGATTTTGCATAATCCGGGTTTTTAGGCCATTGGACTGATTTTAGTATATTTTGTACTTGTTTTTAGACCAAGAGCAAGCGAAAGCTTTCGTAAATGGGAAGCCTCCGGTCCAATAAAGTTTTAGGCTATTCGAGGTAGGTGATGGTTATGCAATAGATATACATGTAACTATAACTTAGTAATGTATGTATTTTCATGCCTAGGAAAGGAAGTTATGAATGTCCAAGTATTTGGGGTGTCAATTATGTGAAATGAACTTGATTATTGCTTGTTGGTTTTACAAGGGTATTTTCTATTCATTTAAGTATTGTCTGTTGGTTTTGTGTGATATTCGATTGGCTCGGGTACCATGCCTTGTATGGGATACTATCGATTGGCTTAGGTACCATGCCTGGTACAGGTTCTATATCGGTTGGCTCTGGTATCACGCCTGGTACGGGTTAAATTTGCATTGTTGATTGGGTTTGTTGATGGTTCTATGAGTAGAACGGGTTAATTATTGAATCTATGATTGATTATATTGGTCCTTGAGAGGCCGGGTTGTTACACTTAATATGGGGATAGTCCTGGGGTGGACCAGACATTATATGTTAACACTTAGGTGTGGTTCTAGGGAACCTTTGATGGTCTGGGTAATGTGAAAAGGAATAAGTTTCATGATTATTGTTCATTGTTAGATGATTGTTGAACAAATTTCATGTGGTTGATAATTTAGAAGGTAGGCTGAGAGCCTGGAGTTATATTACTGGTTGTTGCTATATGGTTGTACTACTTACTCAATTTTAGTTTATTATATATTTGTTGTTTATGAGAGCTGGTCGATGAACCTACCAGTACACGGTGGTTGTTACTGATTCTGCACTTGTTTTCTTTTTATGAGTACATGACATCTTCCGGCGGCTCCTACGCAACCTTAAATATAGTCCCAGCAATTCCAAATTTCAAGGGTGAGCTGCTTCTACCGGGCTACCTTATTTTCTTCCAGTTTAGTTATAGTCCATCTATTTCTGGACTTAAACTCTTATTTTTGGGGTTTCATCTCCATTCTAGACATTGGTAGATGTTTTGGTACGATGACTTTCAGTTTTTAGGGGTAATTTCCGCAGGATATTGTTAGTTTTTGGGTTAGATGTGAATGCTAGCTTATCTTTAATGCAAAATGGTTTTGAGATTTTAGACATTACTAAGTGTTGGGTTGATATTGGTCCGCTCATTCGGGGTTTTTGGGTGTGTGCCACTCACGGCGGGTTGGGTCTTGACAAAGATAGTATCAGAGCCCTAGGTTCGTTGATCTCGTCGTACCAAAATGGGTCTAGTTGAGTCTTACAGAATGGTACAGAGACGTCTATACTTTTCTTCGAGAGGATATAGGACTTTAGAAAACTCTCTCTTGTTTCTTCCTTTGTGCTTCCCCAAAAATTGACTTAAGGTCAGGGTACCATCAGTTAAAGATTAGGCTTGAGGACATCCCTAAGATGTCATTCTGGACTGGGTATGGGCATTACGAGTTCCTGGTGATGTCATTTGGGTTGACCAATACACCGGCGATATTCATGAGTTTGATGAATGGGGTATTCAAATCATATCTGGATTCATTCGTTATTGTGTTTATAGATGACATTCTGATTTACTCCAAGAGTAGGGAGGAGCATGTTGAGCATCTTCGCATTATTTTGGATATTTTGAGGCACCAAAAATTATATGCCATGTTTTCCAAGGGTGAATTTTGGTTGACTTCAGTCACCTTCTTAGGACATGTGGTGTCAGAAAAGAGGGTGATGGTGGATCCCTAAAAGATTGAGGTAGTTAAGAGTTTGGTCTGTCCTAGATCTGTGATTGAGGTTAGGAGTTTTGCGGGGCTTGTAGGCTACTATCGCAGATTTTTCAAGGACTTTGCGGCTATCGCTACTCACTTGACAAGGTTGACTAAGAAGGAGGTACCATTTGTATGGTCCGACAAGTGTGAGGAGAGCTTCCAAAAGCTCAAGATACTTCTTACCACAGCTCCTATCTTATCACTGTCGATTGAAGGTAAGGATTTCATTGTGTATTGTGATGCTTAATATTCGGGTATAGGTGCTATGTTGATGCAGGACAGGAATATTATAGCTTATGCTTCAATGAAGTTGAAGCTCCATGAAAAAAATTACCCAATCCATGACTTGGAGTTGACAATGGTGGTCTTTTCACTTAAGATTTGGAGGCACTACCTCAATGGTGTCAAGTGTGAAGTGTTCACGGACCATCGCATCCTGCAACATGTGTTTACACAAAAATACTTAAATCTGAGACAGAGGAGGTGGATGGAGTTGTTGAAGGATTATTATGTGACCATCCAGTATCATCCGGGCAAGGCTAATGTGGTGACAGACGCATTGAGCTGGAAGGCGGTTAGCATAGGCAGTTTGGCTTATTTGGGGCTGTCCAAACAATTATTGTCTAAGGAAATTCGGACTCTAGAATCTAAATTCATGCACCTGGGCATCTCAGAACAGGGTGGGGTGTTGGCCAGTATTGAGGTCAAACCTACGTTTATAGAGGAAATAAAAGCAAAGCATATGCAGGATGCACAATTGAGAAAGCTTCGTAGCAAGGTGGTATCTGGAGATTCTGGGGACGCCGTGTAAGACGCTGGTAGGGTGATAAGCTTCAGAGGGAGGATTTATGTTCCTCAGGTTGATGACTTGATCCAGAAGGTGTTGGTAGAGGCTCATGGTTTGCAGTATTCAATTCATCCAGGCGTAACCAAAATATACCGGTATTTGAGGCAACTTTATTGGTGGCCTGGGATGAAGAAAGATATAGCTGACTATATGTCTAAGAGTCAGAATTTTCAGCAGGTCAATTATGAGCACCAAACGCCTGTAAGATTACTTCAGAGGATGCTCATTCCCGAGTGGAAAAGGGAAAAGATAGCCATGGATTTTTTGGTGGGTGTACCTAAAACCTTGGAAAAATATGATTTTATTTAGGTCATTGTGGACAGGCTGACCAAGTCAGCCCATTTCATTCTGTCCAGGGTGGATTATAATTCACAGCAGTTGGCTAAGATCTATGTTAAGGAGATTGTGAGACTGCACGAGGTGCCACTATCCATCATTTTAGACAGGGGTACGTAGTTTACCTCCAAGTTCTGGGGTAAGTTTCACGAAGAGTTGGGCACTCAACTCACTTTCTGCACAACTTTTTATCCTCAAATAGGCGATCAGTCGGAGAGGATAATTCAGGTATTGAAGGACATGCTGAGAGCATGTGTGATCGACTTTGGGGGTCATTGGGACCAATTTCTACCATTGTGTGAGTTCTCATACAACAACAACTACCACTCTAGTATCGATATGGCACCATTTGAGGCACTGTACAAGAGGGGATGTAGATCACCCATAGGGTGGTTTGAGGCAGATGATTTGAAACCTTTGGGAATGGACTTGGTAAGGGAAGCTCCAGAAAAAGTGTGGGGAATTTAGACTAAGTTGCTATCAGCCTAGAGCAGGCAAAAGGAGTACGTGGATCGCAAGGTAAGAGATATGGCTTTTCAGGTTGGTGAACAGGTGTTATTGAAGGTGTCACTAATGAAGGGAGTTATGCTATTTGGTAAGAAGGACAAGCTTAGCCCTCGGTATATCAGTCCGTTCAAGGTTTTTGAGATTATAGGGCCAATGGCTTATAGGTTAGCACTACCACCTAGTTTATCCAGAGTCTATCATGTTTTCCATGTGTCCATGCTGAAGTGATAACATGGGGATGGGGAGCATATTATCAAATGGGATTCCATTTTGGTAGACAAGGATCTTCAGTACGAAGAGGAGCCAGTTGCGATTCTTGATCGGTATGTACATAAATTCAGGACAAAGGAGATCAGGTTCAATGGAAGCATTCTATGGTTGAGGAAGCCACTTGGGAAACCAAGAAGGACATGTGAGACAAGTACTCTCACTTGTTTGAGGATTCAGGTAATACACATTTCTCTTTTAAATCATCTTTTTTGGGTTTGATCATTCAGAGATGAACGATGGGTAAATTGGTATCTGTTGTAATGACTGTGTCCGTCTTTATGGGTAAACCTCTCGTGACAAGTTTTTGGTTAGAAAACTTTCGGGTTTGCGAGTTGGGAATTTTGGGCTCAGCTAGTCTCGGATGGTTTCTGAGAGAGGTATGGTCTAGGGAAATCCGGGTGAGGATTGGGAAATGTATCTTGTGTTGAGCTAGTTTTTCTGTTGGTTAAGACATTAAGGAGTACAGAGGACTTTTTGGAACTGAATTTGAGTAAGTAAAACTCCTGGTATTAAGGTTGACGTGAAGGAGTTGTTCTAAAATATCAGGATTTAAGGTGTTTTGTAAAATGGGAACTTTTGGAGGATTTTTTGAGGTTCTTTCTTGTGTCAACTGCTTTATAGAAGTTGATACTGTGCTACAACCTCCACCGCTATAGCGGAGAAATTCCCCCTATAGTGGAAGTCAATATCAGTCAGCACCGCCATAGCGATCAGTTTTCCTATGGCGGTGCCACTATAGCAGTGTATGGACTTCTATAGCAGACTTAGTCAGGATTAATATAGAAACTTCCCCAAAAACGTTCAGAATTTCTGAAGAACATTTTGGGGAAGGGCGTAGAGGAAGGGAGACAATTTTCAGTGAATTTCCACCAAACTCCGTCGAAAAGGTAAGGTTTTCATTACCCATATCTGTATTTCAATTTCCATACCTTAGAAACTATAATCTTTGGCTTGGGGGAATATTTGGAATGACCTAGGATGACAGAATCCGATGGAAAATGGGGAATTCTAGGTGTAGAATTCATTGGTTATGATTATTATCACTTATGCATGTTTAAAACACCATTATTTGCTAAATATAACCGTAAAAATGGTAGTTTAAGGAGAATTAATGGTGGGAAAGCTCGAAAATGGGTGGAATAATTATGGTTTGGCCTGGGGATTAAGATTTTGCATAATTCAGATAATATTAGTCCATTGGACTGATTTTAGTATATTGTGTACTTGTTTTTAGACCAAGAGCAAGTGAAAGCTTTCGAAAATGGGAAGGCTCCGGTCCAGTAAAGTTTTAGGCTATTCGATGTAGGTGATGGTTATTGTCTTGCCAAATGCAATGGATATACATGTAACTATAGCTTAGTAATGTATGTGTTTTCATGCCTAGGAAAGGAAGTTATGAATGTCCAAGTATTTGGGGTGTCAATTATGTGAAATGAACTTGATTATTGTTTGTTGGTTTTTCAAGGGTGTTGTCTGTTCATCTAAGTATTGAGTGTTGGTTTTGTATAATATTCGATTGGCTCGGGTACCATGCCTGGTACGGGATACTAACGGTTGGCTTGGGTACCACACCTGGTACAGGTTCTATATTAGTTAGCTCGGGTACCATGCCTGGTACCAGTTTAATTTGCGTTATTGATTGGGTTTATCGATGGTTCCATGAGTGGACCGGGTTGATTATCGAATTTGTGATTGATTATATTGGTCCTTGAGAGGCCGAGTGATTACACTTAATGTGGGCATGGCCCTGGGGTAGACCGGGCATTGCATGTTAACACTTAGGTGTGGGGCTAGGGAACCTTTGATGGTCCTAGTAATGTGAAAAGGAATAAGTGTCATGATTATTGTTCATTGTTAGATGATTGATGAACTTGTTTCATGTGGTTGATGAGTTAGAAGGTAGGCTGAGAGCCTAGAGTTATATTACTGGTTGTTGCTATATGGTTGTACTGCTTACTTAGTTTTGGTTTATTGTATATTTATTATTTATTGGAGCTGACCGATGATCCTACCAGTATACAGTGGTTGTGTACTGATTTTGCACTTGTTTTCTTTTTAAGAGTACGAGACATCTTCCGACGTCTCCTACGCGACCTCAGATATAGTCCCAGCGATTCCAGATTTTAAAAGTGCGCTGCTTCTGCCTAGCTACCTTTTTTTCTTCCAGTTTAGTTATAGACCATCTGTTTCTGGACTTAAAATCTTGATTTTGGGGTTGCAACCCCGTTCTAGACATTGTTAGATATTTTGGTACGATGACTCTCAGGTTCCAGGAGTAATTTCTGCAAGATATTGTTAGTTTTGGGGTTAGATATGAATGCTAGTTTATCTTTAATGCAAATTGGTTTTGAGCTATTAGACTTTACTAAGTGTTGGATTGATATTGGTCTGCTCATTTGGGGGTTTCGGGCGGGTGCCACTCACAACGGGTTGGGTCGTGACATATGCTGATCAAGATAAGGGGCAAAGTTGTCAATGTTACTTCCACCGCACTAAATGATCTCATCTATACTTCTAAATTGGACCTTGATCCTTTGTAAGATTTGTGGGAGCATCCTTACTATAAAGACATATGCCACACTTTATGTGGGGTGAACTCAACGACTAGATGGACTAGGAATAATGAGGATGGGACCCACATCACTCTTCCATTTGCACACTTTACTAAAGAAGCGAGAGTATAACTTATGATTTCTTGAAGATGCTTCTTTCTAGGCAAGCATACTATGGATGTCACTACAGACCGAGTTTGCTTGGTGTATATATTGATAACTGGGCAACAAATCAATGTTAGGGCTATTCTGAGGGGGTCAATGAGGAGGTCTAGAGTGCATTAGAGGTTGAGGTTCTACTTTGGGAGCTTGTTGTCGCGGTTCCTATGGGCACTTGACCAACTAATTACCATCCTATTCGATATAGTCACATGACTGATATGACCAAAGTAAAAGATCCCGTCACAGTCCATAGTCCTTTACTTACAGCAGTGGAGTGCCATGTGCACAATGATAGTTATAGTGGCCATATGTATGGCATGCAGGAATTATAGCTGCAGATTCGTGGTAGACTAGACACACTCAAGGATCTTCCAAGATCACATGAGAGGTACTTTTTAACAGATAGTGGGAAAATAATAGGAATGATTGGACCAGCTTTTACAGAGCCTCTAGATTACAATAAGCCTACCATATATGAAGAGGATAATGATGTGGATTAGGATGATGATACAAGGACCACCATGAAGGCAAATAATGATGAGGATGATGATGGGGACCTAAATTATGGTCCTGATGATGATGAGTAGTGGTCCAGGAAGTCCTTTTCTCTCATAACCCTTTTGATTTATATTGTTTTAAGCACTGGGGATAGTTCTATCTTTTAAGTGTGTGTGGGAGGGGGAATAAGATTTCCTTGTGTTGTGTTTGCTATATGCTTTGATTTGGGCCTATTAGGATGCTTTGTCTCCTTTCCCTATATTGTCAGTTTATCGAGTTGTACTATTTTCTCGATATTTTGGGTTGTAATAGCTAGTAAATCGTAGCTTAAGTAGTTTTTGTTATGTTTTATTTGTTAGTGGTAATTATTAATTTTTCTAATGTGTTAGTGTATCCTGCTAACTTTTAGCATACTCCTTGGTGTTTGTTTTTGGTTCTTTTCCGAGGAGAGTCTATTGAACCAAGTAGATTTTTTTATTAGGATTGTTTAGTCATAGGTAGTGACTTTTCTCTATGTTGGATGGATGACGACCGTCTTAAGGAAAAATTAGTCATAGGACGTAGTGAGATTAGAAAACATTGCCCTTTGAATGCTAGGTACTACACTTAAGTATACACTAGACGTCATGGATAATTCACTCAAATAAAGCATAAAAAGTAGGAAACTTTATTTAGAAACGTATAGGGTCTTTAGCTTGACTCTAAAACGTAAAGATGAGATTAATAATGTTAACACATTCAATTTGGCTATGTTATAGATATGTATCCTTAGGAAGCCATTTTTGAACCATTGTGCCATGTATGGTGAGTCTTGTATGTTTCTTGTATATTTTGACATCTAGAACTTGCCCTGCGTGTGTATGAACTAAAACTTTGTGTCACTTTGTGGGATATGATCAAGTCAATTCTTTGTAAGCTAATTTCTTTTACTATTGTTTGTGCTACCCTCTACATTATTCATAGTTGAGCCCATTTGAGCCTTTTAGCCTATTTCTTTTACTAGCCATCTATCCCCTTTATTTGATATACCCTATGTTAATTTGATCCAAAGAGTCTCTAATACACATTGTATTTGAAAGACTTAGAGAGAAAAAATGGAAGAAAAGAGGAGGGCAAAAATAGAGGGAGGTTGGTGTGGTAAGAATCAGAATTAGATGTGGTGCCCTTGTGAAAAAATAATTGAATGTTGTTAGTGAAGAGAAGGGAAAACCAAAAACGTTAACAAAAGAAAGGAAAAAGTCAGAAAATCAAATAGAAAGAAAGTTTAGAAAAATCTCCTTGCTAGCAATAGGTGAATAAACAATAGAGCGAAAACCAATAGAAAAGAGGGAGCTTAAGCGGAAACATGAACAAAAGTTGAGAGTTGAGGCGATAAAAGGAAGATGAGCAAAAAAGTGAAAAGTAAGTGTCCTAAAGTGCATAGGAAAAGTATTCACTATTTTTTCCAAATAATTCCTACCCATCTCTTAGCTGACATTAAAACTCATAAAAGTCTTTTGGTCCTACAATGTTGATGCTTTATTAACTGTGTATTACACTAAGGGTAAGCCTATGGTATGTCTTGTATGCTTGAAGAATTCTTAGAGAGAGTGAGCAATTTCCTTGTCTGTGTGCCCCTATTAAAAATATATATACATGATGTTACATAGGGGCATCTCTTTCAAATGTGAGGGCACAAAATAGCAAAAATTTAGTGTACTAACAATTACATTATTTACGCATGATTATGTTGGCCTTATTTATGAAGAGTCAGTTTTAGAGGTTGTGTGGTTTCAATGAAGGGTCTGTAAAAGTATGATTGATGTATGTGAATTGAGTAGATTATGCATCATGATTAAACTGTCTAGTTAACTTGGGTGTGAGTAGACCAATTTGATTGGCGTCTTAAGGTGTAAATGTTGTTAGGGTAGTGAATTATTTGAGGATGAACAAAGGTTTAATTAAGTGTGGGTTGGTGATCTTGGGCATATTTATACACCCAATTGCCTTATTTTGCCTATGTTTAGCCTTATTTGGAGGGAAAAATTCACTTATATCCTTACATATTGTGTATATTTTTTATGGTGATCTAATATACATGACTAGAACCATTTCAGAGAAAAATATAGAGAAAACTAACCCAAAAGAGCAGAATTATAGAAAATTGGATCATGGGATCAGAAGTAGGAGCATTCCAGACGATGATGCAGGCTGGGGCTATAGCCTGGGCAATGCCCAACTAATAAATCTCAAATAAAGAGATTTTGTTAGGCCAGGGCACTGGCCATGGCGCCTTCCCATGCCCAAAACCTCAGAGAGACAGTATATCAGCAGGGTCGCATGCCGCCTGGCCAACACCTTTCCTAGGTAGGGCGTTGTCCACTGTGGTGCCCCAAGGTGTTTTCACGATAGAAATTTTGCTGTCTAGATCCTAGTCCAGAAATGTTTCACGGTTATTCCACACTATATAAATAGAACCCTTAGACATTTATTTTTAATAATTGATCACCTTTTAGCGAGCCACACACGGTGGAGAAGATTATACCTTTAGGTTTCTTTTCTTTTTACTTTTCTTAGTCATTGTTTTGCATGAAAAATATTAATTCTTTTAATTTTGATTAAAGAATAAGTGGATAAACACCCTTATTCTGGGGTTACGGCTATAACATAATTGTTTAGTAGATGATTGATTTGACAAATACTTATTTATCATATTAGTTGTTCTTATATTCTTGGTATTACTATTTTACTTCTTCACAAATAGTAGAATAAATCTATATTCTTATTGTGAATTCGAGAGAGGAATTATGGGATACAACAAAGAATATAGGGCGTATGATCTAACTTTAGTCAATAATTAATGGATTTGTGGCTAGGATAGACATATACCTAGATCTCCTTACTTGGTTACAAAATAGGAAAAGCAATTGCATTTGCATGTTCATCTTTATCATAGAAATACAGACATAGAATTTCATGTGAATATATGATTAGAGGATTGAAAGAAGATAATCATAATATTAACTCTATAAATCAACTAGATGAACAAGACAAGTTGATAAAATCAAATACTTTACATGATTGAAAAATAGAGTTGTAACCCTAAAATATTTTCTAATTGTGATCTCAATATTTTAATCTGCTTAATAGTGTTAATTACTTGATAAAAAACACATAAATCAAACACAACTCTCTTTGCTTACTAAAACACTTATCTGATTTTCAGTATTAGATTTAACTAGATAATTGCTAATAAGAAGTCTATATGAGTATGATATCAAAAGTAAACCAATTTGTATTACTTGAACATCCACGCACACTTGTTGTGAATTAGGAGCTGTCAGTTTAATTTAACCACCTCTTGTTCCTCGGTGTATCTATTAGTGAGGTTCATTTCCTGCTGTGGTTTTCACCTCTATAGTATTGATGGAGGTGAAGTTAAGTTCTATGATAAGAATATATATGGACCTCTTCCAAGATTTGAAGTTGTGGGCTTTAAGTGTACCATAGTATCTCTTATGCTCGGAATGATTATCCTATCTGAGGCATAAATGATCTTATTTTATTTCTTCAATTTGAAACTCTTTTGAGGATTTGATAAATGTATCACTTCTGAGAGTTCATATGATGCATCCCAAACCCTTCATATGTACACTTCTTAGGGTATATAATAGAAAAGATATTACTCAAGTTTTTTCAATTCTTCATATTTCGAACATGTTTTTGTATTCATATATTGTAACAGGTTCAATCATTTTTATTGAACCTTCTAAGATTTAGCAACAACAGAAATTTTACTTGGTAAGTTCTGAAGTTGCAAGCTATGCAGATCGATTAGTACTTCTGAATGTGTGAAAGTTGAAGAGAAGTTTCCTAAATCTATACCTCATTTTTAGAAGTAGTAGATCAATGTTATGTGTTTCCATAGAGAATGATGTTAAATTTGAATTCAGTACTGATATCTAAATGATAACTTCATCAGTTGTTGTAGCTAGTCCTTTGTAAATTTTTTGGTCTTTTGTGACCTTTTATTAATATATGATTTATGTTTGATGAAGTCATTCTCTTGTTCTGTTTTATCTTTCAATATTTGTTTTTTATTATCAAAATCTTTGGAATAGTCTAATCTATTTGAATCACTTTGCACCTAATTTTTGACAGTCGGCTTTAAGTTAACTTCAATCTGATTTGTAGCTGATTACCTTCTAAGTCTGTTGCTTTGATCTGAATAGATCCTTCATTATAGTACTATTTGTGGATAAGTATCTACAGGCCTTCATAGATTAAATGATTTATAATTGGGTAGGTTTAATTCAATCTTTAGTCAATATGCTAAAAAAAATAACCAAAAATTGATGCAACAAATTTATCATTTATATCGGGGAAATAACAACTAGTTTTTTGATATTTTAGGATCAGGAATTGACATCTAACCTTTTGATATTGACCGAGAAATACTAATCTGGATTTATTATTTTTGAAGAAGTAGGGCCTTTTATTTTTGTACTTGTGATAAGGATGTCTCCTGTGCACTTTTAGGCACGAGTATTAAGAACGTTATGTTTTGTATATTTGAGTTTTCTTGAAACTCTAATATTATATTTTAGAACTTTTTCATCATGTATAACTTTATTATTCTCAATCCTTTACTTGGAACTTTTTGTTATCTATGATCCTTGAGTTCTCAATTTAAGCATTTCAAATTCTCTAGTTGTATTTAATAAGAACAACAATGCAAAATAAACTTTCTAAGGAATGATTTATTCCTTGACTATAGATTGAGTTTGTACATTAGCCTTTTTTGTGGCTAGCTAGACTTATTTCTAGTGAATTTCTCAGATGCTTTCTCTAAGCAGTTCCCGATTTCTTGATTCTTAAAAAAAGTTTTTAGTCTCTATGCCCGAGCAATCCCCATTTTTTTGCTTTTAGATTTTCTTCAGTTTCTTACTTTTGAGCGGAGATCTTAGTCTCTCCATCCGAGTAGTCCCCAATTATTTTTTGAATGGTCTTTGATCTTTCTATTTTAAGGAGTCCCCAATGCCTGATTGCAAAATTCAAAGACAATTTGGGCCCTGGATAAGCTTACTTCGATCTGTAGTCCTTTAGTACTTCTGATGAGTACTGTCTTTTTATTATAACATGTTTCATCTTGCTACCTTCTTAAGAAACCTTGCCAGACAAACCCTTTTTGAGATAAAAAGTAGTTTAATAAAAAAAGAGTATAACACATATTTTATATTTAATCCTCACAGCTACCCTTGGTCATTTGGAAACATTTTTTGTTCCGACAATCAAATTTAACATTATAATAAATAAATTAAATGTGCACATTGGTAATAGTATCATTTCAGATGTATGATATTCTTATTTTTGGATATATCATTTCCTTATTGGTTTGTTAATTTGTATGATGTTTTTCTTGTTACTTTGATAACTCGGTAAGGTCCTTCCTAATTTTAACCAAGTTTTCCAGTATTTAAATATTTAGTGTTTGAGTTGCTGTCAGAAGGACTAAGTCTCCTTCCTGGAAATACTAAAGGATGATTCTTTGGTTGTAGTACTTTTTCATTCTCTGCTTTTGAGGTTTTATTCATCTCATCTTTCTTCTATTAGGTCCATATTTATGGACATGTCTTGCTTATTATTGTCTTCATTTGGGTATTTAAATCAGAGGATTGGTTATCCTACTTCTACTGGTATGAGATTTTCAGCTTCGTAAACCACCGAGAAAGGTGTTTTTCTGATGCTGTACTTGGCACTGTACGATATGCCCATAATATTTTGCGTAACATTTCCCTCTAATTTCCTTTAACTTCTTCAAGTTTCTTTTCATGCTTTGTATCACCAGTTTGTTTGTTGATTCCACTTGATATTTGCATAGGGATGATGCAGAGTAGATGTTATTCTCTTGATCTTTATTTTTTCTAGAAACTCAGTAATTTTTTTTTCCAAATGAACTATGGGTTGTTGTCACAAGTAATTTCTTTGGGTCTACCAAAACAACATACTATGTGATCCCATAGAAACTCTATGACTTCCTTTTCTCTTATTTTTTTTATAGCAACCTGCTTCCACCCATTTTGAGAAATAGGCAGTTAGAATTAATACAAATTTTACCTGGCTGACCGTTGCTAGGAGTGGTCCGACTATATCCATTCCCCATTTGATGAATACCCACATAGAAACTACATAATGTAATAATTCTACTGGTTGATGGATCATGAACTCACGAGGCTGAAATTTATCATATTTTTGAATAATTGATTTATCATCTTGTTCCATTTTTGACAAGTAATACCCGACACTGATTAATTTTTGGAATAATAACTCATATCCAGAATGATTAGCGCAAGTTCCTTTGTGACTTCACTCATCACATAATATGTATCATCAGGTCCAAAAGATCTTACCAAAGGATATGTGAAATATCTCCGGTACAAATGTCTATCAACCAAGAAATAATGAGTAGTTTTCGTATGAAGCACCCATGATGCCTTTGTGTCTTCTAGAAGCTTTCCTTCTTTCAGGTAACCAACATATTTATTCCTCAAGTCCCATGTTAATGTTGTTCAATTTATTTCATCATGGATAATGTGCAGAGCTTAATTGAGCAGTTATACCACCTTTCCAGAGTTATTTCCCCCTGCGTCTATTGAAGTCCTCAGGTTGGCTAAAGCATCTTCTTTCATATTTTGTGCTTGCGGTATATGGATCATCATTCATCCCTTGAAGTGACTTAGGTAAATAAATGCCTTGTCTAGATACATTTTCATTTATTCATCCTTGACTTCAAAGATTCCATTAATTTGATATACCACTAGGAGAAAATCACATCTTGCTTTGAGAATATTTGCTCCTTGATTTCTGGACAAATCTTGGCATGTAACTAATGCCTCATACTCGGACTCATTGTTATTCACATGCATAATTTTAATTGCATATCTAAGAACTTTCCCAGAAGGAGTCTTTAAAACAATACCTAGCCAGACCTACACACATTAGATGCTCTATCCGTACAGAGGGTCCATACTCTGGGCTCGATGCTGGTGGTTTTCAAATACTTTTTTTCAACCTCTGGTGTCATTCCTTGGTTAAAATCAACTAGAATATTTGATTTTATATTAGTCTGTGGTTTGTATGTTAAATCATATCCACTAACCTATATTACCCATTTGCTACCCTACCCTATATTTTGGGCTTATGCATGATACTTCTTAAGGGATAGGTGGTTAATACATTAATAAGGTGACATTGGAAATATGTCTGAGCTTTCTAGTAGCCATTACTAATGCCAAAGATAGTTTTTTCAAGTGTGGGTATCTAGTTTCTGCGCATGCTAAAGTTTTACTAACATAATAGACTAGAAATTGTGTACCTTTTTCTTTTCGGGCTAAGACAACGCTGATTTCTACCTTAGATATGGCTAAGTATAGAAGCAACAACTCTTCTTCTTGGGGCTTAGCAAGTAACAATGGACTTGAGAAATATTTCTTTAAATCTCTCAATGCCTGCTGGCATTTGGAGTCCATTCAAAATCGTTCTTCTTTTCTAAAAAAGATAAGAATTTATGACTTCTTTCAAATGACCAGGATATGAACCGGCTTCATGCTGCTAATCTCCCGGTGAGTCTTTGCAAAACTTTAACATCCTTTAGGACCTCCAAATTTTCCCTAATGGTTTTTATTTTTTCTGGGTTGACTTCAATCCCTCTATTAGAAACAAAGAAGCCTAGCAATTTACCCGATCCGATGCTAAAAACACATTTCTTTGGGTTAAGCTTTATGTTGTATCTCCTCAGTATATTAAAAGCTTCCTACAAATGTTGCAATGGTCCTCTAAATCCAAAGACTTGACCATCATATCATTAATATATACTTCCATAGTTTTTTCTATTTGTTCTTTAAACATGTAATTGACTAGCCTTTGGTACATTTCTTCAATATTTTTTAACCCGAATGGCATAACATTGTAATAATATGTTCCATATTTAGTGATAAATAAAGTTTTCTCTTGATCCTCTAGATTAACTTTTAACTAATTATATCTAGAGTATACAACTATAACAACCTGTTCTGTCATTATAATAAAGTTAGGGCGTAAATACTCGACTAAAAAAGTCTCTAAAATGAGAGTTGATAAAATCTTAGGCTAGGGTGAGTGGTGAAAAAAATCTAGTCTTGTATACTTTAGAAATGATTGGGGTCTCGTGATTTGATATGTGATAGTGTAGAATGCATTTATGGATAGCCGAGGGGTGTATTCATAAGATGTTTTAGGACGGTAATTGGGTTCATAGAACTTTGATTATGGTGGTTACCATGTTGGTATTAATCCTAGATGTCTAGAAATCAGGTTGTGTTATGAAATGGAGAGTTTTGGGCGTGCTTCTGACATTCTATTTTTGCACTAGCCGTGGCGAAGCAGAATTTTGTCATAGTGAGTTCACCATAGCAGTCCTGAGAAATTGTCAGAGACCATCATACCTATCCATTTACCTCCATAGCGGCTCATCTTAGCGAGGCATGGGCTGCCATGAGAGAGAGGGGCCAAATTCCCTAAAACTTAAGTCATTTTTTAAAGTTATTTTCCACAAACTCTAAGTGTCGTGAGAGAGCAATTGAGAGGCAATTTTTCTCTTAAGATAGGTGATTTTCTTCTGTTAACGTGTGTAGTTCTTACCCCTTAACATCATTTAATTCCTTATTGATCATAGAATCGTAGGAATAAGATTTATGGTGGAATTATGGGTTTAGAGCCCTGAATGTATAAAAAGTGGAAAAAACCCTATGGGTAGGTGTAATTTTACCTAGAATTGATCCTAGGGTGTTCTTTTGTGATTCTTAGCATAAAATTAATAGTTCGAAATATTAGTAGGACTAATGGGGAACCTTGGATTCAATAAAAGTATGACCTTCAAGCATGAAAATTGCTAAAAAGGGGTTAACTTAATTATAAACTTTTTGGGTGTTGATTATATGATTATTGTGGGACTAGTTAGTGAGTATTTGACCCTTAAGGTATGCTACAGACCTCGAATAAGGGTATAATTAGTGGGTTAAATTCCCAAGGCCTAAAATGAAGAGTAAATAATTAATTACTCTTGTACTTATTATGTATAGACTTTGAATACTCTGAGGCGTTAAGGAAGGGAAAGGCATTTGTGAAGTGACTTGCGGGTTGTAATTCTTTACTAGAGGTAGGTTACAATTTAAATTAGAGTTGAGACTTATTTTAGTACATGTATGTGGTTGAATTATTTGACTTGTGATTGACCTTTGGACATATTGAATGATGAGTGTTTTCATGTTGTGCGAATAAATAAGCTAGTTATACATGAAACTGAGTAATAAATTGAAATGAATAAGTGAACGTGTGATTTAGTGCACTATGTTATATTCTAAGAGATAGGACTGGGAAGCATAGGTTCATTTGATGGTTGGAGCGGGTACCACTGTTGGTATAGATTGATATTGTTATTTGTTATGGATCGAGTAGCACGAGCCGATATAGATTGATATTGTGCCAATGGGGAATAGTTCCGGTAGGTACATGGACCCTGGTGCATCCCCTGCTAGTCATGGCTAGTTGAGAAAAAATAAGACTCTTTAGCATGTTTGTACAATATTTTATATTGTTTCTTTAATGGTTAGATGTTGTGAGATGTTATGGTGAACGGAGATGAGACTATAAGTTTTGATCTCTTTTATGAAAGTTGGGTGGACATAGATTCAATTTGATATTACTATTGAAAGTGGTTATTCTTACATTCTGTGGTGATACTCAATGAGTTATGTGAACTTGTTTCTAATATTGTTGACTTGACTTAAGATGACTATTTATTGACTGAATTATATGCTAAGTGCTGGAGTGCCTTTTACTTGTTATTTGATTTGATTATATACCTGTTCTAAACTGAGTTGGCCTATAATACCTGCCAGTACATAGTATTTTATATTGATAGTACCTTGTACTCTTCTTTTATTGAGTGTAGGCCGTGTTCCAGAAGCTTAGATGCGACCTCCCTTTGGCTAGGTTACAAACAAAAATCCAAGGGTGAGCTCTACATCTTATGATACCATGGATCCTTTCTTGGCCATTGTACTTCTTCCAGATAATGAGACTCTTTATTATTTATTTTGGTTTCTTTGGATATCATAGACATTGGTTATTGTTAGATTTCTTATACGAAAACTTTCAGTTCTTTAGGGAAGTAATAGATAGTCGAATTTGTTTCACACTTTATTATATTAGTTTTTCAACTATGGTTCATATTTAAGTTATTTTTTATTTTATCTCTTCTGATATTGGCTATGTATAAGGGTTAAGGTTCGGGTTAGATGGTTCTCCCACCGGAGAGTTAGCGTGGGTGCCACTCATGGATGTTTGGGTCATGACAAAGTTGGTATCAGAGCTCCAGATTTATTGATCTTGTCATATAAGAATGTGTCTAGTAGAGGCTTGCGGAATGGTACAGAACCGTCTGTCGATCCAAATTGGTATATGCCTCTTCCACTCTTATTCTCACAGATAGTGAGAATATGCGCTTCAGAAGTTAGAGCAGAGGTGTCAGAATAAGCTGCTGAAGTTATGGTTTGCGGCAGAGGTAGGGTATGAAAAAGAGCTAGGAGAAGGAGGCGCTCGCCCGCCTGGATGGAGCTCGAGCCACAACTTTGGTTTGAGAAAGTTCAACATATCCTCCCCAACATGAGGATCTTCCCGAGGCTATAGAGGATGAAGCAGTACCAGTTCAGGGGACAAGGGCAACACTCATTCAAGGAGGTGCAATGCCAGTCCTGATGTCATCCAATATGATCCAGCAGGTTCTGAGTTTTCTGAGTGGACTATCAGGGAATAGGACTACTCCAGTATAGCCCACCATACAGTTGATAAGTTGGTAATCTACCAACTTATTTAGCTCTTAAGCATGAATTATTGACTTGATATTATGCTTTTCAGATGGATTGTATATTCTTTTACCTCTCATGTCCAGGCATTCCTAGGATTGTGATGGTGAATAGGGATTTGAACCCAACATGAAAGAAAATAAGGAAAAATCCCATGTAAAGATCCAAGGAGAGAAGCCAAGTCAAAAAGGAGCACTTGCAAAGCGCAAGAGCCCACTTGTATCTCGTAAGTGGGCCAAAAGTTGCAAATAAAAGTCAGGCTCGAGGATTGAAGGCTGCGCCAGAGTTGTAGCTTTCAAGACCCCTCCTACGGAATGCAAGTAAAGCACAAGAGAGAAGTAGAGAACTGAAAATTGACCTCGGAACTTGTGGATCGCAAGTGGTGGCTTGCAGCCGCAAGTGAGCCACGATGAAACACAAGTGCTCCAAAGGATATTTTTGTCCAAAATGTGCCAAGTGTGTTTTGGGGTTTTCAAGGACATTTTTGGGGACCCGTGGAGATAACATTCATTCAATAATTTTTATATTCTAATTTTCCAATTGTAGTACTCTTGATGAAGAGAAAAAGTAAACTTAGTGACTTCATCTTCCCAAAAATGAAAACTCCATTGTTGAGCATAAAAAACTTGTATTTGAATCTTATTACTTGTTATGGAAGGAATTGAAGTTGACCCACATATTATAACTTCTTTTCCTAATATTATGAGTAGGTAAATTCATATCTAGAGGTGTGTGCATGATGAGTGTATGAATTATGAATGGATATTAATTATTTGTGCTTAGAATCTGTTATTAAGTGTGGATCCATTGAATCCTTCAAGTTATAATTATAAAATTGATGGTTGCAAACATTGATTGAGTTCTCTAATTTTGATCTTGCTTGAGAAAGAGGATTAGAATTGGGTAAGGATTCATGGTGAGAATTTTGGGATTTCCCATCTAAGGGTTGAGACTAAATATAGCTCAACCCACTTAAGCTAATTGGTTGATCTATTGTGAGGGCTTTGGGGTTCAAGAGAACCCAAAGGATACATGCTTGTTGGTTAAGAGACAATTAGCATAACCTGAACCAATGCTATGCACACCATAATCAAGTCTAAGTTAAGTATTCAATCCCAATTACAAATGAATACCCCATCACAAGCACACCCGTAGTTTCCTAATCTTGATAGACCTCAAGAATTGTGTTAACTTGTTACTTGTTTACTCTTGATATAATCACTTGTTTAAATCAACCCCCCTAATTTTACTTTATTGGATTTTTGCTGCAATGTGCATGCGTAAGTTAATTATACTACGAGATTCGGTTCAATCTCTAACTAATCTCCTTGGGATCGACCCTGACTCTTGAGTTTGGTAATTATATTGTGCAACAATCATGTATACTTTCTCCTAGTGAGAGGTGGATTTGGATGTTGTCAATTTTGGTACCGTTATCGGGTGATTAATTTTGATTACCTTATTCTTGTGTATTGATTCACTTTGGTAATTCACCTTGTTTGACTTTACCTTATTTTTTATTTTTCCTTTGTTCTAGGTGAAAATATGAGTCAAGCTAGTGAGAATGCTAGTGTTGATGGTTATATGGACAATGATGACCATATAGGTAATGCGGGTGTAGCAAGTGCCATTTGCTTACCTCCAATGGTAGGGAATGCAATCTTTCATGTTACTAGCACCACACTACATCTCTTGCAAATGAAGGGTCTTTTTGATGATCTCCCGTATGAAGATGCAAATTACCATATAATGTACTTTGCAAAGATTTGCCAACCATTTAATATAACCAACATCACCCAATAATCAATCCGGTTGAGGTTATTCCCTTTCTCCCTAATGGGAGAAGCGATGACATGGCTAGAAGAGCTTCCCAAAGACTTCCTTGAACGGTTGTTTCCTCCTTCTTAGATGCTTCAAGTGCATGATGAAATAACTAAGTTTAGACAATTTCTGGTGAAGCTCTACATGAAGAAAGGTGGAGGTTTAAAAATAAAGCTATCCGATGTCTAACTCATGGACTTCCCGACAGGGTCTTGCTTGAACACATTTATAGGTCTTTGGACTTGACTAACAAGTCCATTGCAAACAATTTGGTTAGTGATTCATTAATGGACTAAACTTTTGGACTTTCCAAGGCTTTGTTAGATAGGATGACAAAGACCAATCATGCATGGAAAACTCGAGACGCCAAGGTGGAAATGGGTGTCAACTCTGTAATTGTGTCTAAGGAGATTGGGCAAAAAAAGGAAGAGAGGGAAGAAACAATGGAAAAGATGATGATGCAAATTGAGTTGCTTGCAAATAATGTAATAGGGGCCTGAATAAAGAGCGTAAATTCTATTGGTGCCCAAGGAGCTAGATCTAATAAAGAGGATGAATCATATGCTTTGTTCGATGAGGAAGCGCACTAAATTTCTAATCAAGTGATGGGTTCTCGCTTAGGTTACCAAGGTGCCAACCAAGTGCCTTGGCGACCAAGGGATATAAACCAAGGTTGGAACAAAGAGAGAGATGCATCTCGGAGAGATCATGAGAGAGATAGGCATGGTGACACAAATTAGAGGGACAGTCATCGAGATAGGGATAGGTGTAATCACCGGAGTACAAATCCATATGTCCCTTCTCCAAAAGCTGATGCAACTCCCATGATCCTATGGGTTCTAAAGTTGAAGAGATGTTGGAAAGGGTAATAAAGAAAGTTGAATCTACAGACATAGGTGATCGGGAATTGAAGAGTGAGGTCTCTACACTTACTCAAACTGTGAGTTCACATTCAGCTTCCATCAAATACCTTGAAGCCCAAATGAACTATATGTTTGCTTAAATGGACCAAAGGCTTAATGGTATACTTCCTAGTGATACGCTCCTAAACCCAAAGAATGATTGCCATTGCATGGTAATAATCACTAGAAGTGGAAAAGTACTTGATGGTTTGGTCGATGAAGCTGATAATGTTGTGGTTGAAAAAAAGATAGGTAAGAGTCCTAAAGTGGTGGTGAAGCCAAATGAACCTGTGTTGAATGATGATGTTGATATTTTGAGTTCGGAAGAAGAGAAGGTAGACTCTCCTTCTCAAGTTGTGATTGACATTTAGGAGGAAAGAGAGGACACAACTATGAAAACGCCATTGCCAATGCCCAAGAGTTCTCCTCCCTTTCCCAAAGATTGATGAAGAAGAAAGAGGAGGCCCATTTCATGAAGTTTATTGAGATGTTGAAAAAATTATCTGTGAACATCCCTTCGGTGGACATCTTGTTGCAAATGTCAAGTTATGCCAAATATATGAAAGATGTTTTGACCAAAAAAAGGCATGTCGAGGTTGGCACCATGGAGGTATCACATCCCTATGGTGCCATTGTGGTTAGTAACTTGTCTCTAAAAAGGGAAGATCTGGGAACCTTAACCATTCCTTGCACCATTAGAGTATTTTAATTCTCCAAAGCCCTATGCGACCTAGGAGTAAGCATCAACTTGATGCCCTTTGCTATTTTCAAGAGATTAGGATTGGGGAATCCCTAGCCGACTCCAAAAAGGGTTACTCATGGAGGATGAGTCTATGAAGCGCCCGGTGGGCATTTTATTTGATGTATTGGTGAAGGTTGATAAGTTCATCCTTCTGGCTGATTTTTTGGTTTTGGATTGTGAGGTAGACTTTGAGGTTCCTATTATCTTTGGATGCCCATTCATAGACATAGGCCGAGCCCTTGTGGATGTAGAGTGCGAAGAGCTAAAGTTTTGTATGGGCAAATAATAGGTCACCTTAAATGTATGTAAATCGATGAAGCCACCAGATGAATTTCAAGTGGTTTCTATGATTGAAATGGGTGAAAAGTTGGCTAAGGTAAATTGTGAAGGAGAAGTTGGAGGGAAGGTATCGAATGAACATCATGTGAATTGTACAGAGCTAGTGGTATGGGACCTTGAGAATATCTATCTTGGTCCTCACGACACCTTCCCAATTGCCACCTCCAAAGAGTTAAGGATAGGGCAAAAAGAAGCTTTGCTGACAATCTTGGGGAAGTACATTCGGTGTTTTGCATGGAAAATGGCTAATTTCTTGGAATTCCTCTAGAATTCCCTTGATCATTGAGGTACTATCGTTATGCCGTGACGTTAAATAAAAACGCTTCTTAGGAGGTAGCCTATCACAACCCAAAACTGAGCCATGATGGCGCCTACTAAAACCCGACAGCAGGCAAGACAACACAAGAACACGATACTATAAATAAGCATAAAAATAAGAAAAGTGGAAGAGAAACCATAACAAGATATGGGCCAATAGTATAGATACATACAAATAGTACAAAATATACAAAACATGGCTTTAAAGAGACCGGGAAAGATGACATATATACAAAAACCAATCCCCAAACCTAGTGTCACCGATACAAGAGCGTCTAAGTACATAAATAGAGCTATACAAAAAGCTACTGTCTACCAAAATACAAAATACAGACAATATGGATAGAAGGAAAGCAGTAAAGTCTCCGAGCGTTGGGAGCTCACCACGATCCGAACATCCACTAGCCTCGAATGAAAAGATGGTCACTGAGGGTGGCTCATACTAGGTGCTGCATTAGAAAAAAAGATGCAGAAATGTAGTATGAGTACCAAAACATAGGGTACTCAGTAGGCATCAGAAGCCGACCGAGCTCAGAAAGATAATATATAATATAAGAAATAGGAAAGTAAACTAGCTATCGGGATCCACCTAAGTCTAGTTATCAACTTAAAAGATTAATAATCTAAACTGACGGTGAAGATAATAATAATAAAAGCAATAAGACACTCAAGTACATATAATAGGATGCAATACACCATGGGAAGGTATGATGCAAATGTGGCCAATGCAGTAAAGTAAAAACCTCGAACTGTGATTTGCTAGCTGCCCCGTAGGCTCTCCGAATCATCTCACAGGCTACTCTAGGACTCATCAACATATGCAACAAAAGTAAAACCCGAATATGTGCTTCTCGAGCCACCGTGAATCATACCTCAGACTCATCAATAGAAAGTAAATGGAGAAAAGGTTCGGAAATGTCTCTCGGATCGAGTATAAAAGTGGTACTTTTCTTTCCTTTCAAAAAGTAGTGTCAAATCCCATGAAATATCTTTCTGGAAATTGAAACCATAGTAAAAAGTAGAAAATTCCAGCTTACGGTCAAAAACCCATATTTTCTCAAAAGTACTGTACTATTAGCCATGTAGATGCAGGTATGAGAATATGCGTGCCAACATAAAGAATACGAGCATATAAGTATCTATCAAACAGGCAAAAGTACCCTTCAAATATGATAACTGACCTGGAACTCCGTCCAATTCGAGCTATGGCCTCGGGCCCACAGTTACATAGTAATGGTAAATAAAATAATGAAAATGAATTAAAACGCAAAAATAACTATAAATAACTACTTTATTACAAATGTTCCACAAGCTTATACTAAGGATTTTAATCTAACAAGGCAAGGTTACAACACCCTAGACTAAGGATAACCATGATAATTCTATTCTATGGTCCTAGAATGGCTAAATATTCAAAAAAAGGATTTAAGCCTAATTCTAACCTAAACCTTACCCTAACGTTCAAGTAACTTATAAAATATAAAATCTAATTAAGACAGGTCTAAAAGAAGTAAATCGTAACCTATCTCGGGGCCAAACTGCAAGCACGAACCGTCAATTATATGCCTTCCTCTTCTGGGTAGCCTCAAAATGCTGCCACACTATCATAAACATAATCTAAGTGTCAAGATAAGAAAAATGACACCCATATTATAATACAAAATTTTGGACCAAAAATCGGGTCAAATATCGACCCTCGGGGCCCGCTTAATGATGCAAAAAATAAAATTTACAATTATGCTTGCAATGGGGTTTGAATAACATGCCCAAAATTTGGGCACAAATAGAACTCGCTTCGGGGCCTAAAACAGCCCCGAAAGTCCACTTGATCAAGAGATTTCAACAAGGAATTTGACAGAAATTTAATGGTGAAAAATGCGAATTACTAACGGAAAAAGATCGGGGGATTACAACGAAATTACCTGGATTAATGGAGATGAACAATAGCTTCACAACCAACTTTCAAGGCTCACGGCAATGGAGTTCTTTGGAGTTGTATAGGAGAAAATGAAGTTTAAAGAATATATAGGTACGTGGGGTCCTTCTCCGCATAGGTGAGCATCACACCGCATACGCGGGCTCGCGGACGCGGCCCTCTTTTGCATAAGTGAAGAACAAGTGGGGTTGGGTCACCTGACCCCTTCTTTATGAAGGAGGTGGATGCACCGCATATGCAGGCTCGCGAACGCGACCAACTCCTCACGTACGCGAAGGGTTAAATCACCCTACAACAGCAACAACAAAAACCAACAACTGCACAAGTCAAAAAGTCACCGGATGGACCCTTGAGATTCATTTCGAACCCTGTGAACACAAACCAAACATGCTACCCAATAAGAAATGACATCCCGAACTCAATGAAATCATCAAAATAACCAACAGAGGTCGTCTCGATGGAATGTTGATTGAAGTCAATGCTTTTCTACTTTTACCTAAAAGTTACCCAAGTTCCCAAAACGAATTTGAAAGCCTTGGGACCCAAACAAAAGGTCCCACTAGCCCAAAGTCAATGTTTTGGAGCTAACAATATTGACAAAATTTCAATCCAAGCTCGTCATCTCTGAATGTTGACCAAAGTAAACTCTTTTAGCTTTACAAGTTTCAAAACAGGGAAATGAGCTTAAAACACAAACAAACTGCCCAGGAATTGAACCATCAGTACTGATAATTCATAAATGACCTGTAGATGCTGTGGGAAAACTCGAAAAGCAGAAAACATGAAAATAAAGAAAATAACCTAGAGGGTCATTACAACACCACTACTAAAAGACCTTTCATCCTTGAAAGTTAATGAAAGGAAGGTACCTGAAGGCTCAAAAAGGTGAGGATAATGGGTCCACATGTTTGTATTGATCTCCCAAGTAGCTTCCTCGACAAAATGATGCTGTCACTAAACCTTAACTGACAAAATCTCCTTGGACCTCAACTTCCTAACCTGCCTATCCAAAATAGCAACAGGCTCCTCCTCAAAAGCTAGAGACTCATCTAATGGAACTGAATACCACTGAAGCTCGTGTGACTCATTCGAAATAAACATCCTCAGCATAGAAACATGGAAAACAGGGTTAACACCTAAAAGAGCAGGAGGCAAGGCCAACTCATATACTACCTCCCATATGTGATGAAAGATCTCAAATGGCCCAATAAACCTAGGGCTAAGCTTGTACTTCCCCATGATCCTCATCATGTCCTTCATGGGTGGTACTCGCAAGAACACTCGATCACCAACCATGAAATCTAACTTTCAAACCCTCCGATCACCATAACTCTTCTGCCTACTCTAGGTGGTATGAAGTCTCTCCTGAATGACCAAACTCTATCCATAGAATCCCATAGCAAGTCAATACCCCATGGTATAACCTTGAATGCATCAAATAAACCCATCGAAGACCTGCACCACCTACCATACAATGCCTCAAATGGATCTATCTTGTAATAACCCTTTCGGTTATTCCCATATTTATGCTTTCTTTATACTGTTAGAGCTTGTCTATAGCAACCCCAAGTCATTTATGGCTTATTGGGACCAGTGGTTTGGTGCCCTGGATGTTCGTGTGGTCTTTATGGCTATTTCCTTATTTTAGAGCCTAAACTTAGAATATCATTGATTTCGGTCAATATTCTTGTTAAACGCGCTCAGAATTGAATTTCGATAGTTCTGTTAGCTCTAGACTGTGGATTCTGACCTAGTTAGACCCTTGTTCAGTTTCTGGGAGCTTTATGTTTGGGTTTGTGTGGGTTTTTGTGTTTTCTAGCCAGTTGACTTTGGAAGTTTGACTTTGGTCAAGATTCAGAGAAGATGACCTCGGATGGTAACTCCATCAGTGTTGTTAGTTCCAGAATGTCAACTTTAGGATAGAGGGACCTTTAGTTTATGTCCCGAGGCTTCCGAACTTATTTTTGGGTGTTGAGTTCTGTTTTGGCCTAAGGTTGGTTTTTAGGCGTTGGGCCCACTTTTCATTAAATCAACCTTTGATGGGAGTTTTGTTAGTTCAATTTAGTCTGGAATGGTGTTTCTGGTATGTTAGAATAGTTTGTTTGCGTGTGTGGGGTCCCAAATGAGTCCTATAGGCCCACCCAGAGACTTCCCCCCTTGGTTTTCTACTGGTTTCTGTTGCTGGTGCAGGCATATGGCCTTAATCGTGACCACAAAGAAAGCCATTGCGATTGCAATGGTCTGCCTCATTGGTCAGCCCGACTGCGAGGATCCCTTCATGTGATCGCTATGAAGGGCCTATGGACCAGCCTCCCTTTGCTTTACGCAATCGCGAGATCCTCTCTCGGAACCACGATGAAAGCTTTCCCCTCTTGTTCTTCGCGACCATTTGGCTAGTCCTCATGATCACGATGGTCTAGCCAAGATGGTCCTCGGGACCGTATGGGGTCCCTTCGCGATCGCGAAGAAGGACCCTTGGGCAGTATATAAACTCCCTCCTTTGTTTTTAACTCCCCAAAACCAAAAGCCTCCATTGTTATTCTGCTCAACCTCCTCATCTATTTGTGTAACTTCAATTCTTTGCATTTGGGTGAAGATTCTTGGTCCCGTGATCATTTCCTCGTCTCCAATTTTGTAAGTTCCTTATTAATTTCCATAATTCTCCCCTTGATTTCCTTAGATTGCTCTTATAGTTGGTAGGCTGTTTTGAGCCTTTTCCTTGGTCAAATTCTTCAAATATTCTGAGCATGCACTTACAGGAGTGTGGAGATTACTATACGCTCTCCATTTCTGGATTTGGATTGTAGAGCTCACCGGTGACCCAGATTTCGACCCAACTATAATTCTAGCAATATGGGTATCCTTAGCTTCATTGTGATGCATAGTTTATGTTTTTGATAGTTTGATTTTGTTTTGGAGATTTTCGGAGCAGTTAGGGCTTGGACATCGTTGTTCTAGAAACTTATCATCGGACGACAGGTAGGTTACGTTTTAACTCTTCTAGACTTTGCATATATAGGCTATTATTGTGCTAATTAGCTTCCTTGGGTTGGGTTTATTAGCTTGGTACCCCAGACCTTGTCCGCTTCTTCATGTCCATTTTATTTTTCACTCCGATGATTGTAGTATTCATTGTAGTTGATAGTATCACCCTTGTGGTCCTTGGTGGCCTTGTATTTGACTCTGGACCATAAATGGTGGGTTATTTTGGAATGTCCATGAGTCTCGGACATTGATATTCGACTATTGAGCTGGTTATATCTACTGTAGAATGATTAGAGCCTGTGCAGGACCGATAGGTTGATTTTGATCCATTGGACTACTGTTTGTGATTGGGCATGCCATTATCATGCATATAAAGAGGTTTTCCACATATTTTACTATTGTTTTGGCTTCGAGCCTACTATTGTTGGTTTTCTAAACCTTGCATGGCCTCAAGGGCCCATTTTTGGTAAAAATGGTTCTAAAAGGTTTGGAATTGTTTTCATGGATCTTCTTGGGGTAAGAGAGTTAAATGATGATTTTATCACAGTTTTGCTCACACTTACACTAAAACTGGTTGAGCCATGGTGCTATACATGCCTTACTATAGGTTTGAAATGATACTGAACTCAGAGGGGCTGAGAGCCAGACTTGTTTTACCAATGTTTTAGACCCGGTTATGTCCTGGCACCCTGGTTGGGGTTTTTGAGACTCGATTCGCTGATTTAGACCCGGGTAGAACTCTGGGCATGCATTTTCAAGATTTAGTTACTTATATGGGTACAGATACACTTCAGACTGTTATATTGAGACTTGAGATTTAGTAAGTGGTCGAGGACCTCCATGGACCTTGCTGATACGAAGTGAGGGCTACGGGCGTAATGTGTCGGAGGAGGGGTATATAGTGTAGTTGAGGTATACGGGCCGTGTACTTACATGGATCCTACCTGCTGGGCCTATAAGCCCTGGAGGAGGTACATACAAGGTTACTGTTCCACCTGGTTTTCACTTTTGCATCATATCATCTATTTTTGTTTGATTCCTCCCTTGTTTCTTATTTGCCGAGTGTACGCTTTAGTAGTATGGGATGCCAGAGCATTTTTTTTCACTTGTATGCGTTTCTCGGGTATATGGTCACCCGTTGGGACTGTTGGTAAATTTGTTCTTATCATATCCTATTGTAGTACTATTTCATGCTATTAATCTGGTGAATTTTTATGCGATTATCCTTACTTTGTGTGGTTCACTGCTAGTCTATTTATGTTGAGTTACCTTCCTTCCTTCCCTTTTCTTGAGGTTACTTGTATACCGCCTATTTTCTTAAACTCTCTTATATATTGTTGTTGCAAGGACTCTAGGTGCATTATTCTTTCTTTCACCTGTGCTCTGTGGTATATATGTCTAGTAGCTAGCCGAGCATGATTATATATTGTTCTTCTATGCTAGTTTTCGTGTACCTATTTGTTATTTTTGTGACTACTTGTTTCTTTTCTGCTATATTACTGCTCTTATATCTTATATGCACTCAGTCAGCCTATAATTCTTACTGGGTACCCATGGCTTAGCAATTGGTGCTCATACAACACTCTGCATCTTCCTGGTTCAGATCCTAGTGTGGGCCATTGATGTTGATTCATATAGACTCATGCGGGCTAACTTTTGGACTATCCGAGATAGAGGGTGAGCTCTTGGCAACCGGAGCTTAGCTGTTATCTCATCCCTTGTATTATGTACTCTTTTATTGTTTCAGAGACATATGTATATATTCTTTTGGATCCCTTTGTACTCTGTGTATTTAGTACCGGCTCTTATACTATGATACCTGGTTTTGGGGTTCTGGATTAGCTTCCACTTATATATATTCTTTTGTCTATTTCTTTATTTATTTTCTTTGCTTTCGCTATTTATATTGTTCTTCCACTTGCTTGTTAGATAGTAGCCCATTACTAATCATTCTGGGCTACATGGACTGGTTCGCCTACCGGGAGTTTGTAGGTTCCATCATGATCGAGAAATCGGGTTGTGACACATCTAGATACTGGAGTGGTAGCTACTATTATATGCGAACTCTTCCAAGGCTAAGAACTGGTCCCACTGACCTTCTTAATCAATAACACAAGCCCGCAATATATCTTCTAGAACTTGAATAGTATGCTCCGATTGACAATCAATCTATGGGTGAAAATCAGTGTTAAGCTCAACTTGGGTACCCAACTCTCTCTGAATAGATGATAAGTTTACAATCTACCAAGTTATTGAGCCTTTATTCATAAATTATTTCCATGTTTTGATGAGAATTAGAGGTACTTATTGCCCTTATTGATGAAAATGCAAGTACTCTTTGTCAAAAATAGAAAACAATGGAATTAATCCCAAAGAGCTCAAAAAAAGTTGAAGTGTGAAGGAGATCAAAAAAAAGGAAGAATCTAACGAGAGGTGTGATCGCAATGTGAGCTGCATAATGTGGCATGTGGACTGCACCTCCTTCGCAGCTTACCATAAGAACAACTGACATCACTGGTTAGAGGAAAAATCGGCATGCGATATGCAGAAAGCAAGGTATGATTGCATGTCGTGTCGCACGTTGCGTCGCACCACCCCGAGGGGTATTTTTGTCTAAAACCATGTGAAATATTAGGAAGATTATAAAACCCATTTTGGGGTTTGTACCAAATATAGAACTTTAGTTTTACTTTTCCTAAGGAAGATCTTGAGAGTAGACTCTTCTCTCTTCATCTTCTCCAATTGAAATCACCATTTTGTAAGGATTTGAGCTTGGATTTTGAATTTAGCTTTGAATATGAATGGAATTATGGATAACCCATTTGGTATATCTTCTTATTTCCTTAATATGAGCAACTAATTTCCTTGTCTAGGGGTATGTCTATGATGGGTGTTTAAAATTGGGTTCTGGTATTGATTAATTATGTTTATAATTGATGAATTAGTATGGGTCTATTGAATTCTTCATATTTTAATCATAAAATTGATGGTTGCAAATATTGATTGATTTTACTTAATTGTGTTCTTGATTGAAAGAGGTGTTCATAATTCGGATAGAAATTCAATAGTGGGAATTTGGGATTTTCACCTTAGATTGAGGCTAGAAATAGCTTCATCGAAGAAAATACCCATCTAAGAATCTAAGCTAGAAAGAGTGTGATTCCCCCAAGCATTGAATTGGTTGGTTTGAAGTAATAGCTATGGTGCTTGAGAAAAGGCTATAGTATATATATTTAGAGGGTCAAGAGACTACCAAGTATAGCTCAAACCAATACTACCTGTACCTTTCATCGAGAATTTGCATAATTAATCATGTACCTAACCCATTGTAGAATCCCATCGGAAGCATACCCCTTGTCTTACTTCATATTGATATACAAGTCATGTTACTTTGCTCTTGTGTTGAAATTCATAGGTTAATTCCCAATCTTTTTCCCCCAATTTTTACTTTTAAAATTGTTTGAACATCGACTCACCCTTAGTGATTACTACTCGACAATTTCTTATAGAATTATCACTCGATTCTCTTTGAATACGACCCTAAAACTCATTGGGTATATTTATTCTTTCGATATGATAATCATTACCACCTCTTTCGGGAAAGTACTTTTGAATATCATTAAAAATGGCACCATTGCCGAGGAATGGTTCTTGATTTGCCATTTAATTATCGTTTAGTTCACTTTTGTTGAGTGTTTGTTCTCTTTTACTTTTTGTCGATTGTGTTGTTGTGAACAGGGTGCCCATGAGTCAAGCGGGTGAACAAGAGAGTGTAGACGGATATATGGATGCAGACAATGGATCCGTAGTCCATGGTGCTGTAGGTTCAATCCGCCTACCCACAATGATTGGAAACGTCGTGTTTCATGTCACCAACACTATGCTTCATTTGATACAAATCAAATGAAAAGGCTCTTTGGAGGCTGGCTAATAGAGATGCCAACCGAAATATCTGGAACTTTGTTGAAATTTTCCATCTTTCAACATAAATAATATATCCCGAGAGTCAATCTGACTCTGATTATTTCCTTTCTCCCTGAGAAGGGAAGCCACGACTTGGCTTGAGGAGATCCCGGAAGGCTCTATTACAACATGGAATGGTCTTGTGGAAGCCTTCTTGGTGATATTCTTCCCTCCTTCTCGGATGATACAACTAAGGGATGACATTACCAATATCCGACAACTACCGGATGAGCCATTGCATGAAGCATGGCTAAGGTTCATTAAAAATATTCTAATATGTCCAACCAATGGGTTGTCGGACAATGTTCTCCTCCAAATCTTCTATAGATCCCTAGACTCTATGAACAAATCCGTGGCAAATAAGATCGTGGGTGGGACACTTATGGACCAAAACTATGGTCTCGCTGCAGCCCTTTTTGATTGAATGACAAAAACTAATAGGGCGTGGCACACTAGAGAAGTCGATGTCTCACCGAGTGTTACCTCCTCTATAATAACTAAGGAGATGAGGAAAAAGAAGGAGTAAAGAGATGAAACCATGGCCAAAATGATGACGCAAATTGATCTATTGGCCAAACATATAGTGGGAGCCGGCACCAAGAATGTCAATGCCATGGGTGCTTATGGGGCAAAAGATCATGATGAGGTTGGTGTTCTTGCATCAGGAGATGAGGATCTTTGCTATCTTTCAGTGGGTTCTCGCCCGGGGTATCAAGGTGCCAATAAGGGCACCTGGAGACCACGAGATGAGAATCAAGGTTGGAGAGACCATGAGTAGGTATCGTGAAAGGGAAAATGATTGTTACAACCACCGCAA
Organism: Jaltomata sinuosa; assembly: GCA_003996215.1. Taxonomy (NCBI): domain Eukaryota; kingdom Viridiplantae; phylum Streptophyta; class Magnoliopsida; order Solanales; family Solanaceae; genus Jaltomata; species Jaltomata sinuosa. The sequence continues at coordinate 148,654 of QJPP01000225.1, read as the reverse complement.
CAATAATCCTTATGTGCCTCCACCAAAGGCAAATGCTTCTCCTTATCAACCAATGATAAGTGACCCAGCCAACTCTAAAATTGAGGAAATATTGTCTAAAGTGCTACAAAGAATGGAGTCTACGGATAAGGGAGTAAAAGATCTAAATAATGATGTATCTACTCTTCATCAAACCGTGAACTCCCATTTGGCATCAATTAAGCACTTGGAAGCTCAAATGAACCACCTCTCTTCTCAAATGAACCCTCATCAAAAGGGTACTCTTCCTAGTGACACTCTTGTAAACCCGAAGAATAATGGCCATGTAATGGCGATTGTTACTAGTAGTGGAAAAAGGTTGGATGAAGTGAGAAAACCGATCAATGAAGCCATGGTTGACTTAACTAAAAATATTGCATCGGAGGTTGTGAATAGCAAGAAGGATGAGATGAATCCAAATGTTGGGGTGAAGCCTAGTGCACCCAACGTGATTGAAAATGATGAAGACCCACATTACGAAAAGGATGAGACTGAATCTCCTTTCTGATAATTCTCAAGTAACACTATCCATACGGAGGTGAAAGGAGTTGTTAAGCAAAACAAAATTTATAATTCTCAACGAGAGTCGGGGTCGATCCCACAAAGAAATAGTAGATTAGACTAAAGGATTGTCATATGTCAATAACCAGTAGAGTCAATGTTCAATCAACAAGAAACGTAAAAAAAGGAGGGGAGAATCGAGAAATCTGTCACAATTCGCAATTCAAGCAAAAACGTAAAATCAAACACGAGTTTGTGTCAAGAGAGAGGATGACTAGGGGTATGCTTCCAATGGGACTCGAGCACCGGTCAAGGTACTTGCTCAATTACATAAATTTTCACTAAGTAACATGGGTAGTATTAGTTTTAGGCATGAATGTTAATCTTTTGATCTCACAAACATTTACCCAATGGTCTTTGTTCAAGTACCATGGTTTTATCATTAACCAACCAATATTAGCTTGGGGATGTCACACTATCTCTAGCTTAGACTCTCAAATGGGTGTTTCTAGCAAATTGAGTTATTTCTAGCCTCAATCTAAATGAAATCCCAAGTACCCACTAGTGAATTCTTATAAAAAATTATGAACCTCTTTCTCAAGCAAGAACATAATCAAGTAGTTTCAATCAATGTTTGCAACTATTAATTTTAGAGTTAAAACATGGAGAATTCACTAGACCCATATCAATTTAGCAATTATAAACACAAATAAGCAAGACCCATACCCTTTAATCAATTACACATCACACACATACCCCAAGACAAGGAGACTTAGCCACTCTTGCTAAAGGAATAAGAAGCAATACCAAGTGGGTAATTCAAATTTCCTTTTATTAATGAAAGAAGTTTCCAATATCCAAGCTCAATTTACAAATCCAAAGTTGAAGGTGGAGAGAATTGAGTGAAACCCTCTATCTTTCCTTGGGATAGAAAACTTTTTCAACACTATAAAACTCTTCAAAAACTGTCAAAAACTATGAAAAACTATGCCCAAATTGGAATTTAGAAAGTTCCTAAATCGTCGCATAAAAGTGGACAAAATTCCCCTCAGGAGCTTGTGTGCATCGGATAGATCCTTCTCAGCAGACCAATGACTAGGCTTCATCTTTGCGTCTTGTGCAAAGTGGGGTCCGGACCTCACTAGGCAGAGTGCGCGTTGCACGGTGGCTGCACCCCTTAACAGATTCTCATTCTTCTTTTCAGCTTCATGCGGAGGGAGGTACGGACCGCACCAGGCATTGTGCGTGTCGTACGATGGCCGTAACTCTTGGCAGAATGTTCATCTCTCTTGATCACTTCACACTTCAACTCCTTTTGAGCTCTTTTGGGTCCAATTTCTATTTTCTACTTTTGACCAAAAGTACCTGCATTCATATCAATAAAGGCCATAAGAACCTCTAAATCTTATCAAAACATAACAATAATTCATGATTTAAGGGTCAATAAGTTGGTAGATTACTGACTTATCAAACCTCCAAACTTGAACTATTGCTTGTCCTCAAGCAAGATACTCACAAGGTAAGGAATGAATTATGCTCTAAAACTCAATCAAAGCACAAAAGATTAATCTATTCTAATAAAAACTAAGAAAAATAACAAACAAAAAGACTCAAAAAAAAGACTCAACTACAATGCTTATCTCAATTTGGATCACCATAGTCATCAAGGCAAATGATCATTTCAAAACATTCATCAAAGAGACTTCATTTCTCATTCAAAAATAGAGAAATTTTCCATTCAGAAGAAGATTAAGCTTCTCAAGTCATTGGCATGGTGATGTGCCATGGATTTACGTCGCTTTCGATGCTTAATACATAGGATAATTGCATGTTCTTTAACACTTTATTGGTAGGTTTAATGGTTTTTGTTAAGTGTGAAGGAGGACATGTTCCACAGCCAAAGTGCTGAAATTTATACTGAAAAGAGATGACTACAGGGATTACAGGAGGATTGAAAGCCCGTGGTTCAGAATCTCCACCCCGTGCTGTAGGTCATGGAAAATGTTCAGCAGGAGTGCAAAATATAGGCAAAAAGCATGAGTCAGTCTTTGAGTCCTGGTTCTAAACTATGACCCTCCTGTTACTCATAAAATAGGTGAACCTGCAGACATGCAAAAAAGAGAGCAGGGAACATGAGTCACTCCACAGACCATAATTCCAGACCACCAACCGTCCAATTGGAATTGTGGTTATTGATCGAAAAGGTGCAATAATAGAGTCTAAAACCACAAGTCATTTGATGAACCATAGATTGATTTCACAACTCGTGGTTTCTCACAACAGGCAATAATGACTCTTCAGGACCACGGTTGACCTCAGCAAACTATGTAACGTCATCTTAAATGATGGATCGTTAACAAAGTCGTGATCCCTGCCGACTCCAGTTCTCCTAGTTTGTTTAGGATAGAATTTGTGATGTCTATAAATACTTTTCCTAGGTTTTGTTTTACGTTTTATGCTCTGTATTTCGTAGGAAACATATTCGTAAATACTTGGTATTGATTTGTTCTTGGTTTTGAGAGATTAACAAGTTCATTGATTCTTGATTCTTCTTCAATTATTCAGGTTTCCAAATTTCTTTATTTCTTCTTGTAAGTATATGATCATGAATGCTTCAACAACTTCTGATTGGTTACTTATGAACATGAGTAGCTAAATTCACAACTAGGGTTATGGAAACTATGATGGATTAACAAAGTAGGCAAAGTACTTAGAAATTCTAGGATGGTGTTTATGCATGTATTGTTCTTCCCTTCTTTTTGATTGCTTTTTAATGGTGGCCAATGTTAGAACTCGCCTTATTATTACTTACCGGACCAAGGAGGTAACAAATGGGAAAAGGTTGGTTACAATTGAGATTTGAGGCTATCAACCCTCATCTAATAGCTTCACCTTGACCGGGAATAGCTAATCTGGGGTCAAAGGTAAGGGTTAGTAAAGCATACACCCTAAGACGGACCAAGTTGTGTGGTGAAATTCATCTATCTAGGGGACCAACCATTTAGGTGAACCTAACTTACTGATTTTTCATGCTAAGCACCAGAATAAATTTCTAGTACAATGCCTACAACGTTATGAACTCATGGGGAACACAATCTTAGTCCATCTTCTCTCTGAATCACAACAACATTGATACTTGCTGATTACTTATTACTTAGTAATTTACAAACACTTATATCTACTTAACCCCCCCTCTTTAGTGAAATAAGATGACTAAGAGCGTGAATACACACAAGTTAATAAGATCCTACCATATTCCCTGTGGGATCGACCCTAACCTTGGTTAGGTTTTATATTTTAACAACAACCACTTATGCTTCTTTTGGAGGTGTAATTTAGGCGTATCAAATTTTAGCGCCATTGCTGGGGAATACAGTTTAGGTCAAGAGCAGTTGCGTTATTTGAATGTTAGTCCTTATTTCCTAATTTAATTTTTTTTTTGTTTTTGTTTTGTCTGACAAGTGCATGCCCAACACATGGAGTCAAGTAAATCCCCTGATTCCATTTGACCCAGAACTCTAATGAAATCTAAGAAATATGGTAAAGAAGGGGGTTGTCGAGACACCGGAAGAGGACATGTCCCAGATATTGGCTAAGGAATAGAAAAAGCAACATACAGAAGAAGATGCCCAAATTGTACATGATGCTCAGGTTACTGCATACCTAGCAAATCAAAATATTCCAGCTGAGCAAGCAAGTCAAGAAGTTGCTCATCAAGCCGCACTGAATGCTCAAGCTGCAAGAGACGAGGTAGTTAGACATAACATACATCAAGATCTGGTTGGTCTGAGAGGTAATAGGGGCCGCCTGATTCAACAATCCTAACACATACCTTGCTATAATATTGATGATGATGATGTAAATGACACAGGGATAACACGACCTATAGTATTGCCATCGCTGTCTGAAGGTACAAAGTTTGATATTACCAACACTATGATCCAGCTGCTGAACTTGAAGGGATTATTTGCTGGAAAGTCCACTGATGATGCAAAATTGCACTTGAAAAACTTTGTGGGGATCTACAAGGCTTACAACCTTCCATAGGTAGATAAAGATGCTATTAGATTACACTTTTTCCATTCTCTTTGACTGGCGAAGCAACACTTTGTCTTGCGGAACTACCTGATGCTTCAATAGTCATATGGCTTAAACTGAGAAGTCAGTTTCTAGAGAGATTCTTTCCCCCATCAAAGATGTTGCAGCTCAAGCAGGAAATCAATAACTTTAAGCAGTTACCCATAGAGGCACTATATGAAACATGGCTTAGATTCAATAAGAAGATGAAACATGTACTGAATCATAGGATCCTTTCAGATCATGTGATGGAAATCTTCTAGAGATCACTGAATGCGAACACCAAGGCAATAGTTGATATAGTCACTAGGGGAGCGTTCATGAATAATCCTTACATCAAAGCTTCTGAGATGCTTGATAGGGTTACTAAAATGAACATGGCCTAGCATACGAGAGAGGCTGAAAGTGTAGCAAGAACTTATGCAGTTGGGAAATCCATAGACTGTCAAGAATTGCAGGAGATTAGACAGGATTTTATAGGGTTAAAAATAACTGTAGATCTAATTGCGAAACAAATTCTTAATAACAGTCTGGAGAAGGTGAATGTTGTAGGTTCATAAGTTAAAACACCAAGATATGATAGGCACGAATCTGATAAAGAAGCTAATTATCTGAATGATCAAGTGGCAGGTTTCATGGCCAATAGCCATGGAAATCAAGGTCAAAACAAAGATAAAGATGACAATTAAAATCAGTTTGGCTGTAGAGACAGGAGCAGGGGTAGAGACAGGGATGGTGACTGGAATAATAGAGATGGCTACAAGAATGATAGAAGAAGCATGTATGTCCCTCCTGGTAACCATGAAACAGGATCTCAATAGCCTATAATAAAAAAGATATTGTCCAAGGTGTTGCAGAAGGTGGATTCGACTGATGGTAACTTGAAGAAAATATGTGCTGATATGGCAAGCATGAATCAAAAATTAGAGGCACATGCCTCTACCATCAAGCAAATAGAGAAACAGATAAGTTAGATGTCTTTAACTTTGAATCTGCGTCAGAAGGGTACACTTCCTAGTAATACTATCCAGAATCCAAAAAATGATAGGTATTACATGGAGGTGACTACTCAAAGTGGGAAACAAATTGTTGATCTTCCTATTCCCATAGTTGTTGATTAGCTAGCCGAACCTAAAAAAGATGATGCAAAAATCAAGGTCAATTCAAAAGAAAATTATGGTAATAAAAGTCTAATTGAGAAGAAGTCCAAAGCCACCAAGAAGAAGAACGAAGAGGTTCTACAGGTCTTGAAGACCATACCATTACCTTCTTCACCTTACCTACAGAGATTGTTCAAAAAGGCTAAGGAAGGTAAATATCACAAGTTCATCTCCATGCTGAAACAATTTTTAGTAAATATTCCATTGGTTGAAGCATTGGAGCTGATGCCTGGGTATGAAAAGTTCATGAAGGATCTGGTGACAAAGAAGAGAACTGTAATTTTTGAGCCAGCTAATAACTTGCACCACTATAGTGCAATAGCTTGCTGTTCTCTGGTGTAGAAAAAGGAGATCCTAGAGCTTTTGCTATCCCTTGCACAATTGGAGCCTTCTATTTTATGAAAGCATTGTGTGATCTGGGTGCCAGTATTAATTTGATGCCACTAGTAGTGTTCAAACTGTTGGGCTTGGGAGCTCCCATACCAACTATAATATGGCTTCTTATGGCAGATCGTACCGTGAAAGGCCAGTGGGGATTCTTTATGATGTACTTGTGAAAGTTGACACTTTCATCTTTACTACAGACTTTATGATTCTTGACTGTGAGGTAAAATTTGAGGTGCCCATCATCTTGGGATGCCCATTCCTTGCCACTAGATGCGTTTTGGTTGACTTGGAGATTGGGCAGATAAAATTTAGACTTAGTGATGAGGCAACATTGACACCTGGTGAGTTAGATAAGAAGAGAAAGAAGAAAGAATCAGAGGTGCGCAAAGAATCCCTAGCCATCCACCAGATTCAAGTTGATGCTATTGGTACTAGTGGCTCGAGAAGTGGTGTTGCCGGCACCACAAAGGTAATTTCTTCAAACCCCATTGTGGGAGAGACCGTGGATGAAGCTGCTCGGGCACTTGTTTATGTTGATAGGACTGTTGAGACAACCTCTGTTGGTGAGAGAGAAATAGGCACCGATCCATCAGGCCTGGCTACTACAGGATGACTGTGCTTAGGCACCACAGGTATGTCTTGCCTCCCTTGTGTTAACTTTTTTTAGTGCATAGGGGACAATGCACATCTTTTGGGTGAGGTGGAGAAGTTAGTCTGTGTGGTTTTTGATGGGTGTATTTGGCAAAGTCTGAGTAGCCAAGACAACCCACGTCGTGCCATAATATTAAATCAGGCACTTCTTGGGTGGCAACTCAAGAGGGTACCTTCTTGAGGTATCCAAATCCTTGGGGTTTTCTTATTGTGTTATTTCCCCGAGGATCTTTATTTCTTTTGAACCAACATGTTTAGATAGGTTGTATGTAGTAAAAGAAAAATAGAAGCTTAGCGCAGTCTATGGTCTGATTTTGAAATTGATTTTGATTAAAAAAATGGAGACCCCTCCAAATTTTGTGTGACATGATCACCCCTTTGATAGAGTAACTACTATGGATATGTGCTTGACTTTATGATTATCGATGTGATGAATAGCTTGCGATAGGGCATGAACTTGATAATTTAGCAATTGGTTGTTTGACTTTGTGCCATGTATGTGTGCGCTGCATTCGTACTGTTCATGCATTATGTGCTAATCCAGAATTTGCTCGGTTAGTCTTTCCTAGGCTGTATGATATTTGGTTAGGAAAGGATCATAGGCCATTTTTGAAATAGTACACTTAGCCTAAATGACCATCCAAATGAATATGATATCCCTTGATCCCTAATTTTGAGCCAAAATTGACCCTTTTTTTGTTGTTTAGCCTATTCAACTTCCCTATTTTCTATGAATCTTCAGTTTAGTTCTGGTCCCTCCTTGGACATTGTGCACCTCAACTCAGGCAAATTGCCTAAGCTGAGGGTGGCTATTGTAGAGGTAAATGAGTAGTATGGGGTATGAAAAGAAAAGTTTAGTGATTAAAAAGGAGAAAAAAAATAACGGGTGTGGCATATGTGTTAGAAAAAGAAAAAAAAGAGAAGAAAATATGATGAAAAAGAAGGTGATTTTGAAATAGAAGTTGCACCCGTCACTTAATGAAAAACGGGAGAATACGGGAGGAAAAAGAAAAGAGTTGGTCTAAAAGTGGAAGAAAAATAGCGTAGTTCAAGGAGGGCATAGTCACTACTTCCCAAATATACCATACCCATCCCCGAACCTAAGTTACAAGCTGAGTAAAGTCCTATAGTTATCCTAGTCCAATCGTTCAAAAATCGAGGCATAGAAAATAAGGGCAAGCCTATGGTATTGTGCATGCATTGCTGGAACTTCTTTGGGAGTGTGATTGTTCTAGTTCAGTCCCAAATATTAATTTATTTATGGTGTGATTGGGACTTCATTGTGGTGAGGGCACTAGAGTAACATCGATTGCTGACTATTAATGTAAGTATCGCCTGTGTATGCTAGGTTGTCTATTGATAGCGTAATGTCATCCATGGATCCTCTTGTGTTATCTTGATAAATGGTGACTTGTGCACTTGTTTTATACTAAGTAGGAAGGGGGTGTTTATTGTGAGCTGAACTGTTGAATTATATGACTGCCATGGTTTCTAGTTTTCTTTTGCCTAAGCGTCATACTAGGATAGTTTTCTTTTGTCGCTTGAGGACAAGCAATAGTTTTAAGTTGAGGGTGTTGATATGTCGTGGGTTTATGTCACTTTCAACGATTAATACTTAGGATTATTGCATGTTCTTTAGCACCTTGTTTGTAGATTTAAGTGTTTTTGTTAAGTGTGCAGGTGGGCAGGTTCCATAGCCAAAGTGCTGAAATTAATACTGAAAAGTGATGGCTACAGGAATTACGGGAGGATTGATGGCCCGTGGTTCAGAACCATGGACCCATGCTATCAGTCATGGAAATAGTTCAGCAGGAGTGCAAAATATAGGCGGAAAGCACGAGTTAGTCTATGAGTCATAGTTCTAAACCACGACCCGTCCTGTTACCCATAAAACTGGTGAACCCGCAGAGATACAAAAAGGAGAGAAGGGAACACGAGTCACTCCATGAACTATAATTCTAGACCACGAACCGTCCTGTTGGAATCATGGTTATTGATCAGAGAGGTGAAATAATAGAGTCTAAAACCACAAGTCATTCGATGAACCATAGATTGATTTCACGACTCATGGTTCCTCTTGTGGTTTCTCATAACAGGCAATGATGACTCTTCAGGACCACGATTGACCTTAGCAAACTACAAACCGTCATCTTAAATGATAGATCGTCAACCAAGTCGTGATCCCTTCCGACTCCAGTTCTCCTAGTTTGTTTAGGATAGGATTTGCGATGTCTATAAATAGTTTTCCTAAGTTTTCTTTTACGTTTTATGCTCTATATTTCATAGGAAACATATTCGTAAACACTTGGTATTGATTTTTTCTTGGTTTTGAGAGATTAACAAATTCATTGATTCTAGATTCTTGATTCTTGTTCAATTATTCAAGTTTTCGGATTTCTTTATTTCTTCTTGTAAGTATATGATCATGAATGCTTTAACAACTTCTGATTGTTTACTTATGAACATGAGTAGCTAAATCCACAACTAGGGTTGTGGGAACCATGACGGATTAACAAAGTAGGCAAAGTACTTAGCAATTCTAGGATGGTGTTTATGCATGTATTGTTATTTCCTTTGCTTTGTTTGCTTTTTATCAGTGGACAACGTTAGAACTCACCTTATTCTTACTTGCCGGACTAAGGAGGTAACGAATGGGAAAAGGGTTGGTTACAACGGAGATTTGAGGCTATCAACCCTCATCTAATAGCTTGACCTTGTTGGGGAATTACTAATCTGGGGTAAAAGGTAAGGGTTAGTAAAGCATACACCCACAGACAAACCAAAGTGCGTGGTGAAACTCAACTATCTAGGGGACCAACCATTTAGGTGAACATAACTTACCGATCTTGCATGATAAGCACCACAATATATTGTTAATACAACGCCTACAACATTATGAACTCATGGGGAACACAATCCTAGTCCATCTTCTATCTGAATCACAAAAATATTGATACTTTCTGATTACTTGTTACTTTATAATTTACAAACATTAATTGTTACTTTAACCCCCCCCCCTTTAGGGAAATAAGATGGCTAAGAGCAGGAATATACACAAGTAAACGAGATCCTACCATATTCCCTGTGGGATCGACCCTAACCTTGGTTAGGTTCTATATTTGAACAATCACTGCTTTATGCTTCTCGTGGAGGTGTAATTTGGGCGTATCACATGGACTATCAAGGTTTGCCTCGAGATTCGCCACACAACTTTTCTCATTCATTCCTCTCAATTTAAATAGAGACTTATGTTTCAACCCAAGTGAATGATGCCACTCACCATAAGAGAGAATCTGACTCACAATCATGCAATTCACAATACAAGGGATTATAAGAGAACCACAAACACTCTCACTCTCTCAAGGAAGTTCATGTGCACACATGTCAAACCATAGGCTTGCTCATCATGTAAATCACCACTAATGTAGAGTGACCAAACTTGGAATCACAAATTACCTGCGGGTTACAATGTTGGTTAGGACTAGGGTTAGGATTGCATTTGGCTAAAGTGACTAAACCTCCCTAATGCTCTTTGTTATCATTTTGAACACCGCTCACATTTTCAAATTTTTACTTCACCTTATTTCTCCCTCACACAACCCAAGCTTTTCCCTTCAACTTGGCCATTCAACCTCCTTGTATCACCTTCACTTGGTAGCTCCAATTCTTTTGTTTTCATTTTGCTCATTGCATTTGGTCTTTTGGAGCAATTTTCAATTTACATAAGGTGCTACCTTGTACTTGAAGTATATTCCTTTTCTTCTCCACATTGAGTACATACACCCCCAAACTCAGGCTTTTGCCTAGGTTATCATTCAATTCCACCCCCCTAAACTTCGGCTTTTAGCCTATGTTTCATTTTTGAGCCACTAGGGAGGATGGGTGCAAGAATCGAGGTTCTGAAAAGGTGTCAAGGTGTTACAAGGTGTCAAGGAATAGTCACAAGCTCAAAAGGGTTCACTAGGGACAATGTCAAGGGAAGTTATTTGGGTGAAGTGGCTATTCAAAAAGGGCCTAAGATCATCTTCCAAGCTCGGTTACATCTAGGATTTTGCCTTGAATCACATTCGGGGATATTTCTAGATGACACGCATCCACAAGAATCAAAGGATAACCTCACCACACAAGGCATCATATCACAAAAACCTTCCACATTAGTCTCAAAATCAATTGGGACAAATGACTTTTGACAAGCTATTCCGAGTTTGTTACACACTTATTTGTGAATTGATCAAGCCAAAATAAGAGTGTGCAAGTCATGACAAGAGAATGCTTTTCTCAAAATTCATTTTCTCTCTTTCCTTTGATTTTCAAGAACCTCTTGCCAATTTTTTTTTGGTGGGTCCATTATGGGACAAGCAAAGCCCGGACTCAAATTAAAATTAAAACTTGGCATTTTCCCTTAAGAAAGTCGCCTGTCAATCCATCATAGGGAAACACCAACCCAGTTCAACACAAAAATAAAAGAAAAATAAAAATAAAGAAAATATTTTGCTCCTTGGGAAAGAACCGTGGTATTAAGAAAACCCTCGTAGTTTATTGCTACTCTACTATTAACAAGGCGATTAGAAACTCAAGCGCTCATGAATCATTTGAAAGAAAGCCTCGACGTAGGACCTTAGCGCATTTGCAAGGCACGAATAGTAAAACAATCATATATGACTAACCCGACAACACAACCAAAATTAAAAATATCAAGTCCAACAAGGGCACAATTAAGCACTAATCAACAAAACTAAATAAAGTATCAAGCACAAGGTTAGTGATCAATTAATTACAGACTCCCCAAACTTAAAGTACACCTAGCCCTTGATGCACAAATAAAATTATACAAATAAGAATGAGTGCAAAAACTCTCTGGTGATACTAATGGTGACGATAATACCTCCTTGAGTAAAATCACAGTGGTGGCCTAGAAGGGCTGAGGTGCCGGTAATGCTAGTGGAGGAATGTAGGCATGGGCTGGGTCTATCTGAAATCCCTCCACCAATAGGATCAGTAGGTCCCATCCAACCAGGAGGAGGGCGGATGGTTCCATCATCTCCCACTTGTCCTCACAAGTCATCAACTCAAGGTAAGAAAACCTTGGTTGTGGGCCCCATTCTCTCTCATAAGACATTGGAGGTTTTGGGTAAGTTTGGATGGAAGATGTTGAAGCATCGGGGGCCTTTATGAATAGTTCAATCTCTTCGTGAATCTCAAATGTCCCTTCCTCATTATTTGGATCCCAACCCGTGCACCAATCATCGGGAGGGCTGGCATTCCTTGGAGAGGACATGGAATTTGGGACTGGTATATTAGGATCCCATTTGGAGATATTTGGCTTAACATGTGGCATCACCTGCCTAAGTCATTAACATCCACTTCCATAGTATCCACCCTAGCACAAAGTTTACTTATGCTCAACACTACCGGCTTCAATGCTGATTTGATGGTGGTTGAATCAAGCTTGGAATGTCCTTAGCTACCTTATGCAGGCTCTTCTCATTGTGGTAAACAAGGTGAGCAAGTTTAAACAAGTTACCTAAAGTAGTTGTGTCTTGAGAAGCCATATGGGTGGTGTTTGACGCTTCTTGAGATGGGGATGTTAAGTCCATATGATTATGAGCAATGGTCTCAGTATCGGTATTGCCTCCCATGGCACTAGTAGTGTAAGCCAGGTCTCTTTTCTTGTTATGTAGAGAATCTTTGTCTCGCCTTGTGTTCAATTGAACCATTCCAGTAGCTTGGCTAATTTTTTCCAATGAATGAAGCCAAGGGCAGTTTGCTTGGAAATACAAGAGGCTAAGGAGAACAGGAAAAGCCATGGATATGGTCTCATGTCTACCTCTCCACTTGATTTATTCGGAGATGATCTCTCATTCATTTAACCGGAGGCTAGACATGATATAAGCAATGAGAATGGCCACCTCTATAGTCACTTTAGTTTTGTGACCAGTTGGGATGAGTCATGTGCACACAAAATCTAACCACATCCTAGCTTCAAACTTGAGATCTGATCGATAGATGAGTCCTTTTGAGATGGCCCAAGGAGGAGTTTTTTCATCGATGACACCTGCAACCCACTCTTATTCGTCCTCTTTTGTAGCCACATATTCCAAATACTTTGACTTTGGAATTAGTTCATCATGCCATATAGAAAAATGGATGGTCGCTGGTGTAATATCAATTGCCTTACCCCTCACTCAAATGAAATCAAGGCACGAGAGCTTGATTATTGGGCCCTTATGCTTTAAAATGTCTTGCCTAGCCTGATATGAGGCATAGAACTCCCGCACCAACTCCAAGAAATATGGACCGGGAGTCTTAGAAAGGAGGTCCCAAACCCTTATCTGAAACTATTTGGGGATGTTTGGGAAATCAGCTTCAAAGGCTTCCATATCAAACCCTTTCTCTTCCGAGAATGGTCGCTTATCCTGAAACTTAAGATAGTAGGCCTCCATTGCCTCGAGGCCAAACCAGATTTCTGATTCAGAAGGCCCCTCCTCTTGCACAGGGACACCCAGATTGTCTTATGTTGAAGCTTGATTTGTAACAGGCTATTTTGATGATGCTTTGTAGTCCTGCAAATGGATGTTAGTGGTATGCACCATGCGTGTATTCACCATGTGCTTGCATGCTTGTATCAAATGAAAGATATAAATGCTACAAGAAGTTATTGAAGTAAGAGGAAATAGAATGCACCAAAGAATAAAAAAAATAGGTGACTGGTGGCTTAAGTGAACCACGTCCAATCTGCACCAGGCATTGTGCGTGTCGCACGTGCCTTCGCATGAGCTACCAGAAACCTAGAGTGGTTTCTGCTCTGGGGTGCAAAGACTGGTGTGATTCACATGAGCTAAAATGTGCATCACACTGGTCTCTACCCTACAAATCATTGAACTAGCAGCCATTTTCAATCAAGGTGTGAAACCTTATGCATTTTGCACGTAAAAGTTTGTGCACCGCATTCGAAATGCACAAGGAAACAAATGGAATTGTTGAATTCCTCATCTTCTTGTGTGTTTCGTATGTGATTCATAGAAAAATACCTATGGAATGCACTTGGAAACAAGAACCACACCAATAATCCAACACCTCAAACAATAGGGCTAAGCATGTGTAGACCAACACCAAAGCATCCGGTACTCCGACTTCCCTGGAATGCATTAATACAATTTAAAATCAAAAGAAAAACTTAACAACTTTCCTTAAGACGGACGTTGAAGGAGGGAAGTAGTGGAGTAGGAGAGGTAAAGATCCCCATCTATAATTGGGACATCAAGACTTCAACTACAAATAAGTGGGCACATTCATCCAACAACAATATCATATCCCCCACCAAGAACATCAACCCAAATAGCAAAATCAATTTAATAGAAAAAGGGCATAATGGTAGTGATGATTTCATCCCCAAACATCAAATTCTCATACAATCCTCATGAAGATGATAATTTTCCCTTAAGAATGATGTCACCCAATCTATCATAGGGCCAAATCATGCACCAACATAAGTGGGTTACTCAGACTTCACCCAAAATACAAATTTCTAAGGCTAAAAATTACCACAAACAACATGCATCATCAAATTTTCGAGTTTTACCAATTTAATCCTAAGCAAAATCAACAATATAACCTAAAATTAGGGACCCAAAATTTTTGGATCTCACCCAAAATTAATGTGACAATTTTAATGAGCATTCTTCACAATATGAGTTTCCAATCAACATAAAACATGATTTAAATGTAGGGGAACTTACCATAAGTGAATATTAGAGAGAGGGAAACAAAAATTAAAGCTTTTGAAATGCTACAATGGAGACCCACTTTTTTCACCCAGAGAGATGACGACGGTGACCGACGTCGATCGGTGGTAATGATGTTTGGATAAAAGGGGGAAATATTTGGAAGAGTTTGAGGGATTTTGGGGAAGTTTTGAGAGAGAAATGTGGAGGTTTGAGTTGAAAATATGGAAGAAGAGGTGAAGGTGGTGGTTTTAAAAAATGGGAAGAAGGAGAAGGGTCACCGGGCCGGCCTGCGGGTTGGTTCAGTCAACAAGCAGGTCAAAACAAATTTAAAATTTACCTTCATGCACCGCGACGTGCAATTCACACAAGACCTTGTGCGCATCGCATGTCACTTTTGCACCAGCTATTTTTAATCCCAAACTTGGCTCAACTATCTGTTGTGTGATGCATCTGAGGTGCGACGTGCACAGTGGCTCGTGCGGAGCGCATAGGACATCGCACATCATCTCCAACTTAACCTTATCTCTTAAGTTCACTATCTTAGGGTGCTTTGCCTTGTGCAATACGCACAATGGCATATGCGAACCGCACGAGCTCTGCATGTACCATTTTTAACCTCATTTTTCCACTTGGTCATTTTTCCTCATCATGCATTCCTACAAAAACACCAAAAAAAACAAAAGGTAACAAAAGTAAATAAAAAATACTTGGGTTGCCTCCCAAGAAGCGCTTGATTTCACTTCTTGGCTCGATGATGTTACCTCAATCCTTAATCATTATTGGAAAGCATGTCAATACTCTTGGCTTTCCCCCATCCCAAGTGTGGGAATTGCTCCATCAACACCTTGATCACATCATCTTGTTGCCAAAGGGGAAACATCTCATTCTCGTGCACTTATTTAAGCATAAAATCATTCTAGGCATCCATCATCTTGCCCTCGATACCAATCATAGATACTACTCGAAGATCCTCTCATGACTTTGTAAATTGGCGTACGTTGAATGTCACCTCTTCATTTCCCACTCAGAATTTGAGTTCTCCGAGTTCAACATCAACTAAGGATCTCCCCATAACCAATAATGGTCGTCCTAATATGATGGGTACCTCAATATCCTTCTCATAATCTAAGATCACAAAATCAGATGGTAAGATGAGCTTGTCAACCTTGACCAACACATCAAATAGGATTCCTACTAGGCGCTTGATGGACCTATCGGTTCATGAGAACTTTATAGATGTGGGTGTGGGTGTACCAAGCCCAACTTCTCAAATATCATGAGGGTCATCAAGTTGATACTCGCCCCTAAGTCACACAATGCCTTTCAGAACACAAATAGTTCGATGGTTCAAGGAATGGTAAATGCGCCAAGGTCTTCCTGCTTTGTAGCAATAATAATTGTCATCACAACACTACAGCTGTGTGAGATATCAATGGTAACCACATCAACAACATGCTTCTTTTTGAGAAGCTCCTTTATGAACTTTGCGTACCTGGGCATTTGCGTTAAGCCTCGACTAAAGGGATATTAATAGAAAGTTTGCTAAACATGTCAGCAAACTTTTTGAATTGGCTCTCCTCCTTCTTTTTGGTCAATGTTTATGGGTATGGAGGAGGTCCCTTAGGTAGCATAGTCGAAACACTTAGGATATTAGGAGTAATACCTCAATATCTATAGGAACTTGGGTCGGAGCATCATCCTCCTTCTCTTCTTCACAAGCATCATAATTTACACGAACATTGGGTGCACTAAGCTTCACCCCAACTTCTGGCTCTTCATCATTCTTCTCATTCACAATCTCAACCTCGCTTATAACCATTGGCTCTACAACAACCTCCACACTAGGCTTCTTTACCACACCACTTACTTTTCAACTCCTTGTGACAATAGCCATAACATGGCCATAATTTTTTGGATTTGCCGTAGTATCACTAGGGAGTGGCCCCTTCAATCGAGGCTTTATTTGGGTGCACAAGTGATTCATTTGGGCCTCAAGATGTTTGATAGAAGCTAATTGTGAGCTCACCATTTGGTGAAGAGTCAACACTTCGCTTTTTATCTCACTCACTCCATTATTGGTGGACTTGACCTTCTTCAAGATGCGGGATAGCATATCTTTAATTTTTGAATGCTTGAAATTGCTCAGGGAAGGTTGAAATGCAGAATCAGCTTTAGGAGGGGGCACATATGGATTAGATCCTTGGTGATTGTATCTATCACCGTCTTTGTCACGATCACTCTAATTTCCATCTCGCTCTAATCTAACCTGATTCTCGTTCCTCAGGCAAATATACCCAGGATGAGAACCCGCCAACAAGTAGCAAATTTTTCCATCCATAATAGTGAATACATCATCATCACTTGCTTAAAGTTCCAAAGTACTCACATCATTTACGCTTTTAGTTTTACCTGGGCCCATCACGTGCTTGGCCAAGAGATCAATTTGTTTTAGCATTTTGTCCATAACCTCATCTCTTTCCTCATCTTTACGACACATTTTATTTTTCAAAATTGATGAGGTCACACCTATGGGAACATCAGCCTCCCTCATGTGCCAAGCCTGATTAGTCTTGGTCATTCTTTCTTGAAGAACTGAGGTGATACCATATTGTTGATCCATGAAAGTGCCACCCGCAAGGTTATTGGCCACAGACTTGTTCATTGAATTCAAATCCCTATAAAATCTTTAGGGAAGGACATCATCCGGCAATCCATGATTGGGGCATAATAAAAGTTTCTTTTTAGATCTCAACCATGCCTCATGTAATGGTTCATCTTGGAGTTGACAAAAGTTAGTGATTTCATCCCTCAATTGCATCATTCTTGAAGGAGGGAAGAATCTCACTACAAATGCTTTGACAAGACCATTCCATGTGGTGATTTAGCCTTTGAGAAGCTTCGCTAACCATGCAATGGCTTCCCCTGTGAGAGAGAAGGGTAATACGCGAAGTCGAATAGATTCTTGGGGAATGTTGTGGAAGATGAAGGGCTGATAAATTTCTATTAAATTTTGGATATGCCTATTGGCATCTTCATGTCTAGCCCCTCCAAATAACCCCTTCATTTGTATGAAATGGAGAATGGTACTAGTGACATGGAACACCGTGTTCCTAATTGTAGGAGGTAGGAGGATTGTACCTACTCCTCCTTCAATTTTGGGCTTAGGGACCGCGTCTATGAATCCTTCAAAACTTTCATTATCGCCCACCTCACTCATGGGATACCTTCTAAATCAATGAAAAACAACAAACAAAGTAAAAGCAAACAAGAACTCACAAAGTGAAAGGCTACTCAAAATCAAGTCCTCGGCAAAGGTGCTATTTTTGATAATGCTCAAGTAATACTCTCCATACGGAGGTGAAAGTGGTCGTTAAGGAAAACAAAATTTATAATTCTCGATGGGAGTCGGGGTCGTTCCCACTGAGAAATAGTAGAGTAGCCTAAAGAATTGTAGTATGTCATTCACCAATAGATTCAATGTTCAATCAACAAGAAAAGTAATGGGGGGATCGAGGAATTGGAAAATCAGTCATAATTAGCAATTCAAGACAAAACATAAAATCAAACACGAGTTTATATCATGAGAGAGGATGACTAGGGGTATGCTTCCGATAAGACTCGAGCACGGGTCAAGGTACTTGCTCAATTGCATAAATTTTCACTAAGTAACATGGGTAGCATTAGTTTTAGGCATGAATGTTAATCTTTCGATCTCACAATATTTATCCAATCGTCATTGTTCAAGCACCATGGTTTTATCATTAACCAACAAATATTATCTTGGGAAAGTCACACTATCTCTAGTAGACACATAAATGGGTGTTTCTGGCAAATTGAGCTATTTCTAGCCTCAATCTAAAGAGAATCCCAAGTACCCACTAGTGAATTCTCATCCGAAATTATGAACCTATTTCTCAAGCAAGAACATAATGAAGTAATTTCAATCAATATTTGCAACCATTAATTTTAGAGTTAAAGCATGAAGAATTCACTAGACCCATATCAATTTAGCAATTATAAATACAAATAAGCAAAACCCATACCCTTTAATCAAGTACCCATCATACACATACCCCTATACAAGGAGACTTAGCCACTCATGCTAAAAGAATAAGAAGCAATACCAAGTGGGTAATTCAAATCCCCTTTCATTAATGGAAGAAATTTCCAATATCCAAACTCAATTCACAAATTCAAGGTTGAAGATTGAGAGAATTGAGTGAAACCCTCTATCTTTCCTTGGGAATGAAAACTTGTTCAACACTATAAAACTCCTCAAAAACTATGAAAAACTATGCCCAAATTAGGTTTTAGAAGGTTCCTAAATTGTTACATAAAATTAGGCAAAAATGCCACTCATGAGATGTGCACCATGACGTGCATTTTGCATGTCTCGTTATGCGCATCACACAGCTCCTTCTCAGTAGACCAATGACTAGGCTTCATCTTTGTTTCTTGTGCAAAGTGTGGTGTGGACCGCACCAGGCAGAGTGCACGTCACACGGCGGCCGCACCCCTTAACAGACTCTTCTTCTTCTTTTGAGCATCCTGCGAAGGGAGGTTCGAACCGAACCAGTCATCGTGAATGTCGCACAACAGCTGCACCTCTCAGAAAAATCTTGATCTCTCTTGATCACTTCACACTTCAACTCCTTTTAAGCTCTTTTGGGTCTAATTCCTTATTTTCTACTTTTGACCAAGAGTACCTGCATTCATATCAATAAAGGCCATAAGAACCTCTAAATCTTATCAAAACATAATAATAATTCATGATTTAAGGCTCAATAAGTTTGTAGATTACCAACCTATCACTTCCCAAATTGTTATTGATATTGAGGAGGATTCTCCAAGTGTGCCAAAGACATTTACAAAAGGTCCCCCTCCATATCCCCAGAGGTTAGCCAAGAAAAAGGAAGATGCTAAATTCAAAAAGTTTGTCGACATATTCAGCAAGCTAGCCATCAATATTCCTTTAATTAATGCTCTTATGCAAATGCTGGGGTATGCAAAGTTCATGAAAGAGTTGCTGAAGAAGAAGCAGGTGATTAATGTGGGGAAATTTGAGGTGTCCCATAGTTGTAGCGCAGTGATTACAAGTAACATTACCCCTAAAAGAGAATATCCTGGAGCGTTCACCATCCCGTGCACTACTGGAGTGTTTTTGTTTCGAAAGGCCTTATGTGGAGCTAGGAGATCTTAAGTGTCGTGTGGGGAGCAAAGAGGTGACGTTCAATGTATGCCAACCTACTAAACCACCAGACATATTTAGAGTTGGTTCTGTGATAAATATCGAGGGCAAGTTTATTGAAACCCATGGTGAATTTGAGATGAAGGAAGTGCCCAAATCTATGGTATTTTCAACTTGGCAACAAGATGATATGATGAGGATTTTGAGGATGCACTTTCATCACCTTGGATGAGGCCACACCAATCGGATTGGCATGCTTCCAGGAAATGATTAAAGGTTGAGGTACTATCGTGGAGCCATGACGTAAAATCAAGCGCTTCTTGGGAGGAAACCCAAGTGTATTTATTTTAATTCTTTACCTTTTATTGTTTTTAGTGTGTTTTAGGAATGCATGGAGATGAAAAAATGAATAAGTGGAAGAAATTTTTTGAAAGGCATGTGCAAAGAGCCATGTGGTTCACACATGGCACCGCACCCAAAACTAGTGAATTGGGAAGAAAAAGAAAAAGAAAAGGCGATGTTTGATTGATGGTGTAAGTCGCACCTCCCATTCTGCGCGTCGCACCTCCATCCAATGCTGAAATAGAATGATGGGCAAAATATTAGTCTTTCAATGTCACGTGCAAAGTGATGTGTGAGCTGGACATTGGCAAGTGCGAATCACAGATAACGGCGCACTCAGGTGAGTTTTAAAATTTTTGTTAACCTACCCATTGATCGACTCGACCTGAAAACTGACCCGCGATGTTTCTTCATCTTTTCTCCTTTATAAACCGTCACCCTCCACTTTTTCTCCATTATACCACATAAAAATCTCCATAACTCTCTCCTAAAATCCTCCAAAACTCCAAATTCTCCCCAAATTCTTCTTCCTTCTCACCCATACTTCTCCATTATCGAGTTCTCCACCATTCGCTGCCTCTTTTTCTGATTAAAAGTTTTGTTCACCATTGTTGGCACTTCAAAGCTTGAATTTTTTTATTTTTTTCTCCCTTATCTTCACTTGTGGTAAGTTCTCCAACATTAAATCCATGTTTTTAAGTAGATTGGGAACACTTATTATGAAGCATGCTAGTTCAATCTTACATGTTAATTTTGGGTCAGATATGAAATTTGGGACCCCAATGTTGGGGCCTATTGATGATTTTGCTTGAGAAAAACTTGGTAGATCACGTTTTTGTGTTAACGCATGTGATTTGTGTTAATTTTTAGCCTTAAAGTTTGTGTTTTGGGTGAAGTCTGAGTAACCCACTTGAGTTGATGCATGGTTTGGCCCTATGATAGATTGGGTGATATCATTCTTAAGGCAAAATCATCCTCTTCGCAAGATTTTTACTGAATTATATTGTGCGGGCCAAAATTATTGATACCACTGTGCCCGTGTGTTATTTAAATTAAATATAATTATCTGGTGAGCACTTTGGTTGAGGGGATTGAATTATTGTACGATTGAATGTGCCTTGTGCTTTTCATGAAGGCTTTATGTTCTCGATGACAGATGGGGTAACGTCCTTCTTAAGGGAAATTGTTAAGCTAATCTTTGAGTTTTGATTGTGTTGGAAGTTTTTCAGGGGATTTCTTGGTACCCGAATAACTTGGTTGAGGTCAATTCATTCTTAGGCCCTGTTAAAAAATGGTGTTTGTGGCCTTGTTGCTCGTGCATTCCACAGGTATTGCTCTATGAGTCACATATGTAACACACAATAACATGAGGAATTGAAAAATCCCAACCTTTCCTTATGCGTTTCGTATATGACTCGCAGCTCTCTACGTGTGAAATGCACAAGGCATCGCACATGGACTTTTGAGTTGCCAGTGAACTGTCCTGAAGGGCGACGACATGTGCGACATGTGCGACGTGCACAATAGCTGGTGCAAATTGCACATGCCTCCGCACCTTGACACTGGTTTGGTTTAGATTTCTGTTAGCATGTGCGATGCCACATGCGATGCGCACAAACCTATGTGATGTCCGCATGTGACTCGCATATGCCATCAGTCACCTGATGTTATTTTCTTCTCCTTTGCATTCAGTTTCTTTTTAGTTTGTTAACTTTTTGTAGAATTTTCTTCTTTTAGTGTTTCAAAAATACCAAAAGATTTTTGCTCTTTTGAGTACTCACAATCTCCTTGTGCAGACAATGTCTTTTGGCAGGGGAAATTCAGGGTGCAGTACATGAATTCCCCCAGCTCCTCCTACCTCCACTTCTAAATCCAAGGGCAAAAATAAAGCACCTGTTGTTTCACCTGTACCTCTTATTGTGCCAGTTTTAGAGGAGGATAGAATTTATTTTGGGTCTGAAGGTATGAAAGCATACCATATCAGGGACAAGGCAAGGCCCTTCAGCCCAGAATGCAGCTTCAACTTGGTAGCAGTTGGGCCTGAATTGCCCAATATCCACAGTAAATTCACCACCCGCCAATTGTAGCTTGAGGTGCCATGAGGTTACCATGCTGAGGTGGTTAGTGAGTTCTTTGCCTCATATCAGGCCAAGCAAGACTCCAAGGGGTACACAGGGAATGTTGAGGATTACCCCTGCTTAGATTCGGTGATAATCCGAGGCAAAAAGGATCACATCACGTCGAGTGCTATAAATACAATCTATTGGACTAACTTAATTGATCTTGCTCTGGGATATTAGGCTAGAGCTTCCCCAAAGGACAAGCCTCTTGACTAGGCTTCTTCAATTATTTCTCCTGGTACTCCTATTTGGGCTACTATGGGGAGCATCATTCCTCGCTAGAGTCTGTACTTTGAGGCACACCTATGGTACGACTTTGTTCGCTCCTGATTCTTGCCTTCCAAGAATGATCAGAAGGTTACTCAGAAGGGCGCCATTCTTATTGCCTCCATCATGTTAGGGGTGCATGTGAACATTAGGGAGATCACATCAGTGCTGATCAAAAGAAAAGAACATCAGAGTGGTGTTTCATTCCCCATCCCTATGCTCATTAGCAAGCTTTGGTCTAAGTCTAGGATTACCTACTTCCACTTTGATGCCCTCACCTCTGCCACTGGGATGATTGATCTTGAAAATAAAATGGATGTTGAGGCCCCAAGAATGAAGAGGTGCAGAATGCAGCCTTTTGCTGATGTACAGATTGAGGATGTCGATGTTGAGCCTACTATTTCTTCTCCTTTCGGATTAGCCATGGATGCACCTACTCCCACAGAGTCGAGAAATCTTGCAGGTGCAGCTTCTCCTGGACCTTGACCATCTTCATCAACCTTGACCCAGGCGATATTTCAAAAGCTTGTTGACATGACCTACTCTCATGATAGGCAGTTGATCGACCTAGCTGAAAAGTTGCCGGGTCTAATTTAGAAGGAGGTAAAGAAGGCTATGAAGGGGGTATTGAGTAGTGTGACCAACCTATGCAATAGGGTGGATGTTATTGAGATTGATGTGGCAGATATCCAAAAGGATTTTGACAAAGCCAAAGGGAAAGCATTGATGGGCAAGGTTGATGTGAGTGTGTTTGAGACCGCCATGGTTGTACCCCATCACACTCCTGGCTCGATTGATACATTGTTTGCTACCTTGGAGGGCGATGAGGAGGAGCTTGAGGATTCTCAGAACCCAAGATTGCAGCATGCAATCTATGACTCACGGTTCACCACACACTCTCACAAGGGCAGAGCAGGTGGATGATGAGGAGGAGTGACTCGTCCAGTGAGTTTTTGCACCTTTCCCTTACTTGTTTGAGCTTCAGCATTGAGGGCAATGCTTTATTCTTATGGAAGGTGCATTATTGATTGTTGATGTTTGTTACGTGTATTGGGATTTTACATATTATTTTTATTACCCTTATCAGGCCTTGACCTTTTTCCTATTAGACAATTTATTTCGCCCTTATCGGGCATGATTTGGATTATTGTTATATTGGCCTTGACAGGCTTTTTTTTTTATGCTCAAACAATGCCCTTGCTAGGCTTGATTTTTAATATTTTGAATGTGAATGCCGGGTTAGTCCTACACAATCTATTATTTCACTATCCGTGCCTTGCAAATGTATTTTGTGCCTATGCCGAGGCTTGATTTCAAATGATTCATGAGCACTTTAACTATGGTCTCCTTGTTAATAGTCTAGTAGTGAATAAACTCCAAGGGTTTTTTTCATACCACGGTTCTTTCCCAAGGACAAAATTGTATTCTTTTGTTTATTTTTATTTTTTTGTGTCGAATCGGGTTGGTATTTCCCTATGATAGATTGAGAGGTGACTTTCTTAAGGGAAAATGCTAAGTTTTAGTTTAAATTGAGTCTGTGTGTTGCTTGTCCTGAAATGGACCCACCAAAAAAAAAATTTGGCAAGAAGTTTTTGGCAAAATGAAGGAAAGAGGGAAAATAATTTTGAATAAAGCATTCTCTTGTTATGACTTGCACATTTCCTGTTTGGCTTGATCAATTCACAAATGAGTGTGTAAATGAACTCAAAATAGCTTGTCAAAGGTCATTTGTCCCAATTGATTTTGAAAGTAATTGTGAAACTCTTGTGTTGTGATGCCTTGTGTGGTAAGGTGTACTTCATTCTTGTGTGTATGTGTTGTCTAGAACTTGCCTCGAATGTGATTTAAGGTGAAATCCTAGATATAAACGAGCTTGAAATATGACCTTAGGCCCTCTTTGAATAAGTCACTTCACTCAGATTGACTTCCCTTTACATTAATCCTAGTAAGCCCCTTTGAGCTTGTGACCTTTCCTTGGCACCTTGTTAGATACATTGAACCTTTTGGGAACCTTGATTTTTTGGAAATCCTAATAGTTCGAAAGTAAAATGTAGGCTAAAAGCCTAAGTTGGAGGGGAGGAATTGAAATGATAACATAGACAAAAGCCTAAGTTTGGGGGGTGTATGTACTAATGCGGAGAAGAAAAGTGTAACACACTAGAATTTAGACCAGCATTTAAAACCCATAACTCAAAAAACTCAACAAAAGTTCATCTCTAGGCAAGCCCCACGGGATAACCGACAGGCGTCGTGGACGCGATGTCCTATCAGGGTCCCCGTGGGAGGAGACCAGAGGCTCTATCAAGCATACCTCGGCTAAATGGGGGACCCAATGGGCATCACAGGTCCGATGGGCCATCGAGCAGCTTGTGAGAAGACGACAGTGCCCCAATCCCAGCCTCCCTTGCCCCGACTGGCAATCACCATAGTCGTCATGGATGCAACGAGCTATAGGAGTCATTGTGGGAACTGTACAGAGAGCCACCCTAGCCTGGTTCATTCCGACGCCCTGGACAACAGGTCTTCGCAGGTCTGACACTCGTTGAGCGGCCCATCCAGCAATAATTTTCTACAACTTTCAGTTTTAAGTTGGGGGCATTCCGGTCTTTTCCTAATTCTTTTAACTCTGACCCTAAGTAATTTTGGGAGTAATTAAATGGTTTTTACTCTATTTCACTCATTACTCCTAAACTAAATCGACACTTAGCAATATCAGACAAGAACAGAAGCGTTTTCTCTCAGGAACAAGCCAAAGGGTTTTCTCCCAATTCAGCCCCAAATCCAAAGGTTCAACCATAGAATCTTCTTCCAGGTATGTGGGATTTCATTAGTGGGTTCCTCTCACCCATTGAGTCCCTAGACTCAGCTCAGTTCCTTAGTTCCAACTAGTTCTTCAAACCTAGGGTATCTAGTTCTCATGACTCAGTGCAATTCAAATTATATTGCTTTTATGATATTGTTTACATGTTTTCTTGGGAACCTAGGATAACTATATGTATCGAACCTAGTAACCCTAGCATGTGTTGATTTCATTACTCAAAATCCATACTTGCTAATCAGATAACTCAGTCAGTTATGCCCAGAATTAGAATGCTATCAGTTTCAGTATTATCATTGCATTCTCAGATGATTATCAGTATTTGAGTTATCCAGTATTTCAGTTTGCATTTATTGCTTATACATTCAGTTGGGAGTAGGCTTAGTACCGAATGAGTGAAGCGATGAACGCTTTGCTGTCAGCTTTAGGCTGAGAACTTTAGTAGCAGTCCCTAAGTCCCAGAACTACGGCGCCACCGTAGGTCAGAAAGGGGTCAGCTATCAGTTTTAGGTTGGTCACCCTTGTCCCTTGTGGACGTCAGTTTAGTGCATCCACGTCAGATTAGTTCGTACCCTTGGAAAGGTATGAACACCCTTCCATCCAAGGTTCCAGGTTGGCCCTATAGCCAGCTCAGCTTGGGGTATGTCGGTTAACAGTAGCTCCCACAGTCAGACTCAACATTGCATTGACCATGTATTCAATCATTCAGTTCAGATCAGTATGTTATGATATTCATGTTTAGCTATTTGGTCATTGTATACAGTTATCCTTCATTTTGTGTTTCAGTATATTCCCCTTTATCAGTATTCATGTTTTATAGCTTTGATTATATATCTTGCATGCTCAGTACATCTGAAGTACTGACGCATACTTTTGTGCTACATCATTTCATGATGTAGGTTCAGGTGCTTAACATCTAGACCATGCTTAGCTCAATTTTCAGTCCCTACTCAGTAGTCTAGTGGTGAGTCCTCATAGATTCGAGGACGATAGTTAGATTTGATTACTTCAATATTTCTAATTCAGTTTCAGACTTTTAGAGTTAGCTGGGGGCTTGTCCCAACAACTCACTCAGTTAGAGGCTTTCAGACATAGATAGAATCAGCTTGAGTATTTTAGTTATGTTAAGACTTATCACGTTTTAATACATATGCTTGGATTTTCCCCCTATTTCCATGTGTTTTAAATCAGTTTAGTTTTCCGCATAGTGAATTTTATCAGAATTATTTAGACATGCCAGACCATGGGTTAGATTGGGGTCAATTGTGACACTAAGCACCGTGTTATGACCAAGGGGTAGTCTCAGGGCATGACAAACTTAGTATAAGAGTATCAGGTTTAAGTGTCCTAAGGTGTCTGAAAGCCGCGTCGAGTAAAGTCTTCTTCATGGGTGTGAAATGCGCCACACCTATGGGGAGGAAACTATGAGACATCATTAGGAAAGAACTTCACTTCTTTCTTTTCCATATCATGCTATAGAGTATGAAATCTATTTAATCTCCTTCTAACTCGTGCTCTACGCATTTCAGAAAATGCCTCCCAGAAGAGCCAATGCAAGGAATCAGCCGGCACCAGCAGCTCCGGTACACCCTCTAATGAGCAGGTTACCTATGTTGAATTCAGGGCTACATTTCAAGTGCTTTCCCAGGCCATGACTACTCAGGTCAACTAGCAGGCTGTGGCACCAGCTCCACCTCAAGCCAACCCTGTCGCATCAATGATCTGAGACTTCACTCGGATAAACCCTCAGAGTTTCATAGGTCCAAGTAAGAAGAGGATCCATAAGAGTTTCTGGATGACATTCAGAAGGTGACAGATATTATGGGTGTCACCCCCGTCGAGAGGGCAGACTTAGCCGCTTATCAGCTAAAAGGAGTGGCTTATACTTAGTACCAACAATGGAAGGAATCTTGTCGTGCTAATATAGGTCCAGTGACTTGGAACCACTTTAAGAATGCATTTATGGACAGGTTTTTCTCGCTTGAGATCAAGGAAGCCAAGGTCCTAGAGATCATCAATCTAAAGCATAATGATATGAGTGTGCAGGAGTACGCACTCAAGTTTACTCAGCTATCTAAGTATTCCCTAGAAATGGTGGCTAACTCCAGAGCCTGCATGAGTATGTTTGTGTCAGGAGTATCAGATGATGTGCTTAAGGAGTGCAAGACGGCCATGCTAGTGAAGGAGATGGATATCTCCAGGTTGGTTACTTACGCTCAACAAATCGATGAGGAAAAGATCAAGGAAAGGGGAGGAGACAATAAGAGAGCTAGAATAGGTGACTTCAGCCACTCTCATCAGAGGTCAAATGGTGGAAACCACTCTCAGTTCCGTCATAAATCTTCAGCTCTAGCCCCATCTTCTGCTAGTGCTCCGGTGCCTAAGTTCAGACAGGAATTGTTTTAGGTATGGCAAGCCAGACCAAAGAATGAAGGACTGTCCAGCAATTTCTCAGAAGGGAAAGGATGCCCGCACTCATATTCAGGCTTGTTCTACAGTAGCTCCAGTAGGTAGCCCTACTCAGCATGGTGCCTCTTCCAATACAGGTGGTGGTCAGCACCAAAACAGGCTCTATGCTCTTCAGGCCTGACATGACTAGGAGGATTCTCCCGATGTGGTCACGGGTACGTTTCGAGTCTTTAATACTAATGTTTATGCATTGTTAGATCCTGGAGCTAAACTTTCCTTTGTGACTCCTTATATAGTAGTAGACTTTACTCTCAGTCCAGAAGTCCTCTCAGAACCCTTCTCAGTCTCTACTCTAGTTGGTGATCCAGTTATAGCTAGACGGGTATACAAAAATTGCTCTGTCACAATTTCCCAGAAAGTCACCTCACCAGATCTTGTAGAGTTAGAAATGATTAATTTTGATATCATTCTAGGCATGGATTGGTTACATTCCTATTATGCCTCATTTGATTATAGAACTAGAATCGTTCGGTTTCAGTTTCCAGACTAGCCAGTATTAGAGTGGAAGGGTAATACCTCAGTGCCTATAGGTCGATTCATCTCTTACCTTAAGGCTAGAAAAATGATCTCCAAAGGGTATATCTACCATCTTGTTCGGGTTAAGGATTCAAACTCCAAGACCCCAATTCTTGAGTCAGTCCCTATAGTGAATGAATTTCCAGAAGTACTTCCAGAAGATCTTCGTGGAGTTCCTCCCAAAGGGAAATCGACTTCAGAATAGATCTCCTTCCAGAAACCCAGCCTATTTCGATTCCTCCTTACAGAATGGCTCCAGCTGAGCTTAAGGAGTTGAAAGACCTTCTAGATAAGGGCTTCATCATACCCAATATCTCTCTATCGGGTGCTCCAGTTCTCTTCGTGCATAAGAAAGACAGTTCTCTCAGGATGTACATCGACTACCGTCAGTTAAACAAAGTCACAATCAAGAATAAATATTAGATTCCCAGGATTGATGAATTATTCGACCAACTTAAGGGTGGTAGTTGATTCTCTAAGATAGACCTTAGATCAAGCTATCATCAGCACAGAGTCAGAAATTATGACATTCCGAAGAGAGACTTCAGAACTCGTTATGGTCATTACAAATTCATAGTTATGTCATTTGGACTAACGAATGCCCCTGTAACTTTCATAGATTTGATGAACAGAGTGTTAAGACAGTACATATACTTGTTTTTCATTGTCTTCATTGATGATATACTTATATATTCTCGTAGTAAGGAAGAGCATGCAGACCATTTGAGAGTGGTGTTGCAAACTCTCAAAGATCGTCGGTTGTTCGCCAAGTTCAGTAAGTGTGAATTCCTATTGCAGTCAATTGCTTTCCTTGGTCATGTGGTGTCTAGTGAGGGAATCCAAGTTGATTCTTAAAAGATTGAGGTAGTAAAGAACTGGCCTAGATCCACCTCTCCGACAGACATCAGAAGTTTCTTGGGCTTGGCCGATTATTACCGGAGATTTTTTGAAGGATTTTCCTCCATAGCTGCCCCATTAACCAAGTTGACTCAAAAAAAGGTTAAGTATTAGTGGTCAGATGATTGTTAAAAGATTTTCCTAGAGTTGAAGACCAGGTTGACTACAGCTCCCATTCTAACTCTGCCAGAGTGTATGGACGATTTTGTGGTGTATTGTGATGCGTCCAGAATATGCTTGAATTGTGTTTTGATATAGCATGGTAAGGTCATAGCTTATGCATCCAGGCATCTTAAGATTTATGAGAAGAACTACCCGACTCATGACCTTGAGCTTGCAACAGTTGTATTTGCCCTAAAGATTTGGAGGCACTACTTATATGGTGTTCATGTAGATGTGTTCACAAACCATAAGAGCCTTCAATATGCGTTCAACCCGAAAGAGTTAAATCTTCGTCAGAGAAGGTAGCTTGAGTTCATCAAATATTACGATGTGAATGTTCTCTACCATCCGGGTAAGGCCAATGTAGTGGCTGATGCACTAAGCAGACTGTCCATTGGTAGTGTTTCACATATTGAGGAAGAAAATAAAGAATTAGTCAAGGATGTTCATAGGCTTTCTCCCCTAGGAGTTTGCCTCATGGATACCACATAGGGTGGCGTGATAGTCCAGAATGGGTCAAAATCTTCGTTGGTAGCTGAAGTGAAAGAGAAATAAGACAGTGATCTCATATTGCTTTAGTTGAAAGGTGCAGTTCATCAGCAAAGGGTAGAGGTTTTCTCCCAAGGGGGAGATGGTGTACTTCATTACCAGGGTTGTTTATGTGTGCCTAGTGTGGGTGAGTTGAGATAGAAGATCCTCTCAAAAGCCCATAGTTCCTGATATTCCATACATCCCAGTGCCACTAAGATGTACCATGATCTACGAGAAATCTATTGGTGGAACGGCTTGAAAAGGGACATTGCAGATTTTGTAGAAAAGTGTCCCTTTTGTCAGCAGGTTAAGGTGGAACATCAGAAACTAGGAGGTGTGACTCAGGATATTAGCATCCCTACTTGGAAGTGGGAAGTAATCAACATGTATTTCATTACGAGTTTACCTCGTACTAGCAGACAACACGACTGCATTTGGGTGATTGTGGACAGGATAACCAAATCAGCCCATTTCCTAGCAGTTAAGACTACAAATTCAGCAGAGGAGTATGCCAAACTCTACGTCAGCGAGATAGTCAGGTTGCATGGGGTCCCTTTGTCTATCATCTCAGATAGGGGTCCTCAGTTTACATCTCATTTCTGGAAGTCTTTTCAGAAAGGTCTTGGTACTCAGGTGAAACTCAACACAACATTTTATCCTCAGACGGATGGTCAGGCAGAGCGTACCATTCAGACCTTAGAGGACATACTGAGGGATTTTGTGATAAATTTCAAGGGTAGTTAGGATGATCACCTACCTCTCATAGAGTACGCCTATAATAACAGTTTTCACTCTAGTATTCAGATGGCTCCATATGAGGCACTCTATAGGCGTAGATGCAATCACCGGTTGGTTGGTTCAAAGTAGGTGAGATAGTCTTGATTGGGCCAGATTTGGTTCATGAGGCTATGGAGAAAGTTTAGCTCATCAGATAAAGACTTAAGACAGCTCAGAGTCGTCAGACATCCTATACAGATGTGAGAAGAAGGGACTTAGAATTTGAGATTGATGATTGGGTCTTCCTAAAAGTATCACCCATGAAGGGTGTGATGAGATTCAGAAAGAAAGGGAAGCTTAGTCCTAGATATGTAGGTACTTACAGAATTTTGAAAAGGATTGGTAATGTCGCTTATGAATTAGAGTTGCCAGCAGAATTATCAACAGTTCATCAAGTTTTCTATGTATCATTGTTGAAGAAATGTGTTGGTGATCCGACATCGATTGTACCCTTAGAAAGTGTGGTTGTGAAGGATAGCCTAACCTATGAGGAGATTCTAGTTGAAATTCTTGACCGTCAGGTTCGTAGGTTGAGGAATAAAGAAGTCGCTTCAGTAAAGGTGTTATGGAGGAATTAGTCCGTAGAGAGAGCTACTTGGAAAGTAGGAGCAACCATGATGGCCAAGTATCCTCACCTCTTTCCTTCTAACTCAGTTTTATTTTGAAGTAATAGATCCTCTCCAGTCCCTCAGTTTCCCCTTATGCATGTCAGTCTCGAAATCATGTTTTCCTAGCTATTCCAATATTTTTTAGCATGCTTTCATGTACTTAGAACTAGACTTAGTCAGATATCAGCTTCTAGTATTCAGTTGGTAGGGATTGCAGCTCTTTCCCTCCAAACCCTGCTTAGTTAGTCTTCATTCAATGACGAATGATCCCAAGAGGGGGATATTATAACACCCCAAAATTTAGACAAGCATTTAAAACCTAGAACTCAGAAAACTCAGCAAAATTTCATCTCCAGGTAAGCCCCACGGGCTGACCCATGGGCTTCGTGGAAACGACAGCCCATCACAGTCCCCATGGGAGGATCCTCAGCCAAATGGGGGACCTAACGGGCGTCACAGGTCTGACGGGTCATCGAGAAGCCCTTGAGAAGATGCCAGCTCCCCAGTCCCAGCCTCTCTTACCTCGATGAGCAATCACCATGGCCGTCATGGACGCGATGGGTTATGGGAGCCATCGTGGGAACCGTCTAGAGAAACACCCCAGCCTGGTTTATTTTGACACCCTGGATGATGGGTGATCGTAGGTCCAACGCCCGTTGGGTGGCCCATCCAACGATGATTTTCTGTAACTTTTAGTTTTAAGTTGGGGGCATTCCGGTATTTTCCCAATTCTTTTAACTCTGATCCTAAGTTATTTTTGGAGTAATTAAAGGGTTTTTACTCTATTTCCCTCATTACTCCTAAACTAAATCGACACTTAGCAATATTATACAAGAACATAAGTGTTTTCTCTAAAGAACAAGCCAGAGGGTTTTCTCCCAGTTCAGCCCCAAATCCAAAGGTTCAACCGTAGAATATTCTTTCACGTATGTGGAATTTCATCAGTGGGTCCATCTCACCCATTGAGTCCCTAGACTCAGCTCAGTTCCTCAGTTTCCAAATAGTTCTTTAGACCTAGGGTTCCTAATTCTCATGAACTCAGTGTAATTCAGATTATATTACTTTTATGATATTATTTACATGTTTTCTTGGGAACCTAGGATAATTATATGTATAGAACCCAGTAACCAGTAACCCTAGCATGTGTTGATTTCAGTACTCAAAACCATAATTGCTAATCAGATAACTCAGTCAATTATGCTTAGAATTAGAATGCTATCAGTTTCAGATTTATCATTGCATTCTCAGATGATTATCAATATTTGAGCTATCTAGTATTTTGGTTTGCATTTATTGCTTATACATTCAGTTAGGAGTAGGCTTAGTACTGAGCGTATGAAGGGATGAAGGCTCTGCTATTAGCTTTAGGCTGAGATCTTTAGTAGCAGTACCTAAGTCCCAGAACTATGACACCACCGTAGGTCAGAAAGGGGTCAGCTGTCAGCTTTAGGTTGGTCACCCTTGTCCCTTATGGACGTCAATTTAGTGGATCCACGTCAGATTAGTTTGTACCCTTGGCAAGGTATGAACACCCTTCCATCCAGGTTTACAGGTTGTCCCCATAGCCAGCTCAGCAATGCGGTATATCAGTTAACAATAGCTCCCACAGTCAAACTCGGCATTGCATTGACTATGTATTCAGTCATTCAGTTTAGATCAGCATGTTATGATATTCATATTCAACTATTTGGTCAATTTATACAGTTATCCTTCAGTTTATGTTTCAATATATTCCCCTTTATTAGTATTCATGTTTTACAGCTTTGATTATATATCTTGTATGCTCAGTATATCCGAAGTACTGACGCATACTTTTGTGCTATATCATTTCATTATGTAGGTTCAGGCGCTCAGCATCCAGACCATGCTTAGCTCGATTTTCAATCCCTACTCAGCAGTCCAGTGGTGAGTCCTCATAGATTTAAGGAAAATAGTTAGATTTGATTACTTCAGTATTTCTAATTCAGTTTCAAACTTTTAGAGTTAGTTGGGGGCTTGTCCCAGCAACTCACTCAGTTAGAGGCTTTCAGACATAGATTAGAATCAGCTTGAGTATTTCAGTTATGTTCAGACTTATCACGTTTTAATACATATGCTTGGATTCTTTCCCTATTTCCATGTGTTTTAAATCAGTTCAATTTTCTGCATAGTAAATTTTATCAGAATTATTTAGACATACCAGACCATAGGTTATCTTGGGGTCAGTTGTGACACTAAGCACCGTGTTACACCCAGGGGGTAGTCTCGGGGCATGACAAAAAGGGTTATTCTTCAACACAAGGTAGCGCCATATGCATAAAATGAAAATTGCTTCCATATGTCCAATGAAATGATCAAATTGAAAAGAAATGAAGGAATTGGTGCTACCAATTGAAGGTGATAAAAGGATGATGAATTATCAAGTTTAAGGGAACTTTGGGTTGTAAGAGGGAGAAATAAGGTAAAGTTATTGTTCGAAAATGTGAGCGGTGTTTTGAATGATTTCAAGGAGTGTTAGGGAGGTTTAGTCACTTGAGACAAATGCAATCCTCACCTTAACTCTAGCCAACATCGTAACCCGCAAGTCCTTAGTGATTTCAATCTTGAGATAAGCATTGTAGTTGAGTCTTTTTATTTTGAGTATTTTTTTGTTATTTTCTTAGTTCTTAGAGTTTAGATTAATATTGTGTACACCCCTTGTATTTTAGAACAAATTCATTCCTTACTTTATGAGTATCTTTCTTGAGGACAAGCAATAGTTCAAGTTTGGGAGTTTGATAAGTTGGTAATCTACCAACTTATTGAGCCTTTATTCATGAATTATTGTCATTTTTTTATAAGAATTAGAGGTACTTATTGCCCTTATTGATGAAAATGCAGGTACTCTTGGTTAAAAGTAGAAAGCAAAGGAATTGACCCTAAAGAGCTCAAAAAGAGTTGAAGTGTGAAGGAGATCCAAAAAGAGAAAGAATCTGATGAGAGGTGCGACTGCCACGCGAGCCGCACAATTTGGCATGCGGACCGCTCCTCCTTCGCACCTCACCACAGGAATAACTGACATCATTGGTTAGAAGAAAAAGTAGCATACGACACACAGAAAGCAAGGAGTGATCATATGTCGTGTCACATGGTGCGTCGCACCACACCCCGAGGGGTATTTTTTTCAAAAGCCATGTGACATATTGGGAAGCTTCTAAAGTCCATTTTGGGGTGTGTACCTAATATAGAATTTTAGTTTTACTTTCTCCAATGAAGATATTGAGAGTACACTCTTCTCTCTTCATCTTCTCCAATTGAAATCACCATTTTATAAGGATTTGAGCTTGGATTTGGAGTTTATCATTGAATATGAATGGAATTATGGATAACCCATTTGGTATATCTTCTTATTTCCTTAATATGAGAAGTTAATTTTCTTGTCTTGGGGTATTTGTATGATGGGTGTTTGAAATTTGGTGTAGGTATTGATTAATTGTGTTTATAATTAATGAATTAGTATGGGTCTATTGAATTCTTTATATTTTAATCATAAAATTAATGGTTGCAAACATTGATTGAGTTTACTTAATTGTGTTTTTGCTTGCAAGAGGAGTTCATAATTTGGATAGGAATTCAATAGTGGGAATTTGGGATTTCCACCTTAGATTGAGGCTAGAAATAGCTTAATCGAAGGAACTATCCATATAAGAATCTAAGCTAGAAATAGTGTGATTACTCCAAGCATTGAATTGGTTGGTTTTAAGTAATAGCTATGGTGATTGAGCAAAGGCTATAGTATATATATTTGGAGGGTCGAGAGACTACCAAGTATAGCTTAAACTAACGTATTCGTACCTTTTATCGAGAATTTGCATAATTAATCAAGTCCCTAACCCATTATAGAATCCCATCAAAAGCATAACCATAGTCTTCCTTCTCATTGATATAAAAGTCATGTTACTTTACTCTTGTGTTGAAATTGATACGTTAATTCCCAATCCTTTTCCCCCAACTTTTACTTTTGAAATTATTTGAACATCGACTCACCCTTAGTGATTACTAATTGATAATTTCTTAGCGAATCATCACTCCATTCTCCATAGATACGACCCCGATACTTGTTGGGTATGTTTATTGTTTTGATACGATGATCATTACCACCTCCTTCGAGAGAGTGCTTTTGAACATCATCAATAAACCTCCAGTAACACAAAGTAAACTGAGTACCATGGTAAAAAATGATAGAAACATGCACCCCATGCAAATGGACAATCTCACGGATGTAAATCTAAGTCAACCTCTCTAAACTATAGGAAATCTGAATCGACAAAAAAGAGAGCATACTTCGTCAACCTATCCACGATAACTCAAATAACATCAAACCTCCACAAGGTATGTGGCAAGCCTACCACGAAGTCCATAGCTATCCGCTCCCATTTTTACTCTTGAATAGGTAGCCTCTGAGTCAAACCACTTGGCATGTAGTGCTCGTACTTCACCTACTGACAGTTCAAACACCTAGACACAAAATCTGAGATATCCCTCTTCATCTCACACCACCAGTAGTGTTGTCTCAAATCATGATACATCTTAGCTGCCCTGGGATGAATGTATTACCTAGAATAGTGAGCCTCGTCCAAGATAAACCTGACCAAATCACCAACTCTAGGAACACAAATACGACACTCAATCCTCACAACATCATCCAAATCTAAGGTCGCCTTCCTAGACTCCTGCTCAATCCCTTATCATAAATGATCCTCAACCTTGCATCATCAAATTATTGTGCCTAAATCTGCTCTATGAAGAAAGATCTAGCCTCAACACAAGCAAGATATCATGCCCCGAACCTAAACCCTAAATATGACATGGTGCTTAGAGTTACAAGTGACCCCAAGCTAACCCATGGCCTAGCATGACATTGAGAATACTGCATAAATTGAATAGTACAACTGTATGGAAATTGAAATCTAAATGATATAGAATAATCAAAAATCAAATATTAATACTAGAGCAAAACAGAGTTCACCTAACATAACATAAAGCTGAACATCTAGTATCTGTCTAAAAGCCTCTACTAAGATGAGTTGCTGGGACAAGCCCCCAGCTAACTATAACTTTCTAAAAATAGAATGACTGAATAAATGAAGAAAATATAAATTTTGTCCCTGAAACATGAGGACTCACCAACTCTGCTACTGGGAATATCAGAGAATTGTACTAACCACGATCTAGATGCTGAGGACCTGAACCTATATTATCCAATAATATAGCACACAGAATTATGCGATCGATACTTTGAATGTACTGAGCATGTAAGATATACACTCTTATAAGTATGATGAACATGAGAGGATAAACAGAGCATGGGACTGAGAACATGTAAACTGATTCAATGATCAAGTAAGTAAACATGCAACTAAACAATAATATGCTCAAATAAATGATTTCATGGTCCTACAATAACTGAATCTAAACTATGGGAGCTACTGTTAACTTATATACCCCAAGCTGAGCTAAATAGAGGTCAACCCGTAACCCTGGTTGGGAGGGTGTTCCATACCTTGTCAAGGGTACGAACACTGACTTGTGTGTATCCATTAAAATGATGTCCAAAAAGACTAAGGTGTCAAGCCTAGTCTAACAGGTGACCCTTAAGAACTTATGGTGACGCCATAGTTCTGGGACTTAGGGACTTCTACTAAAGGTTTCAGCCTAACTGATGGGTGAGCCTTCATCCCTACGTCCCCTTGATGCTAAGTACTACTCCCAAATGAATACAAATTGGACACTGAAAAGCTCAATTATATTGATGTTCTAAGACTGAAAGATAAGGGTTTAATTTGAAAACACTCTAAATTATATAATTCTGAGGGACTGATTATTAGACTAATAATTCATGAAATACTAAGTTATCAAGTGTTCATAACCCACCATCTCTAAGGAATTCGACTACTTATAACAGTACTATAATCTGAATAGAATATGCAATCTACAACACAGTTCAAAATCATGAATCATCCAATATATGGAGAGTTCGAGAATTATGAGTATGCAAGGATGCTAGACTCCAAGGAAACTTGTAATTAAGATTCATTTATAATAATAAGGGTGAAGTACAAGGGAATTCACAATATTCATGAACCCTAGCCTCTGAAAACTAAACTGAACTGAAGAATTGAGTTAACTTCGGGACTCAATGGGTGATAGGGAACCCATTGAAGAAATCTCACATACCTGAGAGAAAAGCCCTTGGTGAAATCTTTGGGTTTGGAGCGTGTAGTTGAAGAACCCTACTACTTGCATTGGAGAACAAAATCACCTTCTACTTTGTTTTTGTTAAGTGTCAATCAAATTTCGATGGAATAAGGGATTTGGGGTAGTTTGAGGCTTATTAGTTAGGCTTAGGCTAGTTAAAATGACATGGTATTGGTTTTTAAAAGAATGGAAATGACCAGAATACCCCTGACTTAAAATTAAAGTTGTAGAAATTTTCCCCGGCAGACCCACCACGGTCCATGGTGGGGATCATCGGGTTAGGACCGACTTGGCTAGTCTTTTGGAGCGTTCCCACGGCTGAGGCCTACAGCTTATGGGACCTCCCATGGTGTGTGGCCTTGGCCATCGGTCCAACAGAGGCTATCCAAGCCACTGTACCTTTCCCATGGCGAGCTCCCACAGTGCTTAGTGGATCCCACAACTCATGGGCTAGCATGTTGAAGCTGAGAAGCTGATTCGACTCCCACGGCAAGGACGATGGCCCATGGGGCCTGAATTTTTACATAAACCATCCTAATTTCTAAGTCTAAACATTGGTTTGAATTTTGAGATGTTACAATATCTCTCCCTTGGGATCATTCGTCCTCGAATAAAGGCTAAATAGGCTGAGTTTGAACTATTTTCTAACTGATCTGAGTTTGAAAAATATGAATGCATGCTGAAAATGCAAGAATAGCTGAGGGAACATGAATCTGAGGGGAATACTCATGAGGAAACTGAGAAAACTCTGGAGAGGAAACTATTACCTCAAGTTGTAGCTGAATCGGAAGGAAAGAGGTAAGGGTACTTGGTCATCATGGCTGCTTCTGCTTCCCAAGTAGCTCTCTCATAAAACTGGTTCCTCCAAAGGACTTTTACCAAAGAAACTTCTTTATTTCTCAACCTACGAACCTGACGGTCAAGAATCTCAACTAGGACCTCTTCATAGGTGATACTATACTTCACACCTACATTCTCTAATGGAAAAACAAACATCGGGTCACTAATACACTTCTCCAATAAGGATACATAGAAGACTTGATGAATTGCTACTAACTCAGTTGTCAACTCTAACTCATAAGCCATATTACCAAACCTCCTCACAATTCTATAGGGACCCATATATCAGGGATTGAGCTTCCCTTTTGTACCAAATCTCATTACACCCTTTATGGGTGAAACCTTTAAAAACACCCAATCATCCACTTCAAACACTAAGTCTCTTCTCCTCACATCTGCATAGGACTTCTAATGACTCTAAGAAGCCTTCAACCTTTCCATAATGAGTTGGACCTTCTCCATAGCCTCATGAACCAAGTCTGGACCTATCAAGGTATTTTCACCTACCTCAAACCATCCAACTGGTGATCTACACCTCCGCCTATAAAGTGCCTCATATGGGGCCATCTAAATACTAAAATGGAAGTTGTTATTATAGGAAAACTCTAGTAGAGGTAAGTGATCATCCCAATTTCCTTTGAAATCAATCCCACAAGCCCTCAACATTCCCTCTAAGGTATGGATGGTACGCTTTACCTGACCATCCGTCTCCAGATGAAATAATGTGCTGAAATTCACTTGAGTACCAAGACCTTTTTGGAATGACCTCCATAATTGGGATGTAAACTGAGTACCCCTATCTGAAATGAAAGACAAGCGAACCCCATGCACATTGATTATCTCATGGATGTAGAGTCTGGTATAATCCTCTGCTGAGTTAGTAGTCTTGAAAACCAAAAAGTGGGTTAACTTAGTCATCCCGTCTACTATCACCCAAATAGAGTAATGTTGTCAGCGAGTACAAGGTAAAACTTTAATAAAATCCATATTGATCACTTCCCACTTGCAAGTAGGAATGTCCATATACGGATTCACACCTCCCGGTCTCTGATGCTCTACTTTTACTTGCTGACAGTTGATAAGTTGGTAATTTACCAACTTATTGAGTCTTTATTCATGAATTATTGTCATGTTATGATGAAAATTAGAGGTACTTATTACCTTTATTGATGAAAATACAGGTACTCTTGGTCAATCGTAGAAAATAAAGGAATTAAACTCAAAGAGCTAAAAAGGAGTTGAAGTGGGAAGGAGATTGAACAATGAAGAATTTGCCAAGAGGTATGGCCGCTGTGTGATCCACACAATGTTGTGTGTGGTTTGCACCTCCCTTCGCACATCACCAGAACATCAACTGGCATCACTGGTCGAAGGACAAAGAGACTTGCAACTTACAAAATATGTGGAGCAACCGCACATCGTGTCACATGTTGCATCACACCACGCCCAAAGGGAAAAGTTGTCAAATGTCAAGTGACGCATTATGAAGTCTCTAAAACCAATTTTTGGATGTGTACTTATACAATTTTCAGTTTTTACTTTTCTCAACACCCAAGGAAAGATATTGAGAGTACTCTTTCTCCCTTTATCTTCCTAACTTAAGATTCACCATTTTGGTAAGATTTGCTTATTTATGAAAGGAATTATGAGTTATCCAATTGGTATAGCTTCATATTTCCTTAGCATGAGTAGCTAAATTCTTGTCTAAGGGTATGTGCATGATGGATATTTGAATTTGGGTATGGGTCTTATTTAATTGTTCTTATTATTGATGAATTGATATGGGTCTATTGAATTCCTCAAGTTTTAATAATAAAATTGATGGTTGAAAAGATTAATTGAGTTTTCTTAATTGTGTTCTAATTGCTTGAAAGAGAAGTTCATAATTCAGATAGGAATTCTATAGTGAAAATTTGGGGTTTTCACTTTGATTAAGGCTAGAAATAGCTTAATCAATGGAAACTCTCATCTAAGAGTCTAAGCTATAAATAGTATAACTTCCCCAAGCAATTGAATTGGTTTGTTTGTGTTAAGAACTATGTTGCTTGAACAAAGACCATAGAATATATATTTGGAGGATCGAGAGATTACCATATATGACTAAAACCAATGCTACTCATATCATTTATCGAGAATTTGCATAATTAATCAAGTACCCTAACCCATTGTAGAATTCCATCAGAAGCATACCCCTAGTCTTTCATCTTATTGATCACTAATCTCGTGTTTAATTGAATTTTTGTGATTAAAATCGAACTTGTTCTGAAATTTTCCCTTTCCGATTCCCCCAATCTTTACTTTTAAGTTGTTTGAACATTTGCTCTCTTAGTGATAATTATTCGATGATCTTTTAGCGATTCACTACTCCAGTCTCCATGAAATCAACCGCAACACTCGTTAGGTTACTTATTTATTTTGCTCTAACGATCTCTACCACCTCCTTTGGGAGAGTGCTTCTAAGTGTTATAAAAAATGGCACTGTTTCTGGGGAGTGGTTTTTGAGTCACCAATTGATTATCATTTGAGTTCACTTTTGTTGAGTGTTTATTTGTTTTTACCTTTTTGTTGTTTGTGATTGCTTAGATAGGGTTCCCATGAGTGAAGTGGGTGACCAAACAAGTATGGATGGGTATATGGATGCGGATAATGAGCCCGTAGTATATGGTGGTGTATGTTCAATCCACCTACCCTCCATTGTTGGAAATGTTGTGTTTCATGTTACGAGCAATATGCTCCCCTTGATTCAGATAAAAGGTCTCTTTGGAGGGTTGTCTCATGAGGACACCAACCGACATATTTGAAACCTTATTCAAATATGTCATTCCTTTAACATCAACCATATATTTCAAGAGTCCATCAATCTCCATTTATTTCTATTCTCCCTTATGGTTGAAGCTACGACTTGGCTTGAAGAGCTTTCTGAAGGCTCTATTAATTCATGGAATGGATTGGTTGAGGTTTTTTTGGTGCAATTCTTCCCTCCTTCTAGAATGATGCAATTGAGGAATGATATCATAAATTTCAGCCAACTCCAAGATGAGCCATTGCATGAGGCATGACTAAGGTTCAAGAAAAAGTTCTATTGTGCTCGAACCATGGTTTGCCTGATAATGTCCTGCTTCAAAGCTTCTATCGAGCCTTAAACTTGATGAACAAATCTATGGCAAATAGCCTTGCAGGAGGAAAATTTATGGACCAACATTATGGTATTGCCTCGGCTCTCTTAGAGTGAATGACAAAGACAAATCATGCATGGCATACTAGAGAAGTCGATGTTTCCTCGGGAGTGACTTTTTCCATTATGATGAATGAAATGAGGAAAAAAGAAGAAGAGAGGGATGAAGCAATGGCCAAGATGTTAATGCAAATTGATTTATTGGCCAAATATGTGATAGGCGCTGGAAATAAAAGTGTGAATGTTATGGGACCCTATGGGTCAAGGGCTCATGATGAAGGTGTGTACTCTCGTACGGATGAAGAGTTGTGTTATCTAGCAGTGGGTTCTCGACCCTAATATCAAGGTACCAACTAAGGTCCTTGGCATCTAAGAGATGAGAACCAAGGTTTGAACCATGACAAAGGAAACCAACGGAGAGATAAGGATCAAGGTAGAGACCATGATGGTCCATGGCGTGATCGTGAAAGAGACAGTGACCGTTATAATCACCATATCACTAATCCTTATGTGCCTCCTTCAAAAGTTGATGTATCTCCCTACCAACCAATGGTGACTAACCATAAACACTCTAAAATTGAAGATATGTTGCAAAACGTGTTGCAAAGAGTAGAGTCGATGGACAATGGGGTGAAAGAGTTGAAAGATGAAGTGTCCACTTTTCACCAAATGGTGAGCTCCCATTCAAACTCTATCAAGCATTTGGAGGCCTAAATAAACCACCAATCTTCATAAATAAATCCTCATATGAAGGGGACACTTCCAAGTGACACGATGATGAACCTGACGAACCATAACCATGTGATGGAAATAGTCACTAGGAGTGGACGAATGTGTAATGGGGTGAATAAGCCAGCTATTGAGGTTGTTGTTGAGCCAAATGATAAAATAGAAGAGGAGATTATGGTTGAGAACAAAATTGAGGATAGTTCGATTGTTGAGGTGAAGCCTAGTGCACCCAACATGAATTCAAATGTTGATGATCTATGTGAAGAAAATGATTAGACTAATTCTCCTTCTCAAATTGCTATTGATATTAAGGAGGACGTTCCAAGTATGCCTAAAGGACCCCATCCATATCCTCAGAGATTAGCCAAGAAAAATGAATATGCCCAATTTAAGAAGTTTGTTGACATGTTTAACAAATTAACCATTAACATTCCTTTGGTTGATGCTCTTACCCAAATGCTGGGGTATGTAAAGTTTATGAAGGAGCTATTGAAAAAGAATCAAGTTGTTGAAGTGGGGACAATGGAAGTGTCCTATAATTGCAGTGTCGTAATGACTAGCAATATTACCCATAAACGGCAAGACCAAGGAGCCTTCACTATCCCATGCACTATTAGAGTATTTTTGTTTCGGAAGGCCTTATGTTCTCTTGGGGCGAGTATCAACTTGATGCCCCTTGTGATTTTCAGAAAGTTAGCTTGGGTACTCCTAAGCCTACACCAATGAGATTACTTATGGCCGATCATTTAATTAAACGTCCCGTGGGGATATTGTTTGATGTTCTAGTTAAGTTAGACAAGTTTATCCTACCGGGCGACTTTGTTGTATTGGATTGTGATGTTGTTCTTGAGGTGCCCATCATATTAGGGTGACCATTGTCTACAACCGGGAGAGCTCTTGTTGATGTGGATCTTGGAGAACTTAAGTTCCATATAAGGAGCGAAGAGGTGACCTTCAATGTGTGCCAACCTACCAAACCACCAGATAAATTCTGAGTTGTGTCAATGATTAATACCGAGGGCACGTTGGTTGAAGCCCTTGGTGAGTGTAAGGTGAAAGAGGTACCCGAACCTATGGTGTTTTCGACTTGGCAACGAGATGAGATAATGATAATTTTGAAGAAGAAACTCCCTTGCCTGGGATAGGGCCACGTCAACTAGATTGGCATGCTTCTGGAAAATGATTGAAGATTGAGATTCTATTATCGAGCTGTGACGTAAAATCAAGTGCTTCTTGGGAGACAACCCAAGTGTTTTTACTTTATTTTTGTTACCTTTTGTTGTTTTTGGCTTGTTGTAGGAATGCAAGGTGATGAAAAAATGACTAAGTTGATGGAAAACACCAGAAGGAAGTTGCGAAGTATTATACGGACCACATCCTCCATTGTGCGGATTTCACAAGGCATTGCACCCTCAAACAGTGACCTAGGAAGAAAAGGAAAACTCAGAGGTGACGTGTGATGGGTTGTGTGAGTCGAACCTCCCATTATGCGCGTCGCACCTCCGGTGCACATCAAACCAGAAAGTTGAGTGAAAATTTAAGCAAAATTTGGCATGTGCAAATCGCACATCGCGCCACACTCAGGTAAATTTAAATAAATTTTGTTGATCGGTAATTGACATACCCGACCCGAAATCTTACTCGTGACTTTTCTTCTTCTTTTTCCCATTATAAACAGTCACCCTCACCTCGTTTCTCCATTATATTACCATAAACCTCCATAACTT
This sequence comes from Jaltomata sinuosa, assembly GCA_003996215.1. Classification (NCBI taxonomy): domain Eukaryota; kingdom Viridiplantae; phylum Streptophyta; class Magnoliopsida; order Solanales; family Solanaceae; genus Jaltomata; species Jaltomata sinuosa. Next base: position 104,751 of record QJPP01000225.1, on the reverse strand, counting down.
CTTCCCAAAATCATCCCAAATCTCCTACTTCTCCCAAACTCCATCACCACCACACCACCAGTCGCCGCTACTGTCGTTTTCTGGTCAAGGTCTGGGTCACCATTGTTGGCACCCCAAAAGCTTCAATTTTTACTTTTTCCTCCATATTCTCTACTTATGGTAAGTTTCACAATGTTAAATCAATTTTTTAAAGTAGATTGGGGACTTTTAGTGGGCGTTTGGCCATGAGAATCTTTCATTATTCTCCAGAAAATTATTTTACTTTTTTCCGGAAATAGTATTTGGGTGTTTTCACTTTTTTCCAACTCACTTTTTTCACTTTTTAAAAAAATCCTAAATTTTATATTTTCATAAAATAACCCCATTTAAATTATATTTCATTTTTAAATCATATTTTATAATTTTTTAAAATATATATTTAAGATCTAGATCATTATTGCAAAAGTTATGGCCAAAAATAACTCCAACTCCAACTTTGAAAATTCCAAAAAAGTAAACTTTTTTTTTTGTTCTCATGGACAAACGGGGGCTTAATGTGGATCATACTACTTTAATCTTCCATTTTATTATGGGTGAGATCTGAAAATTTAAGGACTCAAATTTTAGGTATATTGTTGATTTTGCTTATGATGAACTTGGTAGATCTTGTTGTTATGATTGTGCATGTGCTTCGCTTTAATTTTTAGACCTGATTGTAGTGTTTTGGGGTGAAGTCTGAGTAACCTACTTGAGTTGATGCATCGTTTGGATCTATGATAGTTTGGGTGATGTCATTCTTAAGGGAAAATTATCATTTTTCGCAAGATTTTTGTTGAATCATATTGATTGGATTTGTACCACTGCGCCCGTAGGTTATTTCAATTGATTATGTTTATCATGTAAGTGCTTTGGTTGAGTGGAGTGAATTATTGTGTGTTGAATGTGCCTATGTGCTTCATGAAGGCTTGATGTTTCCGATAATAGATGGGGTAACATCCTTCTTAAGGGGAATTGTTGAGCCTATCTTGAGTTTTTGATTGTGATTCCGGGGAAGTATGAGTACCCGGATGACTTGGTTGAGATTAATTCATGATTAATCCCTATGAAAATTTGGTGTTGTTGCCTAGAGCCTATGCATTCCATAGGTATTGCTCTGCGAGTCATATACATAACACATAGGAAAACAAGGAATTGAAAAATTCCAACTATTTCCTTGTGTGTTTCACATGCAACCCGCAGATCTCCATGTGCGAAATGCACAAGGCTCCGCACATAGTTGACAAATGCTGCTAGTTCACTTAGTTGAGAGGCGAAGGCCTGTGCGACGTGCATAAAGCGAAATGCACCTGCCTTCGCACCCTATAGAAAAATTCCCTCAGGTTTTTGATTGCATGTGCGACACCACGTGTGATGCGCACTTTGTCAAGTGTGTTCCGCACGTGAATCGCACATGTCATCAGTCACCTGATGAGTTCTTCTTCTCTTTTGCATTCCATTTCTTTTTCTTTTGATAACTTTTTGTAGAATTTTCTTCTTCCATTACCCCAGAAAAATACAAAAAAAACAATAGTGCCTTATCCTATGAGTGGCAGGCATGGACCAAGCACTAACATTGTTTTGATAGAACATGACTTCTTGTAGACATCGTGCAAAAAGACATGCCACTGATCAAGACTCAGCTTCTGAAAAGTCGGGTCCTTCTGTGTAAAATATGGGACCATCGGAGGCAGAAATTAGATTTGGCGTTGAAGGGATGGAGGTCTATTACATCAGTTTTTGTGATAAGCGTTCCTTTTTTGAGGAGGCAGGGTTTTATGTAGATGCCTTCAAATACAACTTCCCAAATATATCCAAGCAATTCCATAGGAGGGTCTAAAACCGATTTGCTAACAATCCTGGTCCTTAATTCCCTGAGTTGGTACGGGAGTTCTATGCTTCTTACAGGGCCACACTGGACATCCTCAAGCACAGAGGTCCAACAAGCAAAATACCATGCCTAAAAGCGGTTTTAGTGAGGGGAAAAGAGGTGGATATTACTCTGGAGGGCATTAATTCATTAGTGTGGGATGATGCACTGATGTGCCAGGATTTGACGACACTTTTGAAGCTTAAAACTAAGAATTTTTGGGAGTTCTTAAGTATATTTTATTGGATTTAATGTCGTTTGTCACATGTATAGGGAAAAGTATTTAAAAGATGAAAATGACAAAGTATTGTGGTTTCTGGGCAAAGAGGCATGCCACCACGGGTGTCACACCCACAATGGCCCGTGGGACAAGTCGTCTGAACATGGCAGCAGGAGAGGCTAAGGCATTGGAGCTTAACGGGCTGTCACAATGCCCGTGAAATACACGAAGGGATGTCACAGGGCTCGTCAATATAATCCAAGGACTGTGCAAGGAGCAACGATTTGGGCGATGGGCGTCCATGACTCCCGTGACAACCATGATGCCCCGTTGAAGCTGCTCATAAAAATAAGGCAGGAAGCCATGAATGAGCTAAGGGTAGCCGACGTGAGGGCCACAACGGGTCTTGCAGCCACGACGTCTCATCACCTCAGCCCATGGAAACCAGGCAGGGATCTGGAACCAATACTTGAAGAGATCCGACGGGCACCCACGATGCCTATCGCATCCACGATGGCCCGTGGGGCATCCTGTCAGCAGCAGTCGCAATCAGCTTTCCTAGATTAGTTAGGATTTGGTTTCTTTTGTCTATAAATACTTCCCCTTAGGTTTTATTTTTGGTTGTTACTCATTATTTTTGTACAAGCACTACATTGTTACGTTTGTTTGACTTTATTACACAAGGTCTTGAGATTAAAGATTGCTCTTAATTAATTGAAGTGTTCGTGAGACTTTCTTCAAGATTTCATATTTCTTTACTTCTCATTGTGAGCATCTACTGATGATTGCTCCAACAACAATTAATCGTTTACTTATGAACATGAGTAGCTAAATCCACAACTAGGGGTTGTGGGAACCGTGAAGTATTAAAGAAGTAGGCAAAGTACTTGGTAATCCTAGGGCGGTGTTTATGCATGTATTGTTCTTCCCTTTGTTTTGATTGCTTTTTAATGGTGGTCAACATTAGAACTTGCTTTATCCTTACTTTCTGGACCAAGGAAGTAACGGATGCGAAAAGGGTTGTCTAACAATGGAGATTTGAGGCTATCAACCCTCATCTAATAGCTTCACCTAATCCGGAAATAGCTAATTTGGGATCCAGGGTAAGGGTTAGTAAATCATACACCCACGGCTATACCAAGGCATGTGGTGAAATTAATCTATCTGTTGGACCAAGGATTTAGGTGAGCCTAACTTACCGATTCTGCATGCTAAGCACCAATCTAGTTTACTAAGTACAAACGCTCTACTAAGTTATGATCTCATGGTGAACACTACCCTAGTCACTTCTATCATTGATTAAAATTCTTAAAACTGTCACATGTTACTTGTTTACATTCTAGTTACAATTATTACTTATTACTTTTGAAACCCCCCTTCGTATGGAAATAAATGGCTAAGAGCGCAAGTAAACACTAATCGACCATAATCCTACCATATTCCCTGTGGGATCAACCCCAACCTTCGTTGGGTTCTATATTTGAACAGCGACCGCTTACACTTCTAAAAGGAGGTGTAATTTGGGTGTATCAAATTTTGGCGCCATTGCCGGGGAATACGACTTAAGATTAAGAGAGATTATGTTTAGTTCACTATTAGTCCTTATTTCCTGATTTTACTTTTTCTGTTGTTTTTGTTTTGATCTACAGGTTGCACACTTGTGCATGCCCAGTATACGGAGTCAAGGCAATCCCTTGATCCCATATGATCCTAAGATCTCCAGAACTCTAAGTAATATGGTTAATGAGGGAGAGCATGAGACACCTGAGCAGATCACAGCTCCATTGTTCGCTAAAGGAGAGCAGAGAAAGAAGGCAAGGGAAGATGCCTTTGCTGCTGAAGATGCTAAAATTGCAGTAGACCTTGCAGCTCAAAATACGGCAGCTGAGCAAGCAAGGCAAGCATGACAACAAGCTGTGAGAGATGAGGCAGCAGCTAGATAGAATATACCATAGAATAGGGGCCGACAGATACAATAGCCAAGGCATGCCCCTCGCCACTATGATGATTATGATGATGAGGTTGAGGAATTAGTCATTACGGGACCCATAGTGTTGCCACCACTGACTGAAAGAACAAAGTTTGACATCACCAGCACCATGATCCAATTGCTGAACCTAAGGGAACTATATGCTGAAAAGCCTACAGAGAATGCATAACTGCATGTGAAAAACTTTACTCTAATTTGGAAAGCTTATAATCTACAAGGAATAGGGCAAGATGCTATTAGACTGAGACTGTTTCCATTCTCATTAACCAAAAAACCAACTGTGTGGCTCTCAGAATTTCCCGATAATTCCATATACACATGGCACGAGTTGAAGACTCAGTTTTTGGAGTGGTTCTTTCCTCCATCAAGGATGTTGTAGCTGAAGCAAGAGGTTTACAATTTCAAGAAGCTACCTGTAGAGGCATTATATGAGACTTGGTAGAGGTTCAATAAGAAGTTGAAACAAGTTTTGAGACACAAAATCCCTTCAAGGCATCTGATGGAGATCCTCTACAAAGCATTGAATGCCAACACAAAAGCAGTAGTTGACACTGTAACTGGTAGAGCATTCATGAAGAACTCGTATAATAAAGCTTTTGATATACTTGATAGGGTTACTAAGACCAACATTTTATGGCATACTAGAGAGGCTGAGATTCCAGCAGGTACATATGCAGTTGGTAAGTCCATTGATCTTTAAGAAATACAGAAAATCAAGAAAGAAGTTGCTGAGATGAAGACGAACATTGGGTTGATTGCAAATAAAATCCTAGATGAGTGAGTATAGAAGGTGAAATCCATTGGTTCACAAGGTAAAGCACCAAGGCCAGATGATTACTTATCAGATGAAGAGGTTAGTTATCTGAATGATCAAGGAGCGGGTTTCGGGGCCTCTAGCTAAGGGGCCTCTAGCTAAAGGAATCAAGGTCGGAACAGAGATAGAGATGACCAATACAATTGGTTTGGCTACAGAGATAGGATCAGAGCTAGGGACAGGGATGGTGACTGGCAGAAAAAGGATGGCTACAAGAATGATAGAAGTGGTTTGTATGTCCCTCATGGAAATCGCGAGGATAGGCCTGAACAACCAACTATGAGGAAGCTTCTCAACAAAGTGTTTCAAAAGGTTGATTCTATGAAGGCAAGAATGAAAGAGATGAGAGCTGACCTTTTAGGTATTATTCAGAGAGTGGAGTCTCATTTTATTTCATAAAGCAGCTTGAGACCCAGATGCACCAAATATCCACTAGCATAAATCCGCATCAACAGGGCACTCTCCCAAGTGACACCATCTAGAATCTGAAGAATGATTGAAATATTATGGTTGTGACTACCCGAAGCAAAAAATAGACTGTTGACCCTCATATGCCTATAGTTGTTGATGAGCTGTCTGAGTCTGATAAAGATGATGCTAAAATTGTGGTCGAGTCTTAGGAAAAGGATAGCAGTGAAGGGCCAAGTGAGAAGGAGTCTGCTGAGTTGAAAGCAAAGAACAAAGAGGTTACACCAGTCTTGAAGCCCGTGCCATTTCCTCCTCCTCCTTACCCACAGAGATTGAAGGAAAAGGTTGAGGATAGAAAATTTCACAAGTTCATCTCCATGCTAAAACAACTTTCAATCAATATTCTTTTAGTTAAAGAATTGGAGTAGATGCCTGGATATGCTAAATTCATGAAGGATCTGGTGACTAGGAAGAGGACAGTAAGATTTGACCCAGCTGATAATTTGCACCATATTAGTGCAATAGCCTCCCGTTCTTTGGTGCAGAAGAAGGAAGATCTAGGAGCTTTTACCATTTCGTGCACAATTGGAGCGTTCTACTTCACAAGGCTATGTGTGATCTGGGTGGGAGTATTAATTTGATGCCACTAACAATGTTTAAGCAGTTGGTCTTGGGAGCCACCAAACTAATGACAATGCAACTTTTTATGGCAGATCATATAGTGAAAAAGCCTATAGAGATTCTATATGATGTGCTTGTAAAAGTTGATACTTTCATCTTTCCTGCAGACTTTGTGATTCTTGACTACGAGGTGGATTTTGAGGTTCCTATCATCTTGGGATGACCATTCCTTTCTACCTGATGCACGTTGGTTGATTTAAAGACTAGGAAGATGAAGTTCAGATTAAATGATGAGGTAGTTACTTTCAATGTCTGCTAGTCTATGAAGAATCATGATGACATGCGAGTGGTTTCTGTTATTGATGTGGCTGATGATGATCAGCTAATTGTGCCTATTGAAGAGAGACTAGGTGTTGAAGCACTTGCGGTCGTAATTATGAATTTTGATGGAGATGATATAGATCAGTATGATGATATGGTTGAAGCACTTTTAGGTATGGGTTCTTATACTTACGCTCCAAAGAATCTTGATTTGGAGCTAAAGAATAGACAGACACTGCCTGCCAGACCATCTAGGGAGGAGCCTCTAGTCTTGGAGCTCAAAGCGCTTCCTTCTCATCTTTGGTACATGTTCGTAGGAGCTAATGAGACCTTGCCAGTTATTATTGTTGTATACTTAGGTGAAAGCAAGTTGAAGCTCTGGTTTCTTTGTTGAGAAAGTTCAAAAGGGCCATTGGTTGATCCATTGCAAACATCATTGGGATTTCTCCTGGAATCTGTACACGTAAAATTCAGCTCGTGTCAGATTGTATTCCGAGTATTGAGCACCAGCGTAGGTTGAATCATCCTATGCAAAAAGTTGTCAAGAAGGAGATCATAAAGTGGTTGGATGCAGGTGTGGTTTACCCTATTATGGATAGCAAGTGGGTGAGCCCGGTTCAGTGTGTGCCGAAGAAGAGTGGGATTATTGTAGTCCCAGATGCAAAGAATGAGTTGATTCCGATGAGGCCTATCACAGGCTGGCGTATATGCATGGATTACAGGAAGCTGAATGCTTGGACCGAGAAGGACCATTTTTCAATGTCGTTCATGGATCAGATGTTAGACCATCTTGCTGGAAGAGGATGGTATTGTTTTCTTGATGGTTATTCGGGATACAATTAGATCTCGATTTCTCCTGAAGACCAAGAGAAGATGACTTTCACTTGTCCATATGGGACATTCGCTTTCAAGAGGATGCCTTTCGGTTTATGCAATGCACCAATAACATTCCACCGTTACATGATATCTAGTTTCTCAGACATGGTGGAGGACACGATTGAGGTATTTATGGATGACCTTTCGATAGCTGGTGACTCTTTTGAAGATTGTTTGATTCATCTGAGTTGTGTGCTAAAACGATGTGAAGAATGTAACCTAGTAGTGAACTGGCAAAAGTGTCACTTCATGGTGAAAGAAGGTATAGTGTTGGGTCATCGGATCTCTAAGAAAGGTATTGAGGTCGACAAAGCAAAGATTGAGATGATTCAAAAATTTCCTCCACCAGTCTCTATAAAGGGGATTCAGAGATTTTTGGGGCATGCTGGTTTCTATAGGAGGTTTATCAAAGACTTCTGTAAAATTGCTAATCCATTGTGCAAATTATTGGAGAAGGGGGTAAAGTTTGTGTTTGATGATGCATGTATGAAGGCATTTGAATGCCTGAAAGAAAATTTGGTCTCTGCTCCCATCATTATTTCTCCAGATTGGTCTCAACCTTTTGAGGTTATGTGCGATGCTAGTGGAGTGGCACTAAGAGCAGTCCTAGGAAAGAGGCGCGAAAAGATTCTTCATCCTATATACTATGCTAGCAAAGCACTTAACTCACCTAAAAAGAACTATACTGTAACTGAATAAGAGTTGCTTGTTGTGATCTTTGCATTTAAGAAGTTCAGATCCTATTTGCTTGGCACCAAGGTGGTGGTGCACAGTGACCATGCAGCTCTTTATTACCTCATGGCGAAGAAACATTCTAAGCCGAGGCTGATTAGATCGGTGTTGTTTCTACAAGAGTTTGACTTTGAAGTCAAGGACCGCAAAGGTACAGAGAATCAGGTAGCAGACCACTTGTCTAGACTAGAAGAAGAGGCAATGTTGAAGCTGAATGATGAGCATGAGATAGATGATTGGTTTCCTGATGAAAAAGTGTTGGCCGCCTCACAAGACTTGATCCCATGGTTTGTTGACATTGCCAACTAATTGGCAAGTGACTTGGTGCCTCCTAATATGTCTGTTCATCAAAGGAGAAAGTTCATATATGATGTCAGGAAGTACTTCTGGGAGGAGGCATTCTTATTTCATATGTGTGCTGATACTATGATCCGGAGATGTGTGCCTGAAGCTAAGATGATGGAGATACTAGAGGCTTGTCATTCATCCCCTGTTGGGGGATAACATAGTGGTATCTGGACCACACACAAGATCTTGCAATGCGGCTACTATCGCCGACTATTCACAAAGACACCCATGATTTTGCTAAGACTTGCAACAGATGTTAAAGAGAAGGAGGTATATCAAGGAGAAATGAGCTTCCTCTAAATCCTATCCTGGTGATTGAGTTGTTTAACATTTGGGGTATTGACTTCATGGGCCCGTTTGTGTTGTCCAATGGAAACCGGTACATATTAGTAGCCATTGACTACGTATCAAAGTGGGTGAAGGCGGTTGCGCTTCCCAGTATGAGGGAAGTGTGTCACAACATTCTTGAAAAGAACATCTTCTCCAGATTTGGTACACCACGGACAATCATTAGTGATGGAGGCTCTCACTTTTGCAATAAGCTATTTCGGGCTTTACTAGAGAAATATGGAGTGAAGCACAATGTTTCAACCCCCTATCATTCCCAGACTAGTGGGCAAGTGTAAGTCTCCAACCGCGAGATCAAGTTAATCTTGTCCAAGACGGTCAATGCAAATAGAAAGGATTGGTCTCAAAAGTTAGATGATGCTTTGTGGGCATACCGGACTTCATTCAAGACCCCAATAGGTATCTCACTGTATCAGCTTGTGTTTGGTAAGGCATACCATCTTCTGGTTGAGTTAGAGCATAAGTCCATGTGGGCATTGAAGAAGCTGAAGTTAGATTGGTCTGAGGCATCATTGTAGTGGCTTGGGCAATTGAATGAGTTGGATGAGTTCCGTCGGAATGCATATGAGAGTTCAGCCTTATATAAGGAGAGGATGAAATTGTATCATGACCAGAAGATAGAAAAGAGAAACTTCCAGCCGGGTGACATGGTCCTGCTCTTCAATTCCAGACTTCGCTTATTTCATGGCAAGCTGAAGTCCAAATGGATTGGACCATTCAAGGTGGTACAAGTGTTTCCTCATGGGGCCGTTGAACTTGAAAATCACAAAGAAAAGAGGTTTAAGGCTAATGGACAGTGGATCAAAGCTTATTTTGGCATAGCATAGGAGCTCAAAACAATTGAAGCTTGGAGCCTTGATGAATTTGTCCCACCCAAGGAGTTTGATAAAGTCTGAGTAATCAAGCAACTTGCGTCATGCCGCGACGTTAAATCAGGCGCTGCATGGGAGGCAACCCGTGGATTTTTGTTTTTTTATTTTTATTTTTATTCTTTTAGAGTGTTTTGGCAAAGTTTGAGTAGCCAAAACATTCGTGTCGGGCCGCGATGTTAAATCAGGTGTTGCATGGGAGGCAACCCATGGACTAATGTGTGCTAAATTTGCAGGAAGTAGGGAGACGATAAGAAAATTACAAGAACTGTAGGAGATAAGGGACCCCACAGGCTCTATGATGGGATGTCACAGGAACCACGCCCGTGGGACCAGCACATTTAAATGTAATAATGCTAAGTGTTGGGAAAAGGTGGGCTGCCGTATTTCCATGCCCCATATGACGGGCCATCACGGCCCCGATGGGCGTGGGACTAACGCATCCAAGCTGGACAAATTGCTAAGTGTTGAATAATTTTGGTCTGCCTCATTTCCACGCCCCATATGACAGGCCATCACAGCTTTGAAGGGCATGGGAAATGAGCGTGATGCCACAAACTAAGACGAGGTTCCACTGGCTCACTCACACGTCCCACATGACGGGACGTCGTATCTCTAACGGGCGTGGGAGGCTAGTTTTAAGACATCCAAGTAAGTATGGCTTAACTGGCCATCACACACCCGATGGGCATCGCATAGCCCGTCATCTGGGTCGGTCAACAAGTGAAATTGTTTTTTTAGGTTTTGCCCCGACCCAACCTGGAATCCCATCCCCCTTTTACCCGTATCTCTTAAGCTTTGACGTCAATTAAATTGAGGTCAAATACACATACACCCTTACACTCTCTCCCTCCATATTAAATCAAATCCCCACAAACCCCCCACGATCCTCTCCACTCTACTCACTTCCCATATGCCTCTCACACTTTAAGATCTTCAATTAGCAAGTTCAAACACCAAGACTCAAGTTTTTGACCACTTTGTGTGCAAAACTAAGAGTAAGTTCTCATTCTCATGGTTTGAATTTTTGTATCTTGGTGTGTAAACATCTATGGGTTTGGAAATAAGAAAAACAACATGTTTTTAATCACAATTCTCACTCCAAACCCTAGATTTGAACTTTGATTTTGTGATGCTATGTCAAAAAATAGGGTTGTGAGATTGATTTGGGTTGTGGGTTGAGTTAGGGTATAAGGTTTATTGTTTGGGGGATGGGAAGGAAAGATACATAATCAAATTGAGGGAACAAAATTTTGTATGCCTGACTTGATCCCACGGGCCAGTTGACGAGCAGTCTGAGGCACAACGAGCATCAGTCAGAGCATTGGAAATGGTTCAACGCTTGAAAAAGCCTCTAGACAGATCCGACGCCTGACCCAACGGGACGTCGTACCTCTCACGCCCGTGGCAGGAGCCCGTGGGAGGACAACTTATCCTTAAAAATCCCACTATCACGATTTGATGCCCTATCCCACGGGATGTCGGACCTCCCATGCCCGTGGCACAGGGTCGTGGGAGGACTATTTTACCTGCAATATTTACTGGATCATTCCGACACCCAGTGCCATGGGCCGTCGAACCTCCCACGCCCGTGGGAGGCCAAATTTTCTAAAAACTTTCACAAAAAATTCTGGTTTTGTAATATTGGTTTTGGTTGCTAACCTTGGTTACCCACAGGTACTTGATGGCTCCAAAAACACCACTCCAATGAGAGGGGGCCCGAAAAGCAAAGGATACTTCAGTCAAGTCTCGACTAAAGAATCAATTTGATTCTAAAGTCGAAAAGAGTGACTCAGATAACATCCCCCATGCCCGGAAAACCAGAAGGAAGATGATAGTATCCCATTACCAGTCTGATGAGAAAGGAGGCAACGCACCTGCAGATAAATAAGGATCATCTTCCGGCTCGACTAAGTCCAGTATGGACAGCGACCAGGCTCCTCTACTATCAAAAGAGGGGCAGGAAATAGTTACCCAGGTTTCTAGTGGTTTGGAAACTTGGACCGAGTCAGGAGATAAGGATGGTTCAGGTCTGAGCACAATTCGGACAAAGCGGTCGAGAGTGACGCTGAGTCGGATACAGAGACCACCACTCTAGAAAGAGAGACTCCTTCACCCACTCCGACTGGCCTTGGAATATCACTGGTACTTGCTTGGGAGAGAACTATATGGACTGTCAAAGGGTCGAATAAGATATATGATTACGGCCTAGAGGTAACAGCTAGAGGAAATTCGAGATGACCCATCGCTGAGGAATGGAGGATAGATCCATTCAAACTTAAAAATTTCCCCAAGTTGGATGAATACTTCCGATACTACAAGTTGAGCTGGACTAGTAAGCCACTTCCAGACTTCCAGTTGACTCTCGTGAGAGAGTTTTATGCAAACTATCAGGCCATCCAGAAAAGCCTATGTACAAAGGGCCAGAAGATTGCAGACTTTCCCGCTCTTAAGAGCGTAACGGTAAGAGGGGTCCCGATTAACATATCGGTCGAAACCATAAATAGATTTCTCTTTTGGCCTGAGTTTGTGGTGACCACATACACCTTTGATTATGCCTAACAGGTGAAGAATGAGTTGAAATGGACAAATTGGTTAGCAAAGCGCCTAACAACGACTGGGACACTAAAGTGGCTCGACCAAGACAAGCCGCAGATCACTAAAGCGTCTCTATCTTTTGAGGCAAAAATTCTGGTGGGCACTGGTGAGACTTTGGCTCATTTCGATAGGTGCCGATAATCAGCTTTCTATTGAATGGGCCATCCTAGTGGCTAGTCTGATGTCCAAGTACAATTTAAACTTTGGGTGAATCATCACCAAAGAAATCCATGATAGAGTCACCAAGATCAGTTCATCCTACCCATTTCCCTACCTCATAACTAAACTGTGTGAGGAAGCTAATGTCCCAAAGTATGTAGGGGTTGATCGTGATGAACGAGCCGCACAGACACATTATCCAAAGAGGTCCAAAGATGAGACTATAGTGTTGGGTTTGAGCGGTACATTCGAACCACTGGCTCTCACCTTAGAGGCACATGTATCGACTTCTGAGGTGACATCGTCCCCTATGGCTATGCCCACCCCATAAGGTAGCCAGTCCGAGTACACCGCAGCTGGTCGATATTCTTCTGCACACCTTCAAAGAAGGAATCTGACTCCATCTTTGTTTTTCATCTGGTAAATTTTGCAAACACTTTCCAAAGGACCATTGAGCTGAAAGGACAAATAAAGTCATTTGCCGAGCATTTCAGCTGATTATTAATGCATCAATTCAGAGGGCCATAACATCTTTTCTCAATATAAATGCCCAGATTGACGCACTGGAAGATAGGGTGGACGAGAAGCTGAAAGAAATAGGAGTGGTGGAGCTGACAGAACTCAAAAAGCAGATAGTAGAGCTTAGGGCCAACATGGATCTGTTTAAGATCCCCCCACCCTCTCAGGCCAGGGCTCCAAAAAACTTACCATAGATCACTATGGAGCCTACGCTCGACTTATGGGACTTTGTAGATCTTGTGCTTTGGCTAGTTAGACCAGAAAAGGAAAGCGAAACTGCAAAGGAACCATAAAAAGGGGCTGACAAAGAGTCCTTGGAGCCTTAGAATAAGAGGAAAAGAAAAGAAAAGATTGTTCAAGAAGCTGATGCTCCTTTGAGTCCAAAATCCCAGAAAAAGAAGGAGGATCGCGAGGCTAAGAAGGCTAATAAAGAGAGGAGGCAAGCTGAGAAAGAGTCCCTAGCTACACAACTAATTTGGTTGAATGCCATTGGGAATGGTGGATCGGCTAGTGGTGTTGCCGGTGTGACAGAGGAAATTTCTTTAGACCCCATTATGGGAGTGAGTGATGTTGATGTTTCTCGGGCAGTTGATGATATTGTTGTGAGTTCTGTGGAGGCATCCTCTATTGGAGAGACTACTGCGGGCACCAATTCAACGGTACAGGTTACTACTACACCTGATGACCGTGCTTAGGCGCCACAGGTATGCCTTATATCCCTCATTTTACTATTTATTAGTGCATTGGGGACAATGCATAACTTTTAGATGGGGTGGGCAGCTGTGGTCATTTGGGTTTTTGTAGAGTGTTTTGGTGAAGTCTGAGTAGCCAAAACACTTGCGTTGTGCTGCGATTTTAAATCAAGCGCTGCATAGAAGGAAACCCATGAGGGTATCTATATGGTATCCACGTCCTTGGGGTATTCTTGCCTGTTTTCTTTCCATATGGACTTTTAATTTCTGTTGAACCAGCATGTTTAGTATAGGATGTGTGTTTGTAGAAGTGAATTAGAAACTGAATGTAGCCATGGTTTGATTTTTTTTTAAAATTGAGACCTCTCCAAGTTTTTGTGCAGTAAGGTGTTAGAACTGACCTTGATGGATCTGTAAATGACAGTAATATAACTGAGATAAGTAGCTTAAGCTAAAGCATGAATCGTTAGTTAGCTAATCCGTAGTCTAAACTCTGTGCCATGTGTGAAGTGAGTTGCTTAGTATCTATTCTTGTTGTGCTGTGCAATGTAGAACTTGCCTGGTTAGTCGTGTTGTGGTTGTAGAATGGGTTAGTTAGGACATGATCATAGGCCATTTTAAAATCAGTCCACTTCAGCCAAATGACCTACCAAGTGAAAAGTAATCCCTTTGATCCCTGAATTTGAGCCTTAAGTTGAACCTTTTTGTTGTTAGCCTATTCACCTTCCCCGTTTCCTATAAATCTCTGTTTTGGCCCGGGTCCTTCCTTGGACATTGTGCACCTCAACTCAAGCTAAAAGCCTAAGTTGAGGGTGGCTACTGTGGTGGTAAGTAGGAAGTGTTGGGTATGAAAAGAGTGGGTTAGTCAATAGAAAGAAAGAAACTGGGTGTGGTTTGTGTGCTAAAAAGAAAAATAAAATAAAAAGAAAAGAAAGAAAAATGATGAATGAAAAGAATAGTGCAAAAATGCAATAGAAGCCACACCCAAAGCGTGATCAAAGTAGAAAGGTTTGTAAGAAAGGAGAATAATAAAACTGTAAGGCTTGAAAAGTGGAGAAAATGAAGAAGTAATTGTAGTCTCAAGGAGAGCACAGTCACTATTTATCCAAATGTACCATTCTTGTCCCTAAGCCTACATTACAAGCCTAACAAAGTCCTATAGTGATCCTAACTGAACTATTTGAAAGTCAAATCATAGAAAATAAGGGCAAGCCTATGGTGTTATACATGTGCAGCTTAAACTTCTTTGCGAGAGTGAGCAAATTCCCAGTCCCTGCTTGTTCAATGAATACTGTGTGATTCGGAACTTGTTTGGTGTGAGGGGCACTAGAGTAGACTGCGATTACTAATTACTTGGTTTGAATATCTGCTACACAAATATCGTGTTGTCACTCATGGATCCATCTTGCGTTGTCTTGATAACTTGATAAAATGCACTGGTTTATGAAGCTTTTAAGGAGTGGGTTCTATTCTGATGTTTTGGGAGTATACTGAATCATGTTGTTTCTGTAGTCTCTGGTTTCCTTCTACTTAAGCGTCGTTTTTGTAGTTTTATTTTCGTTTGTTGCTTGAGGACAAGCAAACATTCTAAGTTGAGGGTGTTGATGTGTCGAGATTTGACGACACTTTTGACGATTAAAACTAAGGATTTTTGAGAGTGTTAAGTACATTTTGTTGGATTTAATGTCGTTTGTTACATGTACAGGGAATAAAATTTAAAAGATGAAAATGCCAAAGTATTGCAGTTTCTGGGAAAAGAGGCATGCCACCACGAGCGTCACACCCACATGGCCCGTGGGACAAGTCGTCTGAACATGACAGCAGAAGAGGCTAAGGCATAGGAGCCTGAAGGGTTGCCATGATGCACGTGAAAACACGACGGGACATCGCAGGGCCCATCAATATGATCCAGGGACTTTGCAAGGAGCAAAGATTTAGGCGACGGGCGTCCACGACGCCTGTGACAACCATAATGCCATGTCGAAGCTGCCCGTGGAAACAAGGTAGGAAGGCAGAGATGAGCTAAGGGTAGATAACGTGAAGGCCACAACAGGCATCACAGCCATGACGTCTCATCACCTCAGCCCATGGAAACTAGGAAGGGATATGGAACCAACACTTAAATAGACTCGACGGGCACCCATGACGCTCATCGCATCTATAACGGCCCGTGGGGCATCTCGTCGGTAATAGCCGCGTCCAGCTTTCCTAGATTAGTTAGGATTTGGTTTCTTTTGTATATAAATACTTCCCCTTGGGTTTTATTTTCGATTGTTACTCATTATTTTCGTACAAGCACTACATTGTTACGTTTGTTTGACTTTATTACACAAGTTCTTGAGATTAAAGATTGCTCTTAATTAATTGAAGTGTTCTTGAGATTTCTTTCAAGATTTCGGATTTCTTTACTTTTCATTGTAAGTATCTACTGATGATAGCTCCAACAACCATTAATCATTTACTTATGAACATGAGTATCTTAATCCACAACTAGGGTTATGGGAACCATGAAGGATTAATGAAGTAGGCAAAGTACTTGGTAATCCTAGGGTGGTGTTTATGCATGTATTGTTCTTCCCTTTGTTTTGATTGCTTTTTAATGGTGGCCAACATTAGAACTCGCCTTATCCTTACTTTCTGGACCAAGGAAGTAATGGATGGGAAAAGGGTTGTCTAACAATAGAGATTTGAGGCTATCAATCCTCATCTAATAGCTTGACCTTGTCTAGGAATAGATAATTTGGGATTCAGGGTAAGGGTTAGTAAATCATACACCCACGGCTGGACCAAGGCGTGTGGTAAAATTCATCTATATTTTGGACCAAAGATTTAGGTGAATCTAACTTAGCGATTCTGCATGCTAAGCACCAATCTAGTTTACTAAGTACAAATGCTCTACTAAGTTATGATATCATGGGGAACACTACCCTAGTCACTTCTCACATTGATTAAGACTCTTAAAACTGTCACGTGTTACTTTTTTACATTCTAGTTACAATTATTACTTATTACTTTTAAAACCCCTCTTCGTAGGGAAATAACCGGCTAAGAGCGCAAGTAAGCACTAATCGACCATAGTCCTACCATATTCCCTGTGGGATCGACCCCAACCTTTGTTTGGTTCTATATTTGAGCAGCGATCGCTTACACTTCTAAAAGGAGGTGTAATTTGGGTGTATCATACACCAAGAAAAGCAATAAAGTTCATTGAACTATTAGCTACAAAGGCTGATCAATATGCTTGGGTGGAAAATATTATTGCCAAAGGAGAGCTTTTTCGGGAGATCTCAAAAGGGCACATCTCTCGAGTGGATCCCAAGTTTCAAGCCCGGATGCGGTTAGATTTCTTGTGCACAAGGCTGATACCAACTCATCACACTACTAAAGTGACCATAGAGGTAGCCATTCTCGTTGCATGCATCATGTCCAACATTCGTATCAATGAAGGGGAGATCATTACCGAACAATTCAATAGAAGAGCTAAACGGGATTCCACTTCTTTGGCTTTCTCTGTTCTGATTTGTCACTATGCATATGGGCACAATGCCCTCTATTCCTGTCATTGGACAAAACTTGCCAAGCTATTGGCATGGTTTACTTGGACACAAGGCGATACAAAGATGCTCCATATGTCAAGAAAATATACCTTGTTCAAACCCCAAGTGCCATGGAAGGCACTACACACACCGATAATGTTAGTCATGATCATGTGGATGTTTTATCCCCTCCTCATAAAGCACCAGACACCACCCATGTGGTTCTTCCAGTCGATAATGCTTCAAGTGTGTTACTCAAGTTTACTCAACTTGTTCGCCACAATAAGGAGCGGTTACAAAAAGTTGGCTAAAAACATCCCATGCATGATTCAATCCGCAATCAAGTCAGCTATTAAATTGGTATGGGCTAATATGCATAACTTGTGTGCTAGAGTCGACAAAGTGGATCAAGATATTGGATAACTCTGATAAAAAGTCCCTCAGTCTACAACAAAATCTTTCCACTTGGACTTTAACTTACCGGCTCTGGACTCTGCCTCACCTCAAAAGCCTAGGAGTTCGCCAGATGATTGGTGGAGGGATGACATCCCACAAATGAGTTTAGCCACCCTCAAAAACCAATAGGTAGCCCTACCAGCTAAAGATGCTATGATGCCACCAGAGCCACCTATGCAAGTGCAGCCCTTACCTCACATGCTAGTGTGAGATCCTCGATCGACACCCAGTTGGAAAGACCTATTTCCTTCTTATCATGAGTTGATAACACTTGAGGATATATGGGAAGTCGATGACCCTATTGGTCCCCTTTAAGTTAGATGGGAACCTTCTATTCCTTCACTGGAAAGCTTTCAAATCAATCTAGCGCATGCATACATCCCTTCACCATTACCACCGAGTCCCCCAAGGACCCACTTCCGTGTTTATTCACGCTGATATCACCATCAACATTGGATCCATCAGGGAGTCCTTGCATTTTAACTTTTTTTTATAATTCTTGTGCATTGGGGTAAATGCTTTGATTTAGTTTGGGGGTGTAAATGGTATTTAAGCCACTGTGAAGCATGTCTAAATACTCATTATTTGTGGGTACTATGTTCCTAAATTGTGCCCTTGCTGGGGTTGATCTATCATATTGATGTTTAAATGTGAATGCGAGGTTGGTCTTACATGATCCATTGTTTCACTACATGTGCCTTGCAAACACTCTTAGTGCCTATGCCGAGGCTTGAGTTCAAACGATTCATGAGCGCTGTCATTTTGATTGCCTTGTAAATAGTAGAGTAGTAAATAAACTCCAAGGATTTTCTTCATACCACAGTTCTTTTCCAAGGAGAAATTTTTTTTCTTTTATTTTCTTTTGTTTGTTTTTGTGTCGAACCGGGTTGGTGTTTTCCTATGATAAATTGAGAGGCAACCTTCTTAAGGCAAAATGCCAAGTGTTAGTTTAAAATTTAGTCCATGTGATGCTTTCCATGAAATGGACCCACCAAAAAAAATTCTTTGCAAGGAGTTTTTGGCAAATTAAAGGAAAGAGGGAAAATGATTTTGAGTAAAGCATTCTCTTGTCATGACTTGCACACTCACTGTTTGGCTTGATCAATTCACAAATGAGTGTGTAAAAGAACTCGAAATAGCTTGTCAAAACTCATTTATCCCAATTGATTGTGAGACTAATTGTGAACTCTTGTGTTGTGATGCCTTGTGCAGAAAGGTTGTACTTCATTCTTGTGTGCATGTTTTGTCTAGAACTTTCCCCGAATGTGATTTAAGGCAAAATCCTAGATGTAACAAAGTTTGGAAGATGACCTTAGGCCCTTTTGTAATAGTCACTTTATCCAAATTGACCTCTATATTCATTGACTCTAGTAAGCCCCTTTGAGCTTGTGACCTTTCTTGGCACCGTGTTTGAAACCTTGACCCTTTTTGGAACATTGATTTTGCACATGTCCTCCCTAATGGTTCAAAAGTAAAATGCAGGCTAAAAGCCTAAGTTTGGGGAGGGGGGATTGAAATGATAACATAGGCAAAAGCCTATGTTTGGGGGTGTATGCACCAATTTGGAGAAGAAAAGGTTGTGTTTCAATGCAAGGTAGCACCATATGATAGAAATGAAAAATTGCTTAAAATTGTCCAATGAAATGAACAAAATGAAAAGAAAAGAAGGAATTGGTGCTACCAAGTAAAGGTGATAAAGAAATATGAATGATCAAGTTAGAGGAGAACTTTGGGTTGTGAGAGGGAAAAATAAGGTGAAGTTATTATTTTAAAATGTGAGTGGTGTGCTGAATAATCACAAAGAGCGTTAAGAAGGTTTAGTCACCTGAGCCAAATGTAATCCTCACCTTAGCCCTAGCCAACATAATAACCCACAAGTCCTTAGTGATTTTGAGCTTGGTAACTCTACATTAGTGGCGAACTACATAAAGGGCAAGCCTATGGTTCAATGCATGTGCACTCTAACTTCCTTGAGAGAATGAGAGTATCTTTGGTTCTCTTATAATCCCTTTTGATTGTATATTGCATGATTGTGAGTGGGATTCTCTCTTGTGGTGAGTGGCATTGCACACTTGAAATGAATGATGAAGTATCTATTTCAATTGAGAGGAATGAATGAGGCAAGTTATGTGGCGAATCTCGAGGCAAACCTTAAAGGTCCATGCTAATGACTTGAAAAGCTTGATATCTTGTTTCGAATGAAAAATTTCCCTTGTTTGTGAATGAGAAAAGAAGTCATTTTGATAAACATTTTGAAATGAGAACTTGCCTTTGAGAATATGGTGATCCAAATTGAGATGAGCATTTTTGGTTGAGTCTTTTGTTTGTAGTTTTCTTAGTTTTTAGAGTTTAAATTAGTCATGTGTACATCCTGTATATTTTTGAGAATAATTCATTCCTTACTTTGTGAGTATCTTGCTTGAAGACAAGCAATAGTTCAAGATTGGGGATTTGATAAGTTGGTAATCTACAAACTTATTGAGCCTTTATTCATAAATTATTGCCATATTATGATGAGAATTAGAGGTACTTATTGCCTTTATTGATGAAAATGTAGGTACTCTTGGTCAAGAGTAGAAAACAAAGGAATTGAACCCAAAGAGCTAAAAAGGAGTTGAAGTGTGAAGGAGATTGAACAATGAAGAACCTACCAGACGGTGCGGCCGTTGTGCGATTCGCACAATGTTGTGTGTGGTCTGCACCTCCTTTTGCACATCTCCAAAACATCAACTGGCATCACTGGTCGAAGGACAAAGAGACCTGCGACCTGCAGAATGCATGGTGCGACCGCACATTGCACCGCACCACGCCCGAAAGGCAAATTTGTCAAATTTCAAGTGACGCATTGGGAAGTTTCTAAAACCCATTTTTGGGTGTGTACCTATACAATTTTCAGCTTTTACTTTTCTCAACACCCAAGGAAGATATTGAGAGTACTCTTTCTCCATTTATCTTCCTCACCTAGAATTCACCATTTTTGTAATATTTAAGCTTGGTTTTGAAGTTTTGCTTATTATGAAAGGAATTATGAGTTACCCAATTTGTATAGCTTCTTATTTCCTTAGAATGAATAGCTAAATTTCTTGTTTAGGGGTATGTGCTTGATGGGTATTTGAATTTTGGTATGGGTGTTGTTTAATTATGCTTATTATTGATGAATTTATATGGGTCTATCGAATTCCTCAAGTTTTAATCATAAAATTGATGGTTGCAAACATTAATTGATTTTTCTTAATTGTGTTCTTGCTTGAAAGAGGGGTTCATAATTCGGATAAGAATTCAATAGTGGGAATTTGGGGTTTCCACTTTAGATTGAGGGTAGAAATAGCTTAATTAACAGAAACTCTCATCTAAGAGTCTAAGCTAGAAATAGTATGACTTTCCCAAGACATTGAATTGGTTGGTTTGTGTTCAAACCTGTGGTGCTTGAACAAAGACCGTAGGATATCTATTTGGAGGATCGAGAGATTACTGAATATGACTAAAACCAATGCTACCCGTATCACTAATCAAGAATTTGCATAATTAATCAAGTACCCTAACCCATTGTAGAATCCTATCGAAAGCATACCCCTAGTCTTCCATCTTATTGATTACAAATTTTATGTTTAATTGCGTTCTTGTGATTGAAATCGAACTTGTTACGAAATTTTCCCTTTCCAATTTCCCAATATTTACTTTTAAGTTGTTTTAACAACATTTGCTTTCTTAGTGAAAATTATTCGATGATCTTTTAGCGATTCACTACTCCACTCTCCGTGGAATTGACCCCCACACTCATTGGGTTACTTATTTGTTTTGTTTTGACGATCGCTACCACCTCCTTCGGGAGAGTGCTTTTGAGCATTATCAACAGTTTGGACACTTGGCCATGAATTCTGCAATGTCCTTTTTCATGCCATTCCATCAATAGACTTCTCGTAGATCATGATACATCTCGGTGGTGCTGGGATGGATAGATTACCTAGAGATGTGAGCCTCAGCCAAAATCTGCTGCCTCAACTCATCCAAATCTGGGACACACAACTGACCTTGATATCGAAGCATATCATCTCCCCTTTGGGAGAAAACTGCTACTCGCTTTTGATGGAATGCACCCTTCAACTGACGCAAAATAGGATCACTATCTTATTTCTCCTTGACCTCAACTACTAAAGAAGATTCTGACCCATTCTGAACTATCACTCCACAATCCGTTGAATATGTAGGGTGAACTCCTAAACGAGCAAGCCTATGAACATCCTTAGCTAATTCCTTCTTTTCTTTCTCAACTTGTGACACGCTACCCATTGATAACCGGCTAAGTATGTCAGACACCATGTTGGCCTTAATTGGATGATAAAGCACACTCATATCATAGTCCTTGAGAAGTTCTAGCCACCTTCTCTGATGAAGATTTAACTCTTTCTGAGTGAACACATATTGGAGAATCTTATGATCGGTAAACACATTGACATGGACATCATATAAGTAGTGTCTCCAAATCTTTAAGGCAAAGACAACCTCTGCAAGCTCAGGGTCATGAGTAGGGTAGTTCTTCTCATAAATCTTAAGCTTTCTTGAAGCATTGGAAATGACCTTACCATGCTGCATCAAAAGACCATTGGATATATATTTGTGAGATCGAAAGATTAACATTCATGCCTAAAACCAATGCTACCCATGTTACTTAGTGAAGATTTATGTAATTGAGCAAGTACCTTGACCCGTACTCGAGTCCCATCGTAAGCATACCCCTAGTCGTCCTATCTCTTGATACAAACTCGTGTTTGATTTCATGTTTTTGCTTGAATTGTGAATTGTGACAGATTTCCCAATTCTCTGATTTCCCCTTTTTACCTTTCTTGTTGATTGAACATTGACTCTATTGGTTATTGACATACGACAATCCTTTAGGCTACTCTACCATTTCTTTGTGGGATCGACCCCGACTCCCATAGGGAATTATATATTTTGTTTTTCTTAATAGACGCTTTCACCTTGATGTGTCAGGATTTCATGACAGTTTCGATGCTTAAAACTAAGGATTTTAGGAGTTCTTAAGTATGTTTTTCTTAGATATGATGTTCATTTATCACATGTACAGGGAAAGTGTTGAAAATATAAAAAGACCAAAAATTTGCAGTTTTTTGGGTAAAAGGCATGCCCCACGGGCGTGGGATCTACCAAGACCCGTGGGAGAAGGCGTCAGAATGAACCAGAGGGACTTAAAGGCAAAATCTAGTCTCATGACCAGCCATGGGCTGTCACACTTGCCCGTGGGAATGGACCAGTGGAGTTGATCCTAGAAAGTCAAGACTGACGAGCTAGAACGACGCCCATGAGAGACACGATAGGACGTCGCAGAGCCTGTCAAAATGAGCCTGAGATAATTGGAGATGCAGAGTTGTTAGCCAAAAATTTAGATATAACGGGCGTGGCAACCATGATGCCCCATTGCACTTGCTCGTGGAAACAAGGCAGAGGGCCTGGAGACACAAAGTGAAGGAAGTTCGACAGGCACCCATGACGCCCGTGGCACCCCACGACGGCCTGTGGGCTTTCCCGTCAAAATTGTCGCGTCCAGCTCTCCTTGATTAGTTAGGATTTGGTATATTTTGTCTATAAATACCTTCCCTTAGGTTTTATTTTGGAGGTTACGCACTAGTTTCTCATTGTTGCACATTATTTATGTATTATTGATACATCATAACACAGTTTTGAGAATCCAAAGGTTGTTCTTGAGTTATTGAAGTGTTCTTGACCATTCAAGATTTTCAGTTTCTTTACTTGTTATTGTAAGTTATAAACATGATCTCTTCATCTAAATCTGGTTATCTTCTTACAACCATGAGTAGCTAAATCCATAACTAGGGTTGTGGAAACCATAAAGGATTAACAAAGTAGGCAAAGTACTTGGTAATTCTAGGGCGGTGTTTATGCATGTATTGTTCTTCCCTTCACTTTGATTGCTTTTTAATGGTTGCAAATGTTATAACTCGCCTTATTCTTACTTGTCGGACCAAGGAGGTAAAGAATGGGAAAAGGGTTGGTTACAATGGATATTTGAGGCTATCAACCCTCATCTAATAGCTTGACCTTATCAGGGAATATCTAATCTAGGGTCAAAGGTAAGGGTTAGTAAATCATTCACCTATAGACGGATCAAGTTGCGTGGTGAAATTCATCTATCTAGGGGACCAACCATTTAGGTGAACCTAACTTACCGATCTTGCATGCTAAACACCAAACTAGCTTACTAAGTACAACGCCTTACTAAGTTATGATCTCATGGGGAACACTACCCTAGTCGCTTCTCTCATTGATTACAACACTTGAAATTGTTACTTTGTTACTTGTTTGCAGTTGAATTACAATTACTACTTGTTACTATATACCCCCTTTGTAGGGAAATAAACGACTAAGAGTGTGAGTAAACATAATTGACCCTAGTCCTTCCATATTCCCTGTGGGATCAACCCCAACCTTTATTGGGTTCTATATTTGAACAGCGACCCCTTTATGCTTCTAAAAAGAGGTGTAATTTGGGCGTATCAAATTTTGGCACCGTTGCCGGGGAATATTATTTAGGATTAAGAGCAATTGTGTTATTTGCCTATTAGTCCTTATTTCCTGATTTAACTTTTTCTGTTGTTTTTGTTATTGTTTCACAGGTTGCACACTTGTGCATGCCCAGTATAAATAGTCAAGGCAATCTCATGATTCCATTCGATCCCGAACTCCCACAAACTCTGAGAAACATGGTTAAAGAGGGAGTTTTTGAGACACCTGAATAGGCCACAGCACTGACGTTGGCTGAAGAATAGCAAAGGCAAAAGGCAGTAGAAGACGCTCAACTTGTGCAAGATGCGCAAGCTGCTGATGCACTCGCTCAATATAATGCTCAAGCTGAGCCAGTATGATAAGCTAGACAAGAAGTTGTTCTTCAAGTCACACTAGATTCTCAAGCTGTGAGAGACGAGGCAACTCAACATAATGTACTGCAAGATCTAGTCGCACCAAAAAGGAATAGAGGCCGAGAGATGCACCAACCCCGACACATCCCTTGGTATAATCTTGATGATGATGATGTGGATAATACAGGGACAACATGCCCCATTGTACTATCACCGCTACCTATTGGTACAAAGTTTGATATTACTAGCACCATGATTCAGCTGTTGAATCTGAAGGGATTATTTGCTGGCAAGCCCACTGATGATGTGAACTTGCACTTGAAGAACTTTGTGGGAATCTGCAAGGCGTACAACCTTCTAGGGGTAGATCAAGATGCTATCAAATTGCGTCTCTTTCCATTTTCTTTGACTGGAGAAGCAACACTTTGTCTTGCAGAACTACCTGACGCTTCGATATTCACATGGCTTGAACTAAGAAATCAGTTTCTAGAGAGGTTCTTCCTTCCATCAAGGATGTTGTAGCTAAAGCATAAGATCTATAATTTTAAGCAGCTCCCCACGGAGGCATTGTATGAAACATGGCTGAGGTTCAATAAGAAGTTGAAGTAGGTTCCAAATCACAGAATCCCTTCAGACCATTTGAAGGAGATCTTCTACAGAACACTGAATGCAAACACCAAGGCAGTAGCAGATACAGTAACCAGGGGAGCACTCATGGAGAACACTTATGTTAAAGCTTCTGAGATGCTTGATAGGGTCATCAAGATGAACAAGGCTTGGCATATGAGAGAAGCTGAGAGCTCGGCAAGAACTTATACAGTTGGGAAATTCATTGACTATTAAGAATTACAAGAGCTTAAACAAAGTTTTTATGGGTTACAAACAACTGTAGATCTAATTACGAAGCAAATTCTTAATGGCGGTCTGGATAAGGTCAAGGATGTAGGTTCATAAGGTAAAGCACCGAGATAGGATGGGTATGATTCTGATGAAAAGACTAGTTATCTGAATAATCAAGTGGTGGGTTTCCAGCCTAATGGCCAAGGAAATCAAGGTTGGAACAGAGATTGGGATAATAACAGGGACAAAGATAATAACTACAATTGGTCTAGATACAGAGATAGTAGCAAGGGTAGAGATGGTGATTGGAATAAGAGGGATGGCTACAAGAATGATAGAAGCGGCATGTATGTCCCTCCTATAAATTGTGAATCAGGTCCTGAACAACTATCCATAAGGGAGTTAATTACCAAGGTATTGCAAAAGGTTGATTCTACGGATGGAAGTATGAAGGAGATGCGCGCTGACCTCTCAGGCATGAGTCAAAAGGTAGAGTATCATTCTATCACCATAAAGCATATTGAAACACAGATGAACCAGATGATTGCAACTTTAAATCCACGTTAGAAGGGTACTCTCCCAAGGGACACAATCCAAAATCTGAAGAATGATCGACATTACATGGCTGTAACTACTCAAAGTGGGAAATAGACAGTTGATCCTCCTATTCCCATAGTTGTTTATGTGCCAGTTGAGCTTGAAAAAGATGATGCTGAGATGGTGGTCAACTCAGAGAAAAAGTATAGCATTGGAATTCAAAGTGAGAAGAAGTCTACTAACACCAAGGAGAAGAACAAGGAAGTTCATCAGGTCTTAAAGCCCATTCCATTGGCTGCTCCACCTTATCAACATAGATTGGTCAAAAAGGCTGAGGAAGGTAAATATTTCAAGTTCATCTCCATGCTAAAATAACTTTCAGTGAATATTCCATTGGTTAAAGCATTGGAAAAGATGCCTGGATATGCGAAGTTCATGAAGAATCTGGTGACAAAGAAGAGAACTGTGAGTTTTGTGCCAGCTGATAATTTGCACCATTATAGTACAATAGCCTCCCATTCTCTGGTGCAGAAAAAGGAAGACCCTGGGCTTTCACTATTCCATGCACGATTGGAGCGTTCTTTTTTGCTTAAGTGTTGTGTGATCTGGGTGCTAGTATTAATCTGATGCCACAAGAAGTGTTCAAATAGTTGGGCTTGAGAGACCCTAAATCAACTACGATGCAGCTTCTTATGGCAGATCACATGGTGAAATGACCAGTAAGAATTCTCTATGATGTAATGGTGAAAGTTGACACTTATATCTTTCCTGCTGATTTTTTTATTCTTAACTGTGAGGTAGATTTTGTGGTTCCCATCATCTTGGGATGCCCATTCCTTGCCATCGGATGCACCTTAGTTGACTTGGAGATTAGACAGATGAAATTTAGACTTAATGATGAGGTAGTAACTTTCAACGTCTGCCAGTCTATGAAACATCATAATGACATGCGCATAATATTAGTGATAGATGTGGTTGATGAGGAGCAGCTAATAGTTCATGCTGAAGAGAGACTTGGGGTTGAAGCACTTGCAATAGTTATTATGAATTTTGATGGAGAGGATATTGATGAGTATGATAATATGGTAGAAGTACTTGCCGAAATAGTGTCGTACACTTATGCTCTGAAGAATCTTAATTTAGACCTAAAGAATCGACATAATCGGCCAGCTAGATCATCGATTAAGAAGCCTCCTATCTTGGAGCTCAAAGCACTTCTTTCTCACCTCTAATATGTGTTCTTGGGAGCTAATGACACCTTGCCAGTTATTATTGTTACACACTTAGATGAATGGCAGGTCGAAGCTCTAGTTTCTATTTTGAGAAAGTGACAGGGATGCCCCTCAGTTCAAAAAGCACAGGATGGAGACCTCGGTGGTAGCTGAGGTTGATGACTCCGATACTGAAGCATATGCTTCCTCTCCATCTCGAGCAGCCTCAGAAGCACCTACCCAATCAGCTACTGCACCTAGAGAGTCGTTGACTAAAAGTGGTCTCTAAGACATGGTGGACAAAACCTATAATAATGAGAGGCAGTTGAATGACTTGGCAAATAGATTGCTCGGGTCGATTGACAAGGCTGTCAAGAAGGCCATCAGAGGAGTGGTGAAGAGTGTGACCAAACTCTGCCAGAGGGTAGACACTGTTTAGGAGGCTGTGAAGGAGATCTAAAAGGATGTGGATAAGGCAAAAGGGAAAGCTCCGATTAAGGAAGCAGAATTAAGTACCATGCCCACACCTCAGTGCACTCTCAGTCCTTTGGATGACTTGCTTGCCTCTTATGATGATGATGAGGTGGAGCTACCTGGTGATGAGGCTGTGATCTTGATAACGACCAAAACCCAGAGTTTCAGTGGGTTCTCAAAGAGTCCACTATCACTGTGCACTCCCAAAAGGGTGGTGCTGGCACTAGTGCAAAGGCAGCAGATGATGATGAGGCATAGTCCTCCCAGGGAGTTGTGCACCTTTCCCTTTCTTGATTAAGCTAAAAGAATTGAGGGCAATTCTTATTTTCTTGGGGGAGGTGTTGTTATTTGATATTGCTTTTGGTTGCCCATGTTTGGGATTGAGATATTTTATTGCCCTTGTCGGGCCTTTATATCCCTTTTAGAAAGTTTATTTTGCCCTTACCGAAATATTTTTGATGATTGTGACATTGCCCTTGCTGGGCCTCCCCTTTATTTAGTTATGTTGATTAGCACTTAATTATGCCCTTGCCGGGTTTGATTTTTTTTTTGATCAACCAGATTAGTCCTACATGATTCCATTGTTTCACTACTCGTGCCTTGCAAAAGTGCTAAGGGCCTATGTTGAGGCATGTTTTCAAATGATTTATGAGCACACAAAATTGTAGTCGCCTTGTTAATAATAGAGTAGCAATAAACTCCAAAGATTTTCTTAATACCACGGTTCTTTTCCAAGGAGCAAAATATTTTATTTATTTTTCTTTTTTTTCTTTTATTTTTGTGTCAAACCAGGTTGGTGTTTCCCTATGATAGATTGAGAGGCAACTTTCTTAAGGGAAAATGTCAAGTTTTAGTTTTAACTTGAGTCCATGCTTTGCCTGTCCCAAAATGGATCCACCGAAAAATTTTCTTGGCAAGAAGTTTTTTAAAATCGAAGGAAAGAGAAAAAATGAATTTTTAGAAAAGCATTCTCTTGTCATAACTTGCACACTCTTGGTTTGGCTTGATCAATTCACAAACGAGTGCATAATGAACTCGAAATAGCTTGTCAAAAGTCATTTGTCCTAATTGATTTTGAGACTAGTGTTGATAATTCTTGTGATGTGATGTCGTGTGTGATGAGGCTATCCTTTGATTCTTGTGCATATGTGTCATCTAGAACTTTCCCCTAGTGTGATTCAAGGAAAGATCCTAGATGTGACCGAGCTTGGAAGATGATCTTAGGCCCTTTTTGAATAGCCACTTCACCCCAATGCCTTCCCTTGACATTGATTCTAGTCAACCCCTTTGAGCTTGTGACCTTTTCTTTGAACCTTGTTGACACCTTGACCCCTTTTGGAACCTCCATTCTTTCACCCATCCTCCCTAGTGGCTCGAAAGTGAAACATAGGCAAAAGCCTTGGGGGGAATTGAAATGATAACATAGGAAAAAGCCTAAGTTTAAGGGTGTATGTACTCAATAAGGAGAAGAAAAGGAATGTACTTCAAGTACAAGGTAGCACCTTATGTGAATTGAAAATTTCTCCAAAGGACCAAATGCATGAGCAAAATGAAAAGAAAAGAATTGGTGCTACCAAGTGAAGGTGATACAAGTAGGTTGAATGATCAAGTTAAAGGGAGAAGCTTGGGTTGTGTGAGGGAGAAATAATGTGAAGGCAAAATTCAAAAATATGAGCGGTGTTCATAATGATAACAACGAGCATTAGGGAAATTTAGTCATTTCAGCCAAATGCAATCCTCACCTTAGCCCTAGCCAACTTTGTAACCCACAAGTCCTTAGTGATTCTGAGCTTGGTCACTCTACATTAGTGGCAATTTACATGAAGGACAAGCCTATGGTTCAACATGTGTGCACTTGAACTTCCTTGAGAGAGTGAGAGTCTTTGTGGTTCTCTTATAATCCCATGTATTGTGAATTGCCAGAGTGTGAATGGGATTCTCTCTTAGGGTGAGTGGCATAATGCACTCGGATTGAAACATAAAGTCTCTACTTCAATTGAGAGGAATGAATGCGACAAGTTGTGTGGCAAATCTTGAGGCAAACCTTGATGGTCCATGTCAATGACTTGAGAAGCTTAATCTTGTTTTGAATGGCAAATTCCCCTATTTTTGAATGAGAAATGAAGTCCCTTTGATGAATGTTTTGAAATGATCATTTTCCTTGAGAATGTGGTGGTCCAATTTGAGATAAGTATGGTAGTTGAGTCTTTTGTTTGAGTCTTTTATTTATTATTTTTCTTAGTTTTTAGGATAGATTAACCTTTTGTCCCTTGATTGAGTTTTAGAGCATAATTCATTCCTTACCGTGTGAGTATTTTGCTTGAGGACAAGCAATAGTTCAAGTTTGGGGGTTTGATAAGTCGGTAATATAATAACTTATTGAGCCTTTAATCATGAATTATTGCTATGTTTGGATAAGATTTAGAGGTTCTTATGACCTTTATTAATGCAAATGCAGGAACACGTAGTCAAAAGTAGAAAACAAAGAATTGGACCTAAAAGAGCTCAAAAGGAGTTGAAGTGTGAAGTGATCAAAAGAGATGAAGAATCTGCCGAGAGGTGCAGCCGCCGTGCGACACGCACAATGTCAGGTGCGGTCCACACCTCCCTCCACATGAAGCTTAGAAGAAGAAGGAGAATTTGTTAAAGAGTGCGACCGCACTGCGATACACACTCTGCCTGTCGCGGTCCGCACCCTACTTTGCACAAGACCCAAAGATGTAGCCTAGTCACTGGTCTGCTGAGAAAGAGTTGTGCGACATGCACAATGAGACGTGTGAAATTCACATTGCGGTGCACAGCTCCTGAGGGGCATTTTTGTCCACTTTTAGGTGACGATATGGGAACCTTCTAAAACCCAATTTGGGCATAGTTTTGACATTTTTAAATAGTTTTGTTGTGTTGAACAAGTTTTCTCTCCCAAGGCAAGATAGAGGGTTTCACTCAATTCTCTCCATCTTCAATCTTGGATTTGTAAATTGAGCTTTGATATTGGAAACTTCTTCCATTAATGAAAGGGAATTTGAATTACCCACTTGGTATTGCTTCTTATTCCTTTAGCATGAGTGGATAAGTCTCCTTGTCTAGGGGTTTGTGTGGGTATTTGATTAAAGGGTATGGGTCTTGCTTATTTGTATTTATAATTGCTAAATTAATATGGGTATACTAAATTCTCCATGTTTTAACTCTAAAATTAATGGTTGCAAACATTGATTGAAATTACCTTATTGTGTTCTTGCTTGAGAAAGAGGTTCATAATTTCGGATGAGAATTCACTAGTGGGTACTTGGTATTCCATTTAGATTTAGGCTAGAAATAACTCAATTCACCAGAAATACCCATCATAGTGTTTCCATCACAGTGATAGAGGTTCAAGCTAGTAGGGTCGAGGTTATCATCCACAGCAGCACCATGGTCAGTCTAGTCGATCGATTCTGGCATCACTTTAGACTTCTAGTAGCTCTCAGTTTGAGCAGGGTCAAAATAGCTAGCACGGTTATGGTGGTCAGATTCCAAGAGGTACAGTTTCTGGGGCATCAGGCCATGGTGGCCATACCAATACAACTAATTCCTCCATGCTGGGTAGGCTGTCAGGGCCTTGTTATGAGTGTGGGGTCATTGTTCACTTTGCTAGAGATTTCCCCCAGCGGGGTATAGTTCAGCCAGCCGCTCAGCCTATTCGTTCAGTTTAGCCACCGACAAGAGGAGGTGGTGGTCAGGCTAGAGGTGGTGCCCAGCATGGCAGGACATGTGGTAGGGATGGTGGTTAGTCAGGTGGTGGTTGATTGGTAGAAGAGGCCTCGGATGTTGTGATCACAGTACGATTTATGTATGCCGCCAGTCAGCTTTGGAGTTATTTGATCCTGTATCTACTTGTTCATATATTTCTGCCTACTATTTGCCTTGTTTGGGGTTGGCTAGTGAGCCGTTATCTATACATGTATCTGTTTCGATCCCAGTAGGAAATTCTTCATTACTGGATCGTATTGTGAGATCCTGTATGATTTTTGATAGAGATATTGAGATTTGGGGTGATTTGATGATTCTTGATATGTTAGACTTCAATGTTATTATGGGCATAGACTGGTTATCCCCTCACTGTGCGATTTTGGATTACTATGCCAAGAATGTTACCATAGCTGTACATGGCATATCTCTGGTTGTATGGCAGGGTTCTATCAGTCGCGCACCGTCTGGGATCATCACTTATCTTCAAGCTAAGAAGTTGATTTCTTATGAGTGTTTGTCTTATCTAGCATATGTCTGAGATACTAGTGCCGACACTTCTTACCCTGAGTCAATTCCAGTGGTTAGAGATTTCCTAGATGTGTTCCCTACCGACCTACCAGGCCTTCCACCTGAGAGAGATATTGAATTTGCTATTGAGTTAGAGCCAGGCACTAAGCCCATTTCTATTTCTCTTTATCGTACGGCTCCAGCTTAGTTGAGAGAGATTAAGGAGCAGCTCCAGGACTTGTTATCTAAGAGTTTCATTCGGCCGAGTGTGTGACCTTGCGATGCTCCAATTCTGTTTGTAAAGAATAAAGATAGGTCGATGCATATGTATATTGATTATCGACAACTGAACAAGGTGACAGTGAAGAATAGGTATACGATGACATGCATAGATGACTTGTTTGATCAGCTTCACAGTTCAGTCGTATTTTCGAAGATAGATTTGAGGTTCGGCTACCACCAGTTGAGGATTAGAGTAGAGGACATCCCTAAGATAGCATTCAGGACACGTTATGGCCACTATGAGTTCCTGGTGATGTGTTTTGGATTGACTAATGCCCCTGCCGCTTTCATGGACTTGATGTACAGGGTGCTTATCCCATATTTGAACTCGTTTGTGATAGTTTTCATAGATGAAATCCCAATATACTCGTGGAGTAGAGATGAGCATGAGCAGCATTTGAGGATTATACTCCAGACTTTGAGAGATCATCGGCTTTATGCAAAGTTCTCAAAGTGTGAGTTTTGTCTTGAGTCAGTGGCATTCCTAGGACACATATTGTCTAAGGATGGGATCAGAGTGGACCCAGGGAAGATTTCAGCCATTCATGATTGGCCGAGACTGACTACTCCTACTGAGGTTCGCAACTTTGTTAGGTTGGTAGGGCACTACAAGAGGTTCATCGAGGGGTTTTCTTCCATAGAAGCACCTTTGACTAGGCTGACTAGGAAGGATGTCCAATTTTAGTGGTTGGATCAGTGTGGGGATAGCAACCAAAGGTTTAAGGCCATATTGACTTCAGCTCCAGTGTTGACCTTGCCAGTTGAGGGTTAGAGTTTCTCAGTATATTGTGTTGCTTCAGGGGTTGGTCTTGGTTGTGTATTGATGTAGCAGGGTCGAGTCATAACTTATTCATCGAGTTAGTTAAAGGTTTACGAGTGCAACTACACCACTCATGACTTGGAGTTGGTGGTGGTAGTCTTTGTGCTCAAGATTTGGAGACATTACCTATATGGAGTTCACTGTGAGATCTTCATCGATCATCGTAGTCTTTAGTACATCACGAGTTAGCAAGAGCTGAACTCTAGGCACCATAGATGGATTGAGTTACTGAAGGACTATGATTTCACTATTCTTTATCCTCCGGGAAAGGCAAACATGGTAGCGGATGCCTTGAGTTGGAAGATGATGAGTATGGGAAGCTAGCTTTACTTTCAATTTCAGAGTGGTCGTTAGCCTTGGACATACAGTCCTTGGCTTACTGTTTGGTTAGGCTTGACCTGTCAGATTCCAGCAGAGTTCTTGCCAGTATTAAGGTTTGTTCTACCTTGGTTGATCACATTCAGAGCCATTAGTTTGAGGATCAGCAATTGTGCAACCTTCATGATCACGTTGTTTAGGGTGAGGCTATCCGGGCTACTCTAGATTAAGATGGTGTTCTGAGGTTTGATAGTCGTCTTTGCATTTTGAGAGTTGGTGATTTGATTCAGTTGATTCTCCGTGAGGCGTATTAGCTAGATATTTCATCCATCCTGTCGCAGCCAAGATGTACATAGATTTGAGATAACTTTACTGGTAGAGTGGTATGAAGCAGGACATAGTGGAGTTTTTATCTCGGTGCTTAAACTATCAGTAGGTTAAGTTTGAGCACATGAGACCTGGTGGATTGATGCAGCGACTTCCCATTCCTGAGTGGAAGTGGGAAGGGATTACTATGGACTTCATTATTCAGTTGCTACGCACTTCTCGAGGATTTAACTCCATTTGGGTCATTGTTGATAGGCTGACTAAGTCAGTGCACTTATTGCCGGTCCATTTTACTTACAGTGTAGAGAGGTTAGCTCAGATTTACCTTCGTGAGATTGTTTGGTTGCATGGGGTCCCAACTTCTATCATCCCAGATCACAACACTCAGTTCACATCTCAGTTTTAGAGGGCTGTTCAGCGAGACTTGGGTACAGAGGTTCATCTTAGTACTGCATTCCACTCTCAGACAGATGGCCAGTCTGAGAGGACTATTCAGGTCCTGGAGAACATGCTCTGTGCCTGTGTTTCTGACTTTGGAGGTTCTTGGGATCAGTTTGTGCCTTTGGACGAGTTTGCTTATAATAATAGTTTTCATTCGAGCATTGGCATGGCACCATTCAAGGCATTGTATGGTAGGCATTGCATATTGCCAGTGGGTTAGTTTGATGGTTTGGAGTCTAGGCCACATAGTACAGACTTGCTTCGTGATTCCTTAGATAGAGTCCAAGTGATTCAGGGAAGACTTTGGGCAGCTCAGAGCAGGCAGAAGAGCTACGCTGATCGTAGACTTCATGCCTTAGAGTTCAGTGTTGGTGAATTGGTGTTTCTCCGTGTATCACCCATGAAGGGCGTGATGAGATTCAGTAGGCGGAGCAAGTTTAGCCCCAGGTACATTGGGTCGTTTGAGATCCTTCAAAGAGTTGGTGGTGTTGCCTATCAGTTGGCTTTGCCTTCGATATTTTTAGCTATGCACCCAGTATTTCATGTATCGATGTTGTGACAGTATATCCCAGATGAGTCTCATGTGTTGCAGTGGGATTCGGTCCAGTTAGATGAGAGTTTGGCCTTTATTAAGGAGACGATAGCTATTCTGGCCAGAGATGTCATGAGGTTGAGATTTAGAGAGATTCTAGTTGTCAAGGTTCATTGGAGGCACTGCCCAGTCGAGGAGGCTATCTGGGAGACCGAGCGAGAGATGCGGGCTTAGTATCCACATTTGTTTGAGCCTTCAGGTACTTCCATGTTCTTGACTTTTAAGGATGAAAGTCCTTTTAGTAGTGGATGATGTAATGACCCTTCTGGTCATTCTCGCATTTATGCTTTCTTTGTACTGTTACAGTTTGCCTGTAGTGGCCCCAAGTCATTTATGACTTGTTGGGACCAGTGGTTCGGTGCCCTTGCCGTTCATTTGGTTTTTATGGTCGTTTTCCTATTATAGATTTTTAACTTAGGAAATAGTTGATTTTAGTCAACATTCTTAGCTAACATAATCGAAATCAAATTCTGACAGTTTCATTAGCTCTGGAATGTGGAGTTTGGTCTAGAAAGACCTTTGGTCGAGGCCTGAGAACTTTCGGTGTGGCTTTGTGTTGCTTTTTCTGTTTTCAGGCTAGTTTGAGTTGAAAGTGTGACTTTGGTCCACTTTTGATGATCAACGCGTTAGATTCAAAATCAGACGATTCCATCAGCTCCAGAATATTGAGTTTAGGTAAGGTAGGGTGTTGATTCGGGTCCAGGGTGAGTCGGGCTTATTTTGGATGTTTGGTTGGTTTTAGTTAGTGTTGTCTTGGGTCAACATTCCTCCGAAATGACCTCATATGAAAGTTTTGTTGATTCTGTTGAGTCTAGAACATCGTTTCCACTCTAATAGCGTGTTTGGTTTATGAGTATTAGGTTCCAATAATGTCCGGAATACCCCGTAGAAATTTTGAGTTTTGCTGGTTTTTCTGTTGCAGAGGGCCTTCAGTGCCAATGGCGCCCAGGCAGCGAGATCGCTCTATGCCTGCGCTTGCCCTCTTGTGCGATGGCGCCCTGCCAGCACTAATGGCACATAGGCCAGTGCCTTCCTTCAAGCGTGATGGTTCCCTTAAGTGCGATAGCGCCTCAGCGCCCGCCTGCCTTCAGCACTATAGCGCCTGGCCAGCGCCAATGGCGCCAGCCTGCGGCCAAGCATATATATTGCCCCTTTCACAAATTTTTCAGCCATTTTCTCTTGGCTTTCTCAGTCTAAATTCTTTCCCTCTCCTACAAAGTGTTCCCAAATCAGTTCTAAGCTCGGGGATTCTTCAATTGACGGATTATCTTGCTTTTCTCTTCGTCTTGGTAAGTTTCTTCTTCCCCAAATTTGCTCCTTCTCCATAAGCAAACTCCATTGCTGATTTCTTAAAGCTTGGGAAAAATTTCTTGGTAGTAGTTACTAATTTAAGGCTGCATGCTCGTGGGTCCGGAGAATTCACTCTGTAGGCTTATTTCCTTCATCGTGGTAAGTAAATTCTTTCTCTTTTTCCGGCTTTATTCTTGAAGTTACCTCTTTGATTCTCCTTCTTTGTGGGCTATTTTGAGCCCTTTTTCATGGCCAAATTCGCTCAATTGTGGAGCAAGCACTCTTGGGACAGTTGTGTTCACCGTGCATTTTTCTGTTTCTGATTTTAGGTTGTGGGCCCAACAGGCCTGCTTTTGACCTTAATTTTGACTCGGCTATAGTTATAGCAATATGGGTATCGTTGGTGTTATTTTAATGTGTATTTTATGTTTATAATAGTTTGATTTCTGTTTGGAGCTTCTCGGAGCAGTTCAGGTTTGGACATCGTCGTTCTAGCAGCTTGTCATCGGATGACAGGTAGGTTACGGTCTTCTTCATACTAGACGTTGCGTATATAGTCCATAATTGTACTAATTGGCATCCTTGGGTTGGGTTTATTAGCTTGGTACCCCAGACCTTGTCCGCTCTTTCATATCCATATTATTTCACTCGTATGGTTGTAATATTCGTTGCAGTTGCTTATATGACCCTTATGGTCCTGTGTGGCCTTGTATTTGACTCTGGACCGTAGATGGAGGGTTATTTGGGAAAAACTGTGAGTCCCGGACATTGATAGTGTTATTATAGAGTTGGTTATATCTGTTGTAGAACGATTGGAGCATGTGCAGGGCTGATAGTTTGATTGTGAGCCATTGGGCTACTGTTTGTGATCGGGCATGCCATTATCATGCATATAAAGAGGTTTTACACATGTTTTACTACTGTTTTGGCTTCAGGCCTACTGTTGTTATTTTTTTAAACCTTGCATGGAAAGGACCTATTTTTGGTAAAAATGGTTATAAAAGGTTTAAAATTATTTTCATGGATCTTTTGGGGTAAGAGAGTTAAAGGATGATTTTATCACAGTTTTTCACACTTACACTAGACCCGGTTGGGCCGTGGTGCTAGGCATTCTTTACTATTGACTTGAGATGATACTAGGCTTGGATGGGTCGAGCATCAGACTTGTTTTAATACTATCTTAGACCCAGCTATGCCCGGACACCCTTGTTGGGATTTTTGTGAATTGATTCACTGTTTTAGCCCCGGATAGACCCCGGGCATGCATTTTTGAGACATTGGTTATTTATTTAGATCTGGATACACTCTGGACGATTATGTTGAGATTCTGAGATTTAGTATGTGGTCGAGGACCTCCATGGACCCTGTCGGGGGCACATGCCGAGTGTGTCAGAGGAGGAGTATACAATGTAATTGAGGTATATGGACTGTGTCCTTCCATCGATCCTACCTGCTGGGCCTATAAGCGCCGGAGGAGGTACATATGGAGTTACTGTTCCCCCTGGTTTTCACTATTACATCATATCATTCATTTGCGTGAGATTTCATCCTTGTTTGCTGTTTGCTGATTGTACGCTCCGATAGATAGGATGCCGGAGGGTTTGTCTTCACTTGTATGCGTTCCTCGAATGTATGGGCACCCATTGGAACTGTCGGTAGACTATTATTATCCTATCGCGTTCTGGTTCTGATTATTGTTATATTCAAGTTCTTATTTGAGGTTTCACATTTGGGAGTTATGTTGTATATACTTCTGGTTCACTTCTTGGTTATACTTGGCTTATTGGCTGACTATTCCTACTTTAAGAGTGTACTATTGTCCTGACTTAGTTGTTAGAATTGGATTTCAAGCATGAGTTCGTTTACTTGCTTTCCTTCCTTCCTTTTTCACTTGAGGTTATCTGTATACCACAAGGACACTAGGTGCGTTCTTTCTTTCCTTCACATGTGTCTGTGAGATATATATTTCTATTAGCTAGCCAAGTATGTTGTTTTCTTCTTGTATTCTTATTTGCTAGCTTCTGTGTACCTATCTGTTGTTTCTATGACTACTTGTTTTATTTTTGCTATATTATTTCTCTTATATCTTATATATGCTCAGTCGGCCTATGATGCCTACAGGGTACTCGTTGCTTAGCAATTGATGCTCATACTACTCTCTGCATCTTCCTGATATAGATCCTAATGTGGTCCATCACCTCTAATTCATGGAGACTCGTGCGGGCTGACTTTTGGACTATCTGAGACAAAGGGTGAGCTCCTGGCGACCAGAGTTTAGCTGTTATCTCATCTTTTTTATCTTGTACTCTTTTTGCTATTCAGAGATAGATGTGTATATATTCGTTTGGATCCTTTGTACTCTGTATATTTAGTAGCAACTCTTATACTATGATACCAGGTCGGGGGTTTGGTTTAGTTTCCGCTTATATATATTCCTGATGCTTATTTCTTCACCTATTTCCTTTGCTTTCGCTATTTATATCATTCTTCTTTACAGGAAAGTGGAGCGATGGAATACACTATTGTGGTAACTAAAATGGCGGATTCCACCAACCCCATCCCTTGGGGAAAAAAAAGTAGCACCGAAGAAAGGAAAGAGCGAGATGGTGGTTTTTATTGTTCCCGCGAAGCGAAGATCATTCAATTGGCAAACAAAGCCTCTTCAATAAAGACCTCTTTTTTCCCATTTCTCATTTTGTTGATTGAAAGAGAATAAGCGCTATCTATTGAGTAAAGAGAGAGTTTACTACAGTGATTCAGGCAGTTGGTGGCCCCTTTGAAAGTTGCAGGTCCTTGCCGCTGCATCACTTGCTTGTTAGATAGTATCATATTACTAACCATTTTGGGCTATGGGAATTGGTTCGCCTACAGGGGGTTGTAGGTGTCATCATAACTGAGAAATCGGGTCGTGACATGAAATAAAGTGATATGATCTATTATTAATTTAGAAGCTTGAGAAAATATATTGAAAGAAAGGAGGGTCAAAATTGGGTGTCAACACATAGCATAAGAAATGTTTTCTTTTTTATCGAAGACAAGTATGCAGAATGGAAGGTATTTATAGAAAAATATCAGAAAGGATCAACTCCCAAAGGACATCTTGAAAGACAGAAGGTATCCTTGAAAAAAAATAAGAATATGGAAAGAACAGATCCCCTCAAAGATCTTTTGGCCAATCGAAAAGCCCTCAAATAGAATGAAACTACGAAGAAAGAAGGTGAGAGATTTGCGATGGCGCTTCGGGAACCTCAACCACCTCCAATGTCTAATCACGTAAAGACACATGGTGTCAAAAATATTTAAACGAATGACTTATGTCAGATATATTAATTGCAAAATGATGCTTTGCTTTTTTCCTCTAGAAGATTTTTCTTGGAGTAAAATTGGGGATCTGATACTTTGTGAAGATCAGGGAAGAAAGTCATTTACATTTTTTGGATATAAGATTATGACTAAGAAATGAGGGGGCTATTTTTTTGGGTAAAAATAGCCTCAACACGTGGACAGGTCACAAGCATGACACATAACGCCAGCTGAACAAAATGCAATGACAGGTCAAGATTGTGCGGACTGAGACAACAAAAATTGAATCACACACTGGACATCAATTGTACCGCAAAGGTCCATACAGCATGCCGAGATGATATCTTAGACCGAAGGAAAGTCAACTAGCTTATACTTGTTGTTGGCAGCCATTGCATAATCAACACATGGAAAACGCTGGGCATTCTTTTTAAATAATTTATGGCATTTAATTAGATATTAATTAATGAGTTAAAGTCATAGTATCCAGTCGTTGGAGCTACACCCCTATATATTATACCCCTATATAAGATCATGTAATCATCCTCAAGGGACAATTCCAACCACCTGAATACAAATCAATCATTTTTAGCTTAACTTTGTTGTTTGAAGAAATAATACTCTTTTCATTACTGTTCAACAACTTATAAATTCTTTCGATCAGAGCATCTCTGACTTCAGCTCTATCCAGACATTCATCAGGCCACTTGGGATCCTGTTCGATCCCTTGGTCCTTATCAACTTCTGCTCCATCGTCCCTCATTTTATTTATAGCTTACATTGCTCTTATTTTACTTTATAACATTATACTTTATTTCTTCAATATCTGATCGAATCAGTACCTCTTATCCTTTAAATCTCAATAACAAATTCAATTGTACCTTTTTCGAGGTAAATACTAATATGGTGAAGAGTTTAGTCAAGTTTGATCCGGTGACCTTAATCGTATTTGGAACATCGTGAATTTTGTTATGTAAGACTTGATTATGGTGAGAGTCCTTCTGCCTTTCTCCACTTGGTTTTCCCTTGTGGCTAGATCAACCTTGTTGTTTATGGGATTGTTCAAAATAGGAAGGGCGTTGATGTTGGCTTTGTTATTATTTTCTACATCAGTCATTGAATCTGCTTATTATTGTGCTTCATAAAAACAAAATTTCTTACCAAATGTTTAGAGAAATTAAATCAATATCACAATTATCATTGGAGCCACAATGGGTGCCAAACTGTTTACCCTAAAAAAGGTATAGTTGAATTTGTAAGTGAGGTTTAAAGGATACGTGGATCGATTTAAAAGAAAATAGCAAAAATAAGCAAATAAGTAATGTGATAAATAAGTGAAACAAAGCAATAAAAAAGATATAGCCTGGATTGGATTGAGCCCGATGATATGTGCAACCGGGACATATTTGGCAGAAATAGTTAAACTTTAATAGACTTAGAGTTATATTGCAGAAAAGTAGATATTAGTATTGAAAAAATAGAATTCGATGCCTTTACAAGGTGGTGATCATACAACTTTTATAGGGATAGCTTATGAGGAATTGATTGCTAAGCATTAACCCTTCATTAATATGTGAAATACATGATTAATTAAATTACTCTTATAAGAAAAGAAGTAACATCCGATTTCATTTATGGGTTGGTTACATGATGACTAAAGCGGCTAGTATTGACTTGTTGAGTTCTCCTCCGAGTGTCCTAACCTTTGGTCTAGTATGCTCCACATGATGTTGATTTATTATGGGCATATGGTGTAACATTATCGCCTTGGGTTATTTTCTGCATGCTTGTATAATTCAACTATTCGTCTTGTCCAGTTGTACATATATATATTATATTATATATATATATGTGTGTGTTTATTACTCTCCACATGTCATGGTATTATTCAACAACGCCTTTAGGCTATTTTTACCCTATACAACATTGACCTTTAGTTCTCAAAATCTTGCCACTTAAAATGGAATAATGAATATTCTTATCAATAGTAAATAATTGTTATGTAATTTAAATATCACTCCCTCCATCTCAATTTATGTATGATATTTTTTAGATTTCGAGATTCAAAAAAAATTATCATATTTTTTTCACATAACTTTCAATTATCTTGAATTATCAATCTTTGTGACTTAATATAGTACTTCTTACGTAGTTTTCAAATATGTAAATTTTATTTCAAAAAGCATAAAGATTTCATGTCCAAATTCAAAGTCAAAATTAAATGATTTAATTCTCAAAATTGAAATTATGCCACATAAATTAGGACAATGGGAGTATATATTATATGTCGAAGTAGTTTTTGGGTCCTCAAATTCTTTGGAGTATATAGCTAAAGCAAAGAGTTTAGAGTCGCACATGGAATTATTAATTTATTATGATGTGTTTGCTCTTTTCTCCATTTATAACGAGCCGCACATGGGATTATTAATTTATTATGATGTGTTTGCTCTTTTCTCCATTTATAACTACAACTACTATTTTATGCACGCTGACCGTAGAAACAACTAGTATATACTTCAAGTTAAATTGAAATTCTATCCTAAATGGCAGTAAATATACTCATAAACTTGCTAAAACTACGGGAAGATCATTTTCTATTTTTTGGGGGGGGAATTTTACACTGTATAATCATTTTAATAAAATAATTACAACACTAGCCCATTTTTTCGGTAGAGCAGCCTTCATGAATTGTCGAACTGTTGGCAAAGTGGTACTCTTCAACCATTGAAAAACATGGAGAAGTTTGATTACTGTCCCCCAGAAGTATCCAATTGTCGCTTGCCCTCACAAGTATTAATTACTGCTTGACCCCACAAGTGTTTAACCTCAAAACGAAGAGTTTATTTATAGCCTGTTTGATCAAGCTTATTTTTCTCCTAAAGTGCTTTTTTCCCCCCTCAAAAGTACTTATCTAAAAAAAATGAAGTGTTTGGCAAAGCTTTTGGCACAAAATAAGTACTTATTGGGAGTAGCGGACTCTGTTTTTCAGAAACTTAAAAAAGTAGTTTCTTCTTAAAAGCACTTTGTTGAAAAGTATTTTTGAGAAAAATACACTTAAAAACACTTTTAAAAAGTTTGACCAAACACTAATTGTTGCTCAAAAGTGTTTTTTAAATTTATTGGTCAAGCACAAACTGCTTCTCATCAAAAGTACTTTTTTAATAAGCACTTCTGAAAAAAGTACTTTCAAAATAAGCTTATTTTGGAAGTTTGACCAAACATGCTATTAAGCACTAAACCAACACAATATTTAAGTAATATTACCAAATATTATTATTATTATTTTGTAAAATATCCCTTAGTTGGGCTATATAAGTGTATATATTGTATAATTACGTATAAGGTGTATAACAATGTAAAAGTTGTATAAACACCTCTTATACACTATTATACAAGTTTATATATTTGTGTATAGTAAATGTATAATATTGTATAAAGATGCATAATATTGTATAAGCACTGTTGCAAAAAAAAAAAAATAGGCTATGCCAATTTTTGAGCTATGTTGATGTAATTATTTTTTTAAATGATATATTTATGAAAATATCCTATTTGAAACTACGTAAGAATAAGGATAATTCATTAAAATTATTCTCTAATTAATATTTTTCTTAAGAAGCGTGCAAATAAAAAATGTGTTAAATATCTAGAAGCGGAGGAAATAAATATTATAGAGTATAAGAGCCTGTTTGGCCTAGCGGTTGAAAAACTGCTTAGTTTTAAGAAGCACTTTTATAAAACAGCTTTCAAGAAAGTGCTTTTGAAAAAAACAGTTTGTGTTTGGCTAATTCATTTAAAAAGTGCTTTTGATAAACATATTGTGTTTGGATAATCTTTTTTAAAAGTGTTTTTAAGAGACAAATTACGAAAAAGGGCACGTATCAATAGACTTTTACTATTAAGATTATTTTATCAAGAGAAATTATTTTAAGTATCTATTATAAAAAATTTAATTAAATTCTTATTTTTATTTAATTAAAAAGTACATATTACAAATTTTTAATCAATATTGTATATAGATACATTGATATTAATTTTAAGCTATAATGATATTATTTTTTAAAATTTTAATCATGATCTTATTGAGTTGCAATTGAATTATAATATTATGAAATGTAAGCATAAAAAACTAAGAGAATCGTATTAATTGCTTGTTTGTATTGATGGTATAAGAAAAAGTAATTTTTAACACATACACTCTCACTTTTAAGATAACCAATATTTTGTTAGTTGCATAAATAATCTAATAATATTTAATTTATAATATTAAATAATATTGATGTTTATTATTTTTTATTTTGTTATTATCCTTACCTACAAAAGTAAAACCTTTACAATAACAAAAATTTATATATAAAATAATAGAAATAAATAAAAAATTTATTTTCTTGTTACCTTTTTTCTGGATTCACTAGCATATTCAATGCTTACCTAATAAAAACGTAAAATAATTTATATAAAATATAAAATAATAATATATAAAATATTAAAATAAAATAAAGAATTTATGGTGTAAGAATGAAGAATAAATTTTTTAAATAAAACTTAATCAAACTTATGAGATATGCTAATTAATTAACAAGGGATATATTGGTAAATATGTATAAAAGATAGGGACATTTTTGTCTTGAAAAAAAAAATCTGCTTCTATTTCTGCTTTTTTAAAAACTGTTTCTGCTTCTTTTAAAAGCAATTTTACTAGTTAGCCAAACACCTCATTTCAGTTAAAAAAAAGCATTTTTTTAAGAAAAAAGTGTTTTTTTTCTTCCACCCGCTAAGCCAAACAGGCTCTAAAGATCACATGTTCACACCTCCTCATTACGTATCTTACCCCCGCACCATCGCACCCCCCCCCCCCCAAAAAAAAGAAAAACCTAGGTATGATTTGCTTTTCTGATAAAATCTCACTTCTACGTGAACCAGTAGTTCTCAGTCGAGAGAAGAAGGTGAATTGAGAGAGAATTTGAGAGAAGAGATGTGGAAGCTTTTCTGTGTATTTCAAATAATCATCTAGGCTAGTACATAACCAATTATATATACACCGATCAACTAAGCTAATTAGTAACTAACTCTTGACAGCATATTGACAGCTGGATTAATACTCCACTAACCAACTAACTAATTACCTAACTACAATCTGTTACAATTCTCACGTGCAACTCACATGCTATGTAATCCCACTCTTAATACTCCCCCTCAAGCTGGTGGCTGCGAACATGTTTAGCACTCCCATCTTGTATACTAAGTGTTCATGTTGTGCCCTTGGCAATCCCTTTGTAAGAATGTCATCTAGTTGCTCCTTTGTTCCTATGTATTGAGTTCTAATTTCTCCTGATTGTATTCTTTCTCTGATAAAGTGGCAATCGATCTCGATATGCTTTGTTCTTTCGTGATACACTGGGTTAGCTGCTATCTGTAGTGCAACCTTGCTATCACTGTACAAATCAATAGGTA
Organism: Jaltomata sinuosa; assembly: GCA_003996215.1. Taxonomy (NCBI): domain Eukaryota; kingdom Viridiplantae; phylum Streptophyta; class Magnoliopsida; order Solanales; family Solanaceae; genus Jaltomata; species Jaltomata sinuosa. The sequence goes on along the minus strand of QJPP01000225.1, from coordinate 60,338 downwards.
ACTCAATCTCTGCACTTAGTTCCTTAAACAAACCAATGAGCCATACTAATTCAGATACAACAGTGGCCATGCTCTTATATTCTGCTTCAGCTGAGCTCTTTGAGATTGTAGTCTGTTTCTTGGATTTTCAAGAGATGAGAGAACTTCCATGCTTCACCACAAAACCAGTGACAGATTTTCTTGTGTTTGGGCATGATGCCCAGTCTGCATCACAGTATGCAATCAGCTTGTTCACTCTAGTAGAACTCATCAATATGCCAAGACCTGGTTCTCTTTTTATATACCTTACAACCCTTACTGCTGCATCCCAATGTGACTGCTTGGTTCATGTAAGAATTTGCTGAGATTTTGTACTTCATAAGCAATGTCCAACCTGGTCAATGTTAGGTACAACAACTTCCCAATGAGCCTCTGGCATTGTTCCTAATCTGCAAATAATTCATCAGTTGTATCTTCAGTAACATCATTCAGCTCCTTTGTAGTAAGTTTCTGATTGCATTCTAAATTTGTCCAACAAGGCTTAGCTTCTCCAAGTCCCAAATCAGATATGAGTTCCAAGCTATATTTTCTTTGATTCATCAAGATACCTTTCTGAGACCTGCTGAACTCTATTCCCGGAAAATATTTCAAGGTTCCCTAGTCTTTAATTTTTAAAGACTGATGTAGTTGCTATTTGATTTCCCAATTAGTTGTAAGTTGTTTCCTGCTATCATCATGTCATTCATATAGACCAATATTACCACAATGTCTGGACCTGACTTCTTGGTGAACAAAGAATAATCCAAACAACTCTGAACAAAACCTTGCTTGATTAGAGCTTCAGTCAATTTGATATTCCATTGTCTGTTGGCCTGCTTGAGGCCATATAAGGATTTGAAAAGTCTACAGACTAATCCTTTCTTCATTATCTCCCCTGGCTTGCAAAGCCCTGAGGAAGCTCCATATAGACCTCATCATGAAGGTCACCTTGCAGGAAGGTATTATAAACATCCATCTGATGGATATGCCAACCATGAGCAGCCGTAAGGGATACCAGAGATCTGATGGTAACAATATTCACTATGGAAGAAAATGTTTCATGGTAATCAAGGCTAGCTCTTTGATTGTAGCCTTTAGCCACTAACCTGGCCTTCAGTCTTTCAACCTCCCCAGAAGCCTTGTATTTCACTTTGTATACCCATTTAAACCTAATAGGAGACTTATCAACTGCTAATGGTACAAGGTCACATATATGATTAGCTTCAAGAGTTTGAATCTCTGCCTGCATAGCCTCAACCCGACCTGGATGTTGAGAGGCTTCTTGAAATGATTTAGTCTCTATGACAGCTGAAAATGCCTGTAAGGAGGCCTTGTAAGACTGACTGAGATGAGAATAGGACATATACTTCCCAATAGAGTAAGGTTTCTTGGAGGAAGTCACAGAAGTGACATAATCAGTGAGCCAAAGGGGGGCATGTTTGGCTCTGTGAGATTGTCTAGCAGGGATAGGCACAACAGGTAATGGTGGTGCAGGAGCCTCTGCAACCACAAGATCAATGTTGTCAGCTGGGAATACAACTTCAGTAGGAGGTGCAGCTTCAGACATATTAGTATCAGTACCATCTGGCTGAGCTCCATCCAGATGTAAGAACATTGGGGTAGAAGGTGATAGTGTGTCTTTGAAAGGGAAAATTGTCTCCTTAAACATGACATCCCTGTTGATAAAGAAACAATGTTTAGCCAGATCAAACAAAACATAACCCTTTGAGACAGATGAGTATCCCATGTGCACAACTGGTACTGCTTTAGCAGCAAACTTGTCATGCTCATTCAGCTTCTTAGCATAGCATAGGCACCCAATGACCTTGAGATGATCAAGACTAGGTGGTTTTTTGTGGAAAACTTTATAAAGACTCTTCCCTTCTAAAACAGAAGAGGGTAGTATGTTGATGATGTAGACTAATACTAGAACACAATGCCCCCAAAACTTAAGAGGAATTGATGCCTGAAATCTTATAGCTCTTGCTAGTTCAAGCCCATGTCTATGCTTTCTTTTTGCAACCCTATTTTGTTGAGGTATATATACACAAGTCCTTTGATGAAGAATTCCTAAATCTTGGAACAACCTACTTGAATTCTCATTAACAAATTTTGTGCCATTATCAGTTCTGATGGCCTTAATGGTGCAGTTAAACTGATTTTGAACAAACCTAAATAAGTTGCTCAAAATAACCACAACATCAGTTTTAAGTTTCAGCAAAAAAATCCAAGTCATTCTGGAACAATCATTAACAATTGTCACAAACAATTTGCTTCCATCTGAATTCATTACATGGTAGGGACCCCATACATTAATATGCAGTAAATGAAAGATATCAGTAGTTCTACTTTTACTATTATTAAAAGAAAGTCTAGTATGTCTAGCAAGAGGGCATACTGAACAATTCTCTAGATCTCTCTTACAAACATCATGTGCTAAAGAAAAATCATGTCTTGTTGCACCTATAGAAGCATGACCTAGCCTTCTATGCCAAAGTTTGATGTCCATATTTCCTTTTATTGCCAATTCAGCCTCCTTATTCACACTAGAATTTGCAGTCTTATGCACACTAGAATTTGCAATCTCATTTATTGTCAGTCCAACCTCCTTTTTTACACTAGAATCTGCAGGAATCTGAGGTAGGATGTAGAGTCCTTGATTTTCTCTACCAATCCCCATCAGTCTCCCACTGGAGAGGTCCTGAAATAGGCAGAAATCAGAATAAAATGACACCACACAATGCAAGCTCCTGGTGATCTTTGAAACAGATAATAGATTGAACTTAAAGTCAGGTATGTATAGAGAATTATCTACCACTCCTAGACCCTTTACCTCACAGGATCCCATGTGAGTTACATGTGTTACACCTCCATTAGGAAAATGTACCTTTCTAGATTCCAACTCCTTTATCTTAAAATTGTTAATTAACAAGTTTAGATCTGAAACCATATGACTAGTAGCTTCACTATATATTATCCAATCCTGGCTATTAGAATGCACTAAGAAAGCATGAACACTACCTGCCATGTTAGCTGAATGCTCAGGTACACTATCTTTGTTCAAGAGATTCATTATCTAATTGTACTGCTCTGTTGTAAAATAAGGAGTTGATACTCCGGGAGTTTGAACTCCTGGATACATTGGTGCTTTTTCCTTGTCATTGCCTCCATTCCTGCTGAACATGTTCTGTTCTCTATAGTCTTCATACACTGCATTATGAGCATTGTTAGTTCCAAGGTTGTGACCAGAGTTATTACCTCCAAACTTCTTCTTGTGCTTGAAATTCTTCGGATAGCCAATTAGCTTGTAACAATTTGCCTCTGTGTGTCCCTTCATCTTGCAATAGTCACAAAAGAGATTGTAGTTCTTTTTATATCTCTGTTGATTTGGTGTGCTTCCCCTTCTCATCGACATCAAGGCAGTTTTGTCTGGCATATCTTGTGAACTCTCTCCATATTGGAAGCCAGTTACCTTCTTTGGACGCTCTCTAGCAGATGATAGCAAGGCTACTGAATTAGGTAATTCACTTGAGCTCCCTGCATGATTCGTATTCGAGATTCTCCTTTGATTTTCACGCTCAACTAACATGGAATACACTTTGTTTAGTGAAGGAATAGGCTCCATCATAAGTATCTGCTCCCTTGCTTGTTCATATGTCTCGTTCAATCCCATGAGAAACTGCAACAACTTCTGTCTTCTCACAAACTTAACAAAGTCCTGTGAATTGTCACAGTCACAGCCTGGAGTTGGTGCCAAACTATCAAATTCTGACCACAGTAGATTCATCCTTGTGAAGTAAACAGAAACAACATTTGTTCCTTGTCGTGCAGTACCAATCTCCTTGTGAAGCTGATAAATCCTAGATCCATCAGTTTTATCAAATCATTCCTGCATATCCTTCCAAACAGCTGCAACATTAGTTGAATACACAATTCCACTCAGTAATTCCGGTGAAACACAATTCATTATCCATGAGAGCACAATCGCGTTACACCTCTCCCATAAGTTTGGCAGATTCAGACCATAATCTTCCTTCCTACAAGTGTCGTCGATAAATCCTATCTTATTACGACCTAGAATTGAAATTCTCATTGCTCGATTCCAGATCGAATAATTTTCCGATCCACTCAGATGCATGGAGATCAAAATAGTCCCTGAATTATCCGTCGAATATAGGTAAAGAGGATGATTGTGGCTTAACTTCTCTGGTAATTCATTATCCACCGTCATTGTTTCTCTTTCTTAGTACAATATCAAAATTCTTCAAAACAGAGAACACACCTTCACTTCTCGAAGAACCAGAACCAAATCAATGGCCGTAAGGCTCTGATACCATGATAAAATCTCACTTCTACATGAACCAGTAGTTCTCAGTCGAGAGAAGAAGGTGAATTGAGAGAGAATTTGAGAGAAGAGATATGGAAGCTTTTCTGTGTATTTCGAATAATCATCTAGGCTAGTACATAACCAATTATATATACACCGATCAACTAAGCTAATTAGTAACTAACTCTTGACAGCATATTGATAGCTAGATTAATACTCCACTAACCAACTAACTAACCACCTAACTACAATTTGTTACAATTCTCACGTGCAACTCACATGCTATGTAATCCCACTCTTAATATTTTCTTATATCTATTTTTTTTATATAGATTACAAGTATTTGAAAACAAGGGTGTAGCATACAATACCAAAGAAGCACAGACATTAACTTGACTACGTGGACAACCTTATATGCACAAAATTATAAAAAATAGGGGATATTTTCATAAATATATCATTTTTTAAAAGAAATTATATCTACGTAACTCAAAAATTAATATATCTATTTTTTCCTCATAACAATATTTATACATTTTTATATAATTTTATATAATATTATACATATACTATACATAAATTTATAAACTTATATAATAGTGTATATAAGAGGTGTTTATATACACTTTTACATTGTTATACATCTTATACATAATTATGGAATATATTCACTTATATATCCCAACTAAGGGATATTTTACACCTCATAACAATATTTATACATTTTTATATAATTTTATATAATATTATACATATACTATACATAAATTTATAAACTTATATAATAGTGTATATAAGAGGTGTTTATATACACTTTTACATTGTTATACATCTTATACATAATTATGGAATATATTCACTTATATATCCCAACTAAGGGATATTTTACATAATAATAATATTATTTGGTAATATTACTTACATATTGTGTTGATTTAGTGCTTAAATAAACTCTCTGTTTTGAGGTTATAAATACTTGCGGGCCAAAGCTGTAATTAATACTTGTGAGGGCAAGCGACAATTGAATACTTTTGGGGGCAGTAATCAAACTTCTCCATGTTTTTCAATTATTGAGGAGCACTTTCCAGACAGTTCGACAATTCATGGAGATTGCTTTATCGAGAAAGTGGGCTAATATTATAATTATTTTATTAAAATAATTATACAGTGTAAAATTCTCTTTCTTCTTTTACATAAAATAAGTATACTGTACGTCTATAATAACAAAATTATTTAAAACATGACTTAGTTATCCTTTTTGGACATATCTCGATGAAGCGTAGAAACGAAAACACACACAATATTATTGTAATTAATTACTTCATTGGGCATTCTACTGATCCTAACTCGATCGACCTTCATATTCTTTGTTAAGTTTATCTATGCTTAAACACTTTTATAGAGTTCCATAGCCTGTCTGAGAGCAAGGACCACTTTCGATACAAACGTAAAGTTTCTTTTACTATGGCTAGCATGCAAATTAAATATATCTTAGGTACTTGATGGGCGGATTCTTCAACCAACCTATTTAATTATTTATACATATTAAATAAATTTTTCAATTCAAATATAGTGATTGATGTCTAAGCCACTGAATTTTGTCGATGCATAACCATAATATTATTCACTTCGCCCCTGCCTACGTGTTCATCTAGCTCATTTTAAATGAGTACGTAACTAAAAGTTGCTCATTAGCAAAGAAACTGCTCATATTAATGTCTCTCAGCCATGATGATAGTTTGAGTCAATTCACAAGTAAATAAGACAATAAATCAAGTAAACGGAGATTCCAAATAAAAACTAGCCATATTAATAAATTGAAATATTGTATGATTTATAAATGATACTCCTTTCTGGAGTTGATTTTCAGATACTCCCACGACTAATAGTTATTATCTAAGAAAATTATTATTTTTATTAAAAAAAAAGTGGAATCAAGAAGAAATGTGAATTTATGAGATAATAAATATATATTATTCACTCCACTTCAATTTGTTTGGTTTATTTTAACTTGGCACAGAGTTTAAGAAAGTAAAGAAGACTTTTAAAACTTGTGATCTTAAATTAAATATATGTCAAATATATTAAAATACATTTAATCTTGTGGTCTTGAATATGCCATGTGGAGAGTTGAATTAAAAAGTTTTTAAAAAAGGAAAGAGACATTCTTTTTTAAACGGATTAAAAAGAAAAGTAGGTCAAACAAATTGAAACAAAAAGAGTAGTTGAGTAACTATATGAGAAATCAACCCGCAAACTTTTAGGAACTGACCAAGAGGGTATTTGGATTGAGTTTTTTTAAGTGACTTATAAGTTAAAAGCTAAAAGTCAAAAGTAGGTAGCAACCAACTTTTGGCTTTTAACTTCTTCTTTTTTTTGTACTTGTTAAGCCTAAAGTAAAGTGCTTTTAAGCACTTGCCAAACACCTCCAAAAATTAAAAAGTGCTTAAAAATCAAAAATACTTTAAAAGAAGCTAATCCAAACACCCTCCAAGTTTAAAAGAAAAGTGATTAAATATATTCCCATTATAATTTCTAATATCCAAGAAAGATTTTATTTAAAAATAAATGCCTTTATGTCCAATTTTAAGTCTAAATAGTAGTACAATGTAACATTCAAACAGTGGAAAAGGATCCAGACCTTTTGATGGATAGTTTAGCTGCAAACATCATGAAGAAATCAAGCCGCCTTGTGAATAACATTTTTTTCTATTTTTTTTTCGTTTTATTTGTGGATAACATTAATAAAAGAAGATCTATATCTTGACATTATCTCCCAATAAGTATCCAAATATAAACAATACTTGATTTAGTGTCACAAAAAGTTTTGATAGGCAATTTAATCTATTTTCAATGTTAGGTAGTAACGTAAGTATTAGATTAATTTGCTTTTCCCCTAAATGACATTATCGATGAAACAGTGTAAAACGTTTAAGTATAAAAGAAGAAGAAGATAACGTATACTTATTCATGGATTGATCTGACCACAAGATGCATTTGTGGTCTCAGTGCGAGCAGATGAGGAAATATCTGTTGACTATTTTTGATTCATGTGAGTTGTTTTTTAAACAAAGATACCCCACTTATTGAATTATGAGGAGTATTTCATCTTACCATATTATCCTTCAATTATTTCAAACCAACTGTCTTTGATGTCTCCATCAAATTTGCGGAAGTCAAGGAACTTAACAAAATCATTATAGAGGCGTTCATGAATCATACTTCCATTTGAGTCGGTTGTCCCTTAAAAATTATAGGGAAAAGGGGTAAATATACCACTCAACTTTATGATTTAGACCATATATATTCTCCATTAAAAAAAATAGCAAATATATCGCTGTCGTGTATGGAATAGTGTAAGTTTACCCTTTTCGCTAACAAATTTGCATTTTTTTAATTAAAAAATAGTTACTTTGTCATTTTAAATTAAATAAAAAGCCATGTAAAAATTTTCAACCGGTCCATTTATTTTTTAACTGACCTGACCGGTCCGACCCAAACAAAATTTTATTTTCTGTACTAACTTTAAATCCCCAATTCTGAATATTTGCTTACTATCATCCCAAAACAAGTGCTAAAGCCTTGATTTCCCCCCCAATCAGAAGTTTCAGTGGAATATTTTTCTCTCTATCATTTTCTTAGGACCCTAAAAAATTAATGAAGGTTTGTAAATAGCAAGTCAAAGTCATTTGTTTGCTGAAGTCACATACTCTAATGGCATAACTTTGACCCTCCATATTAACGGTTTAGATGATTCATCTGCTATCCCATTGCTCTTTTGTTAATCAAAGAAAAAAAAAAAGAACTTAGTTACTCAAGAATCCTATTCAAGCAAGCAAAAAAAGCTGAGCATAGAGTTTTGTTCTTTTTCATGATTTAGGTGCGATGTTTTGTAAGATAGATGATTTGTTACTTATTCCTCCTTCAAAGTTCACGGTAAAGATGAACAGAAAGAAGGGAATTTGGGTTTTTGATTTTGTTTGGGTCGGATTGGGTTGGTTAAAAAATTAACGGACGAGTTAAAAATAAACACGTGGCCTTTTTTTAATTTAAAAATACAAGCTAAGTAATTTTAATTCAAAAAATGCAGATCTATTAATAAAAAATATATATTTGCACTATTTCAAAGATGATAGGGTATATGTGTCCTACTTTTTTAATGATGGATATATATACTTTAAATCATAAGGTTGAGTGTATTTGCCCCTTTTCCCAAAAATCAAACCAACTAGTAGAGTTTTACAATATTAGAACCAAACCAACTAACTCGATTTTTGTCGAATTTATCGGTTTTCTAATTATTTTTTTTATAAATATGTAAATACATTGACAATCACATATTTCAGGTAATATATTCCAACATAACACTAATATATATGTCAATAATTCTTTAATAAAAAAAATTATTTATCAAGATAATTTGATGATAATTGACCTAAATAGTAATGAATAGTTAAGCTCTCAATTAAAGATAAATTACTTTAAATTCGTAAATTTATCAAAATAAAGTCTATAAATCAAACTAGAATATAAAGACAAAGAAGTAAAATTTTTGTAAGGAAAAAGAACTAAATTACTGTAAAGGTAAAGGGCTAGACTAAGAGCTTGTTTGGATGACCGTATAACTTATGGCTTATAAGCTAAAAGTCATAAGTTTGAATTTTTAACTTATGATTTTTGGCTTATTTTATTATTTTGACTTAAAAATAAGTGTATAAAAGCACTTTTTAATTTGATCCAAACACTATAAAATTGCTTAAAAATTATTATGGTTTAAAAACACCTAAAATAAATCAATAACAGACTCTAAAAAATCCAAAAGAATAAAGATGTACCATAAATTTTAAAATTTTATATGAAATATAAAGATATACATGCAATTATATTTGTTAAATATGTATTTATAAAGTCAACTTTTTTCGATTTCTTTTAATTATATTTTGCTAAAAACTCAAATCTAATCAATATTTGTATTAGTAATAAATAAATATTTACTTGTTTAAAAAAAAGTCAAAACAAAAAGTATTAATTTTTCTTGTTTGATTTGATTTTTCAATTTTTCATGAACACTCCTATTGACGAGCATCTGAGGTAGAAATCAGAATTATATGAAAAATCATCCACATGCAATTTGAATGGACTATTTATTATAAATACATTGTATTGTAGATGTACATTACACAGTTTCTTAAAAAAGTTTGAAATCAAATAGGTAGTTTGCAAGTAGCTCAAGCAGGCAGCTTGCCAACAACTTTTGAAACGTCTTGCAATAACATTCTGAAAAGTTTCACAATAATTTCTTTTCTGCTATAAATAAGAAGCCAATTCAGGTCATTTGCATATCAGTGAGAAGTTGAATAATATATCAGTCCCTCTCTTTATACTTGTCTCTGATTTATTTATTTTATAGTCATAATTTTATAACACGTTATCAGTACAAGACTGTGTCATCTTAAACAAACATTTTGAAAACATCAAAGGTACATACTTTCTTTTCTTAATTATTGAAAAATCTTTCTAAACTTGAATTTATAGCCCTGGATATATTGGGACAAAGCTATCTATCATGGGTGCTTGATGCCGCAATGCATCGTGATAAAATGAATCTGATAAACATCATCAAAGATAAAAAAAAATCAGGCATCAAATCAAGATCATGCCAAGGCAATGATATTCCTCTATCATCACCTTAATGAAAGTTTGAAATTGGAATATCTCACCGTTAATGATTTTCTTATGTTGTAGAATAATATCAAAAATAGATATGACCACCTAAAGATGATTATCATTTTCAAACCTTCGCCTGAGCGAGACGGACACACGGTGCCTTAACTTGCTCGAACGAACTAGCTCTATCTGGCATATGACTTGAGACATTCATAAGAATATGAAATAGATTCATGTAATAAAGTGTTCATACATTTTAGTCACATATTATTTTTTAGTATCATCTTTACACAATCTAATCCTTGCTTCGAGTATATCCAGAGAAAGAGATTTCTTTTCTAGAATTTCAAGTCTTAAAAAAATGATATCTCATTCAGAAATATTTCCTTAAACACAAAACATTAAATCACAGGAATACAATGAAATAGAAAAAATCGATAGAGTGCATAACTTGAACCTCTATTGTAACGACTCTCATGATTATTTTTCATTTTTTGTGTATTCTAACTATTTTACTCCTTCCCGTAGTTGCTTTAAGGTACTTGTGATTTGTGGGAGTGAGTGTTATGATTATCTAGGTGGTTAGTAATAAGTTGGTAATCTACCAACTTATTTAGCTCGTAAGCATAAATTATTGTCTCAATCTTGTGCTTATTTGATGATTTTAATGTCTTTGACCTCTTATGTACAGACATTTCTAGGATTTGATGATGATCAAGGATTTGAACCCATAATAACAATAATGGAAGGCAAAAACCCAAGTAAAGAGCTAAGAAAAGAAGCAAGTTAAAAGCTGACAATTGTGAAGCGCAGGAGACCACTTGCGGCTCGCAAGTAAACCACAAGTGGATGGAAAGGCTCCAAGGACTTGCCACTGAAAGTGCAGGCGCAACCGGGCATCTATAACTTGCAAGTGAAGCACAAGACATAAAAGTGCACTAGAAATAAATCACAGGAACTTGCGGACTGCAAGTGGAGACTTGCGCCCGCTAGTGGCTCACAAGCATCCCGCGAGGGTATTTTGGTTCATAATTTTCTAGGCGAGATTGGAAGTTTTCAAGAAGACTTTTTGAGATTTGTGTATATAGTTTTCATTCAGCAATTTTCAAATTTTTATTTTATAGAGTAGTACTCTTGGAAAGGAAGAAAAGTACACTTGTGATTTCATATTCACAAATTTGGAAAACTCCATTATTGATCAATTAAACGTGGAAGTGAATTTAATTTCTTCTTATAGCTAGAATTGAGGAACACCCATTTGGTATACTTTTTCTTTTCATTTATATGAGTAGTAAACTTCTCTTCTAGGGGTGTGTACAATGATGGGTGTATAATTATGATTGGGTATTGGTTATATTTTATGGATCTATTGCATTCTTTGAGTTTTAATTATAAAATTAATGGTTTCAAATATTGGTTGAGTTCTCTAACTCTAATCTTTCTTGAAAAAGGGGATTGGATTTGAGTAAGAATTCAATGGTGAGAATTTAAAAATTCCCAACTAAGAGCTAAAGCTAGAGGTAGTTTAGCCTGCTCAAGCCAATTTTGGTTGGTTAATTATGATTGGTTTTGGGGTTCGAGTGAACCCAAGATAAATATGCTCTTGGGTTGAGAGACCTTGAGCAAAACTCAAACCAAAACTATCATATCATAATTGTATCTAAGACATTTATGCAATCCCAATTATAGCTATTACCCCATCGAAAGTAAAACCCTAGACTCCTAATCCTTGATTGAATACAATTGTGTTACAATTGATACTTGTTACTCTTGATACAAATTACTTGTTACAAACAAATCCCTTAATTTTTACTTATTATTATTTTTTATACATTGTGCATGCTATTAGTGAATTAAAATACAAAGTTTGGTTAAATCTGTACTTAATCCCTGTAGAATTTAATCCCGACTCATAATTGGATAAATTATATTGTCAACGATCGCGTACACTCATTCTTAATTGAAGAGTGAATTTGGGCGTTATTAATTTTGGCATCATTGATGGGGATTAGCTTATATATTACCTTATCTTTGTGTGCTGATTCACTTTGATATTGTACCTTATTTTATTTCACTTCGTTTGTTGGTTTTGCTTATTGTTAGGTGAAAATATGAGTCAATCTAGTGATAACACTAGTGTTGAAGGATATATAGATAATGATGACCCGATGGGTCATGCAGATGTAGCAAGTGTCATTCACCTACCTCCAATGATAAGGATTGTCGTTTTTCACATCATAAGTAAAATGCTACATCTCTTGCAAATGAAGGGGTTGTATGGTGATCTCCCGCATGAGGATGTGAATCACTACATTAAGAACTTTGTGGAGATTTGACAACCCTTCAATCTTACCAAAATCAACCAAGAATCAATTCATATATGACTCTTCCCATTTGCCTTAGCGGGAGAAGAAACTGCCTGGCTCGAGGAACTTCCCAAAGGTTCCATTACTTTATGAAATAAGCTCGTCAAAGCCTTTCTAGACCAATTCTTCCCTCCACCCCATACGATTCCATTGTGGGATGAAATTATAATTTTTTGATAATTGTCAAGTGAGCCTTTTCATGAAGCATGACTGAGGTTAAAAAAGAAAGTGATTCAATGTCCAACCCATGGCCTTCCCGATGAAGTTCTATTGTAATATTCTATAAGTTGTTGGACTCAATTAATAAGTCCATTTCAAATAACTTAGCCGGTGGTTTGTTGATGGACCAAACATTTGGTCTCGCTAGAGCTTTGCTTAATAGGATGACAAAGATGAATCGTACATGGCAGCTGAGGTGGCAATGGGTGTCACCTCTTTAATTATTTTTGAAGAGATGAGGCAAAAAGATGAGGAGAGGGAAGAAGCGATGGCTATGATAATGATGCAACTTGAATTGCTCACCAAACATGTAATGGGTTCCGGGATGAAAAGTGTAAATGCTATTGGAGCCCAAGGAAGTAAAGCCTATGATGAGGAGCATGTGTATTTGTTGTATGATGAGGAGGCTATATTATCTCAAATCAAGCAGTAGGTTCCCGCCCGAGTTACCAAGGTTCCAACCAAGGCCTTCGGAGACAAGGAAATTGGAACCAAGGTTCAAATAAAGATCGAGATGGGACTTGGAGACACTAAGAAAGAGATAGGGATCGTGAAGCTAATTAGATAGACAAAGATAGATAAATATATAGATATAATCATCAAAGTACAAACCCCTATGTTCCTCCTTCCAAAGACGATGCAACCCTACTTCAAACAGGGGTGAGTGATCCTAAAAGCTCAAAAGTTTAAGATATGCTTGCTCGGGTATTGAAAAAAGTTAAATCGACTGATATATGTGTTCAGTAATAGAACAGTGATGTGTCCACTCTTACTCAAACTACAAGCACCCATTCGGCTTCTATCAAACATCTTGAAGCTCAAATGACTTAGATGTCGGCTCAAATGAACCCAAGACTTAAGGACACACTCTCCAGTGACACTCATACAAATCTAATTAATGATGGACATTGCATGACCATAGTCACTACGAATGGAAAAATTCTCCAAGGTGTGGTAGATGATACTGAGGTTGTTGTGGGTTGAGAAAATGAGAGACACTCCAAAACTGATTGGAAAGCCAAGTGAACCCTTATCAGAAGATGATGCTAGTTCTAAGCATGATGATGTGATGTCTGAGTCTCAAAAGGTTGATAATGTTGTTCCAAAAGAAAAGGTAGACTCTAATCCTCAAGTGGTGATTGAAATTAACGAAAAAGGGGACAAAACTTGAAAGATCTATTGCCATTGCCCAAGTGTCCTCCACCTTCTCCATAAAGATTGAAGTAAAGGAAAGAGGAAGCTCAATTCAAGAAGTTTCTTGATGTGTTGAAACAACTGTCAGTGAATATCTTGTTAATTGAGATTTTTTACAAATGCTATGCAAAAATATGAAACATGTGTTGACAAAGAAAAGGCATGAGGAGGTTGGCACAGTGTAAGTGTCGCATTACTATAGTGCCACCGTGACAAGTAACTTAGCTCCAAAAAGAGAAGATCCAAGAGCCTGCACTATTCCTTGAACCATTGGGGTGTACCAATTCTCTAAGGCCTTATGCGACCTAGGGTCAAGCATAAACTTGATTCCCCTTTTTTATTTTCAAGAGATTAGGATTGGGAACTCCTAAGTCAACTCTAATGATGTTACTCATGGTGAACAGGTCCATTCAGTGCCCAGTGGACATTTTACTTGATGTATTAGTGAAGGTGGACAGGTTTATCCTACCGGCTAATTTTGTGGTTTTGGATTGCAAGGTAGACTTTGAGGTGCCCATCATTTTAGAGCGCCCATTCTTGGCCACTGGATGTACGCTTATGGATATTGAGTGCAGAGAATTCAAGTTCCGTGTAGGTGAAGAGGGTGTCACTTTCAATGTATGCAAATAAATGAAGCCACCATATGAATTTCAAGTTATTTCCATGACTGATACAAGTGAAAAGTTGGTTGAGGTGAATTATGAAAGAGAATTCGGAGGGGAATCTTTGGATGAACATCTAGTGTAATATGAGGAGCTAGTGGTAAGGGACCACGAGAATATTTATCTTGGTTATAATGAAACCTTCATAATTTTTACCTCTAAAGAGTTAAAGATATGGCAAAGGGAAGCTTTGGTGACCATCGTGAGGAAGTACATCTGATGCCTTTGATGGAAAATTGCCAATCTTTTTGGCATTCCTCCAGAGACTCCTTGATCTTAAGGTATTATCGTCATGCTGCGATGTTAAATCAAGTACTTCTTGGGAGGCAACTCAAGTGTTTATTTCATTTTTTTACTTTACTTTTGTGGTTCTTGGTGTGTTAAGAATGCAAAAGCTTGGAAAATTCAAAGTGTTCGGAGGCTACTGGAAAGGACTCAAACTACACCTCCAGACCATAATTACCCACTTGCGGCATGCAGGTGGAACACAAGTCAAAATAGAACATATGGGCCAAATGGTGAATGACAGGGCATTTGCGTGTCACTCGCGAACCGCATACGTCCATTTGTAAAATCCAAGTAAAAACATAGTACCTGGGGTAATAATTTGAATTAATCATTATTTGCACTTGTCTTGTGGCTCGCAAGAGGTCACTTGCAGTCGCAAGTTAGACACAAATGCAAGTGTGGCCTTTTAAATTTTGACCTACCCATTGATTGACCCAACCCGGTAAGTTGACCCGTGTATTTTTTTACTTTTCTTTCCCATATCCACTGCCCACTTTTATTTTTCTTCCACTTTAACACTCTTTAAACATCCATTGTTAAAAATCCTCGATCTCCCCACACTCTAAATTCTTTCTCCTACTCTCACTCTTCCAATATTGTTGCACTGCCAGTCACCACCTCCATCGCTGCTGTCAAATTTCTGGTGAACCCATTGATTCCACTATTGTCAAGAGCTTCAAGTTTCATTTTTCTTTCTTATTTCACTCTCCAATCACTTTTGGTATTCTCTTTAAGCTTCAAAGTCTTATTTTTTAATGTTAGGAGTTTTATTATGAGTATGCTAGCAACAATTCTCCATTCCCCAATTAATTTAATTTTTCTTGATTGAAGAATAGTTGTGGGTCCATTATTATCATGTGGTATGCTTAGATGGTGAATTATGGTTGATATTATTAATACATCATTTGTTCATATTGATTCATAGCCTGATTTTAGTTGGGGGTGAAGTCTGAGTAATCTCACTTAATTGTGATACATGATTTGGCCCAATGATAGATTGGGTGATGTCTTTCTTAAGAACTAATAGTCATTGCAATTGGGTAGTTGGTAGAATCTTGTTTGAATTTCGAAGTGTGAGTTGATTATGCTTAATAGGATATTTTGTTTCGGTGAGCAAAATTGGTTGAGTGTGTGAGTTTCATGTGCGTTATGTGTTTATGCATGGTAATTAAGCTTTTTCTCGATGGATCCTAATGATAGATTTTGTGATGAATCTCTTAAAGGAAATCATTGTTTTTGGTTAAAAAGTCAAATGTGATTGAAATCTTATTGGTTAGTCTCTTCGGGGAAGTCTGAGTACCCGTTGAGCTAAGATCATGGTCAAAATATGCTTAAGTGTTGAAATTGAGTGTGATAAAAAGGGTCGTTCACTGATAACCACTTGCAAACCTCTAGTGTTGCCTTGCATTTCTCAAGTGTAACACCAAAGGCTGTGCAGAAAGTACTCTTCACTACCTAGCCATTATCGTGGCACTTACGACCCACAAGTCTTCACTTGCAGCATGCAAGTGTTACACATGTGACCCCTAAAGTTCCAGGGCCACTAACTCAACTTTGTGCCTCACTTCTGAGCCGCAAGTTCCTATTTGTGACGTGCTAGTGGCACGCAAATGATGAGCAATCAGCTTTTAATACTCTTTTATTTCTGCATTCTTTTTTTTTCTTCTTCGCTTCTCTTTGTCTATTTTCTACTTTATATCCTCAAAAATGCAAAAAACTTTTTGTTTTCTTGGATACTCACATCGCTTTGCAGGAATATGACTTCAAACAGGGCCAATCCTGATAGATATGCTTGCGAGGACAAACCCAAAGATAAAAGCAAGGGGAAGAGAAATGATAAAACCCCTGAGGTTCCTCCCACATTCGTGATTAATAAGGAGGAAATTTGGTTTTGTGTTGAGGGTATGAAGCCCTATTATCACAGTTTCTGTGAGAGACGGGCGGTTATAGAGGAACAACGGTTTAACTTAGAGGGTTTGAAGGATAATTTCCCCAACATGACAAAGCTGTTTGATGAGTGATAAGTTGGTATTCTACCTACTTATTTAGCTTTTAATCTTATTCTTTTCCTAAGTTAAAGTGAGAAAAATAGTGCAACTGACACAAATTACTTTTATTTTACAGGTTATTGTGTTCTAGAAGTGTTCGAGAAAGATTCAAATAAAAATAAGTCAAATAGGACTATTCGGAGAAGCTAATCACTGGCAGCTGGATATACCTACGCGTACGCGGTGGTCCACACACGTACGCAAAGGTCAAACAAAGGAAGCTCCACAGATGCACTGAAGCGACCACGTACGTGAAGGTCAACCATAGGAAGACACTTCGCATACGCGACGAGCCTTCTGCATAGGCGAAGAAGAAAGCATCAGCTACGGGGGTAAATTTGGAAATTTCCATTTTTAGAAACCCCAATCCACATAAAAGCTCTTCTCAGCCATTTTTAGAGGGGATACTAGATTATTCACAATTGTGGCTCTACCAATTCATCCTTAGTCTTAGAGTGAACAGCTTAGGGCTAGCTTGGGGAGAAAGTTCATCCTCCAACACCATTGGAGTGAAGATTGGAAGCTTTTATTGTAAAAAACATTAGTTCTTTTCTTCAACTCTTGCTTAGTATTATTAAATCTATTGGCGTGTTGATTGATTTTAAATTTGGATATTGGGTTAGATATAAATAATAGTTGGATGTGATTTCTTATCTTGTGCTTTTATAATTTATTAAATATTTTCTAGTTTATGAATTGGGTCTTTGAATCTCTAATTAATCTTATGCTTGAATTAAATCTAAAGGGAGTGATCAACCCTTGGACTTGCCCTCTTTACTTTGATTTGACTTGAAAGAGTGAATTAAGGTGGGGAAAGATTGATTAGCACTAACTTGAGGTTCTAACCCTCATTTAAGGAATTGGCTAGAAATAGTAATTCTAGTGTTGCCATAATTGAAAGAGCTTTGTTAACACATGGCTAGGTTTGATAGAAATAGTTGAGGTATATTTCTTGATAGTCTAGACACATTGGTAAATTATTGATACTTCCAAGGCTTGTTTCATTTGACCCATGATTAATCTAGTTTATATTTGGTAAACTTATAATGGATCGTATGGATTTGAAGTAATACCCATTCCCAAATCTCCGTTGCGATCCTTGTATTGGGAAGAGTTGGTCGACCTCACAATTGCATCATCACTCGTGTTTTCGACTACAAACCCCCCAATCATTTTATTTATTTTACTCCTTGAACTTGAATAAGTTGCTTTAATTCATTGCTATCTTAACCGCGATTACATTGTTCCCTGTGGGATCGACCCTGACTCCCATCGGAAATACAAATGTGTTTTGCTTAACGATCGCCGATACCTTCTTCTGGGAGAGTATATTTGAGCTTTATCAAAAATAGTGCCATTGTCGGGGAACAATTTGGCGTATTGAGTTAGTTTAGAATTTGAGTTTACTTACTCTAGTTCAAATTTGTGAATATTTGTTTTAGTTTCATTTAGTTTTATTTTGTTACTTGATTCTATGGCATCTCAGAATGTTAGAAGTGTTGGTGATTGCAACCCTTATTATAATGAACCTTGTTGTTATTGTGGAGGACCCCACCTTTGGACAAAGTGCAAGATTGGCCCTAGGTGAGGGAGGTATTCAACTTCTCGCTCCTATGATGGGCGTAATTTCTATTTGTGTGGTGATCATGATGGACTTTAGAGCGATTGCCCTAATAATGACCGTCCCCCTCCCCCCTCTTATGCTAACAAAGTTGCTAGCGGTGCTTGTGATCTTAATAGGAAACATGACTTAGCAAGCGAAAAAGGCATATGCGCCAAGCTCAAAAATCTATTGTCCAAGCAAGCTAGCATAGAAGAGGGCATAAACTCCATAAAAAAAGACCTCTTGGATGCTTGAGCTAAGGAGGAAGGGGAAAGAAATAGTGCCGCTTAATCCATGGTAGATTTGTCCACTCCTTTTTCTCAAGTTGGTAAATAAGGCACCCACTCGGAAGGTATACATGCCAAGCTCCAAATCCTCTTGGCCTCAGTAAAAATCCTAGAGGAGGGTGTGAAATCCATAAACCAAGGCTTCATGGACACAAGAGCTAAGGAAGAACAGGAAAGAAATCTTGCCACACAATCTATGGTGGATTTGTCTACTCCTCTTGCTCAAATTGATGAAGAAGGTATCCACTCGGGAGGTATATATGCCAAATTCTGAACTCTCTTGGACATGCAAGACAACTTAGAGGAGGGTGTATAGTCCATAAAGCAAGGCTTTGTGGACATAAGAGTTAAGGAAGAAAATGAGAGAAATTGTGCCACGCAATCCATGGTGGAATTACCCAGTCCTCTTGATCATATTGGTGAAGGAAACCCGCCAAGCCTAGCACATCAACATATCTCAAAAATTAATCTCAATCAAATTCACTTCGGGGATGATGATGAAGATTTGAAAAATATGAAATCGCCCGAAAGTGATTTTGTACCGGTAGTGGTTGAACCTCAATAAGAGGAAAAAATTGTATTAGGTGAGGTTGTCATCCTTGAATGGGTGTTAAAAAAAGCTCACCAATTTGAAGCCTATGGGGAACAATGTGAAAGAATGCTACCAATGTTTGAAATTTTGTTGAAGAGGCATGCCAAGAGAAGTAAAAAAGATGGGTTACTTGAAATTGCTATCCAAAATTTAGACACCGATGTAAATGCTCATGTTGAAACGTACACAATTGTGGGTAGTAGTTTTAAGTTGTTCCCTATTGAAGAGGAGGACACAATAGATGCTTATGATTTGAAGGCGTTGTGGCAACCTGTCATGCCCCGAGCCTACATCCTGGACACGACACAGTGCTTAGAGTCACAAGTGACCCCAAGCTAACCCATGGCCTAGCATACTGCTGAGATATATACTGAAAGATAATGCGAAGCTGAAATGTGCTGAGCTCTTTAAAAACATTATAACAAAATGAACTTTCATAACTGAGATACAAGAGCATTTGAAAATGGATACAACTAACTGACTGACTGTCTAACTGTCTATGAAGCCTCTATTAACACTGACTATAGTTAGCCGGGACATGACCCCCAACTATCTCTAATAAATATATCAAACTAAGAATAAACTACTATGACTACTACTGACTGGAGTTCTCGAATAAGGAGAACTCATCCTCAATTACTGACTGGAAGCTGCGATCTGTCTGACTATGATCCTGGGAGCTAGCACTGAAACCTACATCATAAAATGGTGTAGCACAAGGAATATATGCAGTCAGTACTATAGAATATACTGAGCATGTGAGATAATGCACTAACTCAAAAATCATGAGAAAATATGTATATACTGAAAGCATAACTGACAGCTAGGCTAAGTATAGATGTCTGAGAATGCATAAGTCAAACTATAGAATATAAGCTCTTTTGCTAAAGAGGGTGTAAATTATATTCTGAACTGTAACTGTGAGATCATGATACTTTAAGATAAGTAAAACTGTTACTAGGGGATCTATAGACTGAAAAAGATGAATTTTATCTGTAAAACCTGAAATAGTGCAACTGAGCTGAAAATCATGAGTCATGCCAAAAGTCATGTTAAAAGTAAATCCTTAGGGGAGTTTCTTCTACTGAACATGCTGAAAACACTGAGATACCATTCCGAATGCAAGCTAAAAGATATAAGCTGATACAATGACCAAGTATATAAACATGTAAGTGTATAATACTGAACTGAACTGGATAACTGAATACAAGGTCATGCAATAATAAATATGGACTGTGGGAGCTACTATTAACTGACATATAACCATGTGAGCTAAACATGGAGTTTGACATATAATCCCCATAGATAAGGGACTAATATACCTTGCTAGGGTATAGAGGCTGAGACAAGTCTGACATGGATCCACTAAACTGATGTTCATAAGGGACAAAGGTGTCATGCCTAATCTGAGGGGTGACCCCTTTCAAACCTATCGTGGCACCATAGTTCTGGGACTCAGGGACTTCTACTAAAGGACTCAGCCTAAACTGATGGGTGAGCCTTCATCCCTTCGTCCACTTGGTACTAAGTCTACTTCCAACTAAATACATAAGAAGTGAATGCAAACTGAAATTCTGGAAAGCTCAAATACTGATAAATCTGAGAATAAAACATAATGCTAAGACTGAAAGCATTCTATTTTTCTAGAAAACTGCAGCCTGATAACTGGTTGGTTTCATTCTTTAAAACTATATGCTAGTAGACTAGGCTGAATTTTTAAGAAAAGCTACTTAATGTGAAAACACTACAATTTCATGCCAAGTTCTTGAAAAAGAAGCTAATTCATGTAGAAGATACTGTAAATTCAGGCTGTGTGTGTTTTATCTAAATTCCAAGGATTTTAAGAAAATATCCGTAAAACTTCATGAAATATCACTTAAACATGTACGAAAAACATATAGTATCATAAGGAATTCAATTATATAAAAAAATGCATAGTTACGTATGAACCCTAGAATCATAATTTATAGAAATCATAACTGAAAACTGATCTTTGGGAATGAGGGTGAAAGAAGATCCTTATTGAATACCCACATACCTTGTTACTGAAGAATTTCTAGGGATGAAACTGGGGGATGAAAACTTGGATAAGAGATCTGAAGTAAAACCTTTGAGAGACTCTCTTGCTTGAGCTTTTATGCTCTTGCTTGCTTGAAACCCTAGGTGTCTTGCCTTAGAGCTTTGAGAGAATGATTCTAGAGATTGATCAATCTTTTTTTCTGAGGAATAACCCCCTTTGGGTGCTTAAAAGACGTGGGGAAATACCTGAGGTAAGAAAAGGACCAAACTACCCCCAACTTAAATCCTGAAAAAAAGTGCAAAAAAGTCACCGGACGATGCTTTCCACGGGCCGTCGTGGCTCCCATGGGTCGTCAAACCCAACTGTGGGCTTCACGAGGGTAAAATAGGCTCATTGGTTGGTTCCCATTCCCTTCCACCATGGGCCATCGTGGTCACCACGGGCATTTGGGACGCCCGTAAGAATTCCCACGCCCGTCGACCAGCCTGTCAGATTTTTGACAACTGACAGTGCTTCACTAAAATGCCCATAACCTTTTACCCCGGATTAGGATTAATGAGAAGTTAGTGGAATTGGAAAGATAATTCAAATTCCTTTAATTTGGTGGGTACTAGGACACCTAAATCTTTATATTCTAGGAGAAATGGTCATCTGAATTTGTTAGAACTTACATGAAAACTTAATCGGCAGAAAGGTTTTCAACTGAACTTTGAGCTAGAGGCTCTTTATGACTTTAATTAATATCTAATACACCTACAAACTTAATAATTGATATTAATACTTATATTCATAGAAAATTCATTAGTTTGGATCTAACCATATATGATGAACGATTCGGATCTTAGCTTGGAATTTCTGAGGTGTCACAATATCTCCCCCTTATGATCATTTGTCCTCGAATGAAGACTAACTAGACTAAAGTTGTGGGGAAAAGGGCTACAATCCCGTAGACTGAGTTCTAAAAGTTGATGTATTGACATGGTAACTGATTTTTGACTGAAATATGAAATGAGCTGGGTTTGTGAGGCATGTTTTCTTACTGAGAGCATAAGAAAATTGATAGGACATGAAACTGAATATCCAACAGAATAACTGGTCTGGATTGAGAGTAGGTTCTTAGATGAAACTCACAAGGAATGAACGCATTCTTAGAAATCACAGTAACTAAAAGGAACATAAAACTGAGAGGAGTAACTATACGAGAAAACTATTCTCTTCTAAACTGAACTTACTAGTGTTGATTAAACTGAATGGAAAGACTTATGGTCTCAGGAAATGGATATTGGTAGGTCTAAACTAGTCTGTTATGAGGATCCTTGAAAAATCATAAAGAGGCGTCTGAGCACGAACCATAAGTGTGAAACTAGAACATATAACTACTGAGGTCTGAGCCTAAATGCTTGGTTTCACTATGTTCAAACTTAACTCGGAGGTACAAAGTATTACACCTACCATGGTAATGCTAGTATGATACCTGACCTGCAACTAGAGGCCTACTCTTGGCTGTGAACATTGAATCTGAACTGAGCATAATTAACAAGGATAAGGGGTACTGCTGAATCTTTACTCATACATAGCGAGACTTAGTCACTTAAGATGATACTTAGGGACATGAGTGCAAAGGGCACAAGTACTTCACATACTGAACACATAAGGCCTGAATAGAGGATTATTCTGAGCATACATGTTATAACCACCCATCATTAGTTAGGGTGTAAGTCCATAAAGCTTTAAGAGAGGAAATCATAAGCATGAGTCTTTCAAAAGATCTGATCCGAGCATCTACATGATATAGCCTGGTTCCATTAGCCATAAAGGCATAACTTGAGGACCGAGAGCATGGAACTGAAAATTCTATGAGAGATAAGATTATATGTAATCAGTCTCTTGACATAAAGCTGAAATTTATGGAATCATAAAGTAAGACTGGGATTGCTGTCTGAAGCAATTTTTGTTTGTTTTAGGAGCTGAGCATGGACATAAATATGTATAGAGTGCATGAACTTAGTCATAAATATTGCACAAACAAGTTTGAGTGTAGTATCATCTTGACTGAATTAATAGGAAATTCGCTAGAATAAGAATGGATTGATATCCCATCATAGATCTTTCTAGAATTCTATACTAGTTGAGTTGCATGACTCGACTTGGTTACTAATTCCGTCATCTCCCCCTTAGTTCAAAAGTCACCCCTCTAAGTTTGGGATGTAGGAGTTAAAAGAGTAAGGAATATACTAGAATGCCCCTGACTTAAAAGAAAATTGCAATTTTTTCCTTCGCCGGACAGGCTACTCAACGGGCATCAGACATGCGACGGCTCATCGAACTCAAGATTTGGAAAGGACTAGGCTGGTCTGGTATGCTGGATAGTCCCCACGATGGTTCCTAAAGCTTGTCACATCCACGACAGCCGTGGTGACTACCTGTCGGGATAGATGAGGTCTGGGGTAGGCACTGGCAGTTTTTCCATGGCTTGTCCCATGGACCGTCAGACTTCTAACTCCCGTGGGTACTTCCATCGGGCTGAAGCTAGATGAACAGAGCCACTGGGATCTTCCCATGTTGACCCTGATGGGATGTCGAACCTCTGACGCCCATGGGTCAGCCCATGGGGGATGACACTGCAGGTGAATTTTTGAGTTTTTTTGCATTTTCGGGTTTTGAATGCTGGTCTGAGTTCTGGGGTGTTACAATATCCACCCAAAACAATTGAATTAAAACCATAATAAGGGTCTCAACATTATATATCTATACTCCCCTGAATTCATTTCTTAAGAACACCATATAATATACACAAGGCATTCTCCAAAATCAACAACCTGAGAATTTCTAAACTAGTCACACATAGTACCATAGGATCTCTGAATATCATGGAACAACATAATTCTCTGGGTACACATCTATCTCTAAGGTTCTTCTTTACCTCATGACTTAGTTAAGATTTTCTGGTTCATATAGGGTTCACGTATACATCATACCTGCACCACCACACTTTATGGCAAGTTAATCAACTTAAATCTCTGCACAAGGTAGGTTAGGCCTACTAGGTCACTTTCATAAAACTAGCATCACCATCCTCATCTTATAGCTACTATACTTATAACTTCATACATCTAGCTCTGGGGTCATTTTGCTACTTATCACCCATAACATCTCAATTCACACTAACTCTTGAGTGACTGTACTATCCATACGCTTAGGGAACCATAATTTTTGGCTAAGGCTCTATTCATAGTAAAGATTCTGGAAGAGGGTCTGAGAGCACGTTATACTGTAGGCTCAACTGCACGAGTGGAAAAGAATACATGTTTTTAGATTCATAGACTTTAATGCACTAGTGGGATACTCTCAAGCCCTTGTGCAGTCTATTAACTTTCTGATGGCTCTATCTGTGAGCATCTCAATGACAGGGATCTGAACTATACTGTATCCACTACCTCGAAGGTGAGGTATGACTGGAGGAATTGGATCAATGCATGAATCTGCATAAGTTTAAGAAGGAACAACTTTACTGAGACACGGCTTCACAGACACCCTAGGACACTTAAACTCTATGCTTTGATACTAAGTTTGTCATGCCCCGATCCTATACCCTGGACGCAATACAGTGCTTAGAGTCACAAGTGACCCCAAGCTAACCCATGGCCTGGCATACCGCTAAGATATAGACTGAAAAATAATGCGGACGCTGAAATGTGCTGAGCTCTTTAAAAATATTATAACAAAATAAACTTTCATAACTGAGATACAAGAGAATTTGAAAACTAATACAACTAACTGACTGACTGTCTAACTGTCTATGAAGCCTCTATTAACAATGACTATAGTTAGCCGGGACATGACCCCCAACTATCTCTAATCAATATATCAAACTGAGAATAAACTGCTATGACTACTACTGACTGGAATTTCTGAATAAGAAGAACTCATCCTCAACTATTAACTGGAAGCTGCGATCTATCTGACCATGATACTGGGAGCTAGCACTGAAACCTACATCATAAAATGGTGTAGCACAAGGAATGTATGCGGTCAGTACTATAGAATGTACTGAGCATGTAAGATAATGCGCTAACTCAAAAATCATGAGAAAACATGTATATACTTAAAGCATAACTGAAAGCATAACTGAAAGCTAGTCTAAGCATAGATGTCTTAGAATGCATCAGTCAAACTATAGAATATAAGCTCTTTTGCTAAAAAGGGTGTAAATCATAATCTGAACTGTAACTGTGAGATCATGATACTTTAAGATAAGTAAAACTGTTACTAGGGGATCTATAAACTGAAAAAATGAATTTTATCTATATATCCTGAAATAGTGCAACTGAGCTGAAAATCATGAGTCATGCCAAAAGTCATGTTAAAAGTAAATCCTTAGGGGAGTTTCTTCTACTGAATATGCTGAAAACACTAAGATACTGTTTTGAATGCAAGCTGGAAGATATAAGCTGATACAATGACCAAGTATATAAACATGTAATTATATAATATTTAACTGAACTGGATAATTGAATACAAGGTCATGCAATAATGAATATGGACTGTGGGAGCTACTATTAACTGACATATAACCATGTGAGCTAAACATAGAGTTCGATGTATAATCCCCATAAAAAAAGGCCCAATATACCTTGCCAGGGTATAGAGGCTGAGATAAGTCTGACGTAGATCTACTAAACTAACATCCACAAGGGACAAGGGTGTCATGCCTAATCTGATGGGTGACCCCTTTTGAACTTATGGTGGCACCATAGTTCTGGGACTCGAGGACTTATACTAAAGGTCTTAGCCTAAACTAACGAGTGAGCCTTCAGCCCTTTATCCACTCGGTGCTAAGTCTACTCCCAACTGAATACATAAGCAATGAATGCAAACTGAAATACTGTATAGCTCAAATACTGATAAATTTGAGAATAAAACATAATGCTAAGACTGAAAGACGTCTATTCTTCTGGAAAACTATAGGCTGATAACTGGATGGTTTCATTCTTTAAGACTGAGTGCTAGTAGACTAGGATGAATTTTGAAGAAAAGCTACTTCATGTGAAAACACTACAATTTCATTCCAAGTTCTTGAAAAAGAAGCTAATTCATGCAGAAGATACTGTAAATCCAGGCTATGTCTGTTTTATCTAAATTCCAAGGATTTTAAGAAAATATCTGTAAAACTTCATGAAATATCACTTAAACATGTGTAGGAAACATATAGTGTCATAAGGAATTCAATTCTGTAAAAACATGCATAGTTGGGTATGAACCCTAGAATCATAATTTATAGAAATCATAGCTGAAAATTGATCTTTGGGCATGAGGGTGAAAGAAGATCCTCATTAAATACCCACATACTTTATTAATGAAGAATTTCTAGGGATGGAACTGGGGGATGAAAACTTGGAGAAGAGATCTGAAGTAAAACCCTTGAGAAACTCTCTTGCTTGAGCTTCTATGCTCTTGCATGCTTGAAACCCTGGGTTTCTAAAGTCGCCTCTCAATCTATCACCCCAAAGTAGTTTTAGGGTGAGGCAATTTCTTTTACTTTCTCATTCATAGATTCCATAGAATCATTTTCTTGTTCTGAATGATAGGACAAATCAATCCATTGACAGAACCTGCAATAGAAATACCATATGGAACTTGTCTAGGATAATCCAAGTCTTTTGCCTCGGTGTCATGAGACTCATTAAATAACGATGTAAGGTTACAATCTTTAAAATCATGATTTGGAGTACATCTCATCATAACCTCTTTACTTCTAGGTTCTTGGCAAGTTACATAAAGAGTTGGGCACCCAACTCACTTTTAGGACAACCTTTCATCCCCAGACTGTCAGACAACCGGAGAGGATGATTCATGTGCTTGAGGAAATGTTGGGGGCATGTGTGATTGACTTTGGGGGCCATTGGGATCAGTTCTTTCCATTGTGTGGATTCTCATACAACAACAACTATTATTCCACTATTGAAATGGCACCGTTCGAGGCACTCTATGGGAGGGGATATAGATCACCCATAGGTTTGTTTGAGGCAGGTGATGTGAAGCCTTTGGGAATTAATTTAGTAAAAGAAGCTAAGGAATAAGAGAAAGGTATCCAATCCACGTTTTCCACTATGAACAAACCACATCATTAAATAGGTCGTCACGGATACCCTCAAAATATTTTGGCCAAAATTCTATCGGAACCATGTATCACACAAAATTCATGGACTAACATGTGTTGAAAAAACAAGGTAATAATCATAACACTTACTTTTCTTACTATATTGCACGAATATAGATCGTTTTATGCTTGAATTTGGTGAATAGAATAGACATTGGGTTAGTTTTTGAATTTTGAATTTTGGTCTTGAGTTTGTAGAATCCTCGAAGCATGGATGCTTCCCTTACATTTACAATGATCCCACAGTGTTCTGGCGATGTATTTCGGGGTTCTGTGCCTATTGTGCATGTATCCTACTTGCTAGCCTTGTATGTTGTATTCTGTTGTCTTTCCTCTGGGCTAGTTTCTATGTACTTCTTCGATGTTATGAATAAGACAAGTTTGAAGGTGGAGCCACCCATATCTTACTCCAACTATTTTTCAACCTTGAGTTTGGTTGAAAGGACGAAAGTCAAAATAATCAAGATTTTGAAAGACCTTAGAATGAGAATGGATCGAGGTTTATCTGCTTTTAAGTTTGTCGTGGATAGAGGGCAAAGTGACCTTCCTCACTTGAAGGCGAAAAAGTGCAAAATGCGATACCAAGAAAATGGCCTTCTCATGTTCTCACCTTCACCCCGTGATTGTCACCAGAAGTTTGATTCAAGTTTGGGTCAAAGGTTTAAATCCTCAATGTAGAGATCCAAAGAGTGATAATACTTGCATCGCGCCATGATGTTAAATTGTGTTCTTGATGGGAGGCAACCCATCGTTTAAAAAAAAATTCTTTTTTGTGTTTTACTTCACTTTTTGGTTCTTTTTGATTTATTTTTAGGTGCTCAAGGGAATGAGAAGATGAACCAAGTGTTGAGAACCACCAAACATGCACCTGAAAACTGTGCGTTTCGCACCTGGAAGATTGCCCATCGTACAAGGAACCAGTAAACTGAGTGAAAGAGTCATCCCATGTAAAGTTGGTGCATTTGGAACCTTTAATTGTGCAGGTCGCACTGACCATCGCACCCCAAAATAGTAGACTGGCAAAATTTGTCAAATTTTTTCCAATATCCCTTCTTCACGTATGCGGTAGACCGATCGCATACACAAAAGCCAAGTAAACAACATACTAGCACGTACGCACTGGAACGCCCGCGTACGTAGAAGTATCAACAGTCTCCAGGTACTTTTATCCTAAAAATAGCCTCCAACGACAGTGATAATGAAGTTGAAAATATTCCAGAGGTGGAAATAGAAGAGGATTATGATCAGGATAGATTCCTAGCGATATCGTATGAGGGTCGGTATGACGAGCTCCTATCAAAGCCCTTTGTTAGGGAAAAAGAAATCAACATGGACAAAGTTGAAAGAAAGATGCCAGAATTCTATAGGAGATTGGTAGAGCGTAGGTGGATTTGCTTTGCTTCTTAACCTATGAAGGCAAATCACATGGTGGTCACAGAATTTTATGCCAATGCTTCAACTACCGACTTTAGAGGTGCGTTGGTTACTACCGTTTAGGCTGTCCAAGTGAGTTTCAACTCTGAAATCATCAATGCACTGTACAACCTTCCAGATGCAGACAATTAGGTTTATGTGACAAAATCAAAAGCAGAAGGACACAAATGGTTGGTTGAGAAGTTGCATGATAGGGTGACTCTGAATTGGTTAACATCAAAAAAGGAGGTTGACTCACATGAGTTCATTGAAGAAGAAATTCATGGCTTTTGATTATCTGTGAAAGGATCATACTATCCCCTCATGATAGTGATGTGACCCCTGACCGAGCATTGATGATTGCAACACTCATAGATGGGTTAGATGTGAATGTTAGGGTCCATATAGTAAACAAGATGGAAGAGGTAGCTATGGGGAGGTCAAAGAGCCCTTTTTTTCTATCACTGGTTGCACAGTTGTGTTATGATGCTGGGGGTGTCAAAATGCCCAACAGACAGTGAGAATAAGCCAGAGTCCTTGATCCATCCATTGTTGAAAAGGGCACCAGAGGCAAAGCTTAAGAAGAGAAAAATTAATGTGGAGTCTCCATCCTTCGAGCAATTTCCAGAATCTTCTACTGAGTCCACTGACACTTCCACAGTCTGGGCCTTACATTATGCGCCATCTCTCTATCCAAATTCAGGGAATGGACATGTTCAACAGCTGTTAGCTGGCCTTCCTACTAACTCATTTGGAGCCAACACACCTGCAGGCACTAAGTCTCCCCCGTCCCTTTCCAAAGTAGCCACCGAGCAGAGGTTGATCAATAGGTGACTAAATACGATAAACACCCGATTGGAGAACATGAGCTGGAGGCAAGGAAAGGTTGAAAAGCAACAAAGGAAGTTTAGCAAGCATGAAAAGAAGAAAATCAAGTTCTTGAACAAGATGGTGAATAAATTGAAATCATTTTGTGGGTCGGGTACACCGGAGGATGATGAGGATGAGGATAAGGAGAGACTTCAGTTTTCTTCCTCCTCCAGTTCAGATTGGGCCACTTCAGGGAGCCCTCTCAAACTTATTTCTTATTTTATGCAGTGAGGGTACTGCCCTATATTAGTTGGGGGTGGCGTGTTGGACCGCACTCTATCTAGATTAGCTTCCTTTATTATTGGATGTTATTGTGACCTGGCTGGGCTTGTTTTGTCATTTTGAATATTATTGTGCCTTGCCGGGCATGTTTTGTCATTTTGGATATTACTGTGCCCTTGTTAGGTGTGTTTTGTGAATTTATGCCCTTGTCGGGTTTTGGAATTAATGGTTTAGTTTCTTTATGTATAGCTTCTTTGGTTTCTTTTGGTTTAGTTCTTTAGTTTCTTTATGTGTAGCTTCTTTGGTTTCTTTTGTAGTGAGTTAATTGGATGTTTTGGAGCCAGGGGAAGTCTGAGTACCCGATAGGCTAAGTTGAGACTTGTGTGCTGGGTTGAGTCTATGTGTTGGTGAATTTTGAGTAGACGTGTCGATGTATATAGATGAATTGACCCAACGATAGACTGAGTGACATCATTCTTAAGGGCAATTTGTCATCTTTTGAGATATTGGGGAAGCTTGGACTTGTTTGGTACTAATGAAGTTAGTCTTGCCTGTTAACTAAAATAGGCATACCCTTCCGAAAATTTTGTGTGAAAAATGCATAGAGAAGAATGCTGTTTGTGACAACTCCTTTAATCTTTTTGTGACTCTTAACACATTAGTGGTGATAATTTGGAATGGAAAATGTGTCTCCATTTGTGCTTGTTTAGGTAGTAAAAATTTACCCTTCTTGAATGATTCACATGCCATGTTTGGTGAGGTTTAGTTGAATAATTCTTGTACTTGCTTGTGTTAACTAGAACTTTCTCGGTTAGTCATTTTAATGCTAGTCTCCATTGCGTTGGTTGGAGAAATGATCTTAGGCCTTCTTTGTGATTGTTGAAGCCTACTTAGCCTTAAAGTCCACCATTGCACTCAAATTGTATCATTAGTCACCCCACTTGAGCGTAATACCTTTTATTTGGCAACTTCGGTACAAGCCATGAACCATTTTGAACATGAATCCCTCTCTTGAACTCGTCCCTCCTTGAACTCTACAAGTGGAGAATTGAGGATAAAAGCCTAAGTTTGGGAGTTGATAAAAGGTACGTTGGAGGAGCGCTAAATGAGTTGATCTTGGTGTGTTGCCTAAAAAGAATTGTCAAAAAGAAGGAAGAATGTGAAAAAGAAAGCAAAGAAGAAAGGAAAAGAGGAAAAGGGAAAAGAAAGGAAATGAATCCTCCAAGGTGAATAAAATGATAAAATCTAAACCCCAATTGAAATGAGTGAAATGGTGTCTTGTATTGAATGAAAATAAAAATAAACGACTTTGGTTTTGAATCAAAAAAGTTGTGTGGAGTTCGAGAAGGATATAGTAACTTAAATCCAAATGCGTATCCTACCCTTCCCCTAGTCCACATTACAAGCTTAGAAAAGCCCTTTGGGATTTCCGACCGATTATTTTTGAGCTAGTGGCGAGCGAAAATAAGGGCAAGCTTTTGGTTGATACTTGTTGGTACTTGAAATTTCTTGTGAGTGTGAGTGTTTGTGCATTTGTCCCTTTTGATTGTCTTTGTACATATTGTTTTTTTGGGACTTTCATTCTTGTGAGGGCATGCAAATTAGGATAGTTGATGAAATTAATAAACTCTGAAAATGAGTCAAATGAGCATGTTTTGGTAAGCTAGTGGTTTGATTCACTTCTTGAAGATCGGTTGTTGTAACTTGGTTGTTCTTTTAGTTCCATTGCATCCTCTAATTGTGTTTTTAATAGAGGGGAGTGCTTAGATTAAGTTATCATATGATTGACTAATCATTAGTACCAACCGAAGTCATTGCTTGATGCTTGGAATGAATTTTTTTTGACTTGTAGTGATGTCATTGCACTTGTGTGGTGTACCTCTTGAAGTAGAATTTTTAGTTGCTTGAGAACAAGCAATAGTTCAAGTTTTGGGGTTTGATAAGTTGGTATTCTACCTACTTATTTATCTTTTAATCTTATGCTTTTGCTAAGGTAAAGTGAGAAAAATAGTGAAACTGACACGTATTACTTCTATTTTACAGGTTACTATGTTCTAGAAGTGTTCGAGAAAGATTCGGATGAAAACAAGTCAAAATGGGGCTATTCGGAGAAACTAATCACTGACTGATAGATATACCTATACGCACATGTTGGTCCACACGCGTACGCGAAGGTCAAACAAATGAAGCTCCACAAATGCACTGAAGCGACTGCGTATATGAAGGTCAACAAGATGACACTTTGCGTACGCGATAAGCCT
The DNA here is from genome assembly GCA_003996215.1 of Jaltomata sinuosa. Lineage (NCBI taxonomy): Eukaryota > Viridiplantae > Streptophyta > Magnoliopsida > Solanales > Solanaceae > Jaltomata > Jaltomata sinuosa. The sequence goes on along the minus strand of QJPP01000225.1, from coordinate 28,121 downwards.
TCCAAGGTGAAGAAGAAAGCATCAGCTGCGGGGCAGATTTGGAAACTTCCATTTTTGGAAACCCCAATCCACATAAAAGCTCTTCTCAGCCATTTTTAGAGAGGAGACTGGATTATTCACAATTTTGGCTCTACCAATTCATCCTTAGTCTTAGAGTGAACAACTTAAGGCTTGCTTGGGGAGCAAGTTCATCCTCCAACACCATTGGAGTGAAGATTGGAAGCTTTTATTGTAACATTTTTAGTTCCTTTCTTCAACTCTTGCTTTGTATTGTTAAATCTATTGGTGTGTTGGTTGATTTGAGATTTGGATATTGGGTTAGATATAAAAAATATTTGGGTGTGATTTCTTATCTTATGCTTTTAAAATTTATTAAATATTTTCTAGTTTGTGAATTGCGTCTTTGAATCTCTAATTAATCTTGTGCTTGAATTGAATCTAAAGGGAGTGATCAACCCTTGGACTTGCCCTCTTTACTTTGATTTGACTTGAAAGAGTGAATTAAGGTGGGGAAAAATTGATTAGCACGAACTTGAGGTTCTAACCCTCATTTAAGGAATTGGCTAAAAATAGTAATACTAGTGTTGCCATAATTGGAAGAGCTTTATTAACGCTTGGCTAGGTTTGATAGAACTTGTTAAGGTATATTTGTCGATAGTCGAGAGACATTGGTAAATTACCAATACTTCCAAGGCTTGTTTCATTTGACCCATGATTAATCTAGCTTATATTTGGTAAACTTATAATGGATCATATGGATTTGAATTAATACCCATTCCCAAATCTCCCTTGCGATCCTTGCATTGGGAAGAGTTGGTCGACCTCGTAATTTCATCATCGCTCATGTTTTTGACTACAAACCCCTCAATCATTTTACTTATTTTGCTCCTTAAACTTGAATAAGTTGCTTGAATTTGTTGCTATCTCAATCGTGATTACATTGTTCTCTGTGGGATCGACCCCGACTTGTTCTCTGTGGGATCGACCCCGACTCCCATTGGGAATACAAATATGTTTTGCTTAATGATCGCTGATACCTCCTTCTAGGAGAGTACATTTGAGCATTATCAATGAGCGTAATTGGGATCTTTTTGCTGAAATACTGAGGCCATATTTTCCAGAGTTAGTGCATTCTATGCCTCATACCATACAAGACAAGATTCTATGAAGCACAAAGTCCTTGTTGACAATTTCCCCTGCCTGCCTTCTATTTGGTGCGTGAAAAAATGATCGATATCACCCTTGAGGCAATCAACACTATTTATTGGGAGGACCTAATACCTTTGGGGATTGAGTATGCCGAGAAGTAGCCACAAAAGTTAGTCAGTATACTTTGGTTGATGGTATTATTGCTGAGAAGGTTTTGGAGTAACCCTTATTGTAACACCCCAGAATTCAGACAAGCATTTAAAACCCAGAACTCAGAAAAACTCAGGAAAATTTCATCTATTAGACAAGCCCCAAGGGAAGAGACCAAAGGCTCTGTCAGCCAACTCCAGCCAGACGGGGGTTCCCATGGGTGTCGAAGGTCTTACGGGCCATGGGGCAACTCGTGGAAAACTGCCAGAGCCCCACCCCTAGTCTTCTCATCCTTGATGGGCTATCACCACGGTCATCATGGATGCGACGAGATGTGAGAGCAATCATGGGGATTGTCCATAGGGCCAGCCTAGTCTGTCCTGGTAGACGGGCCATCTCAGGTCCGACGCCCATCGGGCAGCCCATCCGGTGAAGGATTCTCTACAATTTCTATTTTAAGTTGGGGGAATTCTAGTCTTTTCCTAATTCTTTTAACTTTGATCCTAAGTCATTTTGGGAGTAATTAAAGGATTTTTACTCTTTTTCCCTAATTGCTCCTAAACTAAATCAACACTCAACAGTTTCAAACAAGAAAAGAAACATTTCCTCTCAAGAACAAGCAAAGAGGGTTTTTTATAAGCTCAACCCAAAATCCAGAGGTTCAACCGTAGAATCTTCTTCTAGGTATGTGGGATTTCATCAGTGGGTTCATTTCACCCATTGATTCCGTAAATCATAGCATGTGTTAATTCTAGTACTCATAATTCATACTTTCTAGGCAGATGATTCAATCAGTTATGCTTCAGAATTAGAATATTATCGATTTCAGTATCAAGTTATTGAATTCTTAGATGATTATCAGTATTTGAGCTATTCAACATTTCAGTTGCATTCATTGCTTATGTATTCAGTTGGAAGTAGACTTAGCACCAAGTGGATGAAAGGATGAAGGCTCACCCATCCGTTTAGGCTGAGACCTTTAGTAGGAGTCCCTAAGTCCATGAATTATGGCACCATTGTAGGTTTAGAAAGGGGTCACCCATCAGTTTAAGCATGATACCTGTATCTCTTGTGGACATTAGTTTAGTGGATCCATGTCAGATTTGTTTGTATCCTTGACAAGGTATGAACATCCTTCCATCCAGGGTTATAGGTTGGTCCCACAGCTAGCTCAACTTGGGGTATGTCAGTTAATAGTAGCTCCCACAGTGAGACTCAGCATTAAATTGATCATGTATTCAGTTATTTGGTTTAAGTCATCATGTTACGATATTCATGTTCAGTAAATTGGTCATTGCATACAGTTACTCTTCAGTTCATGTTTCAGTATACACTACTATATCAGTATACATATTTTACAGCTTTGGTTATATCATGCATGCTCAGTACATCTGAAGTACTGACGTATACTTTTGTGCTACATCATTTTATGATATATGTTCAGGCGCTCAGCATCTAGAACGCGCTTAGCCCAATTTCCAGTCCTTACTCAGTAGCTCAGTGGTGAGTCCTCCTAGATTCGAGGATGATAGTTAGATTTGATTACTTCAGTATTGATAATTTAGTTTCAGACTTTCAGAGTTAGTTGAGGGCTTGTCCCATCAACTCACTTTAGTTAGAGGCTTTCAGACATAGACTAGATTCAGCTATTGAGTTGTTAGTATTGCTTTTCAGACTCATTATACCCTGATTTATATTTGATATTCAGACATGTTTGGGATTTTTTCCCATATCACATATTTTAAATGTTTTCCGCTTCCGTATAGTTCATATTTATCAGGATTTGTCTAGATATAAAAGACCATGGGTTAGCTTGGGGTCACTTGTGACACTAGGTACCGTGTTACATCTAGGGGGTATCCTTAAGGCGTGACAAACTTTGTATCAAAGCATAAGGTTTAAGTGTCCTAGGATTTCTAAAAGTCGCATCAAATAGAGTCTTTTTCATGGGTATGAAGCGCGCCACACTTATGGGGGAGAGACTATGAGATGTCATTAGGAAAGAATTCACTTCATTCTGTTCCATCTCGTGCTATAGAGCATGAAATTTATTTAATCTCCTTCTAACTCATGCTCTACGCATTTCAAAAAATGCCTCCCAAAATAGCCAACGCAAGGAATCAGCCGGCACCAGCAGGCCCTGTAGGCCCTCTGAATGAGCAAGTTACCCATGCTGAATTCAGGGTTGCATTCCAAGTGCTTGCTCAGGCCATGACCGCTCAGGTCAACCAGTAGGTTGTGGCACCAGCTCCACCTCAGACTAACTCTGCCACAACTAGAATCTGGGACTTCACTCGGATGAACCCTTCCAGAATTTCATGGGTCTAAGTAGAAGATGATCCACATGAATTTCTTGAAGACATTCATAAAGTGACAGAGATTATGGTTGTCCCTCTGGTCGAGAGTGCAAACTTAGTTGCTTACCAGCTAAAAGGAGTGGCTTACACTGTGTATTAACAATGGAAGGAATGCCATTGTGCTAATGCAGATCCGGTGACTAAGAACCACTTTAAGACTGCATTTCTGGATAGGTTTTTCCCACTTGATCTCAGGGAAGCCAAGATCTAAGAGTTCATCAATCTGAAGTAGAATGATATGAGTGTACATGAGTATGAACTCAAGTTTACTCAGTTGTCTAAGTATGCACCAGTGAGAGTAGCTGACTCCAGGGCCCATATGAGTAAGTTCGTATCCGGTATTTTCGATGATGTATTAAAGGAGTGCAAGACTTCTATACTGGTTAAGAAAATGGATTTTTCTAGGTTGATGACTTATTCCCAACAGACCGAGGAGGAGAAAATCAAAGAGAGGGGAGAAAATAGTATGAGAGCTAGAACATGTCACTTTAACAACTCTCAGCAGAGGTCAGAGGGTAGTAACCACTCTCAGTTCTTTTAGAAATCTTCAGCTCCGGCCCCATCTTCTGCTAGTGCTCCAGTGCCTAAGTCCAGGCAGGATAGGTGGGATAGGGCACCAGGCTCTAAATCCCAAGGTACAGTCACTAGAGGGTGCACTCACGCAGTTTGCAAGAAGTATGGTAGGAACCACCAAGGTGAGTGTATGGCAGGCAGTGGTAATTGTTTTGGGTGTGGTAAGCCAGGCCACAGAATGAAAGAGTGCCCAGTAAATTCTCAGAAGGGAAAGGATACTCGTTCACAGAACCAGGTCAGTTCTATAGCAGCTCCAGCGGGCCACCCTACCCAGCAGGGTGCCTCATCTAGTACAGGTGGTGGTCAGCACCAAAACAGATTGTATGCTCTTTAGACTCGACAAGACTAGGAGGATTATCCCAATGTGGTCACGGGTATGTTACAAGTCTTCCATTTAGATATTTATGCATTGTTATACCCAGGGGCTACACTTTTTTTTGTAGCTCCTTATATAACAGTAAATTTTGATATCATTCTAGAAATCCTCCCAAAACCTTTCTCAATCTCAACTTCAGTTGGTGATTCGGTTATAGCTAAACGAATACACAGAAATTGTCCTGTCACAGTTTCTCAGAAAGTCACCTGATCTTGTAGAGTTAGAAATGATGGACTTTGATATTATTCTAGGCATGGATTGGTTACATTTCTATTATGCCTCAGTTGATTGCAGAAATAGGATCATTTGGTTTCAGTTTTCAAATGAGCCAGTCTTAGAACGGAAGGGCAGTACCTCAGTACCTGTAGGTCGATTTATCTCTTACGTTAAGGCTAGAAAAATGATTTCCAAAGGGTATATCAATCATCTTGTTCAGGTTAAGAATTCAAAATCCAAAACCCCAACTCTTGAGTCAGTACCTATGGTGAATGAATTCCCAGGAGTGTTTCTAGAAGATCTTCTCAGAATTCCTCCCGAAAGGGAAATTGACTTTGGAATAGATCTCCTTCCAGATACACAGCCTATCTTAATTCCTCCTTACAGGATGGCTCCAGCTAAGCTTAAGGAATTGAAATAATAGTTGAAAGACCTTCTAGATAAGGGCTTCATCAGACCCAGCAACTCTCCATGAGGTGATCTAGTATTATTTGTGCATAAGAAAGACAATTCTCTCAGGATGTGCATCGAATACCGTTAGTTGAACAAGGTCACAATCAAAAATAAGTATCCCATTCCCAAGATTGATGACTTGTTCGACTAGCTTTAGGGTGCTAGTTGCTTCGCTAATATAGACCTCAGATCCGGCTATCATCAGCTCAGAGTCAGAAATTGTGACATTCCAAAGATAGCCTTCAGAACTCGGTATGGTCATTACAAATTCATAGTCATGTCATTTGGATTAACAAATGCTCCTACAACTTTTATGGATTTGATGAACAGAGTGTTCAAGTAGTATATAGACTTGTTCGCCATTGTCTTCATCGATGATATACTCATATATTCTCGCAGCAAGGAAGAACATGCAGACCATTTGAGATTGGTATTGCACACTCTCAAAGATTGCCAGTTATTTGCGAAGTTTAGTAAGTGTGAATTCTTGTTGAAGTCAGTTTCTTTCCTTGGTCATGTTGTGTCTAGTGAGGGCATTCGAGTCAATTCGCAAAAGATTGAGGCAGTAAAGAACTGGCCCAGACCTATCTCTCCAACATACATCGTAAGTTTCTTGGGTTTGGCTGGTTATTACCGGAGGTTTGTTGAGGGATTTTCCTCCATAGCTGCCCCATTGACCAAGTTGACTCAGAAAAAGGTTAAGTTTCAGTGGTCACATGATTGTGAGAAGAGTTTCCTAGACTTGAAAACCAGGTTGACTACAGCTCTCGTCCTAACTCTGCCATAGGGTTTGGATGATTTTGTAGTGTATTGTGATGCATCCAAAGTCAGCTTGGGTTGTGTTTTGATGTAGCATGGTAAGATCATAGCTTATGCTGCCAGACAACTTAAGATTCATGAGAAGAATTACCCAACTCATGAACTTGAGCTTGCAGCAGTTGTGTTTGCCCTAAAGATTTGGAGACACTACTTGTATGGTGTTCACGTAGATATTTTCAAATACCATAAGAGCCTTTGGTATGTGTTCACCCAAAAAGAGTTGAATTTTGTCAGAGAAGGTGGCTCGAATTCCTCAAAGTCTATAATATGAATGTACTCTACAATCCAGGTAAGGCCAACATAGTGGTTTATGCCCTCAGCAGACTGTCCATGGGTAGTGTGTCACATGTTGAGGAAGAGAAGAGATATTTAGCCAAAGATGTTCACAGGCTTGCTCGTTTAGGAGTTTTCCTTATGGACACGATAGATGGTCGTGTGATAGTCCAGAATGGGTCAGAATCTTCTTTGGTAGTGGAGGTTAAAGAGAAACAAGACAGTGATCTCATATTGCTTCAGTTGAAGGGTGTAATTCATCAGCAGAGAGTAGAGGTTTTCTCCCAAGAGGGAGATAGTATGCTTCGCTACTAGGGCTGCTTATGTGTTCCTAATGTGGGTGAGTTGAGGCAGCAGATCCTTACAGAAGCCCATAATTCCAGATATTCTATTCATCCCGGTGCCACTAAGATGTACTGTGATTTACAAAAAGTCTATTGGTGGAACGTCATGAAGAGGGACATTGCAGATTTTGTAGCAAAATGTCCCAATTGTCAGCAGGTTAAGGTAGAACATCACAAACTAGGAGGTGTGAATTAGGATATTAGCATTCTTACTTGGAAGTGGGAGGTGATCAACATGTATTTCATTATAGGTTTACCTCATACACGCAGACTGCACGACTCCATTTGGGTAATTGTGGATAGGATGACCAAATAAGCCCATTTTCTAGCAGTTAAGACTACATATTTAGCAGAGAAGTATGCCAAATTCTACATCAGCGAGATAGTCAGATTACATGGGGTTCCCTTGTCTATTATCTCAGATAGGGGTCCACAGTTTACATCTCATCTCTAGAGATTATTTCATAAAGGTCTTGGTACATAGGTGAATCTCAGTACAATATTTCATCTGCAAATGGATGGTCAGGCAGAGCGTACAATTCAGACTTTTTGCGTGATCGATTTTAAAGGTAGTTGGGATGATCACCTACCTCTCATAGAGTTCGCCTATAATAATAGTTTACATTCCAGTATTCAGATAGCCCCATATAAGGTACTTTATGGGCGTAGATATAGGTCACCAGTTGGTTGGTTCAAAGTAGGTAAAGCAGCCTTGATTGGTCCATATTCGGTTCATGAGGCTATAGAGAAAGTTTAGCTCATCAGAGAAATATTTAAGATAGCTTAGAGTCGTCAGAAGTCCTATGAAGACGTGAGAATAAGGGACTTGTAGTTCAATATAGATGATTGAATTTTCCTAAAAGTTTCACCCATGAAGGGTGTGATGAGATTTGGCAAGAAAGGGAAGCTTAGTCCCAGATATGTAGGTCCTTACAGAATCTTAAAAAGGATTGGTAATGCAGCTTACGAGTTAGAGTTACCAACAGAATTAGCAGCGGTTTACCCAGTTTTCCATATTTTATTATTGAAGAAGTGTGTTGGTGATCTGACTTCAATTGTGCCCTTAGAAAGTGTGGTTGTGAAGGATAGCCTCACCTATGAGGAGGTTCCAGTTGAAATTCTTGACCATCAGGTTCGTACGTTGAGAAATAAGGAAGTTGCTTCGATGAAAGTGTTGTGGAGGAACCAGTCAATTGAGGGAGCTACGTGGCAAACAGAAGCAGTCATGATGGCCAAGTATCCTCATCTCTTTCCTTCCGACCCAGTTTCATCTTGAGGTAATAGTTCCTCTCTAGTCCCTTAGTTTCCTTTTATGCATGTCAGTCTCGAAATCATGTTTTCCTAGCTATTCTAGTATTTTCAGCATACTTTCATGTATTTAGAACTAGACTCAGTCAAATATCATCTTCTAGTATTCAGTTGGTAGGGATTGTAGCTCTTTCCCTCCAAACTCAGCTCAGTTAGTCTTCATTCGAGGGCGAATGATCTCAGGGGGATATTGTAACACCCCAGAATTCAGACCAGCATTTAAAACCTAGAACTCAAAAACACTCAGCAAAATTTCATCTGTTAGACAAGCCCCACAGGCTAACCCACAGATGTCATGGACATGACGGCCCGTAGAGGTCCACATGGGAAGAACCCAGAGGCTCTGTCAGCCAACTCCAGCCAGATGGAGGTTCCCACGGGCGTCGAAGGTCCGATGGGCCATAGGGAAACCCGTGGAAAATTGTTAGAGCCCCATCCCAAGTCTCCTCAGCCCCGAGGGGCTGTCATTATGGTCGCCATGGACACGATGGGCCGTGGAAGCCATCGTGGGGAATGTCTAGAGGACCAGCCCAGTCTTTCCTATTCTGACGCCCTGGCCGACGTGCTATCTCAGGTATGACGCCCGTCGGGCGGCATGTCCGGCGAGGGATTTTCTACAAGTTTTGTTTTAAGTTGGGGGCATTCCGGTCTTTTCTTAATTCTTTTAACTTCGATCCTAAGTAATTTTTAGAGTAATTAAAGGGTTTTTACTCTTTTTCCCTCATTGCTCCTAAACTAAATCGACACTCAGTAGTTTCATAGAAGAAAAGAAATGTTTCCTCTTAAGAATAAGAAAAGAGGGTTTTCTTCAAGCTCAGCCCCAAATCCAGAGGTTCAACCGTAAAATCTTCTTCCAGGTATGTGGGATTTCATAAGTGAGTTCCTTTCACCCATTGAGTCCCTAGACTCAGTTTAGTTCTCCAGTTTCCAACTATTTCTTCAGACCTTAGGTTCCTAATTTTCATCAAATTAGTGCAATTTAAATTATATTTCTTGTATGATATTATTACATGTTTTCTTGGGAACCTAGGACTAGTCATATGTACAGAGTTCAGTAAATCCTAGCATGTGTTAATTCTATTACTCATAATTCATACTTCCTAGGCAGATGATTCAGTCAGTTATGCTTCAGAATTAGAATGCTATCAGTTTTAGTATCATGTTATTGCATTCTCAGATGATTATCAGTATTTGAGCTATTCAACATTTTAGTTGCATTCATTGCTTATGTATTAAGTTAGGAGTAGACTTAGCACCGGGAGGATGAAGGGATGAAGGCTCACCCATCAGTTTAGGCTGAGACCTTTAGTAGCAGTCCCTGAGTCCCAGAACTATGGCGCCACCGTAGGTTCAGAAAGGGGTCACCCATCAGTTTAGGCATGACACCCTTGTCCCTTTTAGACATCATTTTAGTGGATCCACGTCAGATTTGTTTGTACCCTTGGCAAGGTATGAACACCCTTCCATCCAGGGTTACAGGTTGGTCCCATAGCTATCTTAGCTTGGGGTATGTCCGTTAATAGTAGCTCCCACAGTCACATTCATCATTGCATTAACCATGTATTCCGTTATTCATTTGAGGTCATCATGTTATGATATTCATGTTCAGTTAATTGGTCATTGCATACAGTTACTCTTCAGTTCATGTTTCAGTATACACTACTACATCAGTATCCATGTTTTACAGCTTTGGTTATATCATGCATGCTCAGTACATCCAAAGTACTGACGCATACTTTTGTGCTACATCATTTTATGATATAGGTTCAGGCGCTCAGCATCCAGACTGCGCTTAGCCCAATTTCCAGTCCTTACCCAGCAGCTCAGTGTTGAGTCCTCCTAGATTTGAGGATGATAGTTAGATTTGATTACTTCATTATTGATAATTTAGTTTTAGACTTTCAGAGTTAGCTGGGGACTTGTCCCAGTAACTCACTTCAGTTAGAGGTTTTCAGACATAGACTAGATTCAGATATTGAGTTGTTAGTATTATTTTTCAGACTCATTATACCCTTATTTATATTTGATATTCAGACATGTTTGGGCTTCTTTTCCCATCTCAGATATTTTAAATGTTTTCATCTTCTGCATAGTTCATATTTTATCAGGATTTGTCTAGATACGTCATACCATGGGTTAGCTTGGGGTCACTTGTGATACTGGACACCGTGTTGTGTCTAGGGGGCAGCCTCAGGGTATGACACTCGTATCTTTTCCAACTGAGGAATAGAAGTTCTTCTATTAAAATCATGTACTGTGCTACTATTTTCCACCGTACTGCTATAGTGGATGGCTGACCGCGATAGCGGCAACGCTATAGCGGAATAATTTTTGATATAGCAGAGTGACATAAGCCTGGACGAATTTAAAAATACAAAAAAATTCTGTCACATTACCTCACTTAACTTAACACATATTTTTAATCACTCTCAAAATTTATGATATCGTAATTTTTAAAATAACGACAGATCCGATCATTACAGGTACCAACACATTTATATCTTGACATATGAATTCTTGATCTTTGAAAAAAAATGATTGAAGTAAGGATTCTTGTTGTGACTTTTAGACTTAATTTTTGACTCTTTTGTTTACTAAATAGT